>CM038671.1:435946613-436693913 GCA_021605145.1 Aegilops bicornis | reverse complement strand
TCTGCTAATTGTTCTCTAATAGCACCTGCTCCTGTCGCAATTTCCCGATTTCGAAATGTTGCAAAGCCTGGGGTAGAAAAAAAGCTCATTTCTAAGTCCCCAACCCATCTCGTGCTCGTGCTGTACGCGATCGAATCTTGCGGCCGGATAGAGCAATGGAATCACCGAGTATCAGAAGCTTGGTCTAAAATTCCCAAAAAATTAGCCTTTTATGATTATATTGGTAATAATCCGGCCTCAAAATGGGATGACGGGAAAACCTTTTGTCCAAACACTATTTTTTTTAGTTGCCACCGAAAAAGCAATTTCATCTCAAGGGAAAATGCATTGCATTTTCCCACCTAGCTGAATAGGCGTAACAAAGCTACCTGAAAAAAAATCGCTAAAAATAAGGAGAATTTGGCCATCGTGATTAGGGTCGCTCTTTTTTTAACTTTACTTTAGTGGAATTTAACCGGACCTGTTCGTTTTCGATTCCAGAGCAGAAGGCGAAAAAGATAGGACGGGGGCTTACGAGTTTACGTCCATCCCTGGTCGGGTACAGTTTCCTTTATTTTTATCCCTTGTAGCCGTTACCCAAATTCGCGCAGTTTTGGCTCGCAATAAAGCTAGGGTCCTGATCGAGCTTTACCTAAAAATGCAAAAAAAGAATTCTTAAAAAAAATTGCAAGAATTCTTTTATAATAAGCACTCTTATCAATAGCAAAAATAGGGTTAGGTGGTTAGGAAAGAGTATATTACAGCATTTCTAATTCGTGAATTTCTAGTTATTAATCTTAGCTATTAACTAGTTCTAAATTTGAAGTTATACTTATAAAAATAAAAAAAATACTAAAACTTCTTAAAGATAAAGTTAGCTTGATATGCTTAACCTTCATATTTTCCGTGGTCTATATCATGCGAGTTATAGCAGTCCTAGGGAATTTGTTCGGTGTCTCGGAGTTGTCATATTCCTATTAACAGGAAGTTCCCGTTTGCAGATCTACATTTCTCAGGTTCAGGCTATTCGTGGAGTCGATCACCACCACTTGAGATAGATCACTCTCAATGGCATTCAAGATAATCCTTCCTGCCGTCCAATCTCTGTCCGTAAGCTGCAAGTAGGATTACATTCATCGTTCCAGCTGTAAACACAGTTTCTAGTTTGACTGAATGAGAGTCATGCAATAGGCATCAGTAGGGAGTGGGCCTCGTCTTACTCACTCACCTTCTACTAATCGGACCGTGACAAAACAACCATATCCGAAACGCAGGAACGATCTGACTAGAAAGTCGATTCAGACCTGCATTCGTTAAAGCTTAAAATTTGGCCGGCAAGCTCGTTCTGATCCTGGACGCAGTACATTGGAATCCTGAAGCACCACCATGAACGCTACCGCGCTAGCGCAATTGGGATTTAGAGTCCCATGCGTGAAACTAAAGAGGATTTTCAGTCCTCTGCTCTACCAGCCAGAACCTAGAAGGACACTTCACACCCGTTACTCAAATATAATCGTTTCCATAAAAATCTGCCATGGAGTCGGGTTCTTAAGACAGGACTGGAAATCGGTTTTTCTGAATATCTCTCTTCCGGAGAAGTAAGTTTGTTACGCTTCACTCCTCGTAAGGGCGATACTCGCAGATATGCTCTGTCCCCAATTTCATAGGTTACCTCCTTGTGTTTTGTGTCTGCATGACTCTTCTGCCTGGACTGAGCAATCTACAATCTGTCATGGATCAATTTAACCTTCTCCTCCGACTCCTTGATCAAATCTGGTCCAAACAACTGACTGTCTCCTACCTTATCCCACATCAGGGGTGTTCTACATCCAAGGCCCATACAGAGCTTGAACGGTGCCATCTTCAAACCGGCCCGGTAGCTATTGTTGTATGAGAACTTCTGCGTAAGGCAAATTGTCATCCCAACTAGATCCATAATCTAGCGACATGTGCTCTCAACATGTCCTCCGTAATCTGGTTGACTCTCTCGGTCCGTCCATCCGTCTGCGGGTGAAATGTTGTAATCAACTCCAATCTCGCACTCTGTGGTCCGTGTAACTGATGCCAAAACTTTGAAGTAAACTGTGTTCCTCTATCTAATACGATGGTCCTCGGAACTCCATGCAAACATACGATCCTGGACATATATATCTTGGACAACTTTGCACTTGTATAAGTTGTTTTCACTGGGATGAAGTGAGCCACTTTGGTCAAGCGATCCACTACTACCCATATTGAGTCATATCCTGCTTTGGTCCTGGGCAATCCGATGATAAAGTCCATGCCAAGTTTATCCCACTTCCATTCGGGAATCGGCATAGGCTGTAATGATCCTGCCGCTTCGATGCTTTGCCTTCACTCTCTGACATACATCACATACAGCTACATACTCGGCAATATCCTTCTTCATACCAGTCCACCAGAAACGTTCTTTAAAATCCAAATACATCTTGGTGTTTCCGGGGTGTATAGAGTATGGTGAGTCATGAGCCTCCTGAAGTATTATCTTCCTGATTTCTGGGTTATTAGGCACATAAACTCGATCCTCGAACCATAAGGTATCGTGCTCATCCTCACGAAAACCTTTGGCCTTTCCTTTACTCATCTTCTCCTTTATCTCGGAAATCTCTTTGTCATTCTTCCGAAGCTTCTCGAATCTTGTTCAACAATGTCGATCGAACCTCCATTGTCGCAATGAAACCTCTTGGAACAATCTCCAACCGAAGTTCCATGATATCTTGACTAACTCCTTCGGCAATCCCTTACTTTCAAGGATATTAGCGTAACTCTTCCGGCTCAAAGCGTCTGCTATGACATTGGCCTTTCCTGGATGATAGTGTAGCTTCATATCGTAATCCTTTATAAGTTCCAACCATCACATCTGTCTAAGGTTCAACTCCTTCTGTGTGAAAATGTACTTCAAACTCTTATGATCCGTGTACACATCACAACGGTTTCCAATAAGATAATGCCTCCAAGTCTTCAATGCATGCACTACCGCTGCTAGCTCCAAATCATGCGTGGCATAGTTCAACTCATGGGGCTTCAGCTTGTCGTGGAGGCATATGAAACAACCTTTCCGTCCTGCATAAGCACACATCCAAGTCCCAAGCGTGAGGCGTCACAATACACTTGAAACTCCTTATGTATATCCGCAATGTTAGCACCGGGTTGTAGTCAAACGCTTTCTTCAACTCCCGAAAACTTGCCTCGCAATCCTCTTTCCACTTAAACTTAGTATCCTTCTTGACAATTCGGTCATTGGCTTAGCAATCTTGGAAAAATTCTCAATGGATCTCCGATAATATCCTGCGAGTCCAAGGAAATCATGGATCTCACCAATCAAGTGTGTGCCAACCATTCAAAGGATCGACCGAACCTTCATCGATCTACCGCTATATCTTCTCCTGATATAACATGTCCAAGAAATCCAATTTCCTTTAACCAAAACTCGCACTTGCTGAATTTGGCGTATAATTGTGTTCCCTGAGTTTCTCGAGAACTAAACGGAAATGCTCCTTGTGCTCCTCTTCGTTCTTCGAGTATACCATAATATCATCAATAAACACCACAACAAACTTGTCCAAATATTCCATGAACACCTTGTTCATCATACTCATGAAATAGGCAGGGGCGTTAGTCACCCAAACGACATGACCGTATACTCGTATAATCCATACCGCGTGGTGAAAGCTGTCTTTGGTATATCCTTCTCTCGGATCTTCAACTGATGGTATCCCGATCGTAGATCAATCTTCGAAAACACCTTAGCTCCTTGCAACTAATCAAACAGATCATTGATCATCGGTAGTGGATACTTGTTCTTTATCGTTACTTCATTCAAGGCTCGGTAATCAACAACCATCCTTAGGGATTTATCCTTCTTCTCCACCAAAAGCACTGGAGCTCCCCAAGGTGATGAACTCCTTCGAATGTATCCTTTCTCCAATAACTCCTTGATCTGTTTCTTAATTTCCTCCAGATCATTTGCGGGCATCCGATAGGGTCTCTTGGATATTGGCCCCGTACCTGGCAATAGTTCTATCAGGAACTCGATGTCTCTATCCGGTGGCATGCCTGGTAACTCTTCTGGGAAAACATCCGGGTAATCCTTTACTATGTGCACTTCCTCTTGAACAACTCCCGTGAGGGCATTCACTTGGCTCCTCCTAGGCACATGCCTAGATACATACTTAATCCTTTTTCCCTCCGGGGTGGTGAGATAAATTGATTTGCTAGCACAGTCGATGCTTCCTCCATACTTCGACATCCAGTCCATACCTAATATCACATCCAATCCTTGCGATTCCAAGATAATTAGGTCAGACGGAAAAACATGTGTGCCAATGGTTAGGGGTATCTGGTTGCACCATCGGCTAGCCATGTACTCGCCTCCAAAGTAGCTCACTAAAAGAGGGGTCCTAAGGGTTTGGGTTGGTAGCTTAAACTTATCCACAAATCCCCTTGATATGTATGAATGCGATGCACCAAGATTTAAAAGAACAAGAGCGGTAAATGACTTAACCAAAAACTTACCTATTACCGTCCTACCGCTTCTTCAACTTCCTCCACTTTAACGTGGTTCACTTGTCCTTTGTTGAATGGATTGGGCTTTTTCCCAGCTCTCCCATTTCCGTTTCCATTCCTTCCTTCAAGGCAAGGCATAGTGCCCTGTCTTCCCGCACTTAAAGCAAGTAACTTGACTTAGGTCCCTTTTGGCGGGTATGGCTGGGTTGGAGCAGTTTTGATTGTTTTAACTCCGTTCCCATTTCCATTCTTAGCACCATTGTGGTTGTGCGATCCTCCTCCAGTGTGGTTGTGACCTCCATGATTATGAACAAGTCCTCCCGAGTTCGGGTTAGCGAGGCTTCTTTTGAGCTCCTAATTATACTTCCCTTGTCCATACTTCCTCTTACGGCTCTCAATTTGTCAGCCGCTTCCCTTCAATCATAAGGGCCTTGTCTACCAACTCCTGGTAGTTGTTTAAAGTTGCCACCATCAACTGCATGCTCATCTCATCATTCAGCCCTTCCATAAACTTCTCCTGCTTCGCGGCATCTGTGGCCACATCATCAGGGGCATAGCGTGATAACTTGCTAAAATCATCCACGCATCGAGTCACAAAGACGGTTCCCGGGCGTAAGTTGCGAAACTCGCGCTTCTTCATCTGCATGGCTCCAGTTGAGACATGGGCCATGCGAAGGCTTGTCAAACTGGTCCCAAGTGACATTGGCTATAGGAAAAGTAGCCAGATAATTCTCCCACCATGCGGTCAGCTGGTCCATCCAATTGATGTCGCAAAGCGCATCTTCTCAAAGATCTGTGCATCCGCGATAGTTAACTCCCTTCCAATACGGTGTAGCCAATCATCAAGAACTATTGGCTCGGTGCTCTTTGGAAAACACCGGCGGTTGTAACCTTAGGAAACGGGCTAAGTTGTCCACTGGCGGCGGGTTATTGTTGTTGTTGTTGTTGTTGTTGTCCTGGTTCTGAACTAGCAATTGCATTAAGGCATTCTGCTGTTGGATCAACTGGGTGAGCTCCGGTGGGAAAGCAAAACCGGTGTCACGTCTCGGAGGCATCTGATGGGTTTAGATGGAAGAGATTAGAATAGAAAAAAAAGGTCTAATGAGAAAACACTACCCATATGCATATGAGGCAAACACAATAATTTCACTCAATCAATCAAGCAAGGGCATACAAACGGTCTAGGACTATCGCAAAAGTGCTCAACTACTCTTAGATACATGGGGAAAATACTACTAATATATGGTGGTCATCTAGAAATTTTGATCGGTGGAAGACTCCATGATGTCTGCTCCAGCTTCGTCTTTGTAGTCATCATCACTTGGATCGGAATCGGTGTCGTCGATGATGATGTAGTTGTCCGGGCAAGTGGGGTCATCGTATTCTTCTTCCGGTGCTGGTCCTCCCATGAATACTCCGATCTTCTTAACTAGCTCGTCGTTCTTCTCCAGTAGTGTCTGGATTTCCTCCTCATATCCGTCGCGTGTAAACTTGAGTTCTTCCTCCAGCTCGATGATCCTGGTCTTTTCCTTCTTCATCTCCATCACGTCACAAGACATCCGGTTCTCCTAACGCCGAATGTCTGGTTTAGCTCTCGGATGAAAGCTGCAATGGATCTATCCTTCTTGGTGCTGATTACTTCCCATTGCTCATCTCGGCGCCCACATATTTGATAGATGGTGTCCTTAAGCTCCCTGTTGTAGACTTATCCAATGCGTCCCATGGTAATGTGGGCTGCCATGCTCTTGCCTAGACTACAGGTGGGTGCTTCGAAAGAAAATTCTATGGGTTTAGAAGTTGGCGAGAACGTCCTTCCTAGAACTTGTACTTGAATCATCCAGCACTCTCTTCTGGTAAGGTGGCGTTGTACGTCCCGGTGAAGCTTGGTATTCCAATGTTCAAGTATCTAGTGACTTTCTTCAAGTGGCGTCCAAAAGGTGTGTCTTCATCCAGTTGTGCAAACTTGTTCTTCATCTCCGTCATCCTAAAGAGTGAAAAAATGGAGAGGAGTCAGAAATGAGTAGAGAAGAGTGACCTATGGTTTATCTTAGTGGTCGTGTCCTACACTCAGTGTGGTGCTCGATACCATCTTGTAGCGACCCGACCTCAGATGGTCAAGTCTACGTGTTCCAAAGTGTCATCCATGGATCAAGAATGCCGACACACACAAGACTCAAGGATTTATAATAGAGTAGCAATCACACACTTATTACATTGAATGTCTCAAAAGAGAACTTAATACAATAATATGGCTTAAGGCCATCTAATGCGATAACAGCGGAAGGCTTGGAAGATAAAGTGAGTCCATCAACTCCAACGGCATAGCCGAGTCAAGACGGCAACGACCTAACGAACCTTACTCCTCGTCTGAAAATTCTGCAACATAATACGTTGCAGCCCGAGAACGGGTCAGCACATGGAATATGCCGGCAATATAACACAATAGAGCAGGAACAAAAATAATGCTATCACTACATGCATATTTGGCTAGTGGAAAGCTCTATGGTTATAGTTTTGCGAAAAGCCAAATTTTCCCTACAACAAAGGAATAAATTTCTTTTATTTAACTATCATGGTGGTTGAAACATTGAGAAGGTATAACCCCAACTCAATCCCAATTAAAGTATTTAACAACCCAACAATATTATATAAGAGTGATGAGATACACGTGATAACTCAAATACTAGATACTCAAAATTGTCCATAATCGGGGACACGGCTAACCATGATTAGATTGTACACTCTGCAGAGGTTTGCGCACTTTTCCCCACAAGACTCGATCGCCTTGATGCCTACTACACAACCTTCTTCTTGTAGACGTTGTTGGGCCTGCAAGTGCATAGGTTTGTAGGACAGTAGCAAATTTCCCTCAAGTGGATGACCTAAGGTTTATCAATCCGTGGGAGGCGTAGGATGAAGATGGTCTCTCTCAAGCAACCCTGCAACCAAATAACAAAGAGTCTCTTGTGTCCCTAACACACCCAATACAATGGTAAATTGTATAGGTGCACTAGTTCGGCGAAGAGATGGTGATACAAGTGCAATAATGATGGTAGATAAAGGTATTTATAATCTGAAAATATAAAAACAGCAAGGTAACAAGTGATAAACGTGAGCATAAACGGTATTGCAATGATAGGAAACAAGGCCTAAGGTTCATACTTTCACTAGTGCAAGTTCTCTCAACAATAATAACATAGATAGATCATATAACAAGCCCTCAACATGCAACAAAGAGTCACTCCGAAGCCACTAATAGCGGAGAACAAACGTACAGATTATGGTAGGGTGCGAAACCACCTCAAAGCTATTCTTTCGGATCGATCTATAAAAGAGTTCGTACTAGAATAACACCTTAAGACACAAATCAACCAAAACCCTCACCTAGATACTCCATTGTCACCTCAAGTATCTGCGGGCATGATTATACGATATGCATCACACAATCTCAGATTCATCCAACCAACACAAAGTACTTCAAAGAGTGCCCCAAAGTTTCTACCGGAGAGTCAAGAACGTGCGCCAACCCCTATGCATAGGTTCATGGGCGGAACCCGCAAGTTGGTCAACAAAACATACATCAAGTGGCACGTGATATCCCATTGTCACCACAGATAAACACGACAAGACATACATCAAGTGTTCTCATAAAAGACTCAATCCGATAAGATAACTTCAAAGGGGAAACTCAAATCATCACAAGAGAGTAGAGGGGGAGAAACATCATAAGATCCAACAACAATAGCAAACATCGGGATACAACAAGAACGAGACATAGAGGGAACACGAGAGAGAGATCAAACACATAGCTACCGGGTACATACCCTCAGCCCCGAGGGTGAACTACTCCCTCCTCGTCATGGATAGCGCCGGGATGATGAAGATGGCCACCGGAGTTGGATCCCTCCGGCTGTGGTACCGGAAAGGGGTCCCGATTGGTTTTTGGTGGCTCTGGAGGCTTGTGGCGGCGGAACTCCCGATCTATCTTCTTTTCTGGAAGTTTTAGGGTACGTAGGTATATACGGGTGAAAGGAGTACGTCGGTGGAGCTACGGGGGCCCCATGAGGCAAGGCGCGCCTGGGGGGCGCCCACCCTCGTGAGCACCTCCGTATCTTCCGACGTGGAGTCTAAGTCCATTAGGTGGGTTTCCTTCCAAAAATAACTTCTCCAGCTTGATTTCGCCCGCTTTGCCTCCGTCGATATTCCTTTTCCTCGAAATATCAAATAGGCATAAAACAACAACTGGGCTGGGCCTCCGGTTAATAGGTTAGTCCCAAAAATAATATAAAAGTGGATAATAAAGCCCAATATTGCCTAAAACAGTAGATAAAGTAGCATGGAGCAATCAAAAATTATAGATACATTGGAGGCGTATCAAGCATCCCCAAGATTAATTCCTGCTCGTCCTCGAGTAGGTAAATGATAAAAAAGAATTTTTGATGCGGAGTGATACTTTGGCATAGTTTCAATATAAATCTTCTTACTTGTGATATGAATATTCAGATCTGAAAGATTTAAGACAAAAGTTTATAATGACACAAAAATAATAATACTTCAAGCATACTAATCAAAGCATTCATGCCTTCTCAAAATAACATGGCAAAATAAAGTTCATCCCTACAAAATCATATAGTTAGGCTATGCTTCATTTTCGTCACACAAAGATGTTCCCAACTTCTATACCCCCGATGACAAGCCAAGCAATTGTTTCATACTCAAATAATCTCAAACTCTTTCAACCTTTACGCAATACATGAGCGCGAGCCATGGGTATAGCACTATGGGTGGAATAGAATATGATGATGGGATTGTGTGGAGAAGACAGAAAAGGAGAAAGTCTCATATCGACGAGGATAATCAACGGGCTATGGAGATGCCCATCAATTGATGTCAACATGAGGAGTAGGGATTGCCATGCAACGGATGCACTAGAGCTATAAGTATATGAAAGCTCTACAAAAGAAACTAAGTGGGTGTGCATCCAACTTGCTTGCTCACGAAGACCTAGGGCATTTTGAGGAAGCCCATCATTGGAATATACAAGCCAAGTTATATAATGAAAAATTCCCACTAGTATATGAAAATGACAAAATGAGAGACTCTCTATCATGAAGATCTTAGTGCTACTTTGAAGCACAATATATGAGACTCACCACATGAAGAACAAGGTGCTACTTTGAAGCACAAGTGTGGTAAAAGGATAGTAGCATTGTCCCTTCTCTCTTTTCTCTCATTTTTTGGGCCTTCCCTTTTTTTGGCCTTGCTCTTTTTTTTTCGTCTCGAGTCTCATCCCAACTTATGGGGAATCATAGTCTCCATCATCCTTTCCTCACTTGGGACAATGCTCTAATAATGATGATCATCACACTTTTATTTCTCTTACAACTCAACAATTACAACTCGAACTTAGAACAAAATATGACTCTATATGAATGCCTCCGGCGGTGTACCGAGATGGTGCAATGAATCAAGAGTGACATGTATGGAAAATAGTGCATGGTGGCTTTGCCACAAATACGATGTCAACTACATGATCATGCAATGGCAATATCACAAAAGTAATGTATGTCATAATAATGATGATGGAAGTTGCATGGCAATATATCTCGGAATGGCTATGGAAATGCCATGATAGGTAGGTATGGTGGCTATTTTGAGGAAGATATAAGGAGGTTTATGTGTGATAGAGCGTATCGTATCACGGGGTTTGGATGCAATCGACGAAGTTTGCACCAACTCTCAAGGTGAGAAAGGGCAATGCACGGTACCGAAGAGGCTAGCAAATGCGCAAAGGTAAAAATGCGTATAATCCATGGACTCAACATTAGTCAAAAGAACTCATATACTTATTGCAAAAAATTAGAAGCCATCAAAAATCAAGTACTACGCGCAATGCTCCTAGGGGGATAGATTGGTAGGAAAAGACCATCACTCGTCCCCGACCGCCACTCATAAGGATGCACAAGCTGTACACTTCATGTTTCAAATTTGTTACACAACTTTAACCATACGTGCATGCTACGGGACTTGCAAACTTCAACACAAGTATTTCTCAAATTCACAATTATCAACTAGCACGACTTTGATATTATTACCTCCATATCTCAAAACAATTATCAAGCATTAAATTTATCTTAGTATTCAATTCACTCAAAAAGAAAGTTTCACATATCTTGAACACTAAGTATATTAACATTAAGCAAATTACCATGCTATTTAAGACTCTCAAAATAATCTAAGTGAAGCATGAGAGTTCATATATTTATTCAAAATAAAACTACCATCGTGCTCTAAAAGATATAAGTGAAGCACTAGAGCAAACAACAAACTACTCCAAAAAGATATGAGTGAACATCAATGAGTAGTCGAATAATTGTGCAACTATGTGAAGATTCTCTAACATTTAATAATTTCAGATCTTGGTACTTTATTCAAACAACAAGCAAAGCTAAAGAAAATGACATGACGCTCCAAGCAAAACACATATCATGTGGTGAATAAAAATATAGCTCCAAGTAAAGTTACCGGTGAACGTAGATGAAAGAGGGGATGCAGGCATCCCCAAGCTTAGACGCTTGGTTGTCCTTGAATATTACCCTAGGGTGCCTTGGGCATCCCCAAGCTTAGGCTCTTGCCACTCCTTGTTCCATAGTCCATCGAATCTTTACCCAAAACTTGAAAACTTCACAACACAAAACTCAACAGAAATCTCGTGAGCTTCGTTAGAGAAAGAAAACAAAAGACTACTTCAAGATACTGTAATGAACTCATTCTTTATTTATATTGGTGTTAAACCTACTGTATTCCAACTTATCTATGGTTTAGAAACTATTTTACTAGCCATAGATTCATCAAAATAAGCAAACAACACAATGAAAACAGAATCTGTCAAAAACAGAACAGTCTGTAGTAATCTGTAACTAACGCAAACTTATGGAACTCCAAAAATTCTAAAAAAAATTGGTGGACCTGAGGAATTTGTCTAGTAATTATATGCAAAAATAATCAACTAAATATCACTTTCCAGTAAAAAGTTCTAGCTAATCTCGTGAGCGCTAAAGTTTCTGTTTTTAACAGCATGATCATAAAGACTTCACCCAAGTCTTCCCAAAGGTTCTACTTGGCACAAACACTAATTAAAACATAAAACCACATATAAACACAAGCTATATGGATTATTTATTACTAAACAGAACCAAAAAGTAAGAAACTAAAATAAAATTGGGTTGCCTCCCAACAAGCGCTATCGTTTAACGCCCCTAGCTAGGCATGATGATTTCAATGATGCTCACATAAAAGATAGGAATTGAAACATAAAGAGAGCATCATGAAGAATATGACTAGCACATTTAAGTCTAACCCACTTCCTATGCATAGGGATTTTGTGAGCAAACAACTTATGGAAACAAGAATCATCTTGCATAGGAAGGTAAAACAAGCATAACTTCAAAACTTTAAGCACATAGAGAGGAAACTTGATATTATTGCAATTCCTACAAGCATATATTCCTCCCTCATAATAATTTTCAGTAGCATAATGAATGAATTCAACAATATAACCAGCACCTAAAGCATTCTTTTCATGATCTACAAGCATAGAATATTTATTACTCTCCACATAAGCAAAATTCTTCTCATTCGGAATAATGGGAGCAAACTCAACAAAATAACTATCATGTGATTGAGAATTAAGATCAAGATGAAAAGTTTCATGGTTATCATTATTCTTTAAAGCATACGTGTCATCACAATAATCATCATAGATAGGAGACATGCTTTCATCAACATAAATTTGCTCATCAAAGCTTGGGGGACAAAAAATATCATATTCAAACATAGCTTCCCCAAGCTTGTGGCTTTGCATATCATTAGAATCATGGATATTCAAGGAATTCATACTAACAACATTGCAATCATGCTCATCATTCACATATTTCATGCCAAGCATTCTATGTAATTCTTCTTCTAGCACTTTGGCACATTTTTCCTTTCCATCATTCTCACGAAAGATATTAAAAAGGTGAAGCGTACGAGACAAACTCAATTCCATTTTTTTGGTAGTTTTCTTTTATAAACTAAACTAGTGATAAAACAAGAAACAAAAAGATTTGATTGCAAGATCTAAAGATATACCTTCACTTACCTAGCCTCCCCAAGAACGGCGCTTTAAAAGAGCTTGATGTCTACTACACAACCTTCTTCTTGTAGACGTTGTTGGGCCTGCAAGTGCACACGCTTGTAGGACAGAGCAAATTTCCCTCAAGTGGATGACCTAAGGTTTATCAATCCGTGGGAGGCGAGGGATGAAGATGGTCTCTCTCAAGCAACCCTGCAACCAAATAAAAAAGAGTCTCTTGTGTCCCCAACACACCCAATACAATGGTAAATTGTATAGGTGCACTAGTTCGGCGAAGAGATGGTGATACAAGTGCAATAATGATGGTAGATAAAGGTATTTGTAATCTGAAAATATAAAAACAGCAAGGTAACAAGTGATAAACGTGAGCGTAAATGGTATTGCAATGATAGGAAACAAGGCCTAAGGTTCATACTTTCACTAGTGCAAGTTCTCTCAACAATAATAACATAGATAGATCATATAACAAGCCCTCAACATGCAACAAAGAGTCACCCCGAAGCCACTAATAGCGGAGAAAAAATGTAGAGATTATGGTAGGGTACGAAACCACCTCAAAGCTATTCTTTCGGATCGATCTATAAAAGAGTTCGTACTAGAATAACACCTTAAGACACAAATCAACCAAAACCCTAATGTCACCTAGATACTCCATTGTCACCTCAAGTATCCGTGGGCATGGTTATACGATATGCATCACACAATCTCAGATTCATCCAACCAACACAAAGTACTTCAAAGAGTGCCCCAAAGTTTCTACCGGAGAGTCAAGAACGTGCGCCAACCCCTATGCATAGGTTCATGGGCGGAACCCGCAAGTTGGTCACCAAAACATACATCAAGTGGCACGTGATATCCCATTGTCACCACAGATAAACACGGCAAGACAAACATCAAGTGTTCTCATAAAAGACTCAATCCGATAAGATAACTTCAAAGGGGAAACTCAAATCATCACAAGAGAGTAGAGGGGGAGAAACATCATAAGATCCAACTACAATAGCAAAGCTCGGGATACATCAAGATCGTGCCATAGAGGGAACACGAGAGAGAACACGAGAGAGAGAGAGAGAGAGAGAGATCAAACACATAGCTACTGGTACATACCCTCAGCCCCGAGGGTGAACTACTCCATGCTCGTCATGGAGAGCGCTGGGATGATGAAGATGGCCACGGAGATGGATCCCTCCGATAGGGTACCTAAAGGGGTCCCGATTGGTTTTTGGTGGCTCGAGGCTTGTATGGCGGAACTCCCAATCTATCTTCTTTTCTCGGAAGTTTTAGGCACGAGGTATATATGGGTGAAAGGAGTACGTCGGTGGAGCTACGGGGCCCCACGAGGCGGGGCGCCTGGGGGGCGCCCCACCCTCATGAGCACCTCCCGTATCTTCTGACGTGGAGTCCAAGTCCATAAGTGGGTTTCCTTCCAAAAATAACTTCTCTAGTTGATTTCGTTCTGCTTTGACTCATTCGATATTCCTTTTCCTCGAAATAATCGAAATAGGCATAAAAGACAAATCTGGGCTGGGCCTCCGGTTAATAGGTTAGTCCCAAAAATAATATAAAAGTGGATAATAAAGCCCAATATTTCCTAAAACAGTAGATAAAGTAGCATGGAGCAATCAAAAATTATAGATACGTTGGAGACGTATCACACCTCCGTTGATTTCTCGCACTACATGGTGTTTGAGAAACGAATGACCGAGACATAGTCTTTCAGAAACATTAACTCTCTACTCCGGGTAGACCATACCAAACCTACAAAACCCACTACCTGTTGATCTACCTCTTCAAGAGCTTCACGTAACCTACTCAACTATGCTAGAGCCCATAGTAGCTTGTGGCTGCACACGGAAGTTTCTAGCATGAATAATCTCGCCCTTTGAGCCTGGGTGGCGGTCCATAGGAAGATGACACGGGTACCCCGGGATTTCCAAAAAAATAAAACAGACAACACTGGGTTCCCTAGGTGCCTCAATCCACCCAGATGTGTATTAAAGTTGCCACCTTAAATTAAACCATTAGTTAACAATCTCACATCTGTCATGGATTCACTCAAACCCAAACCACGTCTACAAGCATAGCATAGCAATATAAGCAACACGTAGAAGTAACTCCCAAGGGTTTGATAGTAACAGGACAATAGGTTCTACCTCAACTACTACTTCCCAACCCACAAGTTAATGCTAATCATGCAATGTTTGAGGATTGGAACTAATGCATAAAAACTGGGTATGAAAGGGATATGATCAAAGTGTTACTTGCCTTGCTGACGATCCGCGAATCCTAGAGACTCGTAGTAACACGCTTCGCACTCCGGGAATTATATCGCAAGCAAACAATAACATACATAAGCAACAAGCAAAGATGCAAGCAAAACTTCAACTAAAAGAGGCTGACCAGAAAGTTCAACTTAAGAACTCCGGTTCGCAAAAAGAATCAAACCAAACAGAGCAACGAAACTCAAACGACGAAAGAAACAAGATTCGTTTACTAATCTGAACTAGGGTCAAATTTTACAGAGGCAAAAACTTGTTTGAGTTGATTATTTGGAAAGAGGGTTTCGAGACGAAACTATAGGCACTTGAATCACCTGATTCCGATAAACGAACGAAAAGTTATACTAGATCGAAAATCGGATCAGAAATCGCGATCAGAAAAATCACGGAATAAATCCGAGAAAAAGAAAAACGACGAACAGCTTAAAGAACGAACGTTCATTATCTGAACCTAAACGAAGAATGTGTTCGTTAAAACGAACAACGAGCGAACGCTTGCTAAATAAATAAACCGGAGAAATAAACCGATCTATTAAAAAAACGAAAACCTAGGGTTTTAAAAAAACCCGAAATGGTTTTCTTTGGAAAACCGGGGCGGCGGGGCGGCTACCTCGCTCGGCTCCGGGCTCCCAGGGCTTGGGCTCGGGCGCGGGGTGGCGGCGGGCTCGGGCTCGGCTCGGCTCGGCCTCGGCGGCGGTGGTGGGTGGTGGTGTGTGTGGGTGGGGGCTTCAGATTTAAAGAGGGTGCGCGGCTTGGGGGAGGCAAGCGGCGGGCGGAGGCGGTGTCCGCGACACGGGCGGGCGGCACAAGGAAGGCGGCGGCGGCGGTTGGACTGGCCGGGCCTTGGCCCAAAAGTGATACAAGGCATGCTTTTTTTTTAAATAAATTCCGCCGAGACTTAGGAAAATCCTAGAAAAATAAATAAAAATCAAAAAATGCCAAAACAATTTTTCACCGTCTAAATGAAATATTTAGAACGAGATGAACATTTTCTTGGCACTAAAATGCAATTTTGAAAACGTGCAATTTTTCTAATGCAAATAAAATCCAAATAAAATCAAATAAAATCGAACTAATGATTTTAATATTTTTCCTCCAATATTTCAATTGTTTTGGAGAAGTCATATTATCTCCCTCATTTATTTTATTATGAGATATTTTTCGAGAGAAAATAATTAAAATAAAAATCCTCATTTTCACTATTTGATAAAATCAAATATGAAAACCTAAAATCCCCAACTCTCTCCGAGGGTCCTTGAGTTGCTTAGGATTTCGAGGATTGCGGAACGAAGATGCAATAAAATATGATATGCATGAATGACCTATGTATAACATTCCAAATTGAAAATTTGGGATGTTACGGGAGGTTCATTAAGGACTTCTCAAAAATTTCTCGGCCTCTGACTAATTTATTACAAAAAGATATACCATTTGTCTTTAATGATGATTGTGTAGAAGCATTTGAAATACTTAAGAAAAGCATTGATCTCTACACCTATTGTTCAACCACCTGATTGGAATTTACCCTTTGAAATTATGTGTGATGCTAGTGATTATGCAGTAGGTGCTGTTCTAGAGCAAAGAGTCGATAAGAAATTAAATGTTATCCATTATGTTAGTAAAACTCTAGACAATGCTCAAAGAAATTATGCTACTACTGAAAAAGAATTCCTAGCAGTTGTATTTGCTTTTGATAAGTTCAGACCTTATATTGTTGATTCTAAAGTAACTATTCACACTGATCATGCTGCTATTAAATATCTTATGGAAAAGAAAGATGCTAAACCTAGACTCATTAGATGGGTTCTCTTGCTACAAGAATTTGATTTGCATATTGTTGATAGAAAGGAGTCGAGAACCCTGCTATGCATAACTTGTCTAGGTTAGAAAATGTTCTTGATGACCCACTACCTATTGATGATAGCTTTCCTGATGGACAATTAAATGTCATAAATACTTCTCGTAGTACTCCATGGTATGCTGATTATGCTAATTACATTGTTGCTAAATTTATACCACCTAGTTTCACATACCAAAGAAAAGAAAAAGTTTTTCTATGATTTGAGACATTACTTTTGGGATGACCCACATCTTTATAAAGAAGGAGTAGATGGGGTTATTAGACGTTGTGTACCGAGCATGAACAGAATGATCCTACGCAAGTGTCACTCCGAAGCTTATGGAGGACACCACGCTGGAGATAGAACTGCACATAAGGTATTGCAATCTGGTTTTTATTGGCCTACTCTCTTCAAGGATGCCCGTAAGTTTGTCTTATCTTGTGATGAATGTCAAAGAATTGGTAATATTAGTAGACGTCAAGAAATGCCTATGAACTATTCACTTGTTATTGAACCATTTGACGTTTGGGGCTTTGATTATATGGGACCTTTCCTGCCTCTAATGGATATACACATATTTTAGTTGTTGTTGATTACGTTACTAAGTGGGTAGAAGCTATTCCAACTAGTAGTGCTGATCATAACACTTCTATTAAAATGCTTAAAGAAGTCATTTTTCCGAGGTTTGGAGTCCTTAGATATTTAATGACTGATGGTGGTTCACACTTTATTCATGGTGCTTTCCGTGAAATGCTTGCTAAGTATGATGTTAATCATAGAATTGCATCTCCATATCACCCTCAGTCTAGTGGTCAAGTAGAATTGAGTAATAGAGAACTGAAATTAATTTTGCAAAAGACTGTCAATAGGTCTAGAAAGAATTGGTCCAAGAAACTTGATGATGCATTATGGGCCTATAGAACTGCATATAAAAATCCTATGGGTATGTCTCCATATAAAATGGTTTATGGAAAAGCATGTCACTTACCTCTCGGACTAGAGCATAAGGCTTATTGGGCTATTAAAGAGCTCAACTATGATTTCAAACTTGCCGGTGAGAAGAGGTTATTTGATATTAGCTCACTTGATGAATGGAGAACCCAAGCTTATGAAAATGCCAAGTTGTTTAAAGAAAAAGTTAAAAGATGGCATGACAAAAGGATACAAAAGCGTGAGTTTAACGTAGGTGATTATGTATTGCTATACAACTCTCGTTTAAGATTTTTTGCAGGAAAACTTCTCTCTAAATGGGAAGGCCCTTACGTTATCGAGGAGGTCCATCGTTCCGGTGCCATAAAAATCAACAATTTCGAAGGCACAAATCCGAAGGTGGTAAACGGTCAAAATCAAACAGTATATCTCACGAAATCCTATAAATGTTGAAACCAATGTTATTGAAACCGTAACCCCGGAGGAATATATAAGGGACACTTTCCTAACGCTTGCATTCAAAAGGAATAGGTATGTGGTACGGTAAGTAAACCGACTCCAAAACAATTTTTAAGGCAATATTTCTCCGTTTTGGAATATTTAGAAAAATAGAAAAATAAGTAGCAGTCGGGAAGGACACGAGGGCTCCACGAGGGTGGAGGCGCGCCTACCCCACTGGCGCGCCCCTACCTCGTGGGCCTTCCGGACTCCGTTTTCTTGCACGATACGTATTTTGGTCGGTAAAAATTCATTATATATTCTCCCGAAGGTTTTGACTCCCGTATCACGCAATTATCCTCGGTTCTTGTTTCGAGCTGTTTTTTGTGAGGGTTGTCAAGGCCAGGCATCATGTCATCCCCCTCCTCCGACAATGGTGACAAAGATGCTTGGCTAATGAAGATAGAGATGAAGAGGGAAGAACCCATGGAGATCAACAAGGATGAAAGGATCAAGAAGGCCACGGAGGACCAAGCTCCGGCAGCAGAAGACACCCTTCAACTTGATCACAACTTTCTCACCCCAACTAAAATCGAAGCTTTCAAGATGATTGAGTTAGCTCGTATTCAAAACAAGTATCTCACAAGTGAAAATATTTTGTTGAAGGAGCATATTGTTGCACTCAAGGGCATTATCCGCAAGTTGGAGGACCTCTTACGCTTGATGTGCGACTATCCATCACCTCCACCATCTTCACCGACAAAGAACGAGACATAATCACATGGGTATGGGCACTCCCCTTGGCAACTGCCAAGCTTGGGGGAGGTGCCCCGGTATCGTATCACAATCACATCTCCTATCTTTACCATTTTTCTTAGTTCGATCCTATTAGTAGTATCCTGATCTAGTAGAATAAAGTTTATGGCATGATCTTGTTTTGAGTTTTGCTTTATGATCTCTCTATGTAATCGAGTCCATGAGCTATATAATAAAGAATAGTGTTGAGTCAAGGGCTTGATTATTTTGCCATGATCTTGAGTGAATAAAAGAAAAGAGAAAAAGAATAAAAAGAAACAAAGAGTTCATATTGATCTTATTGAGAGTAATGACTTCACATAGAAAGGGTATGATGATTGAAAGTTGTTGGGAGTTGGCAAACATAGTTTTGGTCATCGTTGCAATTAATAGGAAGTAATAAGGAAAGAGAGGTTTCACATATAGATATACTATTATTGACATCTTTCATGATTGTGAGCACTCATTAAAATATGACATGCTAAAGAGTTGATGTTGGACAAGGAAGACATCGTAATGGGTTATGTTTTCTTATATCTGAGATAAAGTATATTGTCATGGATCTCCCAACATGTTGAGCTTGCCTTTCCCCCTCATACTAGCCAAATTCTCAGCACCAAGTAGAGATACTACTTGTGCTTCCAAAAACCCTTAAACCAGTTTTGCCATAAGAGTCCACCATATCTACCTATGGATTGAGTAAGATCCTTCAAGTAAGTTGTCATCGGTGCAAAGCAATAAAAATTGCTCTCTAAATATGTATGATTGATTGGTGTGGGAGAAATAAGCTTTATATGATCTTGTGATGTGGAAGAAATAAAAGTGACGGATTTTGCATAATAAAGGTTCATATCACAAGTGGCAATATAAAGTGACGTTCTTTCGCATTAAGATTTTGTGCATCCAACCATAAAAGCGCATGGCAACCTCTGCTTCCCTCTGCGAAGGGCCTATATTTTATTATTATCCTCTACCTTATGCAAGATTCATGGTGATCTTCACCTTTCCTTTTTAATTTTATCCTTTGGCAAGCACAAAGTGTGTTGGAAAGATCCCGATTGATATATCTAATTGGATGTAGGGGAACATGAGTTATTATTGTTGACATTACCCTTGAGGTAAAAGGTTGGGAGGCGAAACTATAAGCCCCTATCTTTCTCTCGTGTCCGATTAAAACTCCGTAAACACAAGTATCCCGTGAGTGTTAGCAGTTATGAAAGACTAAATGATAGTTGAGTATGTGGACTTGCTATTAAGCTCTGACATAGACTCTTTCTGATATTATGATAAATTGCAATTGCTTCAATGACTGAGATTATAGTTTGTTGGTTTTCAATAAAGTTTATGATTCAGATTACGCATTGTGAATGGATTATTACTTGAACATAAGAAATCATATGACAAAGATCTATTTATGTTGTCAGTTATGAGAATAATCATGATGCCTTCATGTCCAGATATTTTTTTATCGACGCCTCTACCTCTAAACATGGGGACATATTTATCACATCGGCTTTCTCTTGAGGACAAGCGAGGTCTAAGCTTGGGGAGTTGATACGTCCATTTTGCATCATGCTTTTATATCGATATTTATTGCATTATGGGCTGTTATTACACGTTATGTCACAATATTTATGCCTATTCTCTTATTTTACAAGGTTTACATAAGGAGGAGAATGCCAAATTGGGATTCTCAATGGAAAAGGAGCAAATATTAGGGACCTATTATGCACAACTCCAAAAGTCCCGAAACTCCACGAAAGTCATTTTGGGAAATAATAAAAATATCCATCGGAAGAAGTTCACGGAGGGGCCCCACAGCCCACGAGGGTGGGGGCGCCTCACCCCCGGCGCGCTCCCCTACCTCGTGGGCCCCCTGGTGGCCCTCCGATGCCCATCTTTTGCTATATGAGGTCTTTCGTCGAGAAAAAAAAAAATCATAAGCAAGCTTTCGTGACGAAACTCCGCCGCCACGAGGCGGAACCAATCTAGGGCTCCGGCAGAGCTGTTCTGCCGGGGACACTTCCCTCCGGGAGGGGGAAATCATCGCCATCTTCATCACCAACGCTCCTCTCATCGGGAGAGGGCAATCTTCATCAACATCTTCACCAGCACCATCTCCTCTCAAAACCCTAGTTCATCTCTTGTATCCAATTCTTGTCTCCAAGTTCGAGATTGGTACTAGTAGGTTGCTAGTAGTGTTGATTACTCCTTGTAGTTGATGCTAGTTGGTTTATTTGGTGGAAGATCATATGTTCAGATCCTTTATGCATATTAATACCCCTCTGATTATGAACATGAATATACTTTGTGAGCAGTTACGTTTGTTCCTGAGGACATGGGAGAAGTCTTGCTATTAGTAGTCATGTGAATTTGGTATTCGTTAGATATTTTGATGAGATGTATGTTGTCTAGCCTCTAGTGGTGTTATGTGAACGTCGACTACATAACACTTCACCATTATTTGGGCCTAGAGGAAGGCATTGGGAAGTAATAAGTAGATGATGGGTTGCTAGAGTGATGTAAGCTTAAACCCTAGTTTATGCGTTGTTTCGTATAAGGGCTGATTTGGATCCATATGTTTCATGCTATGGTTAGGTTTACCTTAATACTTTTGTTGTAGTTGCGGATGCTTGCAATAGAGGTTAATCATAAGTGGGATGTTTGTTCAAGTAAGAACATCACGCAAGCACCGGTCCACCCACATATCAAATTATCAAAGTACCGAACGCGAATCATACAAACATGATGAAAACTAGCTCGACGATATTCCCATGTGTCCTCAGGAGCGCTTTTCCTATTATAAGAGTTTGTCCGGGCTTGTCCTTTGCTACAAAAAGGATTGGGCCACCTTGCTGCACTTTATTTACTTTTGTTGCTTGTTGCTCGTTACAAATTATTATATCACAAAACTATCTGTTACCATTGTGCAACGACGGGATGCTCTGGTTGCAACGAGTTTGCAATCCACTCCTCTTAACATTCAATTTAGGAGGGTGCTTGTTGGTGACCGGTGGGAGGCTTGGATTCATCTGGTGAGTAGAATGATGGAGGTTCAACTTACTCATCAGCCCGATCAATTGTGTTGGAAGCTTACTAAATCTGGTGAATTCATAGTCAAGTCGATGTACATTGATGTCATCAACTCTAGTGTTATTCCTAGTTCCAAACATGTCTGGAAAGTTAAGGTTCCTCTGAAAATCAAAGGGTTTATGTGGTTTGTACATAAACAAGTCGTTCTAACGAAAGATAATTTGATTAAGCGAATCGACAGGTTCTACTAGGTGTAGTTTACGTGATCGGGATGAAACTATCAAGCATCTTTTCTTTGATTGCCCGTTGGCGAGGGTGTTGTGGCGCTCGGTGCAAATTGCCTTTAACATTACTCCTCCGAATTCGGTCAGGTCATTTTTTGGAACGTGGCTTGTTGGTATAGAAGCCGAAACAGCTGGACAAATTCGAGTAGGAGCATGTGCATTGTTATGGGCAATTTGGAACTGCATAAATGATTTGGCTTTTAACAGAACAACAACTATTCATTTTTTGCAGGTTGTATTCCGGGCCACTGTGCTAATCCGTATGTGGTCATTACTCACTCCGACGGAGGCCATGGCGCGTTTGGTTACTGGATCTGTCCGGTGGGAGATGGTAGCGCGGGATATCTTAAACCGGTTTGGATGGCGGTCATGTAATAGGATAGGCGATTAGTTTACCTATCTCTCTATATTATGCCAGCCGGTTGTGGCTTCTGGGCCTTGTTTTTTTTGCTAGCTCTTTGTGAGCCAGCCTCCTTTGTTGCAGCACATTGCAAGACATTGTTGAACTACTTTATTTATTTATAAATGTGGCCGTATGCATCGCTCTGATGCAGAGGCCGGGGAGTCCCCCCCTTTTCAAAAAAAACTTATTTCAGTATTTGCATAGAATACCTTGCTGAAAACCACTTATCATTTCCTTGCGCTCCTCGTTGAGTTCGACGACACTCTTACTTATCGAAAGGACTACGATAGATCCCCTATACTTGTGGGTCATCACAGGGTAGCCAGATCAATCTCAAGCGGCACTCCAGCAAGAGAGGCTACAAAGGCAACATTTCTCTCACATCTTTTGTCAGTAGGGATTCCTCCCACCTTAACCCATGCTTTCTCCAGAAGCCCTTTGGCCCCATCGTCTTGCTCCCATATAGTAACCCTCACAACTGTTCCACAGGGTTTCATGGTCACGCGGTCGCCGTAGCACGCTTTCTCTACCTCTCTGATATTGGGAAATCTCAGGAAAAACACCCCAGGCTCAATCAATTTGGTGGAGCACCTCCAGGTCTTGCCTAGATACAGGAAGAACGCATCGTTCATCTGTTTAACAGTAGGGTTCCCTTTTAGAACCGTAATCATGACATTACAAGATCTCTCTCTAGCCTGTTCAGCGGAGCAGTAATCATGAATATAGAAGAAACCTTGCCCCCTAGCTTGAAAAGCACACATCGGAGCTATACACTCCCAAGGTAAAAACTCTACGCAAACAGAGGCCAGGTGTCCCAGCTTGTTGCATCTCTCACAGACGCTTAAGCGGCAGCGATGAACGTGACTAGCGACATTGCAGATGGGGAGAGATCACCGATTGGAGGGGGCACCTGATTTTTGGCCGCAACCCTCGATGCAGAAGGAGCAGCCGCAGTCGGGGCTGGATCCGTGATCTGGCGGGAGCTGCTTCCTCCACCAGAGCCCGCCGAGGTCTTGTTCTTCTCCACCCAAACGCCTCGAAGCCGGAGCTTCCGCTCCGTCAGCCGCCACGGCATCCCAAAGGTCTTCTGGTCTCGGAGGCATCAGATGTGCCGGACTTGTCGACGTTGTTGTTGATGTCGTCCCTCTGCCACGAGAAATGACCACCGCCGCGGTCGAATCTGCCCACGCCACTTGCCGAACGTCCGCCATCAAGCGTCTGAATCGACCAAGGCCAGCCGAACCCTCGCGGGCGGTCGCCGTGGTAGCTGTGCTCCGTCTTGTCCATCGGATCCGGTGGGCGAGAAGGGTTTGCAGCGACCTCTGCGAAGGATCTGTGGTCACCACCAGGAGAAGGAAGGAAGGGAGTCAGATCTGGATTTAGGGTTGTAAGTGCATCTAGTGCCCCTTAGTGATTTTGGTGTATTGAAGACTTATAGGTTAAGGGACTAATGTGTTTATGAGTGTACACAGGTCTATAAGTCTATGAGGAGTTTGATATTCTGAGAGAAAGTCGACCCTAAAAATGAAGTTCTTCGATCAAGACTTTGGTATTCGAAGACTTTCTGAAGACTTTGAAAGTGAAGAAATTGGTGTGACCTTGAAGACTTGGTATTCATTTGAGGAACATGAAGCGTGAAGACTTTTGTTTTCGTAGTTCCGTTTTCTCTTTCTTGAGTCATAGGAAACACCGTACTGTTAAAGGGGGTCGAGGAAATACTAAGGAAAAATTTCCATGTGATGCTCAACACAAAATCCTACACCTACCAATACCATCGAGTGAAGCCTTTGGAAATCTCATACGATTCAAATAATTGCTTGAATGAGACGAAGTTCTTCCGGTCTCCGAGGAATTTGTTCTGACCGAGGAGTTAGGAATTCACCTGGCGGATTGCCTACACAAGTGAGGAACATGATAGCCCCGAGGAATTTGAGAGTCAAATTTCCGATCGTTCTTGTATACGCGCCGGTGTCCCAAAATATCTTATCCACATAACGGTCATATCATTGAAGGGCATTTATGTCTTATCATGTCGGGTTGCTCCCTAGCCTATAAATAGCCGCCCCCTACAACCACTAGCTGGTTGGCTGCTCCGAAAGAACTTGACACTTGTCATCTGAGAGCAACCCATCCTTCGAGGACTTTGAGCGAAAATCATCGAGTGAGGAAAACCCCAAACCAAACACCTACAACCCAAAGTGATTGAGCATCACTGAAGAGATTGATCCTGCGTGGATCCGACGCTTGTTACCTTTGAAGACTGTGCTTCTTCCAAACGGTTAGACGTCATGGTCTAGAGCATCCAAGAGGAATTGTGGATCGCCGAGTGACTGAGTCTGTGAAGGTTTGGAAGTCGCCTGAAGACTTACCACGAGTGATTGGACGAGGTCTGTGTGACCTTAGTTCAAGGAGAATACGGTGAGGACGGGGTGTCCTGAGCTGCGTCCTTAGCGATCGGGTGTCCGGACTGTGTCCTCGAGTTTAAATACTCACCGCTCCAACCAGACGCATAACCGAGACATCGCTTGGGCCGTCTACCAAATCATTGTCTTCACCAACCGTATCGGTTCTATTTCCTCAACTCTTTCATTTCCTCATTCTTTGTGTTGAGTGTTTCATCATATCCGTGTTTGAAGACTTTGATTGAAGACTTTCTCAATTTCCTCAGTTCAATTTCTTGATCTGTTTGTCTTCATCTTGTGTTATCCTGTGATTACGCTTTTACGTACTCTGTGCTTGTCTTCATTTCATCATGATAACTATATACGTGATTCATTATGCTTACTTCTGAGTACTTATTCCGCTGCAAGTAGTTCTTCGCTAAGGAATTTCCTCACCGGCAAATTCTTCAGTGAAGAATTCATAAAAATCGCCTATTCACCCCCCTCTAGTCGATATAACGCACTTTCAAGGGTTTTGCAGCGCTGCCCACAGATGAGCAAGAGCAGCGTCTAGGTCAAGGGGAGCGTGGGATGTGGATTTTATACTCCCCCTCGAGCCGGTGCAATGCGGATGAGGTCGAGGATCACCGTCCACATGGTCGCTAGCCGCCATTGGCGGCATCTCTCCGCTGCTAGGTCCCTCACGCAGCGGGTCGGGGGGGGGGGGACGCGGTGTGTCCCGCCCGTGCCGTGTACCGCAGGACAAACAAGATGACACACACACACACTAGCTGGGAAGTCTTTTGATTCAGAGACTGTAATTTCTTGGGATGATGATCTTCCTGATTTTCTCTTAGGCTGGTCAGGCTAGTCATAGTGGGAGTAACTTAGCTAGTAACATAGCGCACTTCAAGAAATTTTTGCTTATGTGGCAAGTATTTAATGTGAGGTGGTAACATAATATGTTACTGTAACATAACGCTTTTCAAGACAAGATGAGTCTACAAGCTAATAAATGAAGCCACCTATGACAATACTATCATGTTACTTTGCATTATGAAGGTAGTAACTTAAACTAGTATCGTGCATATGACACTAGACTAAGTTACTCCCCACTATGACCAGCCTCATAGTGGGAGTAACTTAGCAAGTAGTAACATAGCGCATTCCAAGACAAGTTTGCTTATGTGGCATGTAGTTAATAAAGAGAGAGGTGCTTGGAGTAACATAATATGTTACTGTAACATAACGCAACCCAAAACAAAATAAGTCTATAATATAATAAATACCATCATCTATGATACTACTTGTATATTACTTTGCACTATGAAGATAGTAACAAAGACTAGTGTCATATGCATGACACTGGTCTAAGTTACTTCCCACTATAACTAGACTTAGCTGAACTTGTTAGCGATGTACTCCCTCTGTAAACTAATATAAGAGCGTTTAGATCACTATATTAGTTTATGGAGGGAGTAATTATTATTTTGAGTTCAACAAAGTGTGCCACAAGTTCCTCCTAGGTAGGTTTTTTTCAGGCAACTCTCCTTAGGTGGTACGCTAGAGGCGGCGCCACTGCGAGCTCGAACACTTGTCACTCTCCCCACATTTCACAGTCCAACCTTCGATCCCGTCCGTCCATCAGCCCGCACGGACCTCGACGCACCGTCCCCCCCCAGGCCGCATACCCTCCTCTTGTCCTTGACCTCCTCGCCCCCTCTCCGTTCAGATCAAATCGACGAGTCTGCCCTTCCTTCTCGCTCGCGTCCCCACTCCATTTCCCTTTCCCCCGAGGAGGCCGCCGCCGTGACCTGAGAGCACACGCACGCACCATGTGGCGCCGCCTCCAAACCCTAGCCCCCGCCCTCCGCCGCGCTGCCGCCGCAGCCGGCGCGGCCCCCTCCCCGGCCAGCGCCCGGGCCGCTCCCCTCTCCACGGCGGTCGCGGCCTTCCGCCGCACTGGGCCCCTCCTCTCCGGTAAGGCCCGACTGCCCCCTCCCCAGATCTCGTTGTCCTGGCGGTTCCTGGCGCTGATCGACTGGTGTATTGGCGTGTTTCTGCAGCGGACAAGCCGTCGGCGGCAGGGACGAGTGTGGAGGACGTCATGCCCATAGCCACGGGGTTGGAGCGCGAGGAGCTCGAGGCGGAGCTCCAGGTGAGATGGATTGGGCCTTGGGTTTGGAGATTCCGGCTGGAGTGCCCCGTTTGGTTGGGTTCTTGGAATGGGCTGTAATTTCTCGATCTGGTTGTGGTTTCGCAGGGGAAGAAGCGCTTTGACATGGATCCTCCTGTCGGTCCCTTTGGTACCAAGGTGAGGTGTCGATACTAGGTTTATCTTGGCTGTCTGTTATTTGATCTTAATATTTGAATGGGATCATACACGCTTGTTCTGAGCACTTTGGTGTCTAATTTATTGATTGGTAGTTTAATGAATTGATTGGGATGTATCGTGCATGTATCTTTCCAGTAATGTTCTGTGATGTCCTGATGCACTTTGGAGATTTGTCTATGCACGCAGTTCATCAACATGCCATCATCCATCTGTGTAGAAACTCGTGGGTGTTCTATCTAATGGCTGCTGTGTTTAATCTTTCCTTGTTCCCTGTCTACCATAGCATCAATGGTCATTTCATGCTGTTCGGTCAACTGATCATTATTTACCCCTGCCTTTGCTGGTTAATTTGTGATTTATGACCAAGGGTGTAAGCCTTCTTCATGTGATTTTACGAGTTATGACAAAGGCTGTAAACCTTTTTCACTGGAAATTGCTACATTAGAAGGATCTCTGTTGCCTTAAACTTCTTTTGTTAATGCATTAAGTACTGGCTCATTAATCTTATGCATTTTGCAGTTGCATATGTGTGTGTGTGTGTATATAGATATATATATATATATATATATATATATATATATATATATATAATGGGATGAAAACTTGATTTGTTTACACTATTAAGCAGTGTAATTCAAAAGCTGTTGGGCCCTGTTTGGCAACCCTCCGGTTCGCAGATCTGCCAACTCCGCAGGCAGGGCCTGCCTGGACGGTCCAGCTACATGGAGTGAGATCTGTGGAGCACAGAGGTCCCACAGTACAAAATCGCAGAGCACCAGAAATTGGGGTATGTGGAGCAGCGGTTCACATTGTTGGAGAATATTACCCACAGTCCCGCCGATAAGTGGGAAAACGTATTCGCTTTCACTCCCCACCCGTGATGTGAACCAAACCCCTCTGCCTCCACTTACTCCACGCCACAGATCTCTCCCTCTCATCCCCCTCTCCTTGCTCTTCACACCATGGCCGAGGACGCCAGTGTGTCAGCACCGAGGGCAGCCATCGCTGCCGGCAAATCATTCCTGGAGCTCTGAGGCATCTTTGACGATCCTCCCCGTGCAGAACCTTCCTAGGTGGCGCTCAGGCTGCAAATTGAATGCACCGACCACACAAGCTGTACGGCCAGCAGTACTTTCCTCCGTCACCTCGCCGGTTTCTCCAGCCAGGAGCATCAAAGTTCCTGCTGTCGGAGTCCTTCCCCAGCCTCACCCTTCGCCACCCTGTGGAAGGCCCCATGCACGGCGAGCACCTTTGCGAACGAGGGCGCAGAACAGTCGACACGAGGCTGGAGGGCCCGGTTAAGAAGCGGCCATGAGGCTGGAGGTCCTGGTTAGGAGTGGGGCCGCAACAGACGTTGGTGAGCACGGTCGCGGCGGATCTGGCTCTGTGAGTGGTGGCTGTCGCGGCGGTGATGACGAGCCCGGAGGTGGAGTCGACTATCGTGAGGAGCTGCTTGTGCAGCAGCCTGCCTGCGGGAGCCGGAAATATATGCCCCTGGGTTTTCTCATGAGGGGAGGACAGGTCGGAGGTGGAGACGGTAGTTTTCCTTTTTTATCAGAAAGTTCTGGAAGATAGAGAATTCAGGGAGATGCTAGTTGTTTGGCTCAAAGCTCTGGCCGGCCATCTGCCCCGAAGATGCCAGATGCTATTTTATTTGGCTGCTAGCCCATACCACGAACCGGGAGATGCTATTTTATCAGGCTGTCAGCCCATGCCACGAACCGGGAGCCGGAGCGAGGCAACCGAACGAAACAGCGCTCGGTGTTTTCGTACGAGGAGTGAGATTCCAAAATTGGGAGCAGGAGTTGAGGATTTCGTGGCACTAGAGAACTCTGAACATGCCCTTACTCCTGGCTCATAAGGTCATAACATAAGAGTTAATAATGTTTCCCCCAGCCAGTACAGTTTCTACAGTCATGACTTGTATGAAAACTCAGCTTTAGTCTGACAGCTTGTTTTCTGTTCCAAACAGAAGGCTGTGTGAATACCCGTCATAATATGTCCTTGTAAATCTCTTAAGGCTCTTACTGCAAGCCCACTGATGCATATTTTCTGTTATGTGAGTTGTGATGTTATATTTTATATCTACTATTTCCAGAATGGAACATGCCGTGCCAAATTTTGTTGATTACACAGGGTAAACCATAGTTACCAGGAATCCAGGACAAGAAGCCGGATCACTAATGGTCTGTTTGGTTTGCTGCCCAGACCAGCCCTGCCAAATTATTGGTTGCCTATTTTTTTATTGTTTGCTTTGTTGCCTGAATTTTTGGTTACCAATGGGTGTACACCCCTCCCTCTCACAGATTTTTGCCAAATAGTTGGCCAAATGAGGGCGAGGAATTCCTTGGCCAAAAAATTGGCAAGCCAGCTCATGCCAACATTTGGTAAGGCTAGTGTGGGCATCACCCAAACACACCCTAATCGCAGTGTGTTCGGTAAGCTAGTTCTGAACACGGTTACGTGACCCACATAAATCGGGGCTGATGACCCAATTACAGAGGTATATATGGCTTGAACAGAAAATTGCGTTTTATTGATCACAGTGAAGCACAAACACACACACACACACAAATATTCTAGCGAACATGACACATTGCAATAGCACACTGCAAGCTCCACAGAAACAGAATTCAGAACAGTAACAACGACCCAAGCCACCTTGGCAGCACTGGTGGCAGTGGCTCCCTCTCCCTAACTCTTTCCTTTTACTTAGCGCAATAAACAGCACTCTTCTGTTCTCTGGGTGAAGCAGTAGTGGCAACGAAGGACTGGTTTGGTTGAAGGGACCGCGGGGGGAGCAGAGGTGGCTGGATCTCAGAGAGGTAGGGAAGAGGGGAAAATGCAGACAACAATGGAATCGAACGGAGGCTGCGTGAGAGAGACGCATTATTACTATTATAGCTGCATCTTTCTGTGATTTATTTGTATTATGGAGATAGAATTTTCTGTGGATATCTGTTTGGTGTTTGCATGACCATGTACCCTACCTCGTGATTTATGGATCTCATATTCGATTTGTAAACCCCCATTGAAGATTGAACTCGATTCAGATAAAATGACGATCGTGAATCACGAACTGTGAATTTGGCAGCTATGGTGTTGCATTGCAAACTTGAATATGTTGTGTAATTCAGGTAACCTGGGACTAGAGAGATATTAGGCTTTTGAGTGAATTGCATCTGAGTGTTTATGCAAATCCATTTTCCGTCAGTTCAGACTTTACCAGAACTTAAGTGCATATTCAGACACCTTCCATGAATTTACTACAAATATGTTAGACCATGCTGACCTTGGGTCGCAGATTCCTTTTACTTTATCTGCTAATTCTGTGTGTTCACTTGACCTTTAATCTATACTTTGATGTTTGTCTGCCTTTTCCTTGTCTGTTTTCTTTCGTTGATGGAAAGTGGGAACTGACAAGTTCTCTATATTCCTTTTGTGTGCGTGTCTTTGTACTGTTCCAGAATTTTTAAGTTGCAGTTTCCATTGCATTACCATGGTGGTTATGGTATGCGGATGCATTCTTCATTCTGTAGAAGATAAAATATTGTTTGACTATAAGTTCAGAACCTAAGGAATCGATCCATTGTTTCTTGTCAACTTCAGTGCAAGTTCTCTCCCATATTGTTCATTTCGCTTTGATTATGTACCCGCAGGAGGCACCGGCCGTCATTGAGTCCTATTTTGACAAGAGAATAGTAGGTTGCCCTGGTGATGAAGGAGGTACGCTGTTGTGGAACTGGTTCATCTGAGCTCTAAACTGCTAGATGTGGCAAGGATTGTATAACACTTATTGTGGTTGGTTTATTTGCAGAGGATGAGCATGACGTCATATGGTTCTGGTTGAAAAAAGATGAGCCACATGAATGCCCAGTCTGCTCACAATACTTTGTGGTAATTCACGTATTAATTTTAATTCAGTATATGCATTTGATGGCTAGTTTGTCTTGATAAAACATAGCATCAGCTGCCAAGCTATGTTGGTGTATTAGGTTTTGTAACAGATGTTTTGCTGCTTGATTTATGCAGCTTAAGGTCATTGGTGATGGTGGAAATCCAGATGGGCATGATGATGATGATGATGGTCATCACCACTAAGGATGCCTCGTGGTTCTGAAAATAAGAATTTTATGAGGCATATGATTTCGCTTACGCGTTCTAAGCACCAGACTGCTCCACGGCATCCTTGTTTATGAATATACATTTGGCCATCAAGCAGGCGGTAGTTTTCGCCTTAGGTTTTTTTGTGGAAACAAAACTCTTTTCAGATTTGTCCAGTGCATGTCTTATGGAGCATCATCAAATAAGAGATGACTGCAGAGAATTTTTACTTTTGCTACTGAGTGGCCATCGGGTGTGATGGACCTGACCAATTCAATCATGCAAGAATTTATGTTGTGCAGTTTGCAAAATGTCTGTTAAATTAACAGTTTCTCACCCATGCCTTGCTAACGAGTATGTATAATATCACTCTCTACCCTGTACCGTTTCATCGCAATTGTTTTCTCAAAATGGCCTCGACTGACCTTTGGTTAAGATGGAGAGTATGAATGAGCACTTAGCTTTTGAGATTAAATACCATTCCCTTTAGATATCCTGTCTTACACAGGGAAATGTTAGTGAATTGTAACGTTAGTTTGCATAATAAGCTGCATAAATGTCCAGCTCCAACTTTTCACTCAATATGCTGTGAACTCTCGGCAAAAAGTCTTTTCCTCGTCGGTCTAGTAAGATGTGTTGCATGGCAAGTTGGGTTTCTAAGTTTCTACCAATGAGCAGATCTGGAAGAGAGGGTCGCTTTGATCTTTATCTTTGCTCCGTTCTCTTTTCATCACCATCTGATCATCATTCCTTCAAAGATCGTCAAGTATCTCATTGCTCCTCGGTTTTTCTTGCTTGGGTTTCATTACTCCTCAGCTATTCCAGAAGAAGAGGATTAACTAAATGTAAACAATAATTTTGTACATTTCATCATACCACCAAACACATCAACTCAGAGCATCTACAGCCGCGGACGCCAAATCCGGGTCCTTAAACGCCGGCGGACAGATTCAGACGCATTTCCTGACAATGACCTATCACACTTCAAAATTCATCCGCTATCCAAACACCTCAAAGTTGATACCTCAAATTCATACAATACAAAATAAAAACCTACGTACTACCCCACATACTCATCGGAGATGTCCACTATCTCCGTGCCGGGCACATGGTAGATGTCCGTTTGTGACACCTTTGGCTCATCGTCATCATCACTAGAGGCGAAGATTTTGATTTCCACCCTTTGCTGGCAGAGGAAGCGCCGGTTGGCCTCCACCGCAGCCTCGGACTGGATGGACTTCAGGATGGCGGTCTGCTCCATCGCCTCCTCCGTTTGGGCGACTTCGAACTCCGCCATGACGTCCTCCATGGCGAAGCCCATAGCCGGCTCCGCCTCCTCCTCCGCCTTCGCCCCTCCATTGGCTGAGGGCCCCCTGCTCTGCCTCCAGCTGTTGCTCCTCCTCCTCCGGCTTTGGCGAGTCCGGAGGCATGCCGACTGCGATACGGGCTTCAAGCCTAGTCCGGATCTCCTCGAGCAACTGTAGGCGTCGGGTGACATCAACATAGCATAGGTGGTCACCCTCTGCTGGGCCATGGTTGTCGTGGACGACGAGCGGAGAGGGATGGAAATGGATGTGGCTCGGGCTGGCGACGTAGAGAGGGAGAGAAGTGGATGTGGCCAGGGTTGGGGCTCTCTTTCCGGCTTAAATAGCAGGACTTTGGCCCTCGGGCGATGAATGGGAGCAGCACCACGCGACGTTCACACCCTCTGGAGGAGACGCCCGTCGGACCGTTGGGTTTTCGAGTGATTTCATGTGGGACCCCAACGCCAGTTCCATGTTGTGGCCGCGCCCGGACCGCCCCATATTCGCTTTAGATTTGGGATGGATATGAGGGGTGCCGGACAACCCGGGCAGGTTTGAGTCCGGTTTGAGAAGCCCGGATGGGTTGGATTTTTTTACCGGTTCGATCGGACGGTTTGAGTGGTATATAAGGATGATAATTTTATCCATGAGCATGGATACTCATAGGTATACGACCCGCATAAGTAGGGTATGTGCACATTTTTGTGCCCATGGGCAGTGCCCAAACCCTACCCTACTATTCGTGGGCAGGGCATGAGTATGATTTTGTGGCCATAGATACGCCCAAACCCTATTTGATTATCTTACCGATGGGTCACAAGTATAATAAACACTAAGCTACATAGTCTTTGTATATAATAAGCTTCATTTCTCACCCTATCCTTCTCCCAACAACCAATTCCCCAATTATAGAAACCTCTCGGTAGTTATTGTTTCCATCACAGAATGGACTAGCAATTACACCACCACCCATTGACGTTGCGTTGAGTTTAAAGTATGGACATGGGCATGGATATTTACCTGAGGGGTGCGGTATGTGTATGATTTTACGTCCATGATAAACGTGGGTATGGATATACGATTGCTGTACCCGCGCCATATCCTACCCATTTTACCATCCACGGGTATATGAAAAGAAAAAGAAAAAGGAGACTCGGAACTCACTACGTACTACGCAAGATGAGATGGCACCAAGTACGGACACACGTCGGATGTCCAACAAATGGCGTTGGCGCCGTGGTGAATCTCCGAAGGGAAACGGCGAGAACCGATGCCGAGCGAGTGGAGTGGACAAGCCAGTCGAGTGCGACGGCGCCGCTGAATTTGGCAGCGGTCGCTGCTCGTATAAAAGGAAAAGGTACGCCCCTAGCTCCAGGCCAACGGCGGCCGTAGAAGAGAGCAAATGAAATGCCCTGCCCCTGCCCGCCTATCCACCGGACCAGATCGGCTGCCGCGGCGGCGACGAAGACGACGGCGACACGCGCGCACACATGGATTCCTGCCTAGGCAGCAGGGGCCTCCCATTCTCAACTCGGAGATGAAAATGGAGAATATATCGGGCCGCAGCTGTCTTCTCCTACGTAGTTCGTCCGTTTCACCACCAGTGCCGTCTAGCTGTTCGATGTTATTCCTCCCTGGCCCGGCTTTTCCGCTTTCCAGCCCACGGATGGGATGCCCGCGAGGTACGTTCATCCTGCGAGCTTGTCATTGTCGATCACCATCACAGCACACTCTGATTTCACAGCTGCTGAGGCAGGCATGCATCAACTTTTCGCCGGTGCCAGTACCCAGTACGTGCACCGTTCGTCTGCACTGGCATTTTACACCATGCCATCGTCCGAGTGTTTCCACAAAGAAAAAGAAGGGGAGACGGAAGAAGATCATTATGCTTGGGTCGGTTCCCATGTTCCGTAAGATTTGAGCTAGTGCGCCGCTGGTTCAGATTAACAGCAAATGGCCGCGGAAAGAAACACGAGAAATTCCCACGGAATCTCGTGCTGCATATCATGTTGCCTACTTTTCATTTTTTGCAAATAGCCTCACATTGCAACATGGTATGAAGTTGTAGCATATCATGTCGAAACCTTTTTCTTTTTGGGAAGAGAAGCCATACCAGAAACTCAAGAGATAAAATTCCGCCCCCTTTGCTTTCGAATATGTCAGGAGGTAATGGAGCTGTGCACACACGCACAGCACAGTTTCTTCCATGTTAAGAAAAGCACACGATATATTTATTATTTCATCCATATATCATCATCATATTCTGTCTGGTCCCTTTTGCCAATCCAGTGCACCCAGACAAACAATTTGCTGCAACAAGAAATGAAGCCTGTAACGTCAGCTTTCTGTCTGTAGATTATGTTAGATGTGTATAGTCTCTTTTCAGTATATCCCCATTGTATAAGGGGTTTTCTGCACTTTGGCACACATGTATATGTAATGGCCTTTGGCCCTTAGGAAATACTAGTTGCTATTCATCCAACATGGTATCAGATGTTAGGTTCCCCTCTCTCCCGCACACTGCAACTCCGTGCTAGCTTTTCTCCCGATTCCAGCCTTTCCCGTCGCGGATCCGGCGGCCCCGGCCCGGTCGCTGCCATCTCTTGCTTGGCCGGCTGCCCCTCGTCCCGGACCCCACCGTCTCCTCTTCGATCCGCCCTCCCCACGCTGCTTCGCCGGACCGGCTGCCCGACTGCCTATCTTGGTCGCCGCCCTCCCCGCTGCCAAGTACGCCTCGTCGCTGGCTTCGGCGGTGCCCCTCGCGCCGTGGCTGCCGCTCCTGCGCCCCTGCCGCTGACTGGCTTGGCCCCTCGTCTCCTTCCTGCCGGCCCCAGCCCATACTGCTGCTGCCGGCCCCTCGCCGTCTTGTATGGCGTCTTTGGAAGCGTGGGCGTCTTGTGAGGGCCTCCATAGCGTGCGCCGATCCAGCCGGCGTGGGGCTTGATCCCCTCGATCCCGTTCCTTTCCGATCGGGATTTACTGTTCTAGTTGACTTCCAAAAAAAAAGAGGGCGAGAGAGGCAGGAGCAGCAGAAAGACTTCCTCATGTCTTCCTCGGGCTATGTTGCGGTTCCTCGGTGCTCGGTGATCTTCGATGGCACCAACTATGCTGAGTTTGTGGGGTTCATGCGTATCCACATGCGCGGGCTTCTTCTGTGGGGTGTTCTCTCTGGCGAGGTACCCTGTCCGCCCTGCCCTGGTGGCTCCTGTTCCGCCGGTACCACGGGTACTTGCTCCTGATGCTTCTCAGGCTGATCGGGATGCAGCCAAGGCCCTTGATGATGCTGCAGTTGATGCCTATGATCAGCAGGTATCCGCTTATTCGATGCCCTCTCGGTCTCAGGGATGATCATGCGCTTACACTCGGTGGTGCAATGATGATGCTCGAGCTGCTGTTCTCACCGCCGATGTCCTCCTCGGTTTGCTTCGAGTTCATGGCCCTTGGCGCTTTATTGCGGCGATGTGGTCCTATCTTTGTCGGCCGCTATCAGCCCTCTGGCGATGCTTTATACCTCTACGTGGTGCGTCGAGAGCATGCTCTTCAAAGGGTGACTCGTCTGTTGATGAGTTCTATTCACGATGCTTTCGCCATCTGGCGTCGACTTGACTCACTGCGGACGATTGTTTGTGGCACTTGCCGTTCTTTGCCGAGACTCACGCGGTCTGACTTGGAGTTTCAGAGGGTTCATGAGTTCTTATCTCGTCTCCGCTCCGAGTTTGAGCCCAGACGTGCTCACTTGCTTGCTCGTGGTCGTGTCCCTATCTCGGAGGTGCTTGCCGAGCTTCGTGCTGAGGAGACACGCCTTCGCTCTCTTTGGGTTGCTATACGGTTCCGTCAGTATTGGCTGCCCGGGCTCCTGTGTCGTCTGCTCGCCTCACTGCTCCGCCGCTCCTGCCTACTCCTCCAGGGGGGTGAGCCGTCCTTCTTATGCTGAGAAGGGCACGTCGCGCCGTGACACCGTCTGTGGTTACTGCTCCCGGCAAGGTCATCCAGAGTCTGATTGTCGCCAAAAGAAGCGAGACCAGAGGCGCTCCTCCTCCAGTGGACCTCATGTGTCTTCCTCGACTCCGTCACTCACTGACCAGGACATTGTTCGCCTCAAGCGTCTCCTTGCTTCCTCAGGCTCCTCTTCGACTGGCTCTGTTGCTGCTGTAACTGCATCCTCCTCCGCACCATCACAGGCATCTACACAGTCAGGTACATCTTCGTGGGTTCTGGATTCTGGAGCCTCTTTTCATATGTCTTCTGATTCTTCCGCGTTGTCTTCTCTCCGACCTCTTGATTCGCCTGTCAATGTTCTTACTGCCATCGGCACATCTCTTCCTGTTGCTAGCCGTGGTATTCTTTCCACTCCATCTTTCTCTGTTCCGAGTGTTTCACATGTTCCTCGCCTTACCATGAATCTTTTTTCCGCTGCCTACCATCGATTACGGTTGTCGTGTCATTCTTGATACCGACTCTTGCTCCATTCAGGATCGTCGCACCAAGGCTTTGGTTGGTGCTGGCCCCCGGCGCCGTGAGTCAGAGGGCCTTTGGGAGGTTGACTGGCTTTGTGTTCCTTCCGCTGCCACCGCTGATGCCAGCTCTCATGCTCTTGCCGCCTCTTCGTCTGCGTCCTTCCAGCAGTGGCATCATCGCCTCGGTCACATCTATGGCTCTCGCTTGTCTTCCTTAGTTCGTCAGGGCCTCTTAGGGTCTGTATCTGGAGATGTCTCCTTACATTGTAATGGCTGCAGACTTGGCAAACAGACTCAGTTACCTTATCCTACTAGTGAGTCGTATCTCGGCGTCCTTTTGACTTAGTTCATTCGATGTCCGGGGTCCTGCTCCCTTTGATTCGAAGGTGGTCATCGCTACTATGTTTTGTTTATTGATGATTTCTCTCGCTACACTTGGCTCTACTTTATGAAATCTCAGAGCGAGGTTCTCCCTATATACAAACGCTTTTGCTGCCATGGTTCACACCTGGGCCACACGCCCATTCGTACTTTTCATGTCGACTCATTTGGAGAGTATACTCTCACCGTTGTGTGGTTTTCTCATGAACAGGTACTCTTGCCCAGTTCTCCTGTCCGGTGCTCATGGTCGAATGGTGTTGCCGAAATAAAGCATCGTCATTTGCTTGAGACGGCTCGTATACCGATGATTGCCGCTTCCCTTCCACCCCATTTTTGGGCTGAGGCTGTTTCCGCATCCACCTATCTCATCAACATTAAGCCATCGACCGCTCTGCAGGTGGCATTCCTATGGAGTGTCTCACGGTCGCTCTCGACTACTCAGCTCTTCAGATGTTTGGATGCGTCTGCTATGTTCTTCTTGCCCCCAAGAACGCGCAAACCGGCCGCTTAGTCGGTCGAGTGTGTTTTCCTTGGCTACAGTGATGAGCACAAGGGCTATCGATGTTGGGATCCAGTGGGTCGTCGCTTGCGCATCTCGCGTGATGTGACTTTTGACGAGTCTCGCTCTTACTACCCACGTTTTTCTTCCTCGAGTTTCTCTGTGGACGACCTTTCTTTCCTTCTTCTCCCCGATACACCCTGCTATGTGCCTCATGTGTCACCTCTTCCTCCGGCACCTCTCATTCCTTCTCATTCACCTCCGACCCCGTCTTCTCCCTCCTCCTCCTCCACCTCTCCCCCATCCTCTCCAAATTGGCCGCCTCTCTCACCGTTTCCTCTCCACTATACTCGACGTTTCTCGTACTGAGGATGTTGCCTCTGACGAGCCTTCCACCTCTGGTGCACCTCCTCTCACACCCCCTCCGGTTCATAACCTCCGTGCTCGGCCTCGCCCTCCGCCTGATCGCTACTCCCCTGCTCGGTACGGTCTCTCTGTTTTGGCCGAGCCCACTTCCTATCGTGACCGCCATGACTCGGCTGAATGGCAGCTTGCGATGGCCGAGGAGCTTGCTGCCCTTGAGCGCCTGGCACATGGGATCTGGTTCCTCCCTTCCGGTGTCCGTCCCATCACCGCAAATGGGTCTACAAGCTTAAGACTTCGCCCGATGGTTCTCTTGAGCGCTACAAAGCTCGTCTTGTGGCCCGTGGCTTTTCGGCAGAGCAGGGCGCGATTATGATGAGACTTTCGCTCTGTGGCCCACATGACCACCGTCCGCACTCTTCTTCTTTGTGGCTTCGTCGATGGTCTATCTCTCAACTTGATGTTCGTAACGCTTTTCTCAATGGCGAGTTGCGTGAGGAGGTTTATATGCAGCCCACAGGTGGGTACTATGCTCTGATGGTATGGTGCTGAGACTTCGCCGCTCTCTATATGGTCTCAAACAGGCCCCTCACGCTTTGGTTTGAGCGCAAGATCTGTGGTGACCGCGGCTGGTTTCTTGCCCAGTGACCATGATCCCGCGCTGTTTGTTCACACGTCTCCTCGTGGTCGGACTCTTCTCCTTCTCTATGTTGATGACATGATCATCACTGGTGACGACACCGATTACATCGCCTTTGTTCAGGCTCGCCTTCGCGACCAGTTTCTTATGACTGATCTTGGTCCACTTCGCTACTTTCTTGGGATTGAGATCTCCTCGACCTCTGCTGGCTTCTACATCTCCCAAGAAAAATATATTCAGGATCTTCTTGCTCGCGCTGCTCTCGGTGATGAGCGCACGGTTGTGACTCCTATGGAGCTCAACGTTCAGCTTCGTGCCACCGATGGTGACCCTCTTCCTAATCCCACTCGCTATCGTCATCTTGTTGGCAGTCTTGTCTATCTTCTTACGCTGGCGTCCGACATCTCCTATTCTGTCCACATCTTGAGTCAGTTTGTTTCAGCCCCCACCTCTGTCCACTATAGTCATCTCCTCCGTGTTCTACGATATCTTCGTGGCACGATCTCTCAGCGCCTTTTCTTTCCTCGCTCCAACTCTCTTGAGCTCCAGGCCTACTCTGATGCGACCTGGGCTAGTGATCCCTCTGATCAACGCCATTTATGCTTATTGTGTCTTTCTTGGTGGCTCTCTTATTGCTCGGAAGACAAAGAAACAGACTGCAGTTTCTCGCCGAATCTGAGAGGCTGAGTTGCGAGCCATGGCGATGTTGACGGCTGAGGTGATCTCGTTACGGTGGTTACTTGAGGATTTTGATGTATGCGCTACTACCTCGACTCCCTTCTTTGTCGACAAGATCGGTGCTATTAGTATTGCGCGTGACCGGTGAAGCATGAGCTCACCAAGCACATCGGTGTGGATGCCCACTTTGTGCGTGCTCTTGTGCGAGATCAGCCTCTCGCTCTTCACTATGTGCCCTCTGAGTTACAGTTGGCGGACTTCTTCACCAAGGCACAGACTCGAGCGCAGCACGGCTTTTTCCTCTCCAAACTCAGTGTTGTTGATCCACCATGAGTTTGAGGGGGGGGGGGTGTTAGATGTGTATAGTCTCTTTTCAGTATATCCCCATTGTATAAGGGGATTTCTGCACTTTGGCACACATGTATATGTAATGGCCTTTGGCCCTCAGGAAATACTAGTTGCTATTCATCCAACAGATTAAACTCGTGGAATGCTGACAACATGTGGCGCCAAAAGGGAACATAGAGTGGCTGCAGCCATGGACAGAATAATATCCCTTTTTTTTTTTGAAACTTTGTTACACGTACTCACGTGAAAGCTTGATTTAAAGTTAAAAGTATTATGTTTGTAGCTTTTGATCTCATATTCTATTTTTACTTCATATGCAAGTACATTTGTCAAACAACAACTTATGTTCCAGATTATTCAAGATTCGTCATAGGACAAGTTCTGCACTAAAAATTTCAATACCCTTTTCCTTCCAAAAACGCTTTCAAAAGCCTCAAAGTGTAAACATTGATTCACTAGTACGAATTTATAGAAAATAATAAAACAACAAATTTAACTAGTAAAAGACAACACAGAACGGGCTACTCAAGAATTTCACGTGAGATCGTGGCGATTGCAACCCACTGGAGGCTTTTGAGTATTTAGATGGCATTATTCTTTACTGGGAAATTGGTGGCCTCAAATGTCTCTTTATTTTTCTCGCAAAAAAAAATGTCTCTTTATTTATGCATCATTCCTTGTTGCATTGTGCTAGCTGACTTTTGTTAATTAGGACTTGATGTGGACTCAGTTCAAACAGTAATTCATTGTTCTTTACCTTGTTTAATTCAGTGGGAGGTGATCAGTTAGGGGACCGTACCTAACGACATTCGCTGCTCGTGGGAATGTAATTCAGAATTCAGAAATATTCCCTGCAAGAAATATTCCATGTAAGAAATACACTGTGCTGCAGCATGAGTATGTAGTGTCTTGTTACTTATTTCAGACACACATAAACGGATAAAATATCATATGTAGTACTGTGCAAGAAGTGTTGCGAAAAATCATGGCTTCTAGACAGTCGTAGGGATGAAATAATTTACATCCTCCTGTTTACTTTGGCATCAGAAGCTTTACTTGAAACCAGCACGGTTCTGAATCTTATCGAAATATGTCATATGTGAAACGGTGATGTTTACTAAGAAAGCTATCATGTCATAAAAAAACCATATGTACATCTACTAGGTTTGTAGTAACACCGGATGTTCCACACAACTGAAAAAACAAATTGTTTCCTGTTCCTAGTAGCCGACAAAATGTGTGAACTTTTGGGTAAAGACAACTGTCGACATTTCACTTGTGCAGCCTAGTTTTCAGAATATATTCTTTCAACAGAACTTTGTGAATGCTTCACGTCTTTGAAGGATGAGTGTATGAAATTAGAAGAAATATGTGCTAAATAAGGAATATGCAGTCTCCAAGGCCTATGACACAACACAATCATGGCCTATAATCTCTAGCAAGGAGTTCATAACCATGTATCTATAACAGAACTTCACAGCCCTTCTGCGGCTCCTATTCTCTGGGGCAAGGTAGGGACAAAAATCACATTTAGCCCACATATTTTAGCCTGAGCTGTCCCCCCATGTAGTTAACCTCAGTGGATAGAAAAATGCAGAGCTAGTGCATATGATTCCTTCTGTATGTAGTGCACTGACACAAGAAGCAAAATTAGGTGAAAATCCTCCGCATTATTCTGCTATCACAAACCCTTGGCGGTTAGTTTAGATTTGACTTAGGGCTTTATTTAATCCCTTATAAATTTGGATCGTCGAGAGGGGATCAAAGCCTACCACTATTCTGAATTCTGAAAGCTACCCTGCGCCATTTGTAAAAGTGGCATCCCTTTCTTGCTAGCAGAACCCGACAATAGCAGAGTTTGTTATGAAAAGCTGACCTCAAATGGGGGAAAATGATGCTGCTGAGGAATATTCCAGCCGATCGGTAGTGTAAATGTGATGAGATTTTATAACGGAGATGTAATTACCACGGAGGAAAAGCAGCAAAAGTTCAAAAATTCTTCGACGCGGATTCTTGTAGTTCCTCTCGATGCACATTTTTACAGGTACCTGTTACTGTCAGTTATATCACTGACCTGTACTACATGCTTGTGTTGAGCTGTTCTTTTTGCTGTACTGCAGAATCAATACCTTCACTGTCCATACCTCAAAGATATTTCTGGAATCTTCCTTGCTGCAGTCTGCAGAATTCTACACTGTATCTGCCAAGCAAATGAGGCAGTACCACTTGCCATATCTGAACCTCTTGAGCTAAGTTCCGTGTCTAATTGCGCCTTAATTTTTTACTGAAAATAATGATAATTCATGTGCTACCGTGCATATACAATAGTAGGAAAAAGCCCGCTGCAAAAAAAAGCTGCTCTGTGTTTCATTTTTGTGCTAAATTTAGTATTTTCTCCAGAAGCCTCTTTATGCTTATCACCTGTCATTATGATCTCTAGAGTTTCAGTTCCGTGCTGAATGGCGCCTGAAATTCTAGTGAAAATACTTTATTTTCAGAGTTTCGGTCCAGTGCTGAACTGCGTTTCGAATTCTACTCTGCATACTTTATTTCTTGAGTTTCAGACCAGTGTCAAACTGCGCTTTAAACTGAAAATACTTGACATTTACTCTGTGACTGTTTTTCTTCCGGTACAGTGTCGAATCGCACCTTAGATTCTACTAAAAAGGCTGACTTTTTAGTTTCAGTTCCGTGTCCTAAATTGTACTGAAAATACTGATATATTTTTAACTCAGCTTTAAACACTAGTGAAAATACCAATAGTTCTCTGATAAAAAAAGAAGAAAATACCAATAGTTTCCGAGTCGCTGTGCAATAATAATACTAGTACCAATAGTTGCGTTGGTGCTTTTGATCGCAGTTTTGATAATGCGAGAAACGACTAGCCTGTCACGCAGAATAGGTGCCAAATGTTTAGCCTTTTCCTGCAAAATATGGGGGTTTCTCTCAGAAGAATCTTCCTTTAGCACTGAGAGTGTGAGAAATTAATCGCCTTTAGTTTATGTGTATTTTCTTGGGGGAAAGAAAAGAAATAAGTGTTTTATGCTTATTCCTTGTTATTTGCACTGATGTTATACATATATAATCTCTGGATTTGTGATGCCAAACCAGTGGACATTACAACGCCTTGTCAAGATAAAAAAAATTGGTTAGGAATTGGCAAAAAGGGTCCTAAGTAATGTTTCTATATATACCTGGGTTCCCTCTCCACTGCCAAGAAAAGGATGCATATATTCTGCTGTGACCTGGGCCAGAGGGATTACTATTACGTACGCCCATGTTTGTACTGTATTTTGGAGCAGTAGAAAAAATGCAACCGGAAGTTAGGGCTCCTGTGATTCAAAGGATTTTCATAGGAACTTTTGAGGATTAGAATCTTTATGAATTTTTTCTATGTTGGTTGTTTAATTCATAGGATTGAATCATATGGTAGGAATTTTTCCTAAGGATTTTTTGGTGCTACTACTTCCCATAAGTTTTCTTCTAGCACTCACTCAAACCTCTTTCAAAGAATCATTTATTTTCTCTATGATGCAATCAAACAATCAAAAATTGTACTCCCTCTGTCCCAAAATATAAGAACGTTTTTAACACTACGCTAGTGTCAAAAACGTTCTTATATTATGGGACGGAGGGAATAGGATGAAGATAAGATTCCGATCCTATGTTTTTTTTTCTTCTGTTCCCGCGTTTTCAGAATCCTGCGAACGAGAGAGGCGATTTCATTTGGGTGGCTCTGGAGCCGAGCGCCGTGCGTGGTGCGTCGTGGTGGCGCTGAGCGAGAGGAAAGAGCTGACTCGCTGGTGCGTCATGTGGCGGGCCCAACGAATTGGAAGGCGACGGCAAGCGGGCGTTGGATTGCCGTCCACGCGTCGGCCATCCGGGGCGGGGCTCTCTATAAATACCTCTGCATGCCTCCTTCACTTAGCATCCGGGCAAGAATTAGCGTGCGCGCTCTCTCTCTTCTTCTCTCCCAGTCCCTCCCACCACCAGCAGACCAGCTCACCTGATCGATCGGTCGATCCATCACCGTGCGTGCGTGCGTACGTACATGACCACCATGAGCTCCTCCGGTACGTACTGTACGTCACTTGTCTTGCTGTGCTTCTTCCACGGTGACTCGGTTTTCAGTAAGATGGGTGCTGCTTGCTGATGGTTTGCAGGCGCCCGCGGTGTCCGTCGAGAGTACGGCCGGACCTATGTGGTGAGGCCCAAGGGGAGGCACCTGGCCACCATTGTCTGGCTCCACGGCATAGGCGACAACGGAAACAGGTTCCTTTCCATACTTACTGGATACATACATACATACATACTCCATGTTGCACTGCACTGCTCTGCTCTGTTTTGTTTGTTTTTGTCTTGGTTTTGAATTGATTTTCTTCCGAGAGGCATGAGTGACATGTGATCTTCCAAGCTCAGCTGCAAATCAACTACTAGCTCCTGTTGTCCTCAGTAGGAACATATACCCGCTAGATATGTAGTACGTACTAGAGATACAAGCACAGGCTTGAGCCACTTCTTGTCTGAATGCATGCGACCTAGCTAGCTAGTTAGACACACGACACGACACCACACCACACCACGGAAGTGTGAAGGCACGTATGCATGGGTTGGGGGTCGACCCATTTTGTCATATGCCACAACCAGAACCAGCACACATCGATTATTCCTTCCTCACTTCTCACTTGTCTCTTATTCCCCACCGCTTTTCTTTTCTGATGGAGTACTTGTACACACGCGTCATTCAGTCAGTCGAATATATGCAAGTGCATGTTTTGCAAGAGGAACGTGAAGTAAAATTTATAGTATATCTGCACAAGTTGATGACTAGCTGCAATACTTTTTATCCCATTCATTTTTAATAATTTATTTATGTAGACCTAATTTGTTTCTTTTCCACGGTTTTCGTCTTGTGCAGCTGGTCCCAGGTGCTGGGCAATCTCCCGTTGGATAATGTAAGTTGAACACCCATCTACAATCCTATTCCTAATTCCTCCTCTTCCCCTGAGCACATCAGTAGTATATGTATAGCTAATTCTTGTTATTTTTGGATTAGCTAATTAATTAATGAAGCTTATCTGAACTCTCAAGCTCAGTTATCCTCTTCAGAATAACTACTGTATTTAAGTTTAACGGCCTCATGCATCTCCGTGCAGGTCAAATGGATTTGCCCTACTGCGCCAACGCGGCCCGTAGCGGCCTTCGGTGGATTCCCATGTACTGCATGTAAGCCTCTCAGCCTAATCAATTACATATATGGGATATGGCTTGGCTGCAGCTTTGCTTTCCACCCAGTTTTTATAGCCGGTTTCTGGGACAGAAATGACCATCTTTGCATTGCATTGCATACTGAAATGAAATGAAACAGGGTTCGATGTGGAGGAGACTTCGGTTGACGGCCCCGACGACGTCCAAGGGCTGGACGCATCCGCCGCACACATAGCAAACCTGCTATCGTCCGAGCCCTCTGATGGTAATCTGATTTTTTCTACATGTACCACATTCATTTAGCGAATAAAAATTAGTATGTACTAATGCTAATAGCACACCATCTCCAGTGAGGCTTGGGATAGGCGGTTTCAGCATGGGAGCCGCCACTGCGCTCCACTCTGCCGCATGTTATGCTCATGGAAGGTTCTCAAACGGTGTTGCGTACCCTATTACCCTCAGCGCTATCATTGGGTTGAGCGGCTGGCTTCCCTGCTCCAGGTCTGACACTGATATTTTTGACGAAAAAACAGTTATGTTATTGATACAGTATATTGGCATCTGTTAAGCTCATATAGGAATATTGTTCAGGGCCCTGAGGACCAAGATTGAGAGCTCACAGACTGCTTTCAGGAGGGCTGCTGCCTTGCCGATAATGCTTGGCCATGGAAGAGGTTAGCATTGCTATTTTTTTTGCAGTCCATGTGCTGAATTAATCTCTTCTGAATTGTAAAATCTTCTAGTACTAAAAATGGTTCATTTCCTTCTCTGTGTTCCTGCAGGCGACGAGGTAGTCACGTACAAGAACGGCGAGAGGTCAGCTGAGTTTCTGCGGAATTCGGGCTTTTCGTACCTGAATTTCAAAGCCTACAACGGGTACTACAGATGGACATGCACAATTTTCCACATGATCATTATTTTTCTTCTGAGATTTAGTAGTACTAACATCATGTCATTTGTGCAGACTGGGCCATCACACCATCCCTGAGGAAATGGACGATGTCTCCAAGTGGCTCAGGGCAAGGCTCGGGCTTGATCGCTCTTGCGGCTAAGTGGAGAAGCTTGTGCCTTGGTGGCTGACACATGACATGAGAGAAAAGTATTGACACTACAGAGGAGGAGAAGGTTGATATATATAGGTTAATCATATGAAGAGATCACGACCGGCATGTGTTGATATATAAGTCCTCACTACTGAATTTCATGTTACACTTATATTTGTACTAGTAAGAATTGTACCCCAGTTATATTGTTTGTTTTGATTGACCACACCAGTAATTTATGACGATAGCTTTTAATATATGCTTGTGTTCTACTTCTATATCAGTCCAGTGTAGACTTTTCACGTCACGTCATATCATCATCAAAACACAACAGAGAGATCATAAAATTCTCAGGGAAAAGATTTGGAAGATAATAACCATATATGTACTAATTTGTGGCTATTTGGAAGATAATAACATATACTGAGCAAATCTCAAGTGGTGTATGGTTTTAGGTTGATCATCAGCTTCATCAAGATCAACTTCCACCGAATTTGTTGATCTGGCTGCCAAGGTGGAGATTACAAGTGTCAGTTTTTTAGGGGCCCTGCTGTAGTAGGGAGTTTGCGTCATTGCTCAGCGATCCATCGCCCTGCTTTGCGAACCCCTCATGTGTTTGGGGATCAACATTGTGCTGAAAGTCTGAATGATTGAAGACGATGTCCCCAAGGCCGTCGTCACTGCACAAAGGAACGCATGATTATAATGCTAACACATCCCATATACCGTAAACTGTCATTTGCATGTTGGTCTGATGAAATAAACCAAGCCGTGGAGCAGGTGTAAATACATCACAAAGAAGACTTATCACATCAAACCGTTCATGAAAAAGTTTGCTGCGGCAAAGTCTGGTAACTTGGATCATAATTTGGGAACGATTGGGATTTTTGTTGGCAACATTGGCCCATCTTTATTGCTCTCCTCTTCATATTATTGCCAAAACCTACCAATTCAATTTTTTTCTTATCTTTTGAAATTTCACTCCGTTCGGCATAGCAGTAGCACAGGAGTAGATGGCATTTGACAAGGATGTTGAAAATAGAACTCACCCCAAGGCTTGATTTGGTGGACCAAGATCAACATCCATGTTACTCAATTCGCTTGGGATGTGGATATCGTCCATGATGCTTGCTTCTGTGGACTGAGAAGCCATGTCGTCGTTGACGATTGCGGACGATCCATTCGAACGGGCAAGTGTTTCACCGGAGCCGCCAGATGTTCCTTCAGGACTGTCACTATGTGCTTGTTGAGCCGCTGCCAATTGATCATGCGAGAACACGACTGAGCATAAATGTATAATGCTACGTATAAAATAAATGAAAGTAGAAGAGAATAGATGTGTGGCGATCAATGCACTCACCGCCTTTCACTCCGAAGGTGTTGGCGCACCCTGTGCACTGGCACTTGTCGCTGCACCCGACGCCGTGCTTCAGTTCGAGACAGCCGCAAATCGAGCATGAGATCGAGCGCTGGCAGCACATGAAGTCATGCAAGGCAAAACAAATAAAAGCAGAGGGACGTGAGTATGTACGTACCTTGAAGCACTCGCAGTAGAGCTTCTTGCATTCAGAATTGCGGCAGTTGCATCCCTTGACGTGCACCCCTGCCACTTGCTGCTGCTGCTGCTGTTGCAGCCCAGGCCCATCGCCCGCGATGATCTTGGGCTTGAAGGCGTCGGGCTTCTTCTTCATGATGCACTCTGCGCGCTCATCCACCTCGTCGGAGTTGTCCTCTGTGTTGCGGCAGCCCTGGCAGGAGCACCTCTCGTCGCAGAACACCCAGGCCTCGAAGCAATGGCAGTAGCTGCATGCATGTGAATGCGATTTCGGTGAGGAGGACCGTAAGAGCACGTCGGCGGCGTCGCCGGTGGCTTGCTTACCGCTGGAGGCACTGGGTCTTCTCGCAGGTGCAGTGCGGCAAATCGTCCATGGCGGCCAAGGAAGAAGGGTCAGATCAGAGGGGAGAAGACGGGTTAGGAGGCAGATCTGTTCGAGTCTGATGTACGGAGTCTCCGAGGAACAAAGATGTCCTATACAACATAACTGCAGAGACAGAGTCCATGCAATTCTAGTCTCTTACGACGTGCTGGACTGGATATCAGGACTCTAGCTTTCCTCTGCAGGTGGTGGGTCCTGTTAGGGCATGTACAACGGGGGCTCTTACAACGGGCGCCAGGGTTCGATTCCCGTCCGATTTGGTCAAATCCCCCCGATCCCAGGATTCGGGCTGGCGTCGATGCCGAGCCAGTCGCCGAGCGCTTAGCCTATTTTTTTTTCTCACGCGAGACTTTTTCTCCGTTCGGATCTGGCAGCGGGCGCTACCTAGAACGCTAAAAATTGGCAACTGCTCAACAAACTGAGCTGGTCGTTGTGCTAAAAACCAGCTCTACTCAACTAACTTAGCTGATTTCGTTTTGCAGCTGGACAGATAATCCTTTTCTTTCCTCTTCACGCACAACAATAATCTACAATAAACTATAGAGCTTGTTTATCTATTATAAATCTGCACGAAACCTGAATACTTACAATACAAATTGAATTGATACAAAATATATGTGTGAAAATGAAATGCTTGTGGTTGCCAAGCTGGCCCAACAGGGACAAAGATCCCAATCTTAAAACCTGAAAGCACGGTGAGATAAAGTTAGAAAAATATATGTCAAGTTACTTCAACCATTCTTTCAGTCATACACGGTTAAATCGGCCTAACTAAATCATACATGCAGTGTTGACTAAATCATGCATGCAGTAAAGCTATCTCGTTATATATAGTCCTAGTTGCAGGTTCCAGTTCCACGCCCATCCCAAAAATTTCTGCTCATACACTTGCACAATCCTACTCAAATCTGATACAAGTTTTTGTTCATACACATCACATCTTTCAATGGATATCGGCCATGCCAACATCGAAGACATACACTTACAATGGACCGAAGAGGATAATCTATGCCTGGTAAGTCATTTGTTGAATTATTAGTAGTTACTATATCATGTAAAGCTTGGCCTAACAACATTTTATGAATTGATTAGGTAAATGCTTGGTTAAATGTTCCCACAGATTTTGTTATTGGCAATGAAAACGCTGCACGGGATTACTGGAATCAAGTCGCCGAAGAATATAACGCAAATACCACCGATAATCGAAGAAGACAACCTATCCAAATCAAACGCTGTTGGGGTAAGATGAGCTCGGAAATTCTGCTATTTGATGGCATGTGGCGCAGGGTCGGCGATGCATTCACAGCTACTGGACAATATAACCAGGACTTAGTTTCCAAATCTCTAGAGATGTATAGGTTAGAACAAAATCAACCATTCAAATTTCTCAAGATGTGGATGTTCATACGGAACTATCCCCGGTGGAATGCAATGTACTGTCAAGTCAAAAAGCCATGATTTAGATAATAAATTGTTGTTCTCATTCCAAGTTGTACTCCCCAAATTTCTTTTTAGGACTATGTAAATCCAAGATCAATTAGTTTGGAATATGCCAAAACTTTATATCACCAAATATTATTCTTCTATGATAATTAAAATTCCCTTCATACAAGTATTGTTCTATCCAGGAAGAACATGGCGCCTACAAATCCCCATAGTTTCATGTGTGCATCTCAGCACCAACCAAATCAACTATTCAGGGATTAGTACAGCGAGGGGTATGGAGATTACCTCAACGCCGTACCTGATGGCGATGCCGGATGAGCTTGGTCGTCCTGTACGTCTCGTGCTCGCGTGCCGCTGCCTCCTCCTACCTTCCAATCCGTCAGCCTCACCGCGAGCTCCCCCGGCCTCGTCCCCATGTCGGAAGGCGCGGCTGCTGCCTGCTCTGCTCTACTGCTTCCTCCCCCCTCCTGTCCGTCAGTGTCAGGCCCGAGTCGATTACTAGGCTAAGATTCAGTAATTTTATGGGCGAACTAGTAGAATCGCATGGATCTGGAGTATATTGGAACTATAAAGGAAGGAACTGTGTTAGGGTTCTAACCCCGATCATAACATAAAGCAAATCAACATGACTCTCTCGCCAGCCACAACCCGGCTGTTATAGGCAGAGCTGGGACAACTCACTAACGACAAATGCAGGAAAAGTAATAATAACGGTCACGGCCATCCAACGGTGTCGATCGACTAGGATAGGAGATCGTCATCGTGGCCGTCCATTCTCTGAAGCGGTATTTGCCAGAAAAGCTACAGCGTACTGAATCTTCGACAATGATAACTGAACATGCCTGACATTGCCCTCTCCTGAGAAACGACGTGTCATCACGGCGTTTGCTGATTTGCTCGCCAGGCTTGTGTAGTGGTCCTGAAAAAGGTAGGAAATGTGTATTTGATGAAATCCGCATTTTCCCAAGTTGCTTCCTCCGGAGATAAATTCTCCCACCGGATATACCACTGCACCACAGGTAGATTATGCCTGGGAATTTGCCTCACTTGCAGCACTGCTGCTGGTCCTGTTTTGATGGTGCCATCAGCCGCCACCATTGAGAGATTGGGGCTGGGAATGGACTTAGAGGCAATGTGCTTTTTCAACTGGCTGACATGAAAAACAGGGTGAATCTGCACATGAGTAGGAATCTGCAACTTATAAGCTAACTTGCCCACTTTTTGGATAATTAGGAATGGTCCATAATACTTGTTCTGCAACTTCAAAGCTCCTCGAAATCCAAAAGCTGCCAGCCTGTAAGGGGCCATTTTCAGGTACACCATATCTCCTACCTCAAATGCTCATTCACTTCTCTTAAGATCTGCATACCTCTTCATTCTGTTCTGAGCTTGCTGCAAATTTTCCTTCAGTTGTTCCAGCATTTGCTGCTTAGCAGATAGGAAATTGTGAGCTTCTTCCTCTTCTGGTCCTGGCACTGCTAGTTCAGAGATCAATGGTGGAGGAAAACCATACAAGGCTTGGAAAGGGGACATTTTCAAAGCTATATGATACGTGGTATTATACCAGAATTCTGCTAGTGGTAACCAGGAACACCACTTGTTTGGATGGGAAGTGGTCATGCACCTGAGATATGTTTCCACACATTGATTCACACGTTCTGTTTGACCATCCGTTTGTGGGTGGTACGTTGTACTGTATCTCAACTCACTTTTCATCCCAGAGAAGATATCTTTCCACAACTTGCTGATAAAAATCCTGTCTCTATCTGAGATAATTACTTTAGGAGGACCATGCAATCTTATAATGTTGTCCAGAAATGTCTGGGCTACAGTCATCACATTATAAGGGTGAGATAGAGCTATGCGATGTGCATATTTGGTAAATCTATCCACCACAACCAATATTACTTCCTTGCCCTGAGAATTTGGTAATCCCTCTATGAAATCCATAGACACATGCTGCTAAGCCATGTCAGCTATTGGCAAAGGTTCCAAAAGACCAGGTTGCAAACAGTTCTCATGTTTAGCCCTTTGGCAAACTGGACAAGCTGCAACAAAGGTTTCCACAACTGCTTTAAGGCCAGGCCAATAGAATATATTTTTAATTCTTTGATATGTGGCCCTTGTACTAGAGTGACCTCCAATTGGTGAGCTGTGCAGAGCAGTAAGCAATCTGTTTCTTAAGTTAGAAAAATCTCCCACTAGGATTTTTCCTTTGTACCTGATTATGCCAGCTTTTAAGCTGTAGTCAGACATAGTATGATCTGTTTGTAACAGTAATTTCTCCAAAATGTCTTTGGAGCTTGGATCCTGATGATACCCTTCTACCAGTTCTTGTGCCCAGACAGGGGTGGCTACAGACATAGCAAGACAAGAGGGCAGGACCCTGGACAAAGCATCAGCCACTCTGTTTGCTATCCCTTTTTTGTATTGTATCTGAAAATTGAATTCCAACAATTTCATCATCAGCTTGTGTTGTACTCCTTCAGTGATTTTCTGGGCAGTAATAAATTTGAGGGATTGTTGATCAGTTTTGATGATCAGCTCATGTCCAATGAGATAGTGTCTCCATCTTTTCAGTGCTTCCAAGATAGCTAAAGCTTCTTTCTCATAGGTGGACAATGCTGCATTTCTAAGGCACAAAGAAGAGCTGTAATATACTAAAGGTCTCCCTTGCTGCATGAGTACTGCTCCTATTCCTTTTCCTGATGCATCAGTTTCCAATACAAAGGGCAGAGCAAAATTTGGGAGAGCAAGAACTGGAGCAGTGATAAGTGCTTGTTGAAGTTGAGCAAATGCTGCATCATGTGCACTTGTCAATTTGAACTGTCCTTTTTAAAGTAAATCATGCAGAGGTCTGCAGATCACCCCATAACCTTTGATAAATCTTCTATAGTATCCTGATAATCCCAAGAAACTTCTCAATTTAGTTACACTGTCAGGGACTGGCCACTCAGCAATAGCTTTAATTTTTCGTGGGTCAGTAGCCACACCCTCAGCAGATATCACATGGCCCAAGTACTCCACCTGGGAAACTGCAAAAACACATTTAGAGAGCTTTGCACATAACTGATTTTCTTTTAGTATTCTGAAAACAGCTTCTACATGCTCCATATGCTCTTCTAATGTCTTGCTGTAGATGAGTATATCATCAAAGAAGACTAGCACAAATTTCCTCAGATAAGGGCCAAATATCTTGTTCATCAAAGCTTGGAAGGTACTAGGAGCATTGGATAAACCAAAGGGCATCACTAAGTACTCAAAGTGGCCCAAGAATGTTCTAAATGCTGTTTTATGTATGTCATCTGGGTGCATCCTGATCTGATGATAGCCTGCTCTCAGGTCTATTTTGGAAAAATACTTTGCTCCTTGTAGTCCATCGAGTAGATCTTCTATGACAGGAATGGGAAATTTGTTTTTGATTGTTGCTGAATTCAATTTCCTGAAATCAGTACACAGCCTCATGGAATTGTCCTTCTTCTTGACCAAGATCACAGGTGCAACATAAGGACTTTGACTGTGTCTTATAAAATGAGTTGCTAATAATTTCTTAATTTGCTCTTCCATTTCCTTCTTCTGGTGCAGAGGAACTCTGTAAGGCCTGGTGAGGGAGTCCTGGATTAGGGGGTGTCCGGATGGCCGGACTCCTGGACTATGAAGATACAAGATTGAAGACTTCTTCTTCCCGTGTCCGGATGAGACTTTCCTTGGCGTGGAAGGCAAGCTTGGCGATACGGATATGTAGATCTCCTCCCATTGTAACCGACTCTGTGTAACCCTAGCCCTCTCCGGTGTCTATATAAACCGGAGGGTTTTAGTCCGTAGGACAAACAACAATCATACCATAGGCTAGCTTCTAGGGTTTAGCCTCTCTGATCTCGTGGTAGATCTACTCTTGTACTACCCATATCATCAATATTAATCGAGTAGGAGTAAGGTTTTACCTCCATCGAGAGGGCCCGAACCTGGGTAAAAACATCGTGTCCCTTGTCTCCTGTTACCATCTGCCTAGACGCACAGTTCGGGACCCCCTACCCGAGATCCGCGGTTTGACACCGACATTAGTGCTTTCATTGAGAGTTCCTGCATGCCGTCGCCATCGGGAAGGATGCCTCATCCGTCTTTAAAGACGACACTATTTCTAAAGGAGCTTTGGCTATCGGCCAAACTCTCCGGCTAAGCGGTTTTCTTATGACCGCTGTTCGCCAGCGCACCGGCGATGACTTCTCGGGTCATCGAAAGCAATCTTCACGTCAACTCGGAACTCCTTTGGCGGTTAGATCCGATGGAGCTCTCTTCCTTAAACGAGCTCTGGATCGCATCGCCGCCACAGGGAGTCGCTTCTGATTCACGATCGATTGGGCCTAAACCCGATCTCGAGAGAGATTAACTCTCCCGTGTCACCCATCACGTTCTTTGTGGTGGAGGAACAATCTGGCGACCCTTCATCTATCTTAAGGACTAGCTATGTCCGGATTCGATCCTCCAAGCCGGATACCCGCGGAGGAGGACGCCACTCAAGACCTGAACTTAGAGTCGTGCGGGCTAGATTCATTGGACAACATCCAATAATCCAAACTTCCGAAGTTCGGAAACTCCTTGGCCCTTGAGTCTCAGATTGGGTGAGGTTTGGATTTAATTCCACCCACCCACCCGAACATATGCGATCTATCCAAAATTAGGCAAGAGCCCGAGGAAACAAGACATCATTCTTGGGCGATTCCTACTGGTTATGAACAGGATAAAGGACTGCCGTGAGGAAGACGCAATTTCATTCTTCTGCAATAATTGCACGGACAAGGGAATCCTCAACACCATAGGTCGCCGTGAAATTACACGCTTTGCTGACTTGGCGTCCATAGTACAAAAGTACTGTGCAATGGAAAGCGCCTAGAAAGCCGAAGTAAGATTTTGGGACAATCCAGCCCTGAATACAAACCCAGTCCGAAATAAAAGGGTGCATTATAGCCAGTCACCCGGGTTAAACACCAAAAAAAAAACCCTACAGGGCATGGAACTGTACTGGAGGGATGGCTCAATGGACCCTGTAAAATTCATAGTACAGAGGGCGCCACACCAACTCATAGCCTTAGAGCATGTTGGATACTCCGCAGTGGCCAAAAGTGGCGAAGAGCTTCTAACCCCGTAATCCACAGAGCACCAGCCAGTGGATACCAAAGACGGTATTAATAGTCTTGAGACTTTCGCATCACATAATATGCGGAAGCGAACACTCCGCAGCCTTGCGAAGTCTACCAAGTAGCAACGATAAACCCATGGGTGACACGACTATTACCTTTAATGCCGGTGATGAACCTAAATTTGAACAGCTGAGCACCAGCCGCATTGGTCCTCAGTCCAATAGTGGACGGCTTTCGCCTTACCAAGGTACTCATGGACGGTGGCAGCAGATTGAACCTCATTTACGAGGAAACCCTTCGAAAAATGGAAATACACTGGAGCCGCATTGAGCGAAGCTGCACAACCTTTAGAGGAATAATCCCCAGTCGAGAAGCGTGCAGTACAGGAAAAATCACACTGGATGTGGTGTTCGGCACGCCGGATAATTACAGGTCCGAGGAGGTCACGTTCCAAGTGGCCCTGCTCAGCCGGATATCACGCTCTATTAGGGCGAGAGGCATTCACAATTTTTCAAGCTATACCCCATTACGGGTACATGAAGCTCAAAATGCCGGGCCCAACGGAATCATCACTCTTGCTAGTGACCCGGACATAGCACTCCTACCGAAAATAAGACAGCCCACCGGCCCTTGAGGCACTATCCAAAACCCTAGCGGCCAAGGAACGGCTAGCAGCTGCGCTCCACGGTGAACAGGGACGACGTGATACTCGATAAAAGATCCAAGTCCACCTCCTTTAAACCGGTGGACAAAATAGTCAAATTCCAAGTCCATCCAACGGACCCTACAAAAACGGCCTCCATCGGGGTGCAATTAAACCCTGATGTATACGCCGCACTACGAGAATTCCTACGCGAAAATTGGGACATTTTTGCGTGGCACCCTTCAGACATGCCAAGAATCCCACGCCGGCTGGCCGAAACGACCTAAACATCCTAAAAGGATTCAAGCGATCAAGCGAGGCTCTTCGGCATTTCTCGAACCTAAGAGACAAGCCATGGGAGAGGAGCTAGCCAAACTATTGGAGGCCGGATTCATCAGATATAAAACATCCGGACTGGCTAGCAAACCTGGTGATGGTACCAAAGAAGGACAAATCCTGGCGCCTATGTGTCGATTTCAAGGACCTCAACAAGGCTTGCCCAAAGGATCCCTTCCCCCTCCCCCGCATCGATCAAATTATCGACGCTACCGCAGGACACGATTCATTGTGTTTCCTCGACGCATACTCCGGCTACCATCAAATTAAGATGGCAGAGCCTGACCAAGCCGCAACGGCATTCATCACCCCATACGACCCATTCTGCTTCAACACAATGCCCTTCGGGCTCAAAAACGCCGGCGCAACATATCAGCGCATGATTCAGACATGTCTGGCAAACTAGATCAGCAAAACAGTGGAGGCATACGTAGATGATGTGGTCTTCAAAACCAAGCATGTCGAAACTCTAGTAGACGACTTGAGGCTCACATTCGATAATCTCCGAACATATGACTTCAAGCTTAACCCGGAAAAATGCGTTTTCGGCGTACCAGCCGGAAAGCTCTTGGGCTTCATTGTATCCGGTAGAGGAATTGAAGCAACCCAGCCAAGATCTGAGCTCTGTCACAATTGGATATCCCAAAGGACCTCAAACAAATACAAAAATTGACTGGATGCGTGGCGGCTCTAAGCCGCTTTATCTCTAGCTGGAGAAAAGGCATTACCCTTTATCGCCTCCTCCGTGCACGAACACTTTGAGTGGACGGATGCCGCCATGGCCGGACTCGAAGAAATAAAAGCCATATTGGCAACAAACCCGGTCCTGGCCGCGCCTAACATGGGCGAACCAATGCTATTATACATCGCGGCAACTCATCAAGTTGTAAGAGCGGTGCTCGTTGTCGAACGAGAAACGGACGGACACAAGTTCCCCTTCAAAAACTAGTTTACTACGTGTCCACCGTCCTCACTCCATGCAAGTCACGATATCCGCATTATCAAAAGATAGCGACGCAGTGTTTATGGCATCCGGAAGGCTGCGACACTACTTTCAAGAGTGTTCGATAACGGTAGCCTCAAGTACCTCTTAACGACATTATAAACAACCGCGATGCGACGGGCCGGATTGCCAAATGGGCCATTGAGCTCCTCCCGTTCGACATAACCTATAAGCCACGACGAGCTATTAAGTCGCAAGTTTTGGCCGACTTCATCGCCGAATGGACTGAAGCCGAACTCCCTAAAGAGTACGTCACATATTCCAATTGGATCATGCACTTCGACGGCTCCAAAATGTTGGCTGGTGCGGGGCTGGCATCGCTCGACGTCCCCAACAGGAGATCTGATTCAATACGTACTCGAGATAATGTATACGGACTCCAACAACGCAGCCGAATACTGAGGCCCTTCTACATGGTCTCCGGATGGCGGTCTCCATGGGCATTCAATGCCTAGAGGTGCTGTGAGGATTCGAACCTCGCGATATCCCAAATAAATGGAGACTTTTATGCCAAGGATCCGAAAATGGCAGCTTATCGCAACGCCGTCCTAAAAATGTCAGCTCGGTTCGAAGGGCTCGAATTTCACCATATAGCTCAGGAAAAAAATCAGGCAGCAGACGTCTTGGCACGCATTGGCGCAAAGCGCGATGCCGTCCCCCCCCCCAATATCTTCTTAGAGAGGTTGTTCAAGCCATCCGTATTATGGGAAGGGGAGTCCGGAAATAACAGCCCGGACCCAACCGCACTGCCCGACACCGAAAATTCTGACACAACTGGAGGCTCGCCAACGAAGTAACATCTTCATTACGTAATAATGGCGGTCATTGCCCGTGGATGGAACCATTCCTAGCCTACCTAACCAGCAGGAACTTCACGAGGACCAAAAGCGAGGCACGCTGCATAGTGCGGCGGTCTAAAGCCTATAAAGTCCATGAGGGAGAGCTTTATAAGAAAAGCACCACCGAGTCCTTCAAAGGTGTATCTCCGAAGAGGAAGGGCGGAATCTTACGGCTGAAATTCATGCGGACTCGGCGGGCACCACGTTGCAGCCCGGGCCCTTGTAAGCAAGGCCTTTCGTACATGATTTTCTTGGCCGACGGCAGGCGGATGCTCAGGACTTAGTCCAACGATGCGTCGGTTGCCAGCTCTTTGCTAACCAAAGCCATATGCCACCCACCGCCCTCAAACTATACCCATCACCTGGCCCTTCATGCAGGGGCTTGACATGGTAGGACCCTTAAAGGGGAACCCACAAGCAAAAATACCCATCTGGTCATGGTGGATAAATTCACCAAATGGATAGAGGCCAAACCTGTTAAGACGGCGAATCCGGACGGTGATAGACTTCATATCGTGGGTCATACAGCGTTACGGCGTCCCCACGGCATCATCGCGATAACGGCACGAACTTTACGGTCGACGAGGTCAAACTCTGGTGCAAAAACATGGGCATCAAGCTCGACTATGCTTGATCTATCACCCACAAACTAACGGTCAAGTCGAGCGAGCAAATGGTCTAATCATGAGCGGCATCAAACCCAGATTAGTGCGGTCCCTCAAGGAATCTAACACGCCTTTGGGTAGAGGAGCTCGACTCAGACTACGGGGATGCGGACCACGCCAATTGCACAACCGGATTCACACCATTCTTTATGGTATACGGCCGCGAGGCGATTACGCCTGCGACATAATTCATGACTCACCTCGGCGTGCGCGTATACGAAGAAAGAGAAGCCTAACTCGATCGGCGGGGACAGTTTGGGCGCCTTGGAGGAGGAGCGTGGCGTGGCAAAAGCTCGCTCGCATTCTATCAACAGCAGGCTCGAAGATATCAAAGCGAGAAGTACGGGCCAAAACTTACAATGTTGGCGAGTTAGTTCTCGCTTTCTTTGGACAAGAAAAAGGACAAACTCAAGCCCAAATGAGAAGGTCCCTTTATTATTGACCAAGTCCTGACTGGTGGAGCGTACCGTCTGCGAGATGCATCGGATAACCGACTCGAGCCGAACCCATGGATGCAGCCTGTCTCCGAAGATTCTACGCCTAGCGCCGGACTCTGTGTTCGTCTCCTTCCTCTATCTATTTTTTACACATTAACTGTCTTACATTTCTCTCCTTCTCCCTCCCTTCCCCTTACAGCCTTAAGGGCTTGTTCGCGCTTTGTTCAAGACATTATTAACCGACGCGCTTATCCGCTCATTATACCTGGGGGCTTCTTTAACAGAAGATTACTTATACGGGCTTCACGCCCAACACATGTGTCACACTTCCGCATGTACCTTTTATTCACCATTATATGCATCGATATGACCTAAGTTTTGGCCAAGCTGGGTTGCCTGGCTCCTATGCTTACACAAGGGGGAACCCTTAAAGGGAACCCACAAGCAAAAATACCTACTGGTCATGGTGGATAAATTCACCAAATGGATAGAGGCCAAACCTGTTAAGACGGCCGAATCCGGACCGGTGATAGACTTCATATCGTGGGTCATCTGACGTTCTGGCGTCCCCACAGCATCATCATCGATAACGGCACGAACTTTACGGTCGACGAGGTCAAACTACGGTGCAAAAACATGGGCATCAAGCTCGACTATGCTTGATCTATCACCCACAAACTAACGGTCAAGTCGAGCGAGCAAATGGTCTAATCATGAGCGGCATCAAACCCAGATTAGTGCGGTCCCTCAAGGAATCTAACACGCCTTTGGGTAGAGGAGCTCGACTACACTGGGGATGCGGACCACGCCGAATTGCACAACCGGATTCACACCATTCTTTATGGTATACGGCACAGAGGCAGTTCTGCCCTGCGACATAATTCATGACTCACCTCGCGTGCGCATGTACGAAGAAAGAGAAGCCTAACTCGATCGGCAGGACAGTTTGGACGCCTTGGAGGAGGAGCGTGACGTGGCAAAAGCTCGTTCTGCATTCTATCAACAATGAGCTCGAAGATATCAAAGCAGAAGTACGGGCCAAAACTTACAATGTTGGCGAGTTAGTTCTACGCTTCTTTGGACAAGAAAAAGGACAAACTCAAGCCCAAATGAGAAGGTCCCTTTATTATTGACCAAGTCCCGACCGGTGGAGCGTCTGCGTCTGCGAGATGCATCGGATAACCGACTCGAGCGAACCCATGGATGCACTTTGTCTCCGAAGATTCTACGCCTAGCGCCGGACTCTGTGTTCGTCTCCTTCCTCTATCTATTTTTACACATTAACTATCTTACATTTCTCTCCTTCTCCCTCCTTCCCTTACAGCCTTAAGGGCTTGTTCGCTACTTTGTTCAAGACATTAACCGACGCGCTTATCCGCTCATTATACAGGGGCTTCTTTAACGAGAAGATTACTTATACGGGCTTCACGCCCAACACATGTGTCACACTTCCGCATGTACCTTTTATTCACCATTATATGCATCGATATGACCTAAGTTTTGGCCAAGCTGGGTTGCCTGGCTCCTGTGCTTACCCCTACGTTCCCGATTGTTCGGCTAGGCGGTAAATGGAGCACCTCTGCGATTGTTACTGCCGGGTCAGCCGGATGTGTACCTCAGACTGGGTGAAGCCGAAAGCTAGCATTCTCAAGGGAATATTCGGTCGATGAACTAAAAGATGATTTCTCACTTGTTCATTTACCTGCCCCCAGATGCTTTTCTGCTTTTTTGTGATCAGGACATGCACTTTAGGGCATGCCTCGAGGAAAGGAACCCCTAACGGAACTATTCTCCCTGGAAGATGTTTCTTACTAACCATGTAATATAACATAACTAGCTGGGCACTTGTCTGTTCAAGCAATAATGACCCTACGCCTGGTCTCCATGCATGCCCCGGTTCTTATATAACCGAGAGGGTATTCGGACACACTCCGGACTATCGTCCCGAGGTCGAAGCGAAAAGGTCCGCCATGACAAACGATCTACAATCCGGCTAGAAGGCATTTTACATGTCATCTTAAATTACATAGTCAATTTGGTGAGCATATTCCTCTTCAATACCATCCAACAGGCTGTCTAGTTTACTGATCTGTTGGGAATATTAATGACCAACTCTACTTGGCCGTACACTAAGCTCACAAGGATCTTCTTCCCATCGGCCCCCACAGGTCCGACCTCGGCCATGTGGTTTGGGTCAGCCTTCGTGTACCGCGTCTTCACCATGGCCCAGGCCTCCCTGGCGCCTTGACGGCAGGCCGATATCTTCCATAATCGGAAGCGCAGCCGCGCTCCCTTAAGCCTCTCTGCAAGCTCTCCAAGGCCTTCGGGCATGGAGACAGATGGCCACAAGGCCTGGGCGACGCCTTTCATCACCTGCCGAACTCGTTCGTGCAGTTATATGAGCTCGGGAAGAAGGTCACCCGTAGAACCGGGCATTTCCTCTGCAGGGGCGACACTGTGAGCATACCTCTGAGACATAACTCTGTTAGTCGACTTCCTCGCCGAACTCTTTTTCAAAGTTCGTTCAAGCACTTACTAACAATGTCGGCGTCGAAGCCGTCGATTCTCCTTCACGAAGTCCGGCGGTGGGCACGAACATCCTTTAGTTCCTCGCCCGGTGGGTGTTGGCATCTTGGAGATTATTCTTCTCCTGCCTCACTCTCGTAAGCACGCTCTCGCCGGCCTTTAACCGGCGCAAGAGTTGTTGCTTGTCCGGATCTACTCCGGCGCCATCTGCAATGATATTGTCAGATTTGCACACACGCCGCACTTCACAACATATTTATCTTTCGAAGCGTATATTACAAGAGGGGGTCTCCTTGGCCTCCCCTGCCGCGGCTAGTGCGACCTCAAGTTGGGCTTTGCACTCTTCCAGCTCCTGGGACAGTTGGGTATTCTTTTTTGTAAGATCCTGCATAACAAATGATCCTTAAATCAGTTATTCTAACTGTTTCAAGTCTCATAGACTCTTGACATATATAACCATCAAATTTTCTCACCGTATGTCTTTCACATCTTGCTCCGTGGCTCTGGCTAGACCATTTTGAGCGGCACAGAGGTACGCATCTCCCGAATTGAAGGCATCCAATGCCTCTTGGGAGAAACAAGCTCAAGAATCGGCCCAATGACGCCTGTGATTCATGGCACTCTCCACCTCAGGTGGTGGCGGACGGTCATCCGCATCCTCTGTCGGAGGAGCGTCCCGACGACGCCTCATGTTCGCCTCGCTTACGGACTGGCTGGTGGAGGCTTGATTGGCAATCTCTCCGGATATAGTCCGTGAGCCCTCTTTTTCCTAAAAAAGGAGAGCACGGGCGTTAGTATGCATCGTAAGAATAATACCTTGGAATAAGGCAGCGCGCCTTACTGCTGCGCCGGTGCCTCGAACCGGACTGCGTGTCTCTTTAGCCTACCCGCCCTCGCGGTCCCCTGTTGGCTAGTCGCCGCAGGCTCGGCATTCCGCCTCGGGATCCTCCCCTGTTTCTTGAAACACCATTGGTATACGGTGATAAAAATAAGCACGGATGGATCATCTTCGAAGTATTAGGACTTCGGTCTCGATTACTTGTGAGGCGGGGAGCAGTCCAGGATAATCGGCTGTAATAGCCACCAAGGCATTGTCGATGCTCAATTGGTGAAATACCCCATCGATCAGCTCCACGGATATGTCCGGATCCTCTTGGGAGGCCGGATCGAGGGACCGTTCCGGATCCTCGGGTTGTGGAGGAGGGCTGTTTATATCCTTTACGGCCCGACGCAATTCCTGCGTCGAAATCAGAAGATAAGGTACTTAACTATGGGAATATGGAACCGGATGGGCAAAAAGAAGTGTCTACTTACCCAGCTTGGAGGATTGTTCATAGAAAATCCGCCCCGTGGATTGACGCGGAGGAACTCCTCCTCTTCTCCCTTGTACAATGCGGACAAGATCTTCGTCAGAGCGGCAACCGATCCCGGCCCCTTACGGCCGCAGCGGGTGGCATCATCCTCCCGTTGAAATCCCACATGGGGTGGCCTCTATCTAAGCGGCCGCACCCCCGCATAATGCATGTGGCCATGACCCGATCATGGTCGGTCCGGAATGAGCTAACAACCTTATCGGCTCATCGTAAAGGACGCCCTTGTCATTTTCCCTCCGAGGGCTCCGTGGGCGCCCGGCTTAGGCGCTTCTTCAAAGGAGCATTATTGAACTTCGGGGAGGCCGATCCGAACAGGTCGGCGAGGGACATCTTCTATATAAAACCATTACGAAGGCCGGTCTTGGACGCCTTCCTTGGGGTTCCGGATAGATATCCGGTCCGGCGATGCGCCATAGTTCGGCTCCGCCCACTTGATATATCGACCCCTCCCGAGAACGGGGCACAAGGCGTAACAGCTTCTTCCACAACGCGAAATGAGCCTCGATGCCCAAAAACAGCTCGCAAAGGGCTCTGAAGCCCGCAATATGCAATATGGAGGCAGGCGTAAGGTTGTGCAACCGGAGGTCAGAGAACTCAGAGCCCCCGGAGAAACGGATGAATTGGAAATCCGAGCCCTCTTATCAGATAAGGGACAAGGCATACCCGCTCTCCTTTGGAGGGACCGGGGACGCTCTCCGCTTGCTCCCCGCCATTATAGGTGGCAAGTCCGGCTCGAACCGGGACCATGAAGGCTGGGGGAAGGAATCCCTTGGTTTGGAGCGTCACTAGCTCGCTGTGCGGGACGGAACATCTCTCCCAACCTCCAGGCCGAGGGCTAGGAGGGCGAGAGGAGGAGATGCGTCGACTGGCCATGATGGAATGGATCTCTGTTAGATGCACTCCGATGAATGCTCGCGAAGGGAAGATGGCGTGATTCGGATCTAAATCCTCATCTCTTTTATAGGCAGCTCATTTGCGCAGCTAGGGGGGTAAATATAAAAACACCCTGGCTTTTCGCATTCGTTTGACACGTGGAAGACGACCATTATTGGGCGTGGAAGCCAAGGAGCGCAATATTCACGAGAAGCGGACACTATTCAACAGTACACAGAATTTGGAGAAGAACCCGCCTTTCAATGCGAAGACAATCTGGGCCGGACTCATCATCATTGAAGCCTGGTTTGGGGAGCTCTTGAGGAGTCTGGATTAGGGGTGTCCGGATGGCGGACTATAACCTTTGGCGGACTCTGGACTATGAAGATACAAGATTGAAGACTTCGTCCCGTGTCCGGATGGGACTTTCCTTGGCGTGGAAGGCAAGCTTGGCGTCTGGATATGTAGATCTCCTCCCATTGTAACCGACTCTGTGTAACCCTAGCCCTCTCCGGTGTCTATATAAACCGGAGGGTTTTAGTCCATAGGACGAACAACAATCATACAATAGGCTAGCTTCTAGGGTTTAGCCTCTCTGATCTCGTGGTAGATCTACTCTTGTACTACCCATATTATCAATATTAATCGAGCAGGAGTAGGGTTTTACCTCCATCGAGAGGGCCCGAACCTGGGTAAAAACATCGTGTCCCTTGTCTCCCGTTACCATCCGCCTAGACGCACAGTTCGGGACCCCCTACCCAAGATCCGCCGGTTTTGACACCAACACCTGGAGTGTGGAGGTTCAGTACCAGGTTTTAAAGGAATTGTGTGATCACACTCCCTATTTGGAGGTAAGGTGTTGGGCTCCTCAAACGGATTTGCATAATCCATTAGCAATTTCTGTAATTGTGGAGGAGTTTTGAAGCCAGCAGGAGCTTGCAAAATTATATTGTGCACTTGCAGAAGGAAAGCTTCAGCTCCTTTTCCTAACAACTTATCCATTTGCTCAGCTTGCACTTCCTTAATTTTCTCTGGTGTATTAAATATGGCTGCAGTTATTGTTGTTTTCCCTTGCAGGGTAAAACTGAAAGTATTGTCCAGAATATTGAAGGCTACTGGGCTCATTTGTGTGAACCAATCATAACCCAGTATCACATCATATCCAGGCAGGGGCAAAACCCTGAAATTGTACTGCAAGGATTGCTTGGCTAACTGAAACTCACAATTTGGAACAACTGCCTTGGATATGAGTTTACCCCCTCCAGCAACTGCAATCACTCTTGGTTTCACTGGTAGTAAATGACAGTTGGCCTTTACAGCAAATTCTTGGCTCATAAAGGAAGAGCTACTGCCAGAATCCAACAAAGTTGTTGCTCTTTTTCCATTAATGTGAATAGTTATTGTTGGTGTGGGCACTGCAATTTGTTGACCCATTGCATGAGCAGTGATAAACATTGCTTGCTCTCCCTCATCCACCATTTCCTCCCGTTCTTGTGCAATACCTTCTTCTGCTGCAGTATCTTGCTCAATTTCTTCTTGTTGCATTAAGTGCACATTAGGTATTAATTTGCACATGTGCCCTGGGATCCATTTATCTCCACATCTCCAGCATTCTCCTGCCTTTTTTATCTTCTGAAATGTATTGTTATTGACCTCTGTTTGCTTGGCTGGAATAGTTTGCTGTCCAGCATTCAAGACATCACTATTTCTATTCTGAATACCAGCAGTGTTTTTCTGGTAGTAGTTCACAAACCTAGTGTTTGTTTTCTTTGGCAGTGTACTGACATGGTGATAGTTGGGTTCCACTTCCTTAGCTAAATAGTAGGCATCAGTGAGGGTTTGTGGCCTTAATGGTCGAAGTTGGAACTTGATTCCTTCTCTAAGACCATTAACATAACACCTAACAAACCAGGCTTCTCCCAATTCAGGGTTTTCTTCCATTACTTCTGCCATCAAATCCTCAAACAGTTTTGTATAGACAGTAACTGTATTGCTGGCTTGTTTCAGGGAGTTAAACTTTTCAGTAAGATCATAAGAACCTTGTTCAGAAAACCTTTTAATCACTTCTGCTCCAAATTGCTTCCAAGTTAGCTGCTTCTTCAGCAGTCCTGATCTCCTTAACCAAATATCAGCTTTATCAATGATGTACATTTGGGCTAGGGACACTTTATACTCTTCAGGAGCAGCAGCCATCTGAAAATATTTATTACATTGTCTGATCCATCCCACTGGATCTTCACCTGAGAATGTGGGAAAATCCATTTTAGGACCCTTTGTTAATGATCTCATGAATTGTGCTTGCATGTCTTGTTCATATGCCTTGTGATATCCCTGCCATAGTTGCCTATCTCTGTTTTGCTAATAAAATTGATTAAAAGCAGGTGTATGAGCATTTTGTCGAGCTGTCACAGGAGTACCCACATTGCTATAATGTTCCTGTCTGCCTTGGTGTACAAAACCAGGAGGTCCATTTGCTGTGTTGGTTCTGATTGGTGGTAGATTCTGCAATTGCATTTCTTCCAATTGCTTGGATTTTTCCTTCTCTGCTGCCAATTGTTTTCTCAGCTGTTCTACTCGAGCTTCCTGTTCATGAGGTTGGTTTTGGTTCAGTGTAGGCGACCTGGGCACTTCTTGAGAACTGGAAGGACGATCATCACGTTGCACTGGTTGTGTTGTTTTCACCAAGGTCTGCAAAACTGTACTGATTGCAGATAATTGCTTGCCCAGATCCAAAACCACACGCTCAACTTCCCCAACCGTAACTGAGATCTCTCCTTGTTTGGAACCCATTGCTTTCACTTCCTCCTGGAGTTTTGACACCTGTGTCTGCATCTGACTGCTATCTTTCTGCAGAACACCCAAATCCTCACGCATCGCCAAAATTTCCTGGAGATTCGCGTCCTCGACCGGCTTGGAACGCCCCATCGCCTTGATCTGAAGTCTGGGTATGGAATTTTACCACTGAAAACTCAGCAACCCTTCCCAAGACTACAGATCCTGTCGCCGCAAGAATTTTGCCTCCCTGGCACACGGATCGTAGCGTAGAGCACGGAATTTTAACGAGCGAACAGGTGTGTTCGGACAACCGTCTCTTCTCGTCCGATCTATGCCCGAATTTCATCGCCGCCTGCGCCGCCACACCGGACCCCGCCGCCAGCGCCGCCAAACCTTGCCCCAAGAAGGAGCCCAAGAAGAAGGGTGGGAAAAAGGGTGGGATTCGTCAATCGGAGAAAAAATTGAGCGTGTTTCTGCCGAAGAACGATGGCTCATGATACCAATTTGTCAGGCCCGAGTCGATTACTAGGCTAAGATTCAATAATTTTGTGGACGAACTAGTAGAATTGCATGGATCTGGAGTATATTGAAACTATAAAGGAAGGAACTGTGTTAAGGTTCTAGCCCCGATCATAACATAAAGCAAATCAACATGACTCTCTCGCCAGCCACAACCCGGCTGTTATAGGCAGAGCTGGGACAGCTCACTAACGGCAAATGCAGGAAAAGTAATAGTAACGGTCACGGTCATCCGATGGTGTCGATCGACTAGGATAGGAGATCGTCATCGTGGCCGTCCATCCTCTGAAGCGATATTTGCCGGAAAAGCTACAGCGTACTGAATCTTCGACAGTGATAACTCAACATGCCTGACAGTCAGCCTTGACGCGAGCTCGTCCGGCCTCGTCCCCATGCGGCGCGGCTGTTTCCTCCTCCGTGCACACGGCGCCCTCTTCCTATCCGTTAGCCTCGCCGCCAGCCCATCCGGCCTCGTCTCCATGGAGGAAGAGGCGGGCTGCTGCCTCCTCCGCCCGCGCGCCGCCGTTCGCCGTGGCTGCCATCTGAGGGTGGGGGAGGTCGGCTAGCAGGTCTTGTCCCACTCGCTGGATCTGACGAGAGATGGTCTTGTCTCTTGTGCAGAAGGGTGTGGAGAGTTCGAGAGGAGAGAGCTAGCTGAATGAGGACTGAGCTGAGTGGGTAGCAGGCTGGCAGAGCTGGTTCGTTGTTCGATCGGACGGTGGCGTCGACGCTTCAGTTTGTGCGTTGGAGGGACGGGCGCTTCACACGTTCGTCCGGAAGAAAAGAAAATCAGATAAGCGCTCAAACTAGCGCTCGTGCGTTGCAATCTCAGTCGCTTACACCGGTGTTTCATCCTAAATTAATTTTCTTTTTGACGTAAGCGCCCAAATTATGTTAGGATCCATTTTTTCCTTCGGTTCAGGCAAATCAACAGTCCAACGATGCAAAGGGAAGAAGCTACGGTCGCTCTTTATTCTATTTTATTACTAGCACAAATACCCGTGCGCTGTAACGGGAGAAAATACCAGTTCCTATGAATCATGGTTGTTGGCCAGGTCGAGAAACTATGTCACGACAACAGTCGCTGATGACAAAATAAAAGTATGCATGATTTGTGGATCACAACGTGAAGCTTAGGACATGGGTTATGATCTGGAGTAAATTGATTCGATCAAATATATTTGTATTGACAGATATATTTCGCGTGTGGGATTTTTTTTGAGCATGAAACAGTGAGAGAGTCTCTCACTCGGATTTTCTATTAAATAAAGTATACACTATACATGTTACAAATTAACTATCTAGGAAATCTTTATTTTTCTCCTTAACCCTATAGGTGAGGAGTGAGAAGTCTGCAATAAATCTTTTTCTCCAGGATGTGAAACTAGGCTGAATTTCTCTGAAGTGTTTATCATTCCTCTCTTTCCAAATGCTTCAAGAGGCTGTGAAGAATATCTCCATGAAAAGTGGTCGGTTCCATGATATCTTTGCATGTGCAATCCAAGCCAGCCTTATCCCTTGGGAAGGCCATGAGATGCCAAGGTAGCTCCATTGTACACTGAATCACATGTGAAGATTCTAGGGTCTCCTCTCTTTTGGAGGTGCACAGGAAGCATCCAGGGTCATCATCAATGTTAGTGACTTCCATTCGGCATGTTTTTTGTGTTTAGCAGGTCTGACAGGAGTAGCCCACAGAAAACTTAGTTTTTATCGTGCATTTTGATTTCCACAACCACAGGTATGCTGGATGCATTTGGACGCCTCTAAAGTAGTGGGCATAGTATTTTGTAGATGTGTAGTCTCCCTTTCCCCAAAAGTAAACCCATTTGTCATGCACTGTTGGTTGGAGGTTTAGTTCAACAAGTGCAGTATCAGTTTGTAGGTTGCACACTTCAGCAAAGGCCTGTGGGGATATTGGTGTGTGGAAGGCTTCACTCAGGAAGGAACTGACTAAGAAATTCCTAACAGAGGCGTCTTCCTCCTTTGCATAAGAGAAAGCTCTTGGATACTTGTCAGATAGTACATCATCCAAACAGGGTGTTTGCACCTTCAAGCAGCTGAACTTTGGTTATCCCTCTATATACTAGCATTAACTTGGCCAAATCTTTCCACCAGAATAAACCACATGCAGTGGCGGCATGTGGGATTTTAGCAGTGTAGTAAGTGGTATATCAGGTCAACCCAGGGTACATCAGCATGGTTGTAGAATTTGTGTAAATATTTGAGCAGATGGGCTTCACTTTGGATCTTGAGATTGAGGACCCCTAGGCCTCCTTTGTTCTTTGGTTGGCAGACCATTTCCCAAGATGCAAGAGAGTTTCACTTGTCTCCTTGTTCAGTCTTTTTTGTCCATAGACAGCGTCTATGAATTTTGTTCAGAAGTTCAATGTTTTTTTGGGGGATTTTAAGAGTGCACAGGGAAAAAATTGTGAGAGAGGTAATGACTGAATTGAGGAGTGATAGTTTGCCACCATAAGATACCATTGTCCAAGTGGCCGATAGTCTCCTTTCAACATTGCAAACCAGGGGCATGAGGTCTTGCACCGAGGGGCGCGTGGTTCCTAGGGGGAGGCAAAGGTATGTAAATGGCATTAAGCCCAGAACACATCCAAAGATGTCATCCATGCAGGAGTTGATCTCTGCATCACAGTTTATGTGTATGCGCGATTTATGGAAGTTAATCTTCTGACCAATGGATGTGGCATAGTCTGCCGAGATGTTCTTGATCGTGTTGGCTTGATCGGCTTCTGTTGGTAAGAAGATGATCGTATCATCTGCGTACTGGATAACCAGATAGCCATCTTGGCCCTCTCGAGCAAAAGGTAGACTGATTTGACCCATGCGGAAAGCATTGTTAACAACGGCTTGAAGTAGATCAGCCGCAAGCACAAATATTAAGGGGGACAATGGATCACCTTGGCTCACCCCCTTTTTGCAGTGGAATTGTCTCCCCGTAACACCATTGAGTAGAAACAATGATTTTTCAGAGGAGAAGATGCATTGGATCCACTTGAACAAGCGATCATCAAAGCCCATGTTCTTCATAATGTTGAGCATTGCTTCATGGTCAATTGTGTCGAACGCCTTGGCAAAGTCAAGTTTAAGGAGAGAAATAGGGTTTTTTTGGATGTTTGGCATTGGAATATATATTCATATGCCTAGGCCAGGCAGTCTTGTATGGATCTCCCCTTGAGGAAACCATATTGGTTGCGGTGTATATCTTGAGAACCAGTTTTTGCAGGCGGTTGGCAAGTAGTTTTGTGAGGACCTTGAGGCAACAATTCAGAAGTGTGATGGGCCTATAATCATCAACTATGGCATGGGAGTTGTTTTTTGGGATCAAAGTACTAAAGCCATCATTAATGCTCTCAAGGTTGAGATTTCTGATACGTCTCCAACGTATCTATAATTTTTTATTGTTCCATGCTATTATATTATATGTTTTGGATATTTTATATGCATTAATATGCTATTTTATATTATTTTTGGGACTAACCTATTAACCTAGATCCTAGTGCCAGTTTCTGTTTTTTCCTTGTTTTTGAGTTTTATAGAAAAGGAATATCAAACGGAGTCCAAACGGAATAAAAATTTACGATGATTTTTCTTGGACCAGAAGACACCTACGTGACTTGGAGAGAGGGCCAGAAGAGTCCCGAGGAGGTTACAAGCCTCTAGGGCGCGCCCCGGGGGGCACCCTGAGGGCTTGTGGGCCCTCGGGAGTCCTCCAACCCTAATTCCACCTCTATATATTCTCAAATATTCCCCAAACTTCAGAAGCGTCCACCAAAATACTTTTCCGCCGCCGCAAGCCTCTGTTCCCGTGAGATCCCATCTTGGGGCCTTTTCCGGCACTCTGCTGGAGGGGGATTCGATCACGGAGGGCCTCTACATCAACCTTGCTGCCCTTCCGATGATGCATGAGTAGTTTACCACAGACCTACGGGTCCATAGCTAGTAGCTAGATGGCTTATTCTATCTCTTTGATCTTTAATGCAATGTTATCCTCGATGTTCTTGGAGATCTATTGGATGTAATACTATTTTGCGGTGCGTTTGTTGAGATCTGATGAATTGTTGAGTTATGATCAGATTATCTATGGATATTATTTGAGTCTTCTCTCAACTCTTTTATGCATGATTAAGATATCTTTGTATTTCTCTTCGAACTATCGGTTTGGTTTGGCCAATTAGATTGGTTTTTCTTGCAATGGGAGAGGTGCTGAGTTTTGGGTTCAATCTTGCGGTGTCCTCACCCAGTGACAGAAGGGGTAGCGAGGCACGTATTGTATTGTTGCCATCAAGGATAAAAAGATGGGGTTTATATCATATTGCTTGACTTTATCCCTCTACGTCATGTCATCTTACTTAAGGCGTTACTCCATTCTTATGAACTTAATACTCTAGATGCATGCTGGATAGCGGTCGATGTGTGGAGTAATAGTAGTAGATGCAGAATCGTTTCGGTCTACTTTTCACGGACGTGATGCCTATATTCATGATCATTTCCTTAGATATCGTCATACTTATGCACTTTTCTATCAATTGCTCAACAGTAATTTGTTTACCCACCATATGTTTTCTTTCAAGAGAGAAGCCTCTAGTGAAACCTATGGCCCCCGGGTCTATTTTCCATCATATATTTTCAGATCTATAAACCAAAAAACCCCAAAATACCTTGCTGCAATTTATTTATATTAACTTTAGTTTGCTCTTTTATTTATCTTTTATACCTATCTCTATTAGATCTCACTCTTGTTTGTGACTGTGAAGGGATTGACAACCCTTTTTTTGCGATGTGTGCAAGAGTTTGTTAGTTTGTGAAGGTGCATAGATTGGAGACTTGTTTGTGCCTCCTACTGGATTGATACCTTGGTTCTTAACTGAGGGAAATACTTATCTCCACTTTGCTGCATCACCCTTTCCTCTTCAAGGAAAAAATCAACACAAGCTCAAGAAGTAGCAAGAAGAATTTCTGGTGCCGTTGCCGGGGAGGTTCTACATCAAGCCTACCAAGTACCCATCATAAACTCTCATCTTTTGCACTTACATTATTTGCCATTTGCCTCTCGTTTTCCTCCCCCCACTTCTAAAACCTTTTCAGAAAAATACAAAAATGTTCGCCTTTTTATTCGCCCTTTTTCTTTCAGCTCGATCTTTTGTTTGCTTGAACTCATCATTATGAGTGACTTTGGTATGTTAGAAATAGATAATGGCCTAAATCCTAAAATTGACGATCTGGCAATCTGTATGCTAAAAATTTTGTTTTGGGGCAAGGGGACGTTATGGGAAAAGAACATATCCAAGATTTTTTCAATTGTGTCGGCAATTTTCCTTTTGATGATGCTCTTATACTTAAAGAACTAAAACTTTTGCGGAGGCTATTTCAACAGTAGTTATGAAATTTGAAAATAGATTTATCCGTACCCATCCTACCATGCAAAGATTGTTTTATGAGGTACCTATTATAAAAGATCCCAAAGCTAAAAAGATAGCTACCCATGTTCTTATGAATGAATTTGATCACATAGTACGGGAAGCTAGAGAAATTTTTGATTTTTATGGTATGAGCCGTGAAAATCCGGTGATAGATGAGATCCTTTACAATAGTGACTATAGTTGAGACATTTGCTTGGAAATAATCAAATTTTTGATGAGACCCTTAAAAAGAAAATCCCCGTTTTAGATGTGACCCAACAAGTTTTCAATGATGTTAATCAACAATATTCTTGGATTGTGGCCGGGAATCAAAGGGGATACGAAGATGGGCAACTTGATAATGCCAAAATTTCTATGGATAATGTGTTTCAAGTTTGTAGGATCGAAAGTAGGTCTAGAGGGGGGGGGGTGATTAGACTACTTGACTAAATAAAAATCTAGCCTTTTCCCAATTTTAAGTCTTGGCAGATTTTAGCAACTTAGCACAAGTCAAGCAATCAACCTACACATGCAATTCTAAGAGTATAGCAGCGGAAAGTAAAACATTGCATATTGCTACCTCTTGAGCAAGCGTTGGTTTTCCCTTGAAGAGGAAAGGGTGATGCAGCAAAGTAGTGTAAGTATTTCCCTCAGTTTTGAGAACCAAGGTATCAATCCAGTAGGAGATAACACGCAAGTCACCTAGTACCTGCACAAAAAATCAAGAACCTTCCAACCAACGCGATAAAGGGGCTGTCAATCCCTTCACGGTCACTCGCAAAAGTGAGATCTAATAAAGATAGTAAGATAAATATTTTTGGTATTTTTGTTGTATAGATTGGAAAGTAAAGATTGCAAAATAGTTAATCGAGATGTGATGTAAATAAAAGAGATGCAATATAATAAGAAAGAGACCCGGGGGCCATAGGTTTCACTAGTGGCTTCTCTCAAGATAGCATATATTACGGTGGGTGAACAAATTACTGCCGAACAATTGATAGAAAAGCGCATAGTTATGAGAATATCTAGGCAATGATCATGAATATAGGCATCACGTCCGTGTCAAGTAGACCGAAACGATTACGCATCTACTACTATTACTCCACACATCGATCGCTATCCAAAGATGCATCTAGAGTATTAAGTTCATAAGAACAGAGTAACGCATTAAGCAAGATGACATGATGTAGAGGGATAAACTCAAGCAATATGATATAAACCCCATCTTTTATCCTCGATGGCAACAATACAATACATGCCTTGCTGCCCCTCATCACTTTGGGAAAGGACACCGCAAGATTGAACCCAAAGCTAAGCACTTCTCCCATTGCAAGAAAGATCAATCTAGTAGGCCAAACTAAACCGATAATTCGAAGAGACTTGCAAAGATATCAAATCATGCATATAAGAATTCAGAGAAGAACCAAATAATATTTATAGGTAATATTGATATAAATCCACAATTCATCGGATCTCGGCAAACACACCGCAAAAGAGCATTACATCGAATAGATTTCCAAGAACATCGAGGAGAACTTTGTATTGAGAACCAAAGAGAGAGAAGAAGCCATCTAGATAATAACTATGGACCCAAAGGTCTGTGGTAAACTACTCACGCTTCATCGGAGAGGCTATGGTGTTGATGTAGAAGCCCTCCGTGATCGATTCCCCCTCCGGCAGATCGCCGGAAAAGGCTCCAAGATGGGATCTCACGGGTACAGAAGGTTGCGGTGGTGGAAAAGTAGTTTTGTGGCTCTCCCTGATGTTTTTAGGTATAAGAGCATATATAGGCGAAAGAAGTACGTCGGTGGAGCTCCGTGGGGCCCACGAGGGCGGGGGGCACGCCCTCCTGCCTCGTGGCCGACTCGCGGAGTTCCAGAGTTCAACTCCAATTCTTCTGGATTGCGTTTGTTCCAAGAAAGATCATCGCGAAGGTTTCATTCTGTTTGGATTCCGTTTGGTATTCCATTTCTGCAAAACACTGAAATAGGCAATAAATGAGCATATTAAAGCCCATTAAACATCCAAAACCAGATAATATAATAGCATGGAACAATAAAAAATTATAGATACGTTGGAGACATATCAAGCATCCCCAAGCTTAATTCCTGCTCGCCCTCGAGTAGGTAAATGATAAAAACAGAATTTTTTATGTGGAATGCTACCTAACATACTTTTCAATGTAATTCTCTTTATTGTGGCATGAATGTTCAGATCCATAAGATTCAAGACAAAGTTTAATATAGACATAAAAACAATAATACTTCAAGCATACTAATAAAGCAATCATGTCTTCTCAAAATAACATGGCCAAATAAAGTTATCCCTACAAAATCATATAGTCTAGCTATGCTCTATCTTCATCACAAAAAATATTTAAATCATGCACAACCCCGATGACAAGCCAAGCAATTGTTTCATACTTTTGATGTTCTCAAAAAATTTCAATCTTCACACAATACATGAGCGTGAGCCATGGACATAGCACTATAGGTGGAATAGAATGGTGGTTGTGGAGAAGACAAAAAGGAGAAGATAGTCTCACATCAACTAGGCATATCAACAGGCTATGGAGATGCCCATCGATAGATATCAATGTGAGTGAGTAGGGATTGCCATGCAACGGATGCACTAGAGCTATAAGTGTATGAATGCTCAACAAAAGAAACTAAGTGGGTGTGCATCCAACTTGCTTTCTCAAGGAGACCTATGGCAATTTGAGGAAGCCCATCATTAGAATATACAAGCCAAGTTCTATAATGTAAAATTCCCACTAGTATAAAAGTGACAACATAGGAGACTCTCTATCATGAAGATCATGGTGCTACTTTGAAGCACAAGTGTGGTAAAAGGATAGTAGCATTGTCCCTTCTCTCTTTTTCTCTCATTTTTTATTTGGGCCTTTCTCTTTTCTTTATGGCTTCTTTTTTTTCATCCGGAGTCTCATCCCGACTTGTGGGGGAATCATAGTATCCATCATCCTTTCCTCACCGGGACAATGCTCTAATAATGATGATCATCACACTTTTGTTTACTTACAACTCAAGAATTACAACTCAATACTTAGAACAAAACATGACTCTATGTGAATGCCTCCGGCGGAGTACCGGGATGTGCAATGAATCAAGAGTGACATGTATGAAAATCATGAATGGTGGCTTTGCCACAAATACGATGTGAACTACATGATCATGCAAAGCAATATGACAATGATGGAGCGTGTCATAATATACGGAACGGTGGAAAGTTGCATGGCAATATATCTCGGAATGGCTATGGAAATGCCATAATAGGTAGGTATGGTGGCTGTTTTGAGGAAGGTATATGGAGGGTGTATGATACCGGCGTAAGGTGCGCGGTATTAGAAAGGCTAGCAATGGTGGAAGGGTGAGAGTGCGTATAATCCATGGACTCAAAATTAGTCATAAAGAACTCACATACTTATTGCAATAATCTATTAGTTATCGAAATGAAGTACTACGCGCATGCTCCTAGGGGGATAGATTGGTAGGAAAATACCATCGCTCGTCCCCGACCGCCACTCATAAGGAAGACAATCAATAAATAAATCATGCTCCGACTTCATCACATAACGGTTCACCATACGTGCATGCTACAGGGAATCACAAACTTTAACACAAGTATCTCTCAAATTCACAACTACTCAACTAGAATGACTCTAATATCACCATCGTCATATCTCAAAACAATCATAAGGAATCAAACTTCTCATAGTATTCAATGCACTTTATATGATAGTTTTTATTATACCCATCTTGGATACTCATCATATTAAGACTAATTTTATAACCAAAGAAAATTACCATGCTGTTATAAAAGACTCTCAAAACAATATAAGTGAAGCATGAGAGATCAATAATTTCTATAAAATAAAACAACCACCGTGCTCTAAAAAGATATAAGTGAAGCACTAGAGCAAAATTATCTAGCTCAAAAGGTATAAGTGAAGCACATAGAGTATTCTAATAAATTCCGATTCATGCGTGTATCTCCAAAAGGTGTGTACATCAAGGATGATTGTGGTAAACTAAAAATCAAAGACTCAAATCATACAATATGCTCCAAGCAAAACACATATCATGTGGTGAATAGAAATATAGCCTCAAGTAAAGTTACCGATAGACGAAGAAGAAAGAGGGGATGCCTTCCGGGGAATCCCCAAGATTAGGATTTTGGTTGTCCTTGAATTTTACTTTGGGGTGCCTTGGGAATCCCCAAGCTTAGGCTCTTGCCACTCCTTATTCTAAAACCCATCAAATCTTTACCCAAAAACTTGAAAACTTCACAACACAAAACTTAAACAGAAAATGTCAAGAACTCCGTTAGTATAAGAAAACAAACTACCACTTTAAGGTACTGTAATGAACTCATTCTTTATTTGTATTGGTGTTAAACCTACTTTATTCCAACTTCTCTATGGTTCATACCCCCCGATACTACTCATAGATTATTTAAAACAAGCAAACAACACGAAAAACAGAATATGTCAAAACAGAACAGTCTGTAGCAATCTGTAATGTTCGAATACTTATGTAACTCCAAAATTTCTGAAATAAATTGGTGGACGTGAGGAATTTGTCTATTAATCATCTTCAAAAAGAATCAACCTAAAACCACTCTCCAGTAAAAAATGGCAGCTAATCTCGTGAGCGCAAAAGTTTTTGTTTTTTACAGCAAGATCGCAAAGATTTCACCCAAGTCTTCCCAAAGGTTCTACTTAGCACAAACACTACTTAAAACATAAAACCACATATAAACAGAACCTAGATGAATTATTTATTACTAAACAGGAGCAAAAAGCAAAGAACAAAAATAAAATTGGGTTGCCTCCCAACAAGCGCTATCGTTTAACGCCCCTAGCTAGGCATTGATAATTTCGATGATGCTCACATGAAAGACAAGAATTGAAGCACAAACAGAGCATCATATAGCATATGAAAAACACATCTAAGTTTAACATACTTCCTATGCATAGGCATCTTATAGGCAAATAAATTATCAAGACAAGCAAAGACTAGCATATGCAAGAAAGAAGTGACAAACAATAACAATCTCAACATAACGATAGGTAATTTAGTAACATGAAAATTTCTACAACCATATTTTCCTCTCTCATAATAATTACATGTGGGATTCAAATTCAACAATATAGCTCTCACATAAAATTTCCTCTACATGATCCACATGCATGCAAAGTTGACACTCTTTCAAAATAGTGGGAATATCATTAACTAAAGTCATGACCTCTCCAAACCCACTTTTATCAAAAATTTCATAAGATTGAACATTATCCAAATATGTGAGATCTAAAGTTGACACTCTTTCAAACCCACTTTCACTATTATTGCAAACATTATTATCAATCTCATATTCATTTTGGGGCTTAAATAAATTTTCAAGATTGTAAAAAGAATCACCCCAATCATGATCATTGCAACGAGTAGTGGACATAGCAAAACTAGCATCCCCAAGCTTATGGTTTTGCATATCATTAACACAATTGACATTAATAGAATGTATAATAATATAATTGCAATCATGCTTTTCATTCAAGGAGCTATCGTGAATCACTTCATAAGTTTCTTCTTTCAACACTTCATCACAATTTTCAGATTCACGAATTCCAAGCAAAACCTCATAAAGATAATCTAGTGCACAAAACTCACTAGCAATTGGTTCATCATAATTGGATATCTTAAAAAGATTAGCAAGGGGATGAGGATCCATATCAATAGATTTTCAGCAAGCTAAGATGCAAGCATATAGAAGGCACATGTCAACACAAGCAAACAAAAGATCTAACGAGAAAAAGGCGAACGGAAAAGAGGGGCGAATAAAATGGCAAATGTTTTTGAAAATCGTTTTAGAAGTGGGGGAGAGGAAAATGAGAGGCGAATGGCAAATAATGTAATGCGAGGGAGAAGAGTTTATGATGGGTACTTGGTATGTCTTGACTTGGCGTAGATCCCCCCGGCAACAGCGCCAGAAATTGGAAAGTTGACGGGAGATCAAATCTTGACTTGACTTGGCGTAAACCTCCCCGGCATTGGCGCCAGAAATCCTTCTTGCTACCTCTTGAGCATGCGTTGGTTTTTCCTTGAAGAGGAAAGGGTGATGCAGCAAAGTAGCGTAAGTATTTCCCTCAGTATTGAGAACCAAGGTATCAATCCAGTAGGAGATAACACACAAGTCACCTAGTACCTGCACAAACAATCAAGAACCTTGCAACCAATGCGATAAAGGGGTTGTCAATCCCTTCACGGTCAATCACAAAAGTGAGATCTAATAAAGATAGTAAGATAAATATTTTTGGTATTTTTGTTGTATAGATTGGAAAGCAAAGATTGCAAAATAGTAAAATGAGATGTGATGTAAATAAAAGAGATGCAATATAATAAGAAAGAGACCAAGGGACCATAGGTTTCACTAGTTGCTTCTCTCAAGATAGCATATATTACGGTGGGTGAACAAATTACTGCCGAGCAATTGATAGAAAAGCGCATAATTATGAGAATATCTAGGCAATGATCATGAATATAGGCATCACGTCCGTGTCAAGTAGACCGAAATGATTCTGCATCTACTACTATTACTCCACACATCGACCGCTATCCAGCATGCATCTAGAGTATTAAGTTCATAAGAACAGAGTAACACATTAAGCAAGATGACATGATGTAGAGGGATAAACTCAAGCAATATGATATAAACCCCATCTTTTTATCCTCGATGGCAACAATACAATACGTGCCTTGCTGCCCCAACTGTCATTGGGAAAGGACACACAAGATTGAACCCAAAGCTAAGCACTTCTCCCATTGCAAGAAAGATCAATCTAGTAGGCCAAACTAAACCGATAATTCGAAGAGACTTGCAAAGATAGCAAATCATGCATATAAGAATTCAGAGAAGAACCAAATAATATTCATAGATAATCTTGATCATAAATCCACAATTCATCGGATCTCGGCAAACACACTGCAAAAGAGTGTTACATCGAATAGATCTCCTAGAGCATCAAGGAGAACTTTGTATTGAGAACCAAAGAGAGAGAAGAAGCCATCTAGCTAATAACTATGGACCCGAAGGTCTGTGCTAAACTACTCACGCTTCATCGGAGAGGCTATGGTGTTGATGTAGAAGCCCTCCGTGATCGATTCCCCCTCCGGCATATTGCCGGAAAAGGCCCCAAGATGGGATCTCACGGGTACAGAAGGTTGCGGCAGTGGAAAAGTGGTTTCGTGGCTCTCCCTGATGTTTTTAGGGTATAAGATTATATATAGGCGAAAGAAGTATGTCGGTGGAGCTTTGTGAGGCCCACGAGGGTGGGGGGCGCGCCTACCCCCCTGGGCATGCCCTCCTGCCTCGTGGCTGCCTCGTGGAGTTCCAGACTTCAACTCCAAGTCTTCTGGATTGCGTTTGTTCCAAGAAAGATCATCTTGAAGGTTTATTCTGTTTGGATTTCGTTTGGTATTCCTTTTCTGCAAAACACTGAAATAGGCAAAAAACCAGAAACTGGCACTGGGCCTTCGGTTAATAGGTTAGTCCCAAAAATAATATAAAAAGAATATTAAAGCCCATAAACATGCAAAACAGATAATATAATAGAATGGAACAATAAAAAATTATAGATACGTTGGAGACGTATCACATATGAAGGTAAAGGGAAGGGTTTGGAGAGGGCAAACACAATGTAGACATGGAGATTTTTGGCGTGGTTCCGATAGGTGGTGCTATCGTACGTCCATGTTGATGGAGACTTCAACCCATGAAGGGTAACGGTCGCGTGAGTCCACGGAGGGCTCCACCCATGAAGGTTCCACGAAGAAGCAACCTTGTCTATCCCACCATGGCCATCGCCCACCAAGGACTTGCCTCACTTGGGTAGATCTTCACGAAGTAGGTGATCTCCTTACCCTTACAAACTCTTTGGTTCAACTCCACAATCTTGTCGGAGGCTCCCAAGTGACACCTAACCAATCTAGGAGACACCACTCTCCAAAAGGTAATAGATGGTGCTCTTGTGCTTCAAATGATAGTCTCCCAACACTCAACTCTCTCTCACAGATTTGTCTATGGTGGAAAGATGATTTGAGTGGAAAGCAACTTGGGGAAGGCTAGAGATCAAGATTCTTGTGGTTGGATTGGAATGTCTTGGTCTCAACACATGAGTAGGTGGTTCTCTCTCATAAAATGAGTAGTGGAAGTGTAAGCACATTCTGATGGCTATCTCTTGAATAGAGAAGGGGGTGGAGGGGTATATATAGTCTCCACACAAAATCTAACCGTTACACACATTTGACCCAACTCGGTTAGACCGAATAGGTGAACTCGGTGAGACCGATTCAGTTCAAAATGTGAACGTTAGGATTCTCAGTGGGACCGACATGATCAACTCGGTAGGACCGATGCGCTAGAGTTAGGGAAAAACCTTATCTCGGTGTGACTGACTACGTGAACTCATTGAGATCGATTTCAGCAATGAGCAAACAGAGAGTTGGTCTGGCAAACTTGGTGGGACCGATCGCTCATTTCGATAAGACCGAAATGTTACGAAAGAGAAACAGAGAGTTTGCATTGCTAACTCGGTGGGATCGATCGCTCATTTCTGTGGGAACGAAACGTTATGAAGGAAAATAGAGAGTTTGCAATCCCATCTCGGTGAGACCGAAACCCCTATCGGTGAGACCGAACTGATTAGGGTTTCTGGCTATGGCTATGTCAAAGGAAATCAGTGGTGCCGGATGGATTAAATCGGTGGGGCCGAGTTTGAATTTAGGTTTAGGACATATTTGGATTTGAGAAAGTGGTTGAGGGCTTTGGAGCATATCACTAAGCACTTTGAGCAAGTAGACCATTAAGCAACACCTCATCCCCTTTTAATAGTATTGGCTTTTCCTATGGACTCAATGGGATCTTGGATCACTTAAAATAGAAATGAAGAGTCTTGAGCTTTTGCCAATATTTGTCCTTAGCATTTTGAGGGGTCCACATCTCTAGTCCATGCCATGCCAATCACTGAACTTTCTGAAATATTCAACTTGAATGGATATTCAATGAGCTATATGTTGTTATGAAGTACCAAAACCACCCGGGGATTAGTTGCACTTTCAATCTCCCCCTTTTTGGTAATTGATGACAACATATAGATCAAAGCTTCGACAAATGATAATATGAATGAGATACATTGTCACTTTGAGAAGTATGTGATAAGAAAGAGCTCCCCCTAAATTTTGTATTATTTAAAATTTTCTTTTAATGCAAATGCACAATTGATTAGGACCATGGGTTACTCTTCCATGTCACATACATCTTGGTCGAGCGCTCAAAATGATAGAATATAAATAACATGCACTCATCACCAAGGCAAACATTATTGACCATACACAAGTATTAAGATATGATCATTCAAGCACACATTAAAGCATAGTATGATCAAACACATGATCGTAAGAGTATCTGACACAAGCACAAATATTGTAGCAAGCAAACGAGCAAATATCAAGTAGCAAGAGAGGCAAACAAAAGGCAAAACACACTCTCTCTCGAAGCCTAAGATCTATATACTTTCTCCCCCTTTGGCAACAAGTTACCAAAAAGCTTGAAAATGCATAGTGCTATGCAACACTCTAGGCACGATCTCTGGGAGCTCCTGAAGTGGTCTTCTGGCTGGTGGCTCCGGTGTGCGTAGATGGCGTGGAGAGGACAACATCTGCAAACGCTTCTGAGGATGTCTGAGGAACTGGAGGAGTTGCAACTGGAGGTACAACAGTGGCAGTTGCAGCAGGTGCTGAGGCAGTAGCTCTGGAGTCTCTGTCAACTGGAACAACTGTAGACCTATGTGCTCTTGGCACTCTCTGAAATGCATCTATAGTTAGCCTGCCACTCCTGTCCTCAAGGTCTTCCTGTATCTTCTCAACTGTGGTCTGAATCTCAGTTACCTTCACATCTAAATCATGAAGCTTTGTATCAAAGATCCTCTCAAGAATCTCTTGATTTCGAGTCAGGGTGGATAGTCCTTTCTCTATTCTCACTGTTGCCTCAAGAAGATAGCTGAGCTGATCTTGCTTGGTCTTGAGATTAACATCTGAGACATCTGGCATCTTGGAAGTCTTTGCTACCTTTGCTTTCTGTCGCTTCTCCTGAGCTTCTACAGAAGTTGGATGTGATGCATCCCTGACAACAACATTATCCTCAAAGTCTGGCCTCAGGGGAAGGTGCTCTTTGTCTAGTAGATATGTCCCTGTCCCCATCTTGGAGTTGATGAGCATCTGAATGTGGGGGGGGGGCATATCCACATGACCTCTTCTGATCTGCACCAGTCCTCTTGATAGTTTCAACAATTAAGGTCATCACCCTGAACTTCTCTGGCACATCAAACATATGCAGCAGGTTGATTGAGTGACCATGGATCATCCTATGATATCCTGATTTGGGAAGCAGAGTGTGCCTCAGTATAGTGTTAATAGTGGCCAGTCCTGACAACAGATAGTAAATTGACCCAAACTTGTGAGTCTCCAAGGCATCATCAAGAATTTCCTTGTACATATGAGCCATGGAGTTATGATCTTTCCTGGGCTTGGCATAAACATCCGTGTCATCTTCAGCTTCTTCAGGGGCATTTATCAACTTGGCCCACTCAGCTATGGATGATTGGTATCTTGTGCCTTTTGTCATCCAGACTATCTTGCCATCTGGATAGAAGTGTGCAGTTGAACAAAATTGCATGACCATCTCATCATTCCATTTAGTCAGCTTCTGACCAACAAAAGTGTCAACTCCATTCATTCTGAAGCTCTCATGAACTCCTCAGAAGTAATCTTCATCCTCATCAATGAATTTCAAGTCAACCCATCTCATGTCACTTACTATGGGCTTCTTGTCCAATAGGACTATCTCATAGAAGTCTTGCTGCTCCTTGGTGTGAAATCTGTAATCCACAGCAGTCCTTCTCCTCACAGCATATGGGTCTGTCTGTCTCCACAGTCTGAGACCTGCATCCTTTCTCACTTTCATGTTTTCAACAACTGGATGATTGTCAGCATGATCTGGAATCTTTGGTTTAAGCTTTCTGAGCACTTGGTGCTCCTCATCCTCTTGAACTTCAAGCACTAGGGCCTTGTTCTTCTCTGCAGCTGAAATGTTTCTTGTGGATCTCTTGGGTGCAGATGGCTTTGGGACTTGAGCTTGAGCAGATGGCTTAGGAGATGTCTTGGGCTTAGATGGTGCAGCCCCAGACTTGATAGCATCCCCCATAAGTTTCTGAGACTTTGGTGGAGGTGCAGCAACTTCTTCCTCCTCTTCTTCATCATCACTTTTCCTCATAGAAGGGTATCCAAGCACTTCGGAAGTGGTGGTTCTAGCTTTCTTCTTTTTCTTTCCATCTCCAGCTACCTCATCATCATCAGACTGCCCAATCGTAAACTGCATAGTTTCTTTTGTTGGAACTTTCATGGGTTTAGCCATTGGGACTCTTCTGGCAGGAGCCTTCTTGTGCATTCCAGGCTTGATGGCAACAGCAGCAGCTTGCTCTTTCTTGGTCACCTTCTTCTTTGAGGTGACCTCCTCATCAACCACAAAGTCCTCATCTTCTGATTCTGAGGTTCTCTTCTTCCTCTGCCTAGTTGCAGCCTTAGGCAGATTGCTTGGGGTGCTTCTGCTACCCTCATCATAGCTGCTATTTGAGGGACTAGTGCCCTCACTGAGATTTTGTTGCTCCTCTGACATGTTCTGGCTGTCACTGTTGTCTGACATGGCTGACACTGACCCTGTGAACAGATGGGTATAGGTAGAGTAGACGAGCATCACAAAGCACAACTATTTTGGCAAAAAGTTGACTCAAAAACTTAATTTTAGTTTTCTGTAGAAAGTATTCCAGAGCTACCGATATGACAAACTCGGTGTCACCGAAGCAACTTTAGAGTCTAAACATGTGAATCCGATCAGACCGAGACACAGTTTGGTGACTCGAGATGCTAGGGTTTCACAGAGAAAGTGAACTCGGTCACACCGATTTGTACACTTCGGCCAAACCGACTAGTACATGTGCAATGGCCTGGGCCAAATCGGTGAGACCGAATACTTCAAATCGGTCGGTCCGAGATGAGTTCGGCGGAAACCTAACCTTAAGTTTTTGCATCAAAACTAATCTAGAGGAACTTTTGGTTGGATAGGATGATCTCAATCGTGGATAGATACATGGCATTAACCTTTATGCAGGAATCGGAGTTAAAGATTGCACAAGGGAATCAAGTCTGTACGCTAACATGGCGACGAACTCGCTACGACGACAACGGCGGTGAAAATTTCCGTTGATGGTGATGGAGACCAGTGGCAGGAGGGCGCTGGCGACGACGGAGATGATCCGGAGACTAGGATGGGAGGCAGAGCTGGGTAGGCGTGGTTGGAGGCTTGAAGTAATTTCCAAAATTCAACCCATGGATATATATACCCAGTCACTGTCGGTGTGACCGAGTGGAACGACTCGGTGGCACCGAGATGCAGAATTGCAAGCGGTTGCTACAACTCCATGAGACCGAACAATTCTAATTGGTTGCACCAAGGTGAAAACCTAGATCAACCCAATGAGTTCGGTGAGACCGAGGGGAATGAATTGGTCAGACCGAGAACCATTGAGAGGTTTTGGAAGTTTAAACCCTTAACATATCGGTGGCTCCGAGTGATCCTCACCCGGAGGGTCCGAATTTGACTTGATCAAACTTTGTGATGTAGCATGAATAGAGTTTGAGACGAGAAAAGCATAGATAGCTAGAGGGAGTACTTAGGCATTCTTGTCCATCCATTTGACAAAAAGAAAAGCCAAACAATCAAAACAACAAATGGATGTCCTCGAATGGGGAAAAATATGCAACCAACATGCTCACACAATAAGATAGCAAATGAAATATGTGGCAAAGCATGCACAAACACTCTAGCATCTATCAAGCAATTGGCGTTGACAAGGCCATCTATATATGAGTGTATTGACTGAGGAGTCAAATGAGAACATTTGATCATAGGTCATACTCATCGTTTACATAAAGCATTGTTGTGTTCGCACCATTAGAGTTGCCTTAGCTCAATACTTAGAGCAAAGCTCCCCCTAGATGTGATATCCCCCCTAAGAGGGATGAACTAACCTTGGGTTTTGTCGATGATGACTTCATGTAGGTGTTGAAGATGTAGACGCTCAATGTTGATGTAGATCATTTGGAGCAATCCATTGGAGTGAGTTGTAGTTTCAATACCTACATGGGTTAGTCCCACAAGGAACACACAAGTATATACATAGACATAGAGTGAAATCCACATAGAATGATGTACATGAAAGCATTAGGTTACCTTGTCCCTTGTCTTACCAACAAGAGGGTTTGTGACTCCTTGAACTAGTGCAAGATGTGAAAGTTGATTGCACTTGTCCTTGACGAAATGAATATGGGTGAAGTATGTGAAGGAAATATGCCCTAGAGGAAATAATAAAGTTGTTATTTATATTTCCTTATATCATGATAAATGTTTATTATTCATGCTAGAATTGTATTAACCATAAACTTAGTACATGTGTGAATACATAGACAAACAGAGTGTCACTAGTATGCCTCTACTTGACTAGCTCGTTAATCAAAGATGATTATGTTTCCTAGCCATGGACAAGAGTTGTCATTTGATGAACGGGATCACATCATTAAAGAATGATGTGATTGACTTGACCCATCCATTATCTTAGCACTATGATCGTTTAGTTTATTGCTATTGCTTTCTTCATAACTTATACATGTTCCTATGACTATGAGATTATGCAACTCCCAAATACCGGAGGAACACTTAGTGTGCTATCAAACGTCACAACGTAACTGGGTGACTATAAATTTGCTCTACAGGTGTCTCCGACGGTGTTTATTGAGTTGGCATAGATCGAGATTAGGATTTGTCACTCCGATTGTCGGAGAGGTATCTCTGGGCCCTCTCGGTAATGCACATCACTATAAGCCTTGCAAGCAATGTGACTAATGAGTTAGTTACGGGATGATGCATTACAAAACGAGTAAAGAGGCTTGCTGGTAACGAGATTGAACTAGGTATTGAGATACCGATGATCGAATCTCGGGCAAATAACATACCGATGACAAAGCGAACAACATATGTTGTTATGCGGTTTGATCGATAAAGACCTTCGTAGAATATGTAGGAACCGATATGAGCATCCAGGTTCCGCTATTGTTTATTGACCGGAAGTGAGTCTCGGTCATGTCTACATAGTTCTCGAACCCGTAGGGTCCGCACGCTTAACGTTCGATGATGATCGGTATTGTGAGTTTATGTGTTTTGATGTACCAAAGGTAGTTCGGAGTTCCGGATGTGATCACGGACACGTCGAGGAGTCTCTAAATGGTCGAGACATAAAGATTGATATATTGGACGATGTTATTCGGACATCGGATGAGTTTCGGGGGTCACCAGATAAATATCGGAGTGCCGGGGGGTTATTGGAACCCCCGGGGGAACTAACGGGCCTTAGTGGGAAGAGAGGAAGGGCCAGGAGGGGATTGGCGCGCCCCCTTGGGTCCGAATTGGACTAGGGGAAGGGGCGGCGCCCCCCTTTCCTTCCCTTCCCCCTCTTCCTTCCTTTCCCCTCTCTCCCTCTTGGTGGATTCCTGCTAGGACTTGGAGTCCTAGTAGGATTCCCCTCTTCGGGGCGCGCCCTAGGGGCCGGCCGGCCTCCCCCTTGCTCCTTTATATACAGGGGCAGGGGCACCCAAGAACACACAAGTTGACAGTTGTCTTAGCCATGTGCGGTGCTCCCCTCCACAGATTTCCACCTCGGTCATATCGTTGTAGAGCTTAGGCGAAGCCCTGCGTTGGTAACTTCATCATCACCATCACCACGCCGTCGTGCTGACGAAAATCTCCCTCGGCCTCAGCTGGATAAAGAGTACGAGGGACGTCACCGAGCTGAACGTGTGCAGATCGCGGAGGTGTCGTGTGTTCGGTACTTGGATCGGTTGGATCGCGAATACGTTCGACTACATCAACCGCGTTACTAAACGCTTCCGCTTTTGGTCTACGAGGGTAAGTGGACACACTCTCCCCGCTTTTTCTATGCATCACCTAGATGGATCTTGCGTGTGCATAGGATTTTTTTGAAATTACTACGTTCCCCAACAGTGGCATCCGAGCCAGGTCTATGCATAGATGTTATATGCACGAGTAGAACACAAAGAGTTGTGGGCGATAATAGTCATACTGCTTACCAGCATGTCATACTTTGATTCGGCAGTATTGTTGGATGAAGCAGCTCAGACCGACATTACTCGTACGCTTACGCGAGACTGGTTCTACCGACGTGCTTCGCACAAAGGTGGCTAGTGGGTGTCTGTTTCTCCAATTTAGTTGAATCGAATGCGACTATGCCCGGTCCTTGTTGAAGGTTAAACAACAAACTTGACGAAAAATCGTTGTGGTTTTGATGCGTAGGTAAGAACGGTTCTTGCTAAGCCTGTAGCAGCCACGCAAAACTTGCAACAACAAAGTAGAGGACGTCTAACTTGTTTTTGCAGGGCTTGCTGTGATGTGATATGGTCAAGACGTGATTATATATATTGTTGTATGAGATGATCATGTTTTATAACACAATTATCGACAACTGGCAGGAGCCATATGGTTGTCGCTTTATTGTATGAAATGCAATCACCATGTAATTGCTTTACTTTATCACTAAGAGGTAGCGATAGTCGTAGAAGCAATAGTTGGCGAGACGACAACGATGCTTCGATGGAGATCAATGTGTCAATCCAGTGAAGATGGTGATCATGACGGTGCTTTGGAGATGGAGATCAAAGGCACAATATGATGATGGCCATATCATATCACTTATATTGATTGCATGTGATGTTTATCCTTTATGCTTCTTATTTTGCTTAGTACGGCGATAGCATTATAAGATGATCTCTCACTAAATTTCAAGGTATAAGTGTTCTCCCTGAGTATGCACCGTTACAGTTAAATGCGTCGTGTCGAGACACCACGTGATGATCGGGTGTGATAAGCTCTATGTTCACATACAACGGGTGCAAGCCAGTTTTGCACATGCAGAATACTCGGGTTAAACTTGACGAGCCTAGCATATGCAGATATGGCCTCGAACACCGAGACCGAAGGTCGAGCGTGAATCATTTAGTATATATGATCAAGATAGTGATGTTCACCATTGAAAACTACTCCATCTCACGTGATGATCGGACATGGTTTAGTTTATTTGGATCACGTGATCACTTAGATGATTAGAGGGATGTCTATCTAAGTGGGAGTTATTAAGTAATATGATTACTTAAACTTTAATTTATCATGAACTTAGTCCTGATAGTTTTGCATAACTATGTTGTAGATCAATAGCTCGCGATATAGCTCCCCGTTTATTTTTGATATGTTCCTAGAGAAAAACTATGTTGAAAGATTATAGTAGAAATGATGTAGACTAGGTCCGTGACCTGAGGATTATCCTCATTGCTGCACAGAAGAATTATGTCCTTGATGCACCGCTAGGTGACGGACCTATTGCAGGAGCAAATGCAGACATTATGAACGTTTGGCAAGCTCGGTATGATAACTACTTGATAGTTTAGTGCACCATGCTTTATGGCTTAGAACCGGGACTTCAAAAACATTTTGAACGCCACGGAGCATATAAGATGTTCCAAGAGCTGAAATTGGTATTTCAGACTCATGCCCGAGTCAAGAGGTATGAGACCTCTGACAAGTACTTTGCCTACAAGATGGAGAATAGCTCAACCAGTGAGCATGTGCTCCGATTGTCTGAGTACTACAATCGCTTGAATCAAGTGGGAGTTAATATTCCAGATAAAATAGTGATTGACAGAGTTCTCTAGTCACTATCACCAAGTTACTAGAACTTCATGATGAACTATAATATGCAAGGGATGACGAAAATGATTCCAGAACTCTTCGTGATGCTGAAACCGACGAAGGTAGAAATCAACAAAAGCATCAAGTGTTGATGGTTGACAAGACCACTAGTTTCAAGTAAAAAGGCAAGAGAAAGAAAGGGAACTTCAAGAAGAATGGCAAGCACGTTTCCACTCCCATGAAGAAGCCCAAAGCTAGACCCAAGCCTGAAACTGAGTGCTTCTACTTCAAAGGAAATGGTCTCTGGAAGCGAAACTGCCCCAAATACTTGGCGGATAAGAAGGATGGCACAGTGAACAAAAGTATATATGATATACATGTTATTGATGTGTACTTTACTAGTGTTTTATAGCAAACCCCTCAGTATTTGATACTGGTTCAGTTGCTAAGAGTAGTAACTCAAAACGGGAGTTGCAAAATAAACAGAGAATAGTTAAGGGCGAGGTGATGATGTGAGTTGGAGGTGATTCCAAGGTTGATAAGTTCACCATCGCACACTCCCTTTACCTTCGGGATTAGTGTTGAACCTAAAATAAATGTTATTTGGTGTTTGCATTGAGCATGAATATGATTGGATCACGTTTATTGCAATACAGTTATTCATTTAAGTCAAAGAATAATTGTTGTTCTGTTTACATGAATAAAACCTTCTGTGGTCATACACCCAAGGTGAATGGTTTATTGAATCTCGATTTTAGTGATACACATATTCATAATATTGATGCCAAAAGATGCAAAGTTGATAATGATAGTGCAACATATTTGTGGCACTGCCATTTAGGTCATATTGGTGTAAAGCACATGAAGAAACTCCATGCTGATGGGCTTTTGGAATCACTTGATTATGAATCACTTGCTGCTTGCGAACCATGCCTCATGGGCAAGATGACTAAGACTCCATTCTCTAGAACAATGGAGCGAGTAACTGACTTATTGGAAATAATACATACTGATGTATGCGATCCGATGAGTGTTGAGGCTCGCAGCGGGTATTGTTATTTTCTGAACTTCACATATGATTTGAGCAGATATGGGTATATCTACTTGATGAAACATAAGTCTGAAACATTTGAAAATTTCAAAGAATTTCAGAGTGAAGTGGAAAAACATCGTAACAAGAAAATAAAGTTTCTACGATCTGATCGCGGAGACGAATATTTGAGTTACGAGTTTGGTCTTCATTTGAAACAATGTAGAATAGTTTATTAGGTATGATGCGAACATCGTAACTGTACTTTATTAGGTATGATGCGATCTATGATGTCTCTTACTGCTTTACCGATATCGTTTTGGGGTTATGCATTAGAGATAGCTGCATTCACATTAAATAGGGCACCATCTAAATCCATTGAGACGACACCGTATGAACTTTGGTTTAGCAAGAAACCTAAGTTGTCGTTTCTTAAAGTTTGGGGCTGCGATGCTTATGTGAAAAAACTTCAACCTGATAAGCTTGAATCCAAATCGGAGATATGTATCTTCATAGGATACCCAAAAGAAACTGTTGGGTACACCTTCTATCACAGATCCGAAGGCAAGATCTTTGTTGCTAAGACTAGATCCTTTCTACAGAAGGAGTCTCTCTTGAAATAAGTGAGTGGGGGGGGGGGGGGAAGTAGAACTTGATGAGGTAGTTGTACCTTCTCCCTTATTGGAAAGTATTTCATCACAGAAATTAGTTCCAGTGATTCCTACACCAATTAGTGAGGAAGCTAATGATGATGATCATGAAACTTCCGATCAAGTTACTACCGAACCTCGTAGGTCAACCGGAGTAAGATCCACACCAGAGTGGTACAGTAATCCTGTTCTGGAGGTCATGTTACTTGACCATGACAAACCTACGAACTATGAGGAAGCGATTATGAGCCCAGATTCCACGAAATGGCTTGAGGCCATGAAATCTGAGGTGGGATCCATGTATGAGAACAAAGTATAGACTTCGATTGACTTGCCCGATGATCGGCTAGCCATTGAGAATAAATGGATCTTCAAGAGGAAGACGGACACTGATAGTAGTGTTACTATCTACAAAGCTCGAATTGTCGCAAAAGGTTTTCGACAAGTTCAAGGTGTTGACTACGATGAGATTTTATCACTCGTATCGATGCTTAGAGTCTGTCCGAATCATGTTAGCAATTGCCGCATTTTATGAAATTTGGCAAATAGATGTCAAAACTACATTCCTTAATGGATATCTCAAAGAAGAGTTGTATATGATGCAACCAGAAGGTTTTATCGATCCTAAAGATGCTAACAAAGTGTGGAAGCTCCAGCGATCCATTTATGGACTGGTGCAAGCCTCTCGGAGTTGGAATATATGCTTTGATAGTGTGATCAAAGCATATGGTTTTATACAGACTTGTGGTGAAGCCTGTATTTACAAGAAAGTGAGCGGGAGCGATCTGACCTTTCGATAAGTATATGTGAATGACATATTGTTGATCGGAAATGATGTAGAATTTTCTGGAAAGCATAAAGGAGTGTTTGAAAGGAGTTTTTTCAAAGAAAGACCTCGGTGATGCTGCTTACATATTGAGCATCAATATCTATAGAGATAGATCAAAGACGCTTGATATATTTTTCAATGAGTACATACCTTGACAAGATTTTGAAGTAGCTCAAAATGGAACAGTCAAAGAAGGAGTTCTTGCCTATGTTGCAAGGTGTGAAGTTGAGTAAAGACTCAAAACCCGACCACGGCATAAAATAGAAAGAGAATGAAAAGTCATTCCCTATGCCTCAGCCATAGGTTCTATGAAGTATGCTATGCTGTGTACCAGACCTATTTTGTACTTCACCAAGAGTTTGGCAAGAGGGTACAATAGTGATCCAGGAGTGGATCACTAGACATCGGTCAAAATTATCCTTAGTGGAATAAGGATATGTTTCTCGGTTATGGAGGTGACAAAAAGTTCGTCGTAAAGAGTTACGTTGATGCAAGCTTTGACAGCGATCTGGATGACTCTGAGTCTCAATCTGGAAGTGGGAGCAATTAGCTAGAGTTGCTCCATGCAGAGCATTTTAGACATAGAAAATTTGCAAAATACATACGACTCTGAATGTGGCAAACCCGTTGACTAAATTTCTCTCACAAGCAAAACATGATCACTCTTTGGGTGTTAATCACATAGCAATGTGAACTAGATTATTGACTCTAGTAAACCATTTTGGGTGTTAGTCACATGGAGATATGAACTAATCACATAAAGATGTGAACTATTGGTGTTAAATCACATGATGATGTGAACTAGATTATTGACTCTAGTGCAAGTGGGAGACTGAAGGAAATATGCCCTAGAGGCAATAATAAAATTGTTATTTATATTTCCTTATATCGTGATAAATGTTTATTATTCATGCTAGAATTGTATTAACCGAAAACTTAGTACATGTGTGAATACATAGATAAACAGAGTGTCACTAGTATGCCTCTACTTGACTAGCTCATTAATCAAAGATGGTTAAGTTTCCTAGCCATGGACAAGAGTTGTCATTTGATGAACGGGATCACATCATTAGAGAATGATGTGATTGACTTGACCCATCTGTTAGCTTAGCACTATGATCTTTAGTCTATTGCTATTGCTTTCTTCATAACTTACACATGTTCCTATGACTATGAGATTATGCAACTCCCGAATACCGGAGGAACACTTAGTGTGCTATCAAACGTCACAACGTAACTAGGTGATTGTAAAGTTGCTCTACAGGTGTCTCCAATGGTGTTTGTTGAGTTGGCATAGATCGAGATTAGGATTTGTCACTCCGATTGTCGAAGAGGTATCTCTGGGCCCTCTCAGTAATGCACAACACTATAAGCCTTGCAAGCAATGTGACCAATGAGTTAGTTACGGGATGATGCATTACGGAACGAGTAAAGAGACTTGCCGGTAACGAGATTGAACTAGGTATTGAGATACCGATGATCGAATATCGGGCAAGTAACATACCGATGACAAAGGGAACTATGTATGTTGTTATGCGGTTTGATCGATAAAGATATTCATAGAAGAGCATCCAGGTTCCGCTATTGGTTATTGACCGGCAGTGAGTCTCGGTCATGTCTACATAGTTCTCAAACCCGTAGGGTCTGCACGCTTAACGTTCGATGGCAATCTATATTATGAATTTATGTGTTTTGATGTACTGAAGGTAGTTCGGAGTCCCGGATGTGATCACGGACATGATGAGGAGTTTCGAAATGGTCAAGACATAAAGATTAATATATTGGATGATGTTATTCGGACACCGGATGAGTTTCGGGGTTCACCAGATAAATATCAGAGTGCCGGGGGGTTATCGGAACCCCCCGGGGAACTAATGGGTCTCTATGGGCCTTAGCGGGAAGAGAGGAAGGGCCAGGGGGGCTGGCCGCACGCCCCCCTTGGGTCCGAATTGGACTAGGGGAAGGGGGTGGCGCCCCCCTTTCCTTCCCTTCCCCCTCTTCCTTCCTTTCCCCTCTCTCCCTCTTGGTGGATTCTTACTAGGACTTGGAGTCCTAGTAGGATTCCCCTCTTGGGGGCGCACCCTAGGGGTCGGCCGGCCTCCCCCTTGCTCCTTTATATACGGGGTAGGGGGTACCCTAGAACACACAAGTTGACAGTTGTCTTAGTCGTGTGCGGTGCCCCCCTCCACAGATTTCCACCTCGTTCATATTGTTGTAGAGCTTAGGCGAAGCCCTGCGTCGGTAACTTCATCATCACCGTCACCGTGCCGTCATGCTGACGAAACTCTCGCTCGGCCTCAGCTGGATCAAGAGTACGAGGGACGTCACCAAGCTGAACGTGTGCAGATCGCGGAGGTGCCGTGCGTTTGGTACTTGTATCAGTTGGATCGCGAAGACGTTCGACTACATCAACCGCGTTACTAAACGCTTCCGCTTTTGGTCTACGAGGGTACGTGGACACACTCTCCCCGCTCGTTGCTATGCATCACCTAGATGGATCTTGCGTGTGCGTAGGATTTTTTTTGAAATTACTACGTTCCCCAACAGTATGTTGGCAGAGTCACCCTCAAGAACTCTCTAGTTCTTCTTCTTTGGGATCCACATCATCTTGATGGGAATCCTCGGAGCTGTTGTCATACTTGATGAAGTAGAACTTGATGTAGTCCTGGGAACCCACTTGACCAAGGCCTTTGGATCTTCTTCAAATGCATCAATCTCTTCTTGAAGCTTGCCCTTGCCTTTTAGCTTGTGGTCTTGTGGTGGAAGATCATCTTGAGCTTGTGTTCCCTGGAAAGAAGTAGGATCATACTTCTCTCGTTGAGGAACAAACTTCATCTTGGTGTATTAATATTCTTCCCACTCAACTCCATTGGCATTAAACTTGCGTTCAAAACCAACACCTTGATTCTTCCGGTGCCTTCCTTGCTTGCGTACAATTTGCTCAAATTGCTTACTTCGAGCAAGGCTCTTGTAAACACCTTTCTCTATAATTCCCTTCAATAAGCTATTTCTTGCTCAAGTGTAACTTGTCTAAGAGAATCATTAGTTGAATCAAGAGAACTACTAGAAGCAACAATATTGGATTTGACATGATTATTGTTACTACTAGAAGAAGAATCTTTCTTGCTCTTGTTGCTAGATTTTACTTGTGGCATGTAAGTAGACAAGAGTAAACCCTTGGCAATGTAAGAAGAACTTTTCTTACGAAGACCATCATTGATTGCTTTTAAGAACCCATGCTCTTGCTCTAGATTGAGCTTTTCAAAGTGTAGCTTCTCATGAGTCTTTAAAAGCTCTCGATGATCCTCTAAGGTAGTTTCATGAGCTAACTTAAGAGTGTTTAGTTCTTTAGTTAGACGCTCAATATCCTTCTTATCATTGTCATTCGTTTGATCTTTATTAGCATGATTAGTAGCAATTTCATCATAGTTTTCATCACTAGAGTTGTCAACAAGTAAATCATCATCACCTAGCAAATCATCTTCATCACTATTGAAATCAACATACTCGGGGTGTGATACCATGGGGCCTTTAGCCATGAAGCATCTTCCAATCCCTTCATTTGGTGAATCAAATATGTCATAGGAGTTGGATGACACAAGTGCAAGACTGGAAACACCTTCATCTTGAGTATATTCGGAGTCGAAGTGATAGCTTCTCTCGGAGTAGTTGTCGGAGTCGGAATCGGATACCTATTCACCAATATGAGCTTGATGTCTTCGTCTTGTGTAGCTATTTGATGACTTGTCCTTCCTTTTAGAATCCTTGCTTCTGCGAGAGGGTCTTCGTTCATAACGATCATCTCTACTCCTTCTCTCTCTTGGTGGTAATTCCTCTCTTTTACTTCTCCTTTTAGGTGAGTCTTCTCTTCTTTTGTAGGGAGCTGTACACTCACTAGAGTAGTGTCCGGGTCTTCCACAATTGTAGCGATTGTGATCACGACTAGAAAATCTTTTGTCATTGTAGGATCTTGATTTGGAACTTCTCTCTTTGCTTCTACTCTTGTAGAACTTGTTGAAGTTCTTCACCATTAGGCTCAATTCTTCATTTAAGACTTGTTTCTCACTTGATGTTGTAGGAGCATCACATGAAGCTTTGTAAGCACCACTAGACTTGTTGTGAAGCTCTTCCTTATCCTTGAGTGACATCTCATGAGCAACAACTCTACCAATGACTTCCGTTGGCTTGAGATGGGCATCATTTGGATAAAGGTGCACACAGTGCCATATTTTACATCCAAGGATCTTAGGATCTTCTTGATGATGAATATGTTGGTCATCTCTTCACTTCCTAAGCCGGCAATCTCATTTGTGCTGAGAGCAAGCCTAGAATACATTTCAGCGACTCCTTCACCATCCTTCATTTTGAACTTGTCAAGTTGACTTTGAAGCGCATCCAATTTGGATTCCTTGACGGACTCGGTACCTTCGTGCATATCAACCAAAGTATCCCAAATTTCCTTTGCATTCTCGAGGTGGCTGATTTTGTTGAATTCTTTGGGGCACAATCCATTGAAGAGGATATCGCAAGCTTGAGCATTGTATTGCAACATCTTCAATTATTCCATGGTTGCTTCACGATTTGGTTCTCTTCCATCTTCGAAGAATTCACCTTGCAAACCAATACACATAATAGCCCAAACGGCGGGGTTATGTCCAAGAATATGCATTTTCATCTTATGCTTCCAACAAGCAAAATTAGTACCATCAAAGTAAGGACCTCTACAGTGGTAATTTACCTCGCTAGACGCCATACTCTCCTAGGTTGTGTAACCAAGGCTATGGTCACCAAAACTATGGAAATCAAGGCAAATGGAGACCAAAGCTCTGATACCACTTGTAGGATCGAAAGTATGTCTAGAGGGGGGGGGGTTGATTAGACTACTTGACCAAATAAAAATCTAGCCTTTTCCCAATTTTAAGTCTTGGAAGATTTTAGCAACTTAGCACAAGTCAAGCAATCAACCTACACATGCAATTCTAAGAGTATAGCAGCGAAAGTAAAACATTGTATATGAAGGTAAAGGGAAGGGTTTGGAGAGGGCAAACGCAATGTAGACACGGAGATTTTTGGCGTGGTTCTGATAGGTGGTGCTTTCGTACGTCCACGTTGATGGAGACTTCAACCCACGAAGGGTAACGGTTGCGCGAGTCCACGGATGGCTCCACCCACGAAGGGTCCATGAAGAAGCAACCTTGTCTATACCACCATGGCCATCACCCACGAAGTACTTGCCTCACTTGGGTAGATCTTCACGAAGTAGGCGATCTCCTTGCCCTTACAAACTCCTTGGTTCAACTCCACAATCTTGTCGGAGGCTCCCAAGTGACACCTAACCAATCTAGGAGACATCACTCTCCAAAAGGTAATAGATGGTGTGTTGATGGTGAACTCCTTGCTCTTGTGCTTCAAATGATAGTCTCCCCAACATTCAACTCTCTCTCACAGATTTGGCTATGGTGGAAAGATGATTTGAGTGGAATGCAACTTGGGGAAGGCTAGAGATCAAGATTCTTGTGGTTGGATTGGAAGGTCTTGGTCTCAACATATGAGTAGGTGGTTCTCTCTCAGAAAATGAGTAGTGGATGTGTAGGCACGTTCTGATGGCTCTCTCTTGAATAGAGAAGGGGGTGGAGGGATATATATAGCCTCCACACAAAATCTAACCGTTACACACATTTGACCTAACTCGGTTAGACCGAATAGGTGAACTCGGTGAGACTAATTCAGTTCAAAATGTGAACTTTAGGATTCTCGGTGGGACCAGCATGATCAACTCGGCTGGACCGCTGCGCTAAGGTTAGGGCAAAACCTTATCTCGGTGTGAACGACTGCGTGAACTCAGTGAGACCGATTTCAGCAATGAGCAAACAGAGTGTTGGTCTGGCAAACTCGGTGGGACCGATCGCTCATTTCGGTAAGATCAAAACGTTATGAAAGAGAAATAGAGAGTTTGCATTGCAAAACTCGGCGGGATAGATCGCTCATTTCGGTGGGACCGTAACATTACGAAGGGAAACCGAGAGTTTGCAATCCCATCTTGGTGAGACCGAAATCCCTATCGGTGACCGAACTGATTAACGTTTCTGGATATGGCTATGTCAGAGGAAATCGGTGGCGCCGGATGGATCAAATCGGTGGGGCTGGTTTTTACTTTAGATTTAGGACATATTTGGATTTGAGAAAGTGGTTGAGGGCTTTGGAGCATATCACTAAGCATTTTGAGCAAGTAGACCATTAAGCAACACCTCAACCCCTTTTAATAGTATTGGCTTTTCCTATGGACTCAATTGATCTTGGATCACTTAATATAGAAATGAAGAGTCTTGAGATTTTGCCAATATTTATCCTTAGCATTTTGAGGGGTCCACATCTCTAGTCCATGCCATGCCAATCATTGAACTTTCTGAAATATTCAACTTGAATGGATATTAGTTCAATGAGCAACATGTTGTTATGAATTACCAAAACCACCCGGGGATTAGTTGCACTTTCAAAGTTATCTTTGCAAAAACCCTGACAACAACACATCTATGGAAAATAATACCAAAGAGGACAATACCAAGATCTGTGTTTTATGCCTAGCTAGGGGCGTTAAACAATAGCGTTGTTGGGAGGCAACCCAAATTTTATTTTTTTATTTTTTGTTTTTGGTTCTGTTTTTCAATAAATACACATTGTTACCTCTGTAGTAATTGTGTTTTTGTGTTCTAGTTAGTGTTTGAGCCAAGTAAGACCTTTGGGATGGTCTATGGTGATAGTTGATTTGATTGCTAAAAAACAGAAACTTTTGCGCTCATTGCCAGAATTTTAGAAAATCACAGAAATGTGCTTTTGATCTGAATTTTCTGAAAAAATATTTATATACAAATTTACCAGGTTTTCCTAAATTTTCTGAATTTTTGGAGTTACAGAAGTATACGAAATTCCTAGATTACTACCAATTGTTCTGTTTTTGGCAGATTCTTTTTTCTATGTGTTTTTTTGCTTATTTTGATGAATCTATGGGTAGTATCTGGGGGTATGAACCACGGAGAAGTTGGAGTATAGTAGATATAACACCAATATAAATTTAGAACGAGTTCACAACAGTACCTAAAGTGGTGATTTATTTTATTATACTAACGAATCTTATGAGTTTTCTGTTGAGTTTTGTGTTGTGAAGTTTTCAAGTTTTGGGTAAATATATGATGGGCAATGGAATAAGGAGTGGCAAGAGCCCAAGCTTGGGGATGCCCAAGGCACCCCATGGTAATATTCAAAGACAACCAAGCATCTAAGCTTGGGGATGCCCCAGATGGCATCCCCTCTTTCGTCTTCAATCCATCGGTAAACTTACTTGAGGCTATATTTTTATTCACCACATGATATGTGTTTTGCTTGGAGCATCTTGTATGATATGAGTCTTTGCTTTTAGCTTGCCACAATCATCCTTGTTGCACACACCTTTTGAGAGGGACAAGCATTAATCGAGAATTTATTAGAATACTCTTTGTGCTTCACTTATATCTTTTGAGCTAGGCAGTTTGCTCTAGTGCTTCACTTATATCTTTTTAGAGCACGGCGGTGGCTTTGTTTTATAGAAGTTGTTGAACTCTCATGATTCACTTATATTATTTTGAGAGTCTTAAATAGCACGGTAATTTGCTTAGGCTATGAATTTAGTCCTAATAGGATGGGCATCCAAGAGGGATATAATAATAACTTCCATATAAAGAGCACTGAATATATGAGAAGTTTGATTCCTTGCATTTGTTTTGAGATATAAAGATGGTGATATTAGAGTCATGCTAGTGAGTAATTGTGGATTGGTAGAAATACTTGTGTTAAAGTTTGTGATTCCCGTAGCATGCACGTATGGTGAACCTTTATGTGATGAAGTCGGAGCATGATTTATTTTTTGATTGTCTTCCTTATGAATGGCAGTTGGGGACGAGCGATGGTCTTTTCCTACCAATCTATCCCCCTAGGAGCATGTGTGTAGTACTTTGTTTCGATGGCTAATAAACTTTTGCAATAAGTATGTGAGTTCTTTATGACTAAAGTTGAGTCCATGGATTATACACACTCTCACCCTTCCACCATTGCTAGCCTCTCTACTACCGCGCAACTTTCACCGGTGCATTAAACTGTGACACCCTGGTTTTTACCCTTTTTCTTTTTCTGAGTTTTATTGCATTTCGAATTGAATTTGAGTTTTTTGAATCAACTCATTTGGACTTCATCACTTGGGCATTTCTTTGATTTTCACCTAAGTGACTCATCTCACCTCCAAACTCATCCCTTGCCCTCTGATGTACCCAAATATAACCTTGGGAATATTTTTCTTAAAAGAAAAATATTCATTTTCTCTCTAAAATAACACTTCAGTCACTTCTACTCCAAAGCAACCCTCATTTTTCTTGCCCACAAAAATTTGAGAAAATTCCTGAATATTGTTTGTCCCTTGGCACACCTCCCTGTGCTAAAATATTTCATGGTTATTTGGACTATTTTTGCTACAAAAAATCTTTTCCATTCTGGTCAGGAAATGCATGTTGTGAAGGAAGTGCATTTTTGCTTGATCCAATGGAGCTGAAAATTTTAGGGCTTCATTACCCTCCTATGTAACCCCTAGATACCAAAAATCAGCTCTTACTCTAGATTTTCTCTATTAAGCTCCATAGTTTATGTCCAGAAACTTGCCAAAAAGCTACAACCTCACCCGTTTGGCCTGGCAATAATCCAGATGCTTGGATCGACCTAGCCTTGTGAAGAAAACACCCCAGACATGCATTTAATGCTCAGCGCGTCGCGTAGCCGGAGTTCACGCGGTGACCACGTTCGACCAAGTGTGCTGGCATGCGGTCGACGCGCTCTACGTCGCGCCAGCGTCTCTGTTTCGCTCATGCCCGCGTCGGAGCTCGCCTCAGCCTGCCGCACGGTGCCACCACCCTCGACTCATCGCCCTTGACCCCTCCCTTTCGCTCGCCGACATTGCAGTTCGCCGCAGCAAGCACAGGCATGATGAGGCCAAGTGCACATTGCACCCGTGCCCCTGTGCTCGTCTCCACCTGCGTCATGTGCTTGTCCGCATCCTCCCACTGTGGCCGCGTGAGCCATAGAGTCTTCCCCCTCTCTCACAGGCGCCAGTCGACGCCAGGCACCGCTTCGAGAGCCCTCCGACGAGCCCAAGACCCCGTTCCCCTCCGCCTATAGATAGAGCTCACCCTGCCCCTCTCCGAGCACGACACTCTCACCAAACCTCCACACCTTCTCAGCTAGCCGTGCCCAGGCCAGGCGGGCCTCTGGCCGCCTTTCCCCTCCGCCGCTCGCCGGTGATCCGAGTCTGGTGCCCCCTCCCACTCCACTACCTCTCGAGCTTCGCCGTCTTCTCAGGCGTGTTCCACTGGTGCTAGCTGATGCCTCTGGATCCCCTGGAACGGCCTCACGTCGCTGGTGTCTTCCTCTCCGACGAGCTCCGCTCGCTGCAGCCGCTGGAGATGACCGCCGCGACACCCTCCTTCCACCTCTCGCCACGTTTTGGGTACGTGCGGGTGCGCCGTAACCTTGCGCGTCCATCACTCCCTTCCATGGCGGCCGCCGAGCCCTCTTCGCAGGAGAACCACCGGCGACGAGCCGCCCCCTCCTCTATTTTTCTCCCTCTCTCTCTAAACCTGACCACGGGGCCCCACTATCAACCACTCAGCTGCCTCCCGAAGCGGTATGAGTGGAGACGCCCCGTTGGTTTACGCCTTCCACGTCACCCCCTCTCTGAAAAATCAATTTAAATTCAGAAATTTGACTAAACTTTGACCAACTCTAATTTCTATTTTATAAGTGCAAATGACATGATTCTTTTGGCATTGATTTTGTGTTGAAATTCTCTATTAGCATGCAAAAGATGATATTTTGCTTGCTGTGATTATTTTCTGGTGCATTAAACAGTGTTATGTGACTGTTTTCGTATTTTAATTCTTTTCAGAAGGAAATTGTTGCCTTGAAGATAACCAGGAGGAGTGTGACCATCCTCTTCACTAAAGTAAGCCATCACAAATATTTGCAAGAATGTCATTTCAATAACTATGATTTTCACTTGAATATGATTATTTTAAATGCATATAGAAATTTCATATAAATTTGTTTTATGCTAGTTGCATGTTCTTGCTGTGGTTATTCTGTTATCAGTAGAATTGTAGTTGGATGGTTAAAGTTTATGTAGTAGAATAATGTGACATTATGCTTGATTTAGTTAATATCGAGGTTATGTTGAAAATGATGCATAAGTTGTCATTGCATTTTCATGGCATACTATGAATCGGTGAATTTTTTTGCAAGTTGAAACCTGATAATAAACCAACTTGAACATGTTGTTGATCGAGTCATGGTGCCACCGAATCGAGCTTCCCAAAGTGCAACCACATTTGCCTTTATGAGGGGGGGCCTTTCTCGGTCTATTGTTATGCCTCTCGCCGGTGCCTCCAACTAGGGAAGGTTATGCGCTGGCGCTACCCTGGCCCAGTAGGCAGGTATAACCTTGTGTGCCTGTAGTTATTTTGGTACCATGTCCCTGTTTGGGATGATTGTTTTGCCACAACAGTGGTCGTTGGATGTCCGGAGTGGCATCGGGGCCACCCATGACTTAGCCCAAAGGGGAGTTGGTCGGAGTGGCCGGGAGAGTGTCATGGCAATAGACTGGTTTTGTCGAAACACCGTCAGTCCACCCGAATGGGAGTCCGAGGCCATGGGTTCCGTGGTGTGGGTACAGTGTACTAACCTCTGCAGAGTGTATTCAATCTATCGATAGCCGCATCCTTGGTCATGGACACAAGTTCGTAGTAGGTCACACCGTGGATCAACAAAAATATTAAAATTGCACACTAAATGAATACTTGTGGCACTGGTTATGTTGGTTAAGTTGTGAAGACCACCGAGGTGGTTTCGTTTGTGATCTGGAGGTGATCACCTTGATATGATGAGGTTCGTGGTTACAAGGTGACCGAGATGGTAAGCGGGTCTGAAAGGCCCTGTTATGAGCACTATCACTTCATGAGTAGCATGTTAATTCTTGCATTAAACCTACTTAAATATCATTGTTGTTGTTTGCCACTGTTGCTTTGTTTGGGTGAGCTTGCATGTACATTCAATGTACTCACCTGGCGTGTCATGCCAGTTTCAAGAGAAGTCATACCGGAGTTGGAGTTGCATATCATATCGCAGTCTAGACAGTGTCCACATCGGTGTCCATGTGAGATGGAGTTCTTCTACGTCGTCATTCCGCTGCCGCGTAGTCTTATCATGATGTCGAGGCCCCTGCTCATGTCTACTAAATAATGTACATATGTTCAGCAGCACCGAGTGTGCCGCTTGGCCTCGCTACTTGATGTAATATCAAACTCTATGTTCCGCTAGTGCCAATAAAGCGGTTGTCTTTCTGTACCAAGTTGTTGCGTGTTGCCAGAAGACTTGATCTCTGGACTGCCAATGCAAGGCAAACTGGTCATTCTGAGCCGGGGTGCCACAAGGATTGGTATCAAAGCCGCACTGACTGTAGGGCACGCTAGACTGCTAACGCGTTAGTTCAAATGGTAGACATTAGATCTGAGTGCCGGTAGTGCTTGCGTGCTTTTGGTTGATGCAATTCATGCATATAGTTTATTTTATTACTAACAAACTAATGGTTGTGAGTGTAGATGGCTCCAGTGTCGTATGCATGTCAGTTGGGGCTGGCACCGTACACTTCGCCGCACCTTCTTCGGAACGTATGGCGTCGACTCTATCCTCACGGCGACGACCCGATGTATCGGGTGTACCGGGAGCGCCTGGAAGCATCCGTATTCGAGTATCACGCGGTGGTTACTTTGCGTTGCAGTTCGACATCTGGCACATACACCCGTTCTTCTAGGAGTGGTTTCGCTTCTACACACGCTCAGGCTGTTCAGTTTGCTGCGTTCGAGATTCTCGTTGAGTTACGCTATAACGAGGTCCGAATGCAGACTCATCCAGGCTTCTACTACTACCCATCCATGCACGATGATGGGCGTGTCCGCTTTCCTATTATTGATCCGACGAGCGATAGTCCCTCTAGCCACCTTTCCCGCTATATCACTGCTAGCTATATTCTGATTTACGAGCTGGCCCGAGAGCTCACTCGTGCTCGTACCACTTTGGTGGCCGCTAGGTCCAGTTTCGTTCCACCTTCCATAGATTCTACCCCCGTTATTCCCCCAGCTTCTAGGTCGCTAGCTACCCCGGTTACCCCTCTGAGTAACTCAGGCACCTCGACAGTGACTCCCCACGGGTCCCATGCCGATTGGGCTTCACTTCTCGCTACTCCAGCAGCCCCTATGCTCCAGACTCATCCAGCACCCGCCCCTGAGGGAGAGCCCTCGAGGCAGCGTCATCGGGTTACCTTTAACCCGGAGGTTTCCATTAACATCGTCAGTTCAGGATTCGAGTCCGGGTCAGGGGAGGACCCAGCAGGACCAGCAGAGCACTAGATCACCAGAGTATCTGAGGTTATCATGATGCTTGGATGTATGAATGTAGTCGTACCTGTCATGATGTTTCCTTTTATGTATGAGTGTAGTCGTACATGTCATGATGTTTCATTTCATGTATGAGTCTATGTATAATTATGTTGGAACCTTTCTCCGTTATTTCTCGCCTTGGTTTCTTGTCATCTCTTTTCGGGCTTTGTCGCTTGCTTTTCTTCCCCGTTCATGGATGTTGCTCATCTCGATGCTTCATGTTGGGAAACATAAATAGGATGACACGAGGAGGTAGCAGCAGTTAGGCAGGTGACGATACTCCCATTCGTTGCTCCGCCCGACAAGGAGGGCATTCCCTTGAACCATATCAGCCACCATCACCTCCTCCATCGCAACCACCTACAACAGAGCAGATGATGAGAATATTCGAAGAAAGGAGAAACCAAGATTTACTTGAATTACTGAGAAGTGTGCAGGCTATGGTTGGGCAATGGAAATCAGTATGGCAATCACTCCAAGCTATCAGACTTTCAGAGGACTAAGCCTCCCAGTTTTAGTCAAGTTGTCGATCCTTTGGAAGCCGATGATTGGTTGTGGACTATTGAGAAGAAGCTTGAAATTGCCTGCACCGAAGAATCTGACAAGGTTCCATTTGCTGCACACTATCTTGAAGGAGCTGCAGCTATATGGTGGGATAATACTAGAGCTATGTGGCTTGCGGATGATGAGATCTCTTGGGATAAATTTAAGGACAATTTTCGCAAGTACCACATTCCCGCCGGTATCATGAAAGTCAAGCAGCATGAGTTTCTTGCTCTCACTCAAGGGAACCTGTCAGTAAGTGAGTATTTGCATAAATTCAATCACTTGGCTCGTTATTCCCTCTATGATGTGGCCACTGAAGAAATGAAGATCTATTGATTCCTTGGAGGACTCAATCAGCACCTCCAATGCACACTCAGCATGTTCGACTTCTCCGACTTTCAAATTTTGGTAAACAAGGCCCTAATAGCAGAAAGGGAACACAAGCTGGTTCACGACAATAAGCCAATTTATAATGATCATAAACGCAAGTTCGAGCCCAAGAAGGATGGACAGCCAGTTCAAAAGGCTCATACTTGGCAGCAACCTCACTTTGAGTTTAGACCAACCTGGCAGCGGAATAACAACGAGACCAACAACCAAGTCAAGAACATTGTGACCAATCCTGTCTGGGAAGACTATCAGCACAACAACGCATGTTTCTCTTGTGGGCAGACCAGACACTATGCAAAACAGTGTCCCAAAAACAGCAAGCCGAATGCACCCCTCAAGCCTCAAGTCAACCACGTAGAATCCTACACCGAGGAGGAGCCGATCCAAGGCCAGGTGCATCATCTCTCCGCCGAAGAAGCCCAAGAAAACCCCGAAGTGGTCATTGGTATGTTTCTTGTTAATAACATACCCGTAATAATTTTATTCGACTCGGGGGCTTCCCATTCCTTTATTTCGCAAAGTTTTGTTGCCCAAAACAAGTTTTCTTGCTCTATTCTTGAGAAAAGAATGATGGTGCAATCCCCGGGATCCATGCTCAAAACAAATTTGGTATGCCGTGACTTGGAAATAAGGATTCTTGGAGTCATGTTCTGATACATCTCCAACATATCTATAATTTTTTATTGTTCCATGCTATTATATTATCTGTTTTGAATGTTTTCTATGCATTAATATGTTATTTCATATTATTTTTGGGACTAACCTATTAACCTAGAGCCCAGTGCCAGTTATTGTTTTTCCCCTGTTTTTGAGTTTCACAGAAAAGGAATATCAAACGGAGTCCAAACGGAATAAAACCTTTGCGATGTTTTTTCTTGGACCAGAAGACAACCAGGAGACTTGGAGATGAAGTTAGAGGAGCCACGAGGTGGCCACAAGGACGGAGGGCGCGCCCAAGGGGGTAGGGCGCCCCCCTTGTGGGCCCCTCATGCACTTCCTGACCTAATTCTTGAACCTATATATTCCCATATATCCCCAAACCAACAGAGGCATCCACGAAAACACTTTTCCACCGCCGCAACCTTCTGCACCCATGAGATCCCATCTAGGGACCTTTTCCTGCATCCTGCCGTAGGGGGATTCGATGACGGAGGGCTTCTACATCAACTGTATTGCCCTTCCGGTGAAGCGTGAGTAGTTTACCACATACCTACGAGTCCATAGCTAGTAGCTAGATGGCTTCTTCTCTCTCTTTGATTCTTAATACCATGTTCTCCTCGATGTTCTTAGAGATCTATTCGATGTAGTACTCTTTTGCGATGTGTTTGCCGAGATCCGGTGAATTGTGGATTTATGATCATATTGTTTGAGTTAATTCCTCTACATCATGTCATCTTGCTTAAAGTGTTACTCCGTTCTTTATGAACTTAATACTCAAGATGCATGCTAGATAGCGGTTGATGTGTGGAGTAATAGTAGTAGATGCAGAATCGTTTCGGTCTACTTGACACAGACGTGATGCCTATATTCATGATCATTGCCTTAGATATCATCTTAACTTTGCACTTTTCTATCAATTGCTCACCAGTAATTTGTTCACCCACAATATTATTTTCTATCTTGAGAGAAGCCTTTAGTGAAACCTATGGCCCCCCGAGTCTATTTTCCATCATATAAGTTTCCGATCTACTATTTTGCAATCTTTTACTTTCCGATCTATAAACCAAAAATACCAAAAATAATTACTTTACCATTTATCTATCTCTATCAGATCTCACTTTTGCAAGTAACCGTGAAGGGATTGACAACCCCTTTATCGCGTTGGGTGCAAGTTGTTTGATTGTTTGTGTAGGTATTCGATGACTTGTGCGTTGTCTTCTACTGGATTGATACCTTGGTTCTCAAACTGAGGGCAATACTTATCTCTACTTTGCTGCATCAGCCTTTCCTCTTCAAGGGGAAAACCAACATAAGCTCAAGAAGTAGCAGGAAGAATTTATGGCGCCGTTGCCGGGGAGATCTACGCCAACTCAAGCCATACCAAGTACCCATCATAAACTCTCAACTCTTGCATTACATTATTCGCCATTCGGCTCTTGTTTTCCTCTCCCTCAGTTCTAAAATGATTTTCAAAAATATTTGCCTTTTTTTGCCCTTCTTTCGTTCGCTTGCTCGTTTGCTATCTTTTCTTGTGTTACCATGTGCCTTCTTTTTGCTTGCATCTTCACTTGCTAAAAGTTTATGGATCCTCATCCACTTGCTAATCTTTTTAAGAGATCCAATTATGATGAACCTATTCCTAGTGATTTGAGTGCACTAGATTATCTTTATGAAGTTCCGTTTGAAATTCATGAATCTGAAAATTGTGATGAAGTGTTAAAAGAAGAAATTTATGAAGTGATTCATGGTAGTTCCTTGGATGAAAAGCATGATTGCAATGGTTTTACTATAAATTCTATTAATGTCAATTATGTTAATGATATGCAAAACCCTAATCTTGGGGATGCTAGTTTTTCTATGTCCACTACTTGTTGCAATGATCATGATTGGGGTGATTCTTTTTATAATCTTGAATTTATGATGCTCACATGTGAGATTGATAATAATGTTTGCAACAATACTGAAAGTGGATTTGGAAGAGTGTCGACTTTAGATCCCACATATTTGGGTAATGTTCAATGTTATGAAGTTATTGATAAAAGTAGGTTCAGAGAGGTCATGACTTTATTTTATGATAATCCCACTATTTTGGAAGAGTGTCAACTTTGCATGAATGTGGATCATGAAGAGAAAATTTTATGTGATAGTTATATTATTGAATTTGATTTTGATCCTACATGTAATTATTATGAGAGAGGAAAATATGGTTGTAGAAATTTTCATGTTACAAAATTACCTCTTGTTATGTTGAATTGCTATTGTTTCTTTCTTCTTCCTTGCATATGCTAGTTTTTGCTTGCCTTGATAATTTGTTTGCCTATAAGATGCCTATGCATCGGAAGTATGTTTGACTTAGATGTGTTTTTCACATGCTACATGATGCTCTCATCGTGTTTCAATTGCTATCTTTCATGTGAGCATCATTAAAATTATCAATGCCTAGCTAAGGGCGTTAAACAATAGCGCTTGTTGGGAGGCAACCCAATTTTCTTTTTCTTTTTTCTTTTTAGGTTCTGTTTTGCAATAAATAATTCATCTAGCCTCTGGTTAGATGTGGTTTCATGTTTTAATTAGTGTTTGTGCCAAGTAAGACCTTTGGGATAGCTTACGGTGATAGTTGATTTGATCTTGCTGAAAAACATAAACTTTTGCGCTGAGGAAAACAATTCTCATTTTTTACGGAAGCGTGATAAAATACTGATTTCTTTTGCAGAAGATTAATAAACGAATTGCTTAGGTTTTCCTAAAAATTTCAGAATTTTTGGAGTTACAGAAGTATTTAAAATACCCAGATTGCTACAGACTGTTTTGTTTTTGACAAATTCTGTTTTCTATGTGTTGTTTGCTTATTTTGATGAATCTATGGGTAGTATCGGGGGGTATGAACCATGGAAAAGTTGGAATACAGTAGATATTACACCAATTTAAATCAAGAATGAGTTCACAACATTACCAAAAGTGGTGATTTATTTTCTTATACTAACGGAGCTTATGAGATTTTCTGTTGAGTTTTGTGTTGTGAAGTTTTCAAGTTTTGGGTAAGGATTTGAGCGGACTATGGAATAAGGAGTGGCAAGAGCCTAAGCTTGGGGATGCCCAAGGAACCCAAGGTAATATTCAAGGACAACCAAGAGCCTAAGCTTGGGGATGCCCCGGAAGGCATCCCCTCTTTCGTCTTCGTCTATCGGTAACTTTACTTGAGGCTATATTTTTATTCACCACATGATATGTGTTTTGCTTGGAGCGTCTTGTATGATTTGAGTCTTTGTTTTTTAGTTTGCCACTGTAATCCTTAATGTACACACCTTTTGTGAGAGACACGCATGAATCATGATTTATTAGAATACTCTATGTGCTTCACTTATATCTTTTGAGCTAGGCAATTTTTCTCTAGTGCTTCACTTATATCTTTTTTAGAGCACGACAATGGTTTTATTTTATAGAAATTGATGAACTCTCATGCTTCACTTATATTATTTTGAGAGTCTTTAAACAGCATGGTAATTTTCTTTGGTTATAAATTTAGTCCTAATATGATAGGTGTCGGATCTCGGGTTCCGGCAAAACCCTCAAGGTTCGAACACTAGGGTGCGCACGAAGATCCCCCCCCCCTACCGAATCACGCCCTTAACCTCGTTACGATCTCTAAGGCTAGCTCGACGAACTCGCAACACAAGAGACAGAAGATTTATACTGGTTCGGGCCACCGTTGCGGTGTAATACCCTACTCCAGTGTGGTGTGGTGGATTGCCTCTCGGGCTGGGGATGAACAGTACAAGGGGAAGAACAGCCTCCTGAGGTGAGGTGTTCTTGTGCTTGGTGGATGTGTGGATGGGTTGGATCTAGTCCAAGATGAGATGCCTCCTACTATGGTGGCTAGCCCTATTTATGGAGGCCATGGTCCTCTCCCCAAATATTGAGCGGGAAGGGAGCCAACAATGGCCAATTTGAAAGGGGACAACTAGTACAAGCTATCCTGACAAAAGCAGTCTTCGCCTGCAAAAGGCTGTGGCAGTGACGCCGTCTTGGGCTCCATGGTGACCTCCATCTTGCCGTCCTATGGGTCTTGGTCTCGTTGCACCGATGTGGAAATCTTTGCTTGATGCCTCGGTACTCCTCGCCTGCGCTTGCCTCCTTAGCACCAAAGAGGAAACAAGGACACTTTCTTGTTGGCTGGGCGCTCACTGGTCTCGATCGTCATGGCTCACGTCACTGGAACCTCGCGAGGTTTGCCTCGCCTTGATCTCTCCGCCCCTCGCGAGCCAGCCTGGCGAGGCCGCTCCCGAGGAGGTCTTGCGTCGCCCGCCTCGCGAGGCTTGGCCCCTCGCGAGGGTCTTGGATGCTTGTTGGTGAAGATGGGCCTTACGGGCCCACTCGCAGAGCCACGCCGTGGGCCGCAGGCAGGCAAGTCTGGGGACCCCCGTTCCCAGAACGCCGACAGTAGCCCCCGGGCCCAATGCGCGCTCGGGCTTGGCTTCGAGGCGAAGCCAAAGGGCAAGTGCAAAGCGCCACAGGCCCCAATTGCCTGCAGCCTTGGTCGACGCGTGGCAGTTGATTGGACGTGGGCGTCTCCGCTTCCCCACGCTGCCTCGGCAACTGCCCGACTTGACGAGTCACTGCTGCATGCAAGGAAAAACCATCATTACCTGTGATCGTGGGGGGCGCTGGTTGGCCTTCTCCTGCTATAAATGGGGAGGGGGCAGAGCCCCCGTCGCCCATCTCTTCCCTTTCCGCCTGCTTCTCCCTCTCTGCTCCATTGCCGTGGTGACTCCAATGGCACCGCCGAGGAGGTTCTGCCGCGGAGAAGGGAAGGCCCTCGTGAGGGCCCGGCTCTCAGCGTAAGCGAGGGCGCCGTCCTCGCAAGCACACCGCGACCCCGCGCGCCCCATGATCGCGGTGGCGCCGCTGCGCGTGGCAGGGGTCGCTCCGGTCGTGGCAACCCTGTCGATGAAGGGAGACGTGCCGTCGTTGCGCGGCCTCCCCGGCCGCGCTTCCACTCGGCAGAGGTGCTGCCGGAGTTCGTCGCCTGGTTTGGAAAACCCGACTGGCAACTGGCTTCTGCTCCCGCGCTTCTTCACTGACGAGCTACCAGCCTCGGGTCCAGGCAGGCTCTGGCTGCAGGCGGACGACTGCTGCAGCAGGGCTTCCTGGGTCGCGGTTGAGGTCTCCGTCGCGGGCAACATAGTTCTGGCCCAGAGCTGACAGACGTTCGCCCGCGCGCGCGGCCTGGGCAGGCGGTGCACCCTCCATTTCAAAGTATGACGGTGATGCGACCCTCTATGTGAGGGTGTTTGGGAAAGATGGTCGCCGCGCCGGTTGCTTCCCCGAGGTCAACGACGGTGAGGAGGTGCTCGACCTTGGCGATGGTCGCGACGAGGATGAGGGCGAACCCGCCCTTGGTGCCGACCGCGTCTCGTCCAGCTACGACGGCTCTTCCCCGGTCGACAGCTCCAGCAGTGGTGGCTACGACCAGCCGCCACACCGCCGTGCCCGCTTCGAAGGCGGCAGTGGGTCGTCTCGTCGCCGTGCCTCCGTGAAGCGCGAGGAGGGGTCTGGCTGAGCTCAGGACGACGCCAAGAGGCCGCCCCCGTGGACCGTTGTAGGGGCAGGCACCACTTTTATTTTGTTCTTCCTTTCCTTCATGTTTGGGGTAGTGTCCTCTTCACGAGGCACTTGCCTCCTGGTGCTTGTCAAGGCCTCCTTGACCTGGTGGGCGCTTAGGAACTGCAAAAAAATTGTTAGGAGGCTCGCTAGGAGGCTTATAGTTCACCCGAGCCTTGGTCACAGGCGTCCCTGGCCTTGACCCAGCGCTTCATATCGTGGTACTCGAGGGGCACATATTAGGAGAGGTGCGCCAGCTTGTGGGCTTGAACGAGGGTGCCTCGCGAAAAGCAGAGGAAAGGCAGAAGGAGGAAAAGCGCTCACGAGGGAAAATTTCTCACAAAGGCACCTATCCAGCCCCCTTGCAAGGTATGCGAGAGAGAGTACATGCCAAACTTGGAGGCGAAAATAGAGGCAGAAGGCGACGGAAACAACTCAGCAAAGAATGCCAGAAGCAAACTTCTATCAAAAGAGGACGAGCCAACTACGGAAAGCAAATGAAAAGTCGCGTCCGGCACCTAGTCTAGTCTTCATGTCTTCTCACGAGCGCGGAGCTAAGTGCTGCCACTAGGACGTGGGAGGGAGCCCCCGAGGCCCGAGGGTGGCACTCCTGAGACTCCGGGGCGTGTACAGCCCCACTCATTATTACGCGAGTGTCACGGCGGAGACCTTCCACAGCACTTGGGCCTTCTTCACAGCCGGGCCTTTCTTCATGGGTAGAACTTAGGAGGTCCGGATGTTCGGTGTTGGATGGGTACCCGTCAGGTGTCTGCGGTAGCGGCGCCAAGCACAGAGACATGGGCGACCTTGAACAGGCCCTCCCACATGGGTGAGAGCTTATGCAGCCCTTCCACGAGAGCACCCGCCTCGGGGCGAGGTCACCCACAGGAGGCGTCTGGGCGGACGCCGCATGATGGTACCGCCGCAGCGCCTGTTGGTATCTTGCCGCCCGCGGTGCAGCTTCGCGGTGGCGTTCCTCCCCCAGCACGAGATCCATCCCCCGCGTGGCGTCCTACTGCACCTCATCGAATGCCAGGACCCGTGCGGAGCGATGCATGACCTCATGAGGGATAACCGCTTCTGCCCCGTAGACGAGGAAGAATGGGGTCTTGCCCGTTGGCGAATGGAGAACCGCTTCTGCCCCGTAGACGAGGAAGAATGGGGTCTTGCCCGTTGGCTTGGTGGCGGTGGTGCGGATGGACCACAGCACGGACTAGAGCTCGCCGTGCCAGCCCCTGCCGCAGGCTTCGAGCTTCTTCTTGAAGGTCCTGGTCTTGAGGCCTCTTAGGACCTCCACGTTGGCGTGTTCGGCTTGGCCATTGCTCCGGGGGTGCGCCACCGAAGCGTAGAAGATCTGCATTCCAAGGTTAGCACAATACGTTTTGAAGAGATTGTTGGTGACCTGTGTCGGTGGGAACGACACATATTGGACCACAAGGATCCCTACTGCGGTTGCGGGGCGCGGGGTTGAGAGAAGAGCGGATCTGACAGCGAGTACACGGTTCGTCTATCCAGGTTCGGGCCGCGAGGATGCGTAAAACCCTAGTCCTGCTTTGGTGGATGTATTCTAAGATCTTGAGCTAGCTACGGGGTGTAACGAGCTCCAAAAAGCCGAATCCCTCTCCTGGTCGCCTCGGGCCTCCTTTTATAGGAAAAGGGGTCGCCACAGTGGCAAGCAGGAGGTGGAAATGGTACAGTGTCGTGAGGTTATCCCTCGTATTACAGGATAAGATGCATTTAATGCATCGCTTAGGTGTCCTATTGCTTTATCGGGGACGGGAGCGAGGCCCGTCCCATCCGTCGCCGCTCCTCCTTGATTCGACACACGCCCTGGCCAGCGATGCATGCGGTGCCATGTAGGCAGGCAGGCAGCTGAGGTGGCGCGGTGGTGGAGCCTCCAGGAAGGGTTGCATGTTGCCACGCAGTGCTCGCCAAGCTGGTTGGGTCGGCAGCTGCATGCTGACAGCGTTGGAGACTTGGTTGGTGCGGGCCTGGCGGCCCCGCTGGTGCGCTGGCGAGGGCCTTGCCGGGTGGCGGCAAGGGTCTTGCCGCAAGACGATCGCCCCGGCAAGGATCTTGCCGGGGTCTTGTCAGGTTTCTTCGGTGAGGATGATTGCCTTCCTATCCTCACTTGATCTTGACTATTCTTTGTCTTCACAAAGATCTGCATGCCACCACGGAGGTGCCTCCCGAGCCCTGTCCCAATGCGTCTGTTTGAGCGTTGGTGGGCTCAAGGGTGGCTCGCTCGGCTGGCGTGGGCGAGCTGCCCCAGCAAGGGTCTTGCCGGGGCCGCTGAGGCTGCCCCGGCAAGGGTCCTTGCCGGGAAAACCTGCTTCACCCATCTGATACTTGTCATTGCTTTATTTGTCTTGTGCCTTCGGCTTCTCTCCGGCCTCCCTTCCCTGCCGTGTAATGCGTAGCCGTGGCGAGCGGCTCTGACTGCCCGTGCACAAGTAAAGGGGTCAAAAGGAGAGCCCCTACTTTTGCACACTGACAAACTGCGAGCCATTATCGGTGATGATGCGGTTGGGGACCCCAAAACGGCTCACAAGGCCCTTGATGAACTTGATCGCGGAGCCAGCTGGGATGGTGCAGACGGCTTCCACCTCCGCCCACTCGGTGAACTTGTCGATGGCAACCTAGAGGTATCGGTAGCCCCCAGGCGCTCGAGGGAACGGGCCCAGGATGTCCACTCCCCATACTGCAAACGGCCATGAGAGTGGAATGGTCTGGAGGCCCTGAGCTGGCTGATGGATTTGCTTGGTGTGGAATTGGCCAGCCTCGCAGGACTTCACCAGCTCGGCTGCATCATTGAGCGTCGTAGGCCAGTAGGATCCGCTGCGGAATGCCTTGCCAACGAGGGTTCGCGATGACGAGTGGTGCCTGCAGTCCCCACCATGTATGTCGGCTAGTAGCTCCTTCCCCTGTTCCCTGGAGATGCAACGTAGTGAAACGTCATTTGGCCGCTTCCTGTATAACTCACCGTCCCTGATGCAGTATGCTGTGGCCTGCCGGGCCACGCGCTCCGCGTCCTCCTCCTTCTCCGGAAGCATCCCTTGCATCAGGTATTCCTTGAATTCCTTGGTCCAGCATCCCTCCTGGGGCTCGAGCGCCAAGAGTAGACGCGCTCCCGAAGTTGGGCCACAGGCTGGGGCTCCCGCGCGCGTGGCTGTGGGAGCTCCTCCTGAGGCTGTGTTGTCCTCAAAAGCGATGGTGCTGCTGATGGCTTGAAGAGCTGCTCCTCGAAGATGCCAGGCTCTTGGGGTTGTCGCTTGGATGCCCTTTTGGCGATGTCGTCAGCTTCCTTGTTGGTGCCACGGGGCACGTGCTGCAACTCCAGGCCCAAAAACTGCTTCTCCGTCCTGCGCACCTCCGTGAGGTATGCCTCCATGTGTTTGTCCTTCGGCTCGTATACCTTGTTGGAGAAGTTGACGAGGAGCTGCGAATCGCCTGTGATGGTGAGACGCTTCACCCCCAGGGCCGCCGCAACCTTCAGGCCGGCTATGAGACCTTTGTACTCCGCAATGTTGTTGGAGACCTTCTCGCCCTGCTGGAAGCAGAGCTGCCCCCGCGCCATGGCGCGCGAAGGCACCGTCAAAGTACATGACCCAGCCGTCGGGCGCCTCACTTCCCAGCGAGAGGGACCGATCCTCGCCTACTTCAAGCGCTGGGGCGTCCGTCCATTCTGCCACGAAATCGGCAAGCGCGACTCCCTTGATGACCCTGGTGGTGCTGAACTCCAACTGGAACGCCTGTAGCTCGATGTTCCACTCGGCGACCCTCCCGACAGAGTTGGGGCTCTTGAGCTCCCTCTCCAATGGGTAGGCCGAGACGACCTTGATGGGGTGACCTTGGAAGTAGTAACGTAGTTTGCGTGAGGCCACCAAGAGCGCGAGTAAGAGCTTCGGAGGCATGGGGTATCGTGCTCTTTCATCCCTCAACACCGTGCTGATGAAGTACACGGGTGCTCGATGAGGGCTGGTGCGTTGATGAAGCTTGCGCCTTCCGGAAGCTGGGGCGCCTCCTGAGGTGGTGCAGCCCCCAACGCATGATCGCTTGTCGAGGTCCCCGTGGACTCGAGGGCATCGCCCTCCTAAGCTTGGTCTTCTGCTGCCGCAGTCGCGGCCTTGGCGGCGCCCTCCTGTTCCTGTGTCGTCCCTGCTGGGGGTGTAGCTCGGCGTGGTGCGCCCTTGGCTTGGCGTTCCTCCAGAACCTCTACTAGAGCCGCGCTGGCGGAGTAGGGAGTGGCGGCAACGTACAACACTAGGGGCTCAAGACGTCGTGGCGCCACCATCACTGGAGGGCTGGTCAGGTATCTTGAGGTCTTGAAATGCTTGGCCGGCCTCCGGGGTCCACTCGAATGGGCCCTTCTTCTTCATCATCTTGAAGAAGGGTAGGGCGCACTCTCCCAGCTTGGAAATGAAGCGTCCCAACGCAGTCACCCGTCCAGGAAGCTTCTGCAGTTCCTTGAGGGTTTGCGGTGGACTCATGTCTTCAATGGCCTTGACCTTCTCCGGGTTGGCCTCGATCCCCCTGTGGGACACAAGGAAGCCCAGCAGCTTGCCGGAAGGGACGCCAAACACGCACTGGGTTGAGTCGCAAGTCTACCTGGCGGAGGCTTTCAAAGGTCTCCTCCAGGTCTTGGATCAAGGTCTTAGCCTCCCGAGACTTCACCACGATGTTGTCGACGTAGGCTTCGGCGTTTCTCCCGAGCTGCCGACCCAAGGCGATGTGCATGAGCCGTTGGAAGGTCGCGCCAGCGTTGCGCAGCCCGAACGGCATGCAAGTGTAGCAGTACACCCCGCACGGGGTCAGGAAGGCTGTCTTCTCTACATCTTCTACCGCCATCTTGATTTGGTGATATCCTGAGAACGCATCAAGGAAGCACATCACTCGGTGGTGGAGTCAACGATCTGGTCGATGCGTGGGAATGGGAACGGACTTGGGGGTAGGCCTTGTTGAGGTTGGTGAAGTCGATGCACATTCTCTCCTTCCCGCCCTTCTTGGGCACAACGACGGGGTTCGGCAGCCACTCGGGGTACCGAACCTTGCGAATGACATCCGCAGCCTCCAACTTGCGGGTCTCTTGGACGATGAAAGCTTGCTTCTCCGTGGACTGTCGCCTTGCCCTCTGCTTTACAGGGCGTACATTGGGGCACACCTTCAAGTGGTGCTCTATCACTCCTCTTGGGACCCCTACCAGCTGATCGGGCTCCCAAGGGAACACTTTCTTGTTTGCACACAGGAACTTCACCAGCGCCTCCTCCTGATCGGGCTCGAGGTTGGTGCCTATGGTAAAGGTTGCCCCCGAGGATCCGTCCTCCTCGACTGGCACTTGCTTGGTTTCCGCCTTTTCTTGAGTGAAAAACTACTTCTTCTTGGTTGGTGCGGCCCCCCTGGCCTTGGAGGTGTCCGCGTCGGCGGGCTGCACTGTCGCGGCGGTCTTGAAGGCAAGCTTGAGCATCATCAAGGCTTCTTTGGTGTCCCCAACTACCGTGAGGACACCCTTGCTCCCAGGCATGTTCATCAGGTTGTAGGCCGGATGGGTAGCCGCCATGAACTGAGCCAGGGCCGGGTACCCGAGGATGGCGTTGTACGGGAGGCCGATGCGAGCGATGTAGAAGTCGATGAGCTCGATGCGGTAGTTGTCGCGCGTGCCAAAGGTCACGGGGAGGCGGATCCGCCCCAGGGAGTGGGCGGAGCCTCCACCAACCCCCGAGAAGGGCTTGCTAGGGCGGAGCCGCTCAGGCGGTACGTGAAGAAGGCTGAAGGCCTCGACAAAGAGCACGTTGAGGCCGGCGCCACCATCGATGAGCGTCTTGGTGACGGACACGTTGCAGATGGTGGGTGTGCAAAGCATTGGGAGCACACCCGAGCCGATGGTGGAGACGGGCTGGTCCCCTGAGTCGAAGGTGAGGTCGGCCTCGGGCACGGCCCAGCCCGGCGTAGCCCCCGGGCGCTTGATGGTGGCGCCGATCTGGCAAAGGAACGGCTTGACGTGACGATCCGAGGGTGGTGCTTGCGAGCCACTGAGGAGGGCCGCAACCGCGTGATGCGCCGGTGCCGTGTAACACGCAACGAAGAGTCCACACAACTCCTCCCAAGATGCCACCGTGGATCCGGGGAAGTTGAGCAGCCAGGCACGCGGTGCGCCAGCGAGGGCCATTGGAAGCCAGTTGGCCATGACCTTGTCGTCGCCCCTGGTTTTAAGGACGACCTCCTCATACGCCAGCAGGAAAGCCGACGGGTCCGCCGCGCCATCGTAGCACGGCGGCATCTCCGCTTGAACTTGGGTGGTCATTGCACTTGCCGCAAGGCGGGAGCAAGGGCTCGGAGCCCCCAGGCGTTGCCATGGGCGTCCGTAGATCCGGTCGGAAGAGTGGCAGCGGTCATGGGGAATGGGCGCGAGGGTGGCGGAGCGTGAACCAACGGAAGGAAACTCCAGCGCACCCCTACCTAGCGTGCCAAATGTCGGATCTCAGGTTCCGGCAAATCCCTCAAGGTTCGAACACTAGGGTGCACATGAAGATCTCCCCCTACCAAATCACGCCCTTAACCTCGTTACGATCTCTAAGGCTATCTCGACGAACTCGCAACACAAGAGACACAAGATTTATACTGGTTCGGGCCACCGTTGCGGTGTAATACCCTACTCCAGTGTGGTGTGGTGGATTGCCTCTCGGGCTGGGGATGAACGGTACAAGGGGAAGAACAGCCTCCTGAGGTGAGGTGTTCTTGTGCTTGGTGGATGTGTGGATGGGTTGGATCTAGTCCAAGATGAGATTCCTCCTACTATGGTGGCTAGCCCTATTTATAGAGGCCCTGGTCCTCTCCTCAAATATTGAGCGGGAAGGGAGCCAACAACGGCCAATTTGAAAGGGGACAGCTAGTACAAGCTATCGTGACAAAAGCAATCTTTGCCTTCAAAAGGATCTGGCGGTGACGCCGTCTTGGGCTCCATGGTGACCTTCGTCTTGCCGTCCTGTGGGTCTTGGTCTCATTGCATCGATGTGGAAACCTTTGCTTGACGCCTCGGTACTCCTCGCCTGCGCTTGCCTCCTTAGCACCAAAGAGGAAACAAGGACACTGTGCGCGCTGGCGCCCGCCTGGTCTCGATCGTCATGGCTCACGTCACTTGAACCTTGCGAGGTTTGCCTCGCCTTGATCTCTCTGCCCATCACGAGCCAGCCTGGTGAGGCCGCTCCCGAGGAGGTCTTGCGTCGCCTGCCTCGCGAGGCTTGGCCCCTTGCAAGGGTCTTGGATGCTTGTTGGTGAAGATGGGCCGTACGGGCCCACTCGTAGAGCCACGCCGTGGGCCGCAGGCAGGCAAGTCTGGGGACCCCCGTTCCCAGAACACCGAGAATAGGCATCCAAGAGGGATATAATAAAAACTTCCATATAAAGTGCGTTGAATACTATGAGAAGTTTGATTCCTTATGATTGTTTTGAGATATAAAGATGGTGATATTAGAGTCATGCTAATGAGTATTAGTGAATTTGATAAATACTTGTGTTGAGGTTTGTGAGTCCCGTAGCATGCGCATATGGTGAACCGTTATGTAACGAAGTTGGGGCATGAGATATTTTTTAATTGTCTTCCTTATGAGTGGCGGTCGGGGACAAGCGATGGTCTTTTCCTACCAATCTATCCCCCTAGGAGCATGCGCGTATTGCTCTATTTCAAAGACTAATAGATTTTTGCAATAAGTATGTGAGTTCTTTATGACTAATGTTGAGTCCATGGATTATATACACTCTCACCCTTCCACCATTGCTAGCCTCTCCAGTACCGCGCAAATTTCACCGGTACCTTAAGCCCACCATATACCTTCCTCAAAACAGCCACCATACCTACCTATTATGGCATTTCCATAGCCATTCCAAGATATACAGCCATGCAACTTTCCACCGTTCCATTTATTATGACACACACCATCATTGTCATATTGCTTTCCATGATCATGTAGTTGACATCGTATTTTTGGAAAAGCCACCATTCATCATTTTTTATACATGTCGCTCTTGAGTCATTGCACATCCCGGTACACCACCGGAGGCATTCATATAGTCATATTTTGTTCTAGTATCGAGTTGTAATTTTTGAGTTGTAAGTAAATAAAAGTATCATGATCTTCATTATTAGAGCATTGTCCCATGTGAGTAAAAAAAGAGAAAAGGCCAAAAAAAGAGAAGGCCCAAAAAAAAGAGAAAATAAAAAAAGAGAGAAGGGGCAATGTTACTATCCTTTTACCACACTTGTGCTTCAAAGTAGCACCATGATCTTCATGAGAGAGAGTCTCCTATTTTGTCACTTCCATATACTAGTGGGATTTTTTCATTATAGAACTTGGCTTGTATATTCCAACGATGGGCTTCCTCAAATTTCCCTAGGTCTTCATGAGCAAGAAAGTTGGATGCACACTCACTTAGTTTTTCTTTTTGAGCTTTCATAAACTTATAGCTCTAGTGCATCTGTTGCATGGCAATCCCTACTCCCTCACATTGATATCTATTGACGGGCATCTCCATAGCCTGTTGATACGCCTAGTTGATGTGAGTCTATCTCCTTCTTTTTGTCTTCTCCACAACCACCTATTCCACCTATAGTGCTATGTCCATGGCTCACGCTCATGTATTGTGTGAAAGTTGAAAAGGTTTGAGAACATCAAAAGTATGAAACAATTGCTTGGCTTGTCATCGGGATTGTGGATGATTTGAATATTTTGTGTGATGAAGATTGAGCATAGCCAGACTATATAATTTTGTAGGGATAAACTTTATTTGGCCATGTTATTTTGAGAAGACATAATTGCCTTGTTTGTATGCTTGAAGTATTTTTTTATGTCAATATTAAACTTTCATTTTGAATCATACGGATCTGAACATTCAAGCCACAATAAATAAATTACATGGATAAATATGTTAGGTAGCATTCCACATCAAAAGTTCTGTTTTTATCATTTACCTACTCGAGGACGAGCATGCATTAAGCTTGGGGATGCTTGATACGTCTCCAATGTATCTATAATTTTTTATTGTTCCATGCTATTATATTATCTGTTTCGGATGTTTTATATGCATTACTATGCTATTTTATATTATTTTTGGGACTAAAATATTAACCTAGAGCCCAGTGCCAGTTCCTGTTTTTCCCAGTTTTTGAGTTCCGCAGAAAAGGAATACCAAACGGAATAAAACCTTCACGATGATTTTTCTTGGACCATAAGACAACCAAGAGACTTGCAGATGAAGTCGGAGGAGCCATGAGGCGGCCACAAGGACGGAGGGCGCGCTTAGGGGGGGAGGGTGCGCCCCACCCTTGTGGGCCCCTCGTGCACTTCCTGACCTAATTCTTGCGCCTATATATTCCCATATCTACAAACAAACAGAGGCATCCACGAAAACACTTTTCCACCGCCGCACCTTCTATACCTGTGAGATCCCATCTAGGGACCTTTTTCGGCACCCTGCCGGAGGGGGATTCAATCACGGAGGGCTTCTACATCAACTCTTTTGCCATTCCAATGAAGCTGATTAGTCTAACACAGACCTACAGGTCCATCGCTAGTAGCTAGATGGCTTCTTCTCTCTCTTTGATTCTCAATACCATGTTCTCCTCGATGTTCTTGGAGATCTATTCGATGTAATACTCTTTTGCAGTGTGTTTGCCGAGATCCGATGAATTGTGGATTTATGATCAGCTTATCTATGAATATTATTTGAATTCCTCTAAATTCTTTTATGCATGATTTGATATCTTTGTAATTCTCTTCAAACTATCGGTTTGGTTTGGCCAACTAGATTGGTTTTTCTTGCAATGGGAGAAGTGCTTAGCTTTGGGTTCAATCTTGTGGTGTCCTTTCCCGGTGACAGTAGGGACAACAAGGCACGTATTGTATTGTTTCCATCGAGGATAAAAAGATGGGGTTTTCATCATATTGTTTGAGTTAATTCCTCTACATCATGTCATCTTGCTTAATGTGCTACTCTGTTCTTTGTGAACTTAATACTCTAGATGCATGCTGGATAGCGGTCGATGTGTGGAGTAATAGTAGTAGATGCATAATTGTTTTGGTCTACTTGACATGGATGTGATTCCTATATTAATGATCATTGCCTTAGATATCGTCATGACTTTCCGCTTTTTTATCAATTGCTCGACAATAAATTTTTTACCCACCGTATTATTTTCTATCTTGAGAGAAGCCTCTAGTCAAACCTATGGCTCCCGGGTCTATTTTCCATCATATAAGTTTCTGATCTACTATTTTGCAATCTTTTACTTTCCGATCTATAAACCAAAAATAGCAAAAATATGTACTTTACCGTTTATCTATCTCTACCAGATCTCACTTTTGCAAGTAACCGTGAAGGGATTGACAACCCCTTTATCGCGTTGGGTGCAAGTTGTTTGATTGTTTGTGTAGGTATTCAGTGACTTGTGCGTTGCTGGATTGGTAATTTGGTTCTCAAACTGAGGGAAATACTTATCTCTACTTTGCTGCATCACCCTTTCCTCTTCAAGGGAAAAACCAACGCAAGCTCAAGAAGTAGCATGTTCCCTGCCACACTAGTAGCCATTGAATCCGCAAGGCTGGACGTCATATTGGGAATGGATTGGCTGAGAAAGCATCAGGTCTGCATCAATTGTGCAACAAGGGAAGTTACATTAACAAATCCGGCAGGACAGACAGTGAGGTTTGTGGCTCGTAGAACCATGCCTAAGAAGGAAATGGTTTTTGCAGCAATATCCTCAGATGTGGAATTAATACAAGTGATCAGTGAGTTTCCAGATGTATTCCCTGAAGAATTACCAGGAATGCCACCAGATAGGGAACTCGAGTTTGCCATTGATCTCGTGCCAGGAACGACACCTATATACAAGAAATATTACCCAATGCCCTCATCTGAACTAGTTGAGATAAAGAAACAACTCGATGAGATGCTCAAGAAAGGATACATTCGCCACAGTTCTTCGCCATAGGGGCCACCTGCCATATTCGTAAACAAGAAAGATGGTAGTCTCCGAATGTGTATGGACTACCGTCACCTCAATGATGTTGCTATCAAGAACAAGTACCCGCTCCCCAGAATTGATGATTTGTTCGATCAACTGCATGGATCTCAAATCTTTTCCAAGATTGATTTAAGGACCGGGTATCATCAACTCAAGATCAGGAAGGAAGATATTCCTAAGACCGTATTCACCACTCGTTACGGAATGTATGAATACATAGTTATGTCATTTGGGTTGACTAATGCTCCTGCCTTCTTCATGCATATGATGAACAAAGTGTTCACGGATTTCTTGGACAAATTTGTGGTGGTCTTTATCGATGATATTCTCATATAATCCAAGGGAGAAGAAGAGCATAAACAACATCTCCGAGCAGTATTGCAATGGCTTCATGCCACCAGTTATATGCAAAATTCAGTAAGTGTGAATTCTGGCTTAAGCAAGTTGGATTTTTGGGGCACATACTCTATGCCGAAGGAATAGATGTGGATCCAAGCAAGATTAATGATGCGCTAAAATGGCCAACACCCACGTTAGTGACAGAAATCGGAAGTTTTCTAGGGCTTGCTGGTTATTACCGTCGATTTATTGAAGGCTTCTCCAAGATTGTTAAGCCCATGACAGAATTACTCAAGAAAGACCAAAAGTTGATATGGTCAGAAGATTGTGAGAAGAGCTTTAACAAATTAAAGACTAGTTTGACCTCAGCACCCGTGTTGACGCTCCCAGACATCTGCCGAAGCTTTGATGTATACTGCGACGCATCTCGAGGGGTCCTAGGATGCGTACTCATGCAAGATGATAAGGTTGTAGCTTATGCATCCCGACAGCTACGACCACACGAAGGGAATTATCCTACTCATGACTTGGAGCTAGCAGCCGTTGTGCATGCCTTAAAAATTTGGAGGCATTATCTTATTGGCAAGCTGAAAGCACAAGTGCTCCCTAGGTGGTTTTGGTAATTAATGTCAACATATCTCTTGTTGGACTAACACTTTTATCTAGTATGTTTTAGATAAGTTCAACAATGGAGTGGCATGGAATAAAGGATGTGGGAACTCCTTCAAGATGCTAAGGACAAAGGATTGGCTCAAGCTTTAAGCTCAAGACTCTTCATTTTTACATTTTAGTGATCCAAGATCACATTGAGTCTATAGGAAAAGCCAATACTATCAAGAAGGGATGAGGTGTTGCTTAATGAGCCTCTTGCTCCATGTGCTTAGTGATATGCTCCAAAACTCTCCACTACTTTCTCACATCCACATATGACCTAAACCTAAAGTCAAACTCGGCCCCACCGATTCTTTCTATTCGGCGCCACCGAGTTCAGATGTCATAGCCACTGCCACAAACCCTAGGCAAATCGGTTTCACTGATAGGGATCTCGGTCTCACCGAGATGGGATTGTAATCTCTCTGTGTATGTCCATTACCAAAATCGGTTTCACCGAGTTTGTGTAATCGGTACTACCGAGATTACAATGCAAACTTTCTGGTTAACTTATTACCCAAATCGGTCTCACCGAGTTTGAGTAATCGGTCTCACCGAGTTTGCCTGACCAACTCTCTCGTTAGCTAATTACCAAAATCGTTCTCACCGAGTTTGTGTAATCGGTCTCACCGAGATTACGTTATGCCCTAACCCTAACCATATCGGTCCTACCGAGATGCATGTCAGTCCCACCGAAAATCCTAACGGTCACTAGGTTTACTAAATCGGTCCGACCGAGTTTGTTGATTCGGTCCCACCAAGTTTGGTAAATTGTGTGTAACGGTTAGATTTTGTGTGGAGGCTATATATAGCCCTCCACCTCCTCTTCATTCGAAAAGAGAGCCATCAGAACAAGCCTACACTTCCAGCATCCTATTTCTGAGAGAGAACTACCTACTCATGTGTTGAGGCCAAGATATTCCATTCCAACCATATGAATCTTGATCTCTAGCCTTCCCAAGTTGCTTTCCACTCAAATCTTCTTTCCACCAGATCCAAATCCTATGAGAGAGAGTTGAGTGTTGGGAAGTCTATCATTTGAAGCACAAGAGCAAGGAGTTCATCATCAACACACCATTTGTTACTTCTTGGAGAGTGGTGTCTCCTAGATTGGCTAGGTGTCACTTGGGAGCCTCCTAGAAGATTGTGGAATTGAACCAAGGAGTTTGTAAGGGCAAGGAGATCGCCTACTTCGTGAAGATCTACATGATGAGGCAAGTCCTTCGTGGGCGGCGGCCATGGTGGGATATACAAGGTTGCTTCTTCGTGGACCCTTCGTGGGTGGAGCCCTCCGTGGACTCGCAAGAACTGCTACCCTCACGTGGGTTGAAGTCTCCACCAACGTGGATGTACGATAGCACCACCTATCGGAACCACGACAAAAACATCCGTGTCTCCAATTGCGTTTGATTTCTCCAAACCCTTCCCTTTACATTCTTGCAAGTTGCATGCTTTATTTTCCGCTGCCTACATACTCTTTGCATGCTTGCTTGTTTTGGATTGAGAATGTTAAACTTGTGCCTAAACTCCACTTAAACCTAAAAGATGTTAAAAACTGCAACTTTGGTACTTAGTGTCTAATCACCCCCCTCTAGACACCTCTTATCAAGATCCTACAAGTGGTATCAGAGCATTGGTCTCCATTGCCTTGGTTTAATCACCTTTGGAGGGAGATGGATAAGTCTACTTTGGGGAGTCTTAGACATAGAGTGCCTATTCTTGATGGAGAGTATTTTCATGAGTGGAAAAATGAGATGCTTGTAATTTTCAATCAATATCAATTGAACAAGTACATTGCTAGCCCTTGTGCACCTCATGTTGATCCTCTGCATCCTACCCTTGATGAATCTATTGACATGACTAGAAATCTTAGAACTGTTAATCTTATCACTAGAGGCTTGCCTAGAAACTTGATTAGAATCTTGCCTACTTTTGAGTGTGCCTACACTATATGGAAATTTCTTGAGGAACGCTTTCCAAATTATTCCTTGAAAAATCTAGATGAGATTCTCTATAAGTCTATTGCCTTGAGTAAGATGAATACTAGTGATCCTATGTTTGGTGATCGTCTATTTGAACTTACCCACCTTATGCGTGTCAAAGGAGATGTTGGAATTATTGGTGATATTATTTCTGAAGCTATAAGAATTCATAAGCAAGATCTTTGTCAAACTCACTCTAATGAATTACCCTCTCTAGGACTTGATCCACCACATGACGATGTTGGACATGGATACTATGATGAGGATGATGATAGTGACTTCGATCTTGATGATGCAATAAGACATTTTGGTCTTATGGCAAATCTTCGGGGATATGTGTCAGGAGGAAAGGAATGGGTTCTTGACAGTGGATGTACCGATCACATGACCGGAGATAAAGACATGTTTCATGAGCTTGCTGAAAATGATAGTCCTCGAAAGTTTGTCACTTTAGGTGACAACTCAAAGGGTAAGGTGGTTGGCCTCGGTAAGGTGGCCATCTCACATGATAGCTCCATTCAAAATGTCATGCTCGTTGAGTCTCTTGGCTACAACTTACTTTCGATTATCTAGACTTGCTGATTTCGGTTTAAATGTCCTATTCTTTGAAGTAGATTGTAAAGTGTTTCATCGAGACAATCATAAAATGGTCTTTACCGGCATACGTAGAGGTGATCTTTACATTGTTGATTTCTCTAAAAAGGCACAACCTAAAACTTGCTTCATTGCCAAATCCTCAAAAGGTTGGTTATGGCATAGACGACTAGGTCACGTTGGCATGAGAAACCTTGACAAGCTTATTAAAGGAAATCATATCCTTGGAGTTAAAGATGTCATATTTGATAAGGATAGACTGTGCAGTGCTTGTCAAGGTGTAAACAGGTCGGAGGAAGGCATCCCGTGAAGAACATCATGACCACAAGGAGGCCACTCGAGCTTCTTCATATGGATCTCTTTGGTCCCAACGCTTACAAAAGTCTCGGTGGAAATTCTTTTGGTCTAGTTATAGTTGATGATTTTTCAAGATTTATGTGGGTGTTCTTTCTCGATGATAAATCGCAGGTCCAAAAGATCTTCAAAAACTTCGCTAGGAAGGCCCAAAACCAATTTGAAGTGAAGATCAAGAAGGTTCGCGGCGACAATGGAGCGGAGTTCAAGAACGCAAATGTGGACACCTTTCTTGTGAAGAAGGGATTTCACACGAGTTCTCCATTTCGTACACACCTCAACAAAATGGAGTTGTTGAGAGGAAGAACCGGACGCTCATCGAAATGGCGAGATAATGCTTGATGAGTACAAGACACCGAAGCACTTTTGGGCGGAAGCGGTTGAGACGGCTTGTCATGCAACAAATCGCTTGTATCTTCACAAGCTACTCGGCAAGACGGCATACGAGCTCCTTACCGGTATCAAACCCCAAGTTGGATACTCTCGAGTATTCGGCTCATAGTGCTACATTCTTGATAAGCATCGTCGTTCAAAATTTGCTCCTAAGTCTCATGAAGGTTTCCTACTAGGTTATGGCTCAAACTCTCACACTTATCGTGTCTACAACAATTTCACCCGAAAGGTTGAAGAGACGGTAGATGTGAAGTTTGATGAATCTAACGGCTCGCATAAGTAGAGCAATTGCCAATTGATGTAGGAGACAAAGACCCTTCGAAGCAATCCAAGACTTGTCTATTGGCAAGGTACGTCCAATAGAGGTGAATGAGAGTACCTAAATGCATTTCAAGTGGAAGCTTCTACTTCACGACAAGGTGAACCAAGAGTTGAAACGGAAGCATCCACAAGTGGAACACACCAAGATGAAGAAAACGAGGAAGAACATCACAAACGTCAACAACCTCCTTCTCCACCTCGACAAGAAAACGACAACGCCAACAAAGAAGATGATCAAGAAGAAGAAGAACAAGATGAAGAAGATGTTCAACCGAGACCCAAGCAAAAGCTTTCACGAGTTCGAGCAAGAATTGCTAAAGACCATCCCGTCGAGCAAAACTACAATGATATTCAAACCGGGAGAATCACTCGCTCTAAAACTCGTTTAGCCAACTTTTGTGAAAACTATTCTTTCATCTCTAGCATTGAACCTATGAAGGTCGAAGAAGCATTGGAAGATTCGGATTGGATAAATGCTATGCATGAAGAGCTACACAACTTTGAGAGAAACCAAGTTTGGACATTGGTTGAGAAGCCCGATGAGGGAGTCGTGGACTAGGGGGTGTCCGGATAGCCGAACTATCATCTTTGGCCGGACTCCAAGACTATGAAGATACAAGATTGAAGACTTCGTCCCGTGTCCGGATGGGACTTTCCTTGGCGTGGAAGGCAAGCTTGGCGATACGGATATGTAGATCTCCTACCATTGTAACCGACTGTGTAACCCTATCCTATCCGGTGTCTATATAAACCGGAGGGTTTTAGTCCGTAGGACGAACAACAATCATACCATAGGCTAGCTTATAGGGTTTAGCCTCATTGATCTCGTGGTAGATCTACTCTTGTACTACCCATATCATCAATATTAATCAAGCGGTGAGTAGGGTATTACCTCCATCGAGAGGGCCCGAACCTGGGTAAAAACATCGTGTCCCTTGTCTACTGTTACCATCCGCCTAGACGCACAGTTCGGGACTCCCTACCGGAGATCCGCCGGTTTTGACACCGACATTGGTGCTTTCATTGAGAGTTCCTCTGTGTCGTCACCTATAGGCCCGATGGCTCCTTCGATCATCAATAACGACGCGGTCCAGGGTGAGACTTTTCTCCCCGGACAGATCTTCGTATTCGGCGGCTTTGCACTGCGGGCCAATTCACTTGGCCATCTGGAGCAGATCGAAAGCTACGCCCCTGGCCATCAGGTCAAATTTGGAAGCTTGAACTATACGGCTGATATCCGCGGAGACTTGATCTTCGACGGATTCGAGCCCTGACCAGCGCTACCTTTGTCTCGATGGGTATGATCTAGCTCTGCTGCGAGCGATTGCCTCGAGGCCGCACTGCCGCTCCGACCCTTAATCCGGAGCCGGATTCCCCGATCGAGGACGAGTGGTTGGACACCGCCTCGGGGGCTACGATCTCAATGGCGATCGAGCCGAACTCCGTCCCTGTCCTTTGCGAAGGCCGTGACTCTGTGGTCTTTGGACTCCTCTCCGGACTTGAACCCTCGCGCCTACCGCCAATCGAATCCGATTGGGCGCCGTTATGGAGTTCACTGCAGCGGACATCTTTCGCCCTCGCCCTTTGGCGACATCCTGAATTCACTAAAGTCTCTCTCTTTATCCGGAGAGCCTGGCGGACTACGGACATGAAGGTTGGGATGCGGACGACGAAGAAATTCAACGCCCACCCACCACCCACTTTGTAGCCTTGCCGATGATTTAACCGACATGCTCGACTTGACCAAGACATCGACGGTATGGACGGCGATGCGGGAGGCGACCAAGACCCATACTGGCAATCGGAAGGCCACCTCTTCATATGACATATACATGGTGGACATCCCAAAAGATGGGAATGGCGATGGAAAAACGGAGGATGACCCCTCCAAGAAACAACCCAAGCGCCGACATCAGTGGCGCCGCTCTAAATCCCGCCACAAAGAAGCGGTGATTCCGCACGGAGACAATAACACCGGGACGGTTGAAGACAACCCCCTCCAGCAGGATTCAGCGCAGGAGGAGGAAGAAGCAAGACCGCACGACAGTGCGGCAGAAAGAGAGGTAGAGGACGATAATTATGCGCCTCCCTCCGAAGACGAGGCAAGCCTCGACGATGACGAATTTGTCGTGCCTGAGGACCCCAGCGAACAGGAGCGTTTCAAACGCAGACTTATGGCCACGGCAAGCAGCCTCAAGAAAAAGCAGCAACAGCTTAGAGCTGACCAAGACCTGCTAGCTGACAGATGGACTGAAGTCCTTGCAGCCGAAGAGTATGAACTCGAACGCCCCTCCAAAAGCTACCCCAAACGTAGGCCGTTGCCTCGATCAGAGGAGGAAGCACCCAAGTCACCAGCGTACGACACGGCAGATCGGCCACCCCGTGGCCGCGATAGAGAGGCCTCTAGACCCTCTGTTCAAGCCGTACCCTGACGCCGTTCAAAAAGTACCAAGGCACGGGAAAACGCGACGGACTTGTGAGATATATTGGAGGATAAGGCAAAACATACAAGATCGATCTACGGATCGTGTGGGCGCCCCACGACACGTGATGATAACCGACACGCCGGATACAGCAAACCCGGCCGGGCGAACACGATGAGACAAAGCTCATATGAGCTACGCCGTGATATAGCCCAATCTGAGGCGCCAAGACACCCACTATGCTTCACAGATGAAGTAATGGATCATCAAATCCCTGAGGGTTTCAAACCCGTAAACATCGAATCATGCGATGGCACAACAGATCCTGCGGTTTGGATCGAGGACTACCTCCTCCATATCCACATGGCCCGCGGTGATGATCTACACGCCATCAAATATCTCCCCCTCAAGCTTAAAGGACCAGCTCGACATTGGCTTAACAGCTTGCCAGCAGAATCAATTGGTTGTTGGGAGGACCTGGAAGCCGCATTCCTTGATAACTTCCAGGGCACATATGTGCGACCACCAGACGCCGATGACCTTAGCCATATAATTCAGCAGCCAGAAGAATCGGCCAGACAATTCTGGACACGGTTCCTAACCAAGAAAAATCAAATCATTGACTGTCTGGATGCAGAGGCCCTTGCAGCCTTCAAACATAACATCCGCGATGAGTGGCTAGCCCGGCACCTAGGACAGGAAAAGCCGAAATCCATGGCAGCCCTCACCACACTCATGACCCGCTTTTGTGCGGGAGAGGACAGCTGGCTAGCTCGTAGTAACAACTTGACCAAAAACCCTGGTAGTTTGGATACCAAGGACAGCAATGGCAGGTCACGTCGCAACAAGAACAAGCGCCTCATTAACGGCGATAATGCTGAAGATACAGCAGTCAATGCCAGATTCAGAGGCTCTAAACCCGGTCAGCGGAAGAAGCCATTCAAAAGAAATACCCAGGGCCTGTCCAACTTGGACCGAATACTCGATCGCTTGTGCCAGATACATGGCACCCCCCAAAAGCCAGCCAACCACACCAACAGGGATTGTTGGGTGTTCAAGCAAGCAGGCAAGTTAAGTGCCGAACTCAATGACAAGGGGCTGCATAGCGATGACGAGGAAGAGCCCCGACCGCCGAACAATAGAGGACAGAAGGGTTTCCCCCCACAAGTGCGGACGGTGAACATGATATACACAACCCACATACCCAAAAGGGAGCGGAAGCGTGCACTAAGGGACGTATATGCGATGGAGCCAGTCGCTCCGAAGTTCAACCCATGGTCTTCCTGCCCGATCACCTTCGATCGAAGGGACCACCCCACTAGCATCTGTCACGGCGGCTTCGCCGCATTGGTTCTTGACCCAATTATTGATGGATTTCACCTCACCGAGTCACGATGGGCGGCGGCGGCAGCTGAACCTGCTTTATCGGGATACGGTCGCAAAATGGGCATAGACCCTCAAGGATTAAACCCACAAAGGCGACCTTTAAAGGCATAATACCAGGTGTAGAGGCCAATTGTACAGGCTCGATTACACTCGAAGTGGTCTTGGATCCCGGATAACTTCCAAAGCAAAGAGTTAATCTTGACATAGTCCCGTTCTGCAGCGGCTATCATACCTTTGCCGGACGACCGCATTTGCAAAGTTCAATGCGGTGCCGCACTACGCATACCTCAAGCTCAAGATGCCAGACCCTCGAGGAGTAATCATGGTCAATGGAAACACCGAATGCTCTCTCCGAATGGAGGAGCACACGGCGGCCCTCGTGGCGGAGGTGCAAAGCAGGCTCTCACAGCAATTCTCGAGTCCGGCCACTAAACGTCCGGACAATGTCAAGCGCGCCCGGAGTAACCTACAACAAGACCGCCTGGCACGATCCAAGCACGCGTAGCAATCCGGCCCCAACCCCAGCCCTCGCGAAAATGTGGAGCCAGTACTACGCATACATAACTACGCTCTGGAAATACCATGGGCATGAGGGGAGGGGCACGACCACGGCACGCCCAGAATGCGGCTCAACCGCACCAAGGGCTCCCGATTGTGTCATTCTTTTTCTTTTTCCTTTTTTTTTCTCTCTTACTTTCAGGACTCTCTTCACCAGAAGCCCTGTCCAGCATTTGCGCCGAACTCACGATGCAACAGCCAGGGAAGCAGAATACTGCGTCGAGTGTCCAGGTGGTCTCTACTACGAGCATTATACCTGTTTTACATACCATCCCGCAGCTTACCCCTGGAGGGGGACATGTTAAATAGTCCCATCCCTTGCTTATCGCACAATTTGTATCGTTCTGCTTTTTATTTGCAGTTTATTTTTAATAACCAATATATAGCTTTTGCCTATTATTGCATTCTTTCCTATTATATATGTTCATTTATGACATTGTGCAACCGTACAATTTGGTGCGGCCAATACACCAGGGGCTTAAGTACCCCAAAATTATGGTGTGATAAGTCCGAACACTTTCACAAGTGCGGCACCCCGAACTTATAGCATTATATGCATCGGCTCCGAATCATGTCTTGGGTCAATAGTTGGGTTTGCCCGGCTCCGTGTTTTGGTACCTTACGTTCCGTTATATCGGCTAAGGTAGCACCGGAGAACCACCGCGATTGTGCCCGGTTGAGCTGGGTTGAGCACCTCGGTGGAGAAAGCTAAAACTGGCCGTCATGATAGGGCGAGAGCCGATCGCTGTTCGAGATGTTTTTCGGGTCCCTAAAGACTTATGCCGCTTAGAGCGAGGAACCGGAATTGTCCGGCCAAGGCGTGGATAGCGCCCCGAACTCGGTCTTCCGAATACTAGGGGCTTCGCCGAAATTTAAAAATTATAGAATTCTATGGCAGAGTGAGAGTGTTCAAGCATTATAAGTCCGGTTGCCTTGTTCGTTGCGTTGAGCGCCTCCCTCGATGGACCCAAGAATGGGAACAAGATCGCTCAAGTTTATCCCGAACACCCCAGCACTCGTGGCATGGGGGCTGAAGCCAACGACTTGCCATCTCTCAAATTTGTTAAACGGCCGCACAGAAGGTAATATTTTAAATTAACAAGCGTTGCTTAGCGCATATGAACAAGTTTTCAGCATACAGGATAACAAATGCAAGTCTATTCAAAAATTACATCTTTGGAGCACTCATCCGCTATACGGCGGGCACCCTTCAGGAGGCCCTCATAGTACATTTCAGGCGTACGATGCTCCTTGCCCTTCGGTGGCCCGTCCGTCACAAGCTTCTCCGCATCCAGCTTGCCCGGTGCACTTTAGCACGGGCAAGGGCCCGACGGGCACCTTCAATGCAGACGGAGCGCTTGATGACTTCAATCCGCAGACAAAGGCCCACCACCGCCGCAGACTAGCCCAAAGTAGCTCCTGTGCATGGCTTCCAATGGCCACGGCCGAACTATGAGGCCCTTCATGGCCTGTTCGGCGACCTTGTGGAGCTCGACCAGCTGCTTCAGCTGGTCGCTTAGGGGCACGGATGTCCGGCCTCAAAGATACCGAGACCAGAACACCTTCTCCGTCGAGCTCCTCCTTGGCGCGGTAGAACGCGGCAGCATCAGACACACTATGGGGCAGATCTACGAATGCTCCTGGAGAGCTCCGAATCCGGGTAAGTAATAGGTAATTCACTTTCACATGCTTGCTTTGCATAAAGAATACCTTACCCGCCGCTATCTTCTTTAATTATTCAATTTCTTGGAGGGCTTTTTGGTTCTCGGCCTTAGCAGCTTTGGCCCTCTGAAGAGCCGAGGCAAGCTCGGACTCTCGGGTCTTCGAGTCACGCTCCAAACCCTCGTGTTTTTTCACGAGAGCCTGGAGCTCTTGCCGCACCTCCGCCAGCTGCGCCTCCCCCTTCTCTCGCTCGGTGCGCTCATGGCCGCCTTGCTTTCGACCACGGACACCGCTTCCTTCGTGGTCACCACCTCGTTCGTGGCCCCCGCAGCATTTATGTTATTCCTGTTATTTTTTGCAACCGAATCCTTTCTATAAGGTATTTCTTTAATAAGGTATTACTTACCTTCCTTGTCCTCGAGCTGCTTCTTGGCAAGGCCGAGCTTGTTCTCGGACCGCTCGAGGCTCTGCTTTAATGCATTGACCTCCCATGATCGGTCTGGCAGAGGTCAGCAAAGACCTGCATTCCCATATTGACATACTTATGTTAGACTCCTGTGTATATCTTTTTAGATCCTTAGTCCGGCTTTTTTTTGCGAACACCGAACTAAGCATCAGGGGCTACTGTCTATGCGGTATTATTTTTACATCTTCTAAACTAACCTCAAAGCCTGTTAGAAGGCTGGTACAGGCTTCGGTCAGCCCGCTCTTGGCGGACTGAACTTTCTGGATCACCACACTCATAACAGTGCGGTGCTCCTCCTCGATGGAGGCGCTGTTAAGCGCCTCCGATGCTATCTGGTGCCTCGGTTGGGCCGGAGGACACCGGCGTCTTACCCTTCTTACGAAGGGGCCGTTTGCCGGACTTCGGAACCACTGAAGGTTCCGTTATGGAGTCCGGACAAGGGTCGGGCTTAGAGCCCCTGGGGGTCTCGCCCACCACGCGCCTGGAGTCCGGGAGGTTGCCTTGCGGCGCCTCCTGCGCCACCTCCTCTTGACCAGGCCCTCCTTGGGGCCCCACCTCGGCGTCGTCCGTAGCGTAAGGTGAGGAGGCGGCCGGAAGTGAAGTACTCTCCATTTCCGACGAACTCAGGGACCCGCTCGTCGAAGCGGCGAGCTCGCCCTTGGGCGGGCTGCATGATTGTTCGGCATTAGAGAACACTATGCAATGATAAAAAAGCCATGGGTATCCGGACACTTACGATCTCGCCAGGGGCTCGGCCCTTGTTGGCCATTCCTCCTCGTCGTTTTCGACGTTGGTGGAGAAGTCCAGAGGAAGGGTCCTTCCCTTCTTGGACCCTCCGGCCTCCCCAGTTGGGACGGCCTTCCTTTTTTTCCCTCCCCCCGATGGGGGAGAGGCTTCTTTTTCCTCCTCCTCTTCCTCAGAGGAGGATTCCGCCTCAGGGTTGTCGCGTGATGAGTCCGATAGCCCCTGGCGCCGGGAGCTCCTTCGAGTTCCCGTGGCCTCCTTCTTGGCCTTCTTCTCCGTCACCACGTGAGGTGCCGGAGCCAGCAGCCCCGTCAATCGGGCGTCCGCTGGGTCTTCTGGCAAAGGGGCCGGACAGTTAATCTGTCCGGACTTCGTCAGCCAGTCCTGTCAAAGGTTAGGGAGTTTTAGATCCCGCATAGAGTCAAACTATGAAAAAAGAGTCCCATAAAGGGTAGAATAAGTTGCCTCGCTGGCTTGACGCAGCGAGCTGAATCCACGATCTTTGTTAGCGGATGCGGGGGCTTCGGCGCCCTTGAACAGCACCTTCCAGGCATCTTTGTACGTAGTGTCGAAGAGCCGGCTCAAGGTCCGGTGCTGTGCCGGATCAAACTCCCACAAATTAAAGGCCCGTTGCTGGCATGGGAGAATCCGGTGGATGAGCATAACCTGGACTACATGGACAAGCTTGAGCTTCTTGTCCACCAGGTTTCGGACACAGGTTTGGAGTCCGGTCAGCTCTTCCGAATCACCCCACGTCAGGCCCGTCTCTTTCCATGATGTGAGCCGTGTGGAGAGCCAGATCTGAATTCGGGCCGCCCATTTGGAGTCACGCTGGCTCGGTGATGTGGAACCACCCCGATTGCCACCCCTTTATTGTCTCCACGAAGGAGCCCTCGAGCCAAAGGACATTGGGCATCCCGCCCACCATAAGCGCCTCCGCACTCCGCTGTCGGCCGCCCACTATCTTCGCTTGACGCTAAAGGTCTTCAACCATAAACCGAAGTGGGGTTGGATGCAGAGGAAGGCCTCGCACTGACGATAAGCGTCGAGATATTGAGGATGAAGTTTGGGGCCAGATCGTGGAAATCCAGGCCATAGTAGAACATGAGCCCCCGGACAAATGGGTGAAGTGGAAAACCTAGTCCGCGGAGGAAGTGGGTGACGAACACCACCCTCTCATGGGGCCTGGGAGTGGGGATGAGCTGCCCCTTATTGGGGAGACGACACACGATGTCGCCGGATAAGTATCCGGCCTCCCGCAGCTTTGTGATGTGCCCCTCCGTGACGGAGGAGGCCATCCACCTGCCTCCCGCTTCCGACTTAGTTGGAGAAGGTTGAGGTGGGATGTGCGGACTTGGGCGCTGGAGCTCGAGTGCGCGGAAATGGATGAGCAAAGGAGGAAGAAGGCGTAGGCGAAAAGGTGGATCCTTATCCCCTTATATGGACGGACGAAGTTATCGTCCCCCGCCACTGGTAAAACTTCGCTTATCTCCCAAGCGCCCGTAATCAAGGGCGCGGATGGGTTACCCACGTCCGTATTGATGAGAATCCCGGAATAAGGGGCACGATCTATGCTTTGATAAGGCGTGCCAAGGAAACCGCCTCGCTAAACGCTGAGGTGGAACAGTAAAAACGATTCATATAAAGACACGGCCGTGGTGTGATGTCACGCCCGCGGAATACGTCAGCAGATCTGCAAAAGTTATTCTCTCTACGGTGGTATGTGGAACTTATTTTGCGAGCGGACACTATCCTGGTGTTCAAAACCTTCTATGAAGTATTCGGAGGAGGAACCCGCCTTGCAATGCCGAAGACAATATGCGCCCGGACTCGTCGTCATTGAAGCCTGGTTCAGGGGCTCTTGAGGAGTCTGGACTAGGGGGTGTCGAGATAGCCGAACTATCATCTTTGGCGGACTCCAAGACTATGAAGATACAAGATTGAAGACTTCGTCCCGTGTCCGGATGGGACTTTCCTTGGCGTGGAAGGCAAGCTTGGCGTCTGGATATGTAGATCTCCTACCATTGTAACCGACTCTGTAACCCTAACCTATCCGATGTCTATATAAACCGGAGGGTTTTAGTCCGTAGAGGCGAACAACAATCATACCATAGGCTAGCTTCTAGGGTTTAGCCTCATTGATCTCGTGGTAGATCTACTCTTGTACTACCCATATCATCAATATTAATCAAGCAGGAGTAGGGTATTACCTCCATCGAGAGGGCCCGAACCTGGGTAAAAACACCGTGTCCCTTGTCTACTGTTACCATCCGCCTAGACGCACAGTTCGGGACCCCCTACCCGAGATCCGCCGGTTTTGACACCGACACCCAACAACAACCACAACATCATCGGTACCAAATGGGTGTTTCGCAACAAGCAAGATGAAGATGGACAAGTAGTTCGCAACAAAGCACGTCTCGTCGCCCAAGGCTACACACAAGTCGAAGGTATGGACTATGGTGAGACTTATGCTCCCGTTGCTAGACTTGAGTCCATTCGCATCTTACTTGCCTATGCTAATCACCATAACATCACCTTGTATCAAATGGACATTAAAAGTTCTTTTCTAAATGGTGAAATAGAGGAGGAAGTTTATGTTAAACAACCTCCCGGCTTTGTCAATCCTAAGAAACCAAATCATGTTTACAAACTTCACAAAGCTCTTTATGGTCTTAAACAAGCTGCTAGAGCATGGTATAAATGCTTGAACAAGTTTCTTCTTGAACAAGTTGATTACAAGGAGTAACCAGAGTACAATGTAGAAAAGGGGGAGTACATTGCCGCTGGTTCATGTTGTGCTCAATTACTTTGGATGACCCAAACTCTTAAAGATTATGGGATATATGTGAAACATGTTCCACTGCTTTGTGACAATGAAAGTGCTATCAAAATTGGTCATAATCCCGTACAACATTCTCGAACTAAGCATATAGAAGTTCGTCATCACTTCATTCGAGATCATGTTGCTAAGGGTGACATTAATCTTAAGCATGTTCGCACCGAAAAGCAATTAGCGGATATATTTACTAAACCTCTTGATGAGAAAGTGTTTTGCAGGTTGAGAGGAGAATTGAACATCATTGATGCTTCAAACTTGGAGTAGATACTCCATTGGATACATGCAAGACATGAGCTTATGACTAATCCATGATATCTCTCTTATGATGAAAATATTATATCTTGGATATATTTGCATCTTGCATGTTATCTAACCCATGTAGGTACTTGGTGGAATCAAATTCCATGAGATTGTAATCTTCTCACATCTTGAGCAATCTCTACATCACCAAGTTTCTACACTATGGTGGCTGAATACAAGGAAGCACGAAATCACTCAAACATATCCTTTGACAAACTCTATGTTGAGCTTCATGATTATCATTTTTGGATATACAAGTGCTACTCCTTGCAAAAACTAACCCATGTAGGTAGATGGACTCAAATTCCAAGTGGTGCTCCCAACTCTTGATGAGCTACATCAACCTTGAGCAATCCACACAAGTTCAACTACATGGTCAACACCACCAACCAAGGTATGTTATTCCATCTTAGAGAAGCTTTACTACGAGTCATGAGCTAAAGCAACTCGACAAGATGTGAATACATCAAGATGTAAACGAAAAATGGTAACCCCATTTTGAGCTTAAGCGATGAGTATGACCTATGATCAAGTGATCTCACTTGACTCCTAAGTCAATATACTCTAACATAGGTGACTTTGTCACCGACCATCTCTAGATGAAGTTCTCTCGTGTTCTTATCTGTATTTCTGCATTGTGACTCATGCATATTTGTTTCCCCTTTCAAAAAAAACTTCATCTAGATTTCCTTCTGTCTTTTCAGTTGCTTTGCATTTCCTGCAATCAAATTCATTGCACATCCTTCAGTTAATTCCTTGCAAATCTTTGTGAGGTCTTTCTAGTCTAGTGAGCTTAGGTGACAAATGTTTTCTCTGCGATGAACTCGGTTTCACCGATTTGTTGTTTTCGGTCCAACCGAATCCTTTCGGTACAACCGAAGCATACCACTCGGTGCCACCGATTTCACAACAGGAAAAAAAGTTTGCCACTTATTCATGTTTCTTCTGATCCAGCTCCACTCAATGAATCTTGTCCTCTACAAGCATCCCAATTTTATCCAGTGCTTTGTGTTGTGACTCAAGGACCAAACCCATTCACAACAAATTCCAGAAGGCCCTTCTTGGAAATTGATGTCAAAGGGGGAGAGAGAGATCACATCAAAGCTTATCACTTAGAGAGAGTATTAAGGGGGAGAAAGAGATCTCCAGGGGGAGAGAATACGCAAGTAGAAAGTATTTCTCAATGATCCCAAATGCTTGGTGTTCAAGAGGAGAGATGCCACATGTCTTTTTGGGGGAAAGACATGTTCTTGTGTGCTTATTTGAATTAAGCTCTGTTATATCTTTTCAGCTCTGATTTTCTGTTCCCTATCTTCTCCCAGTATCCCATGCTAGATTCAGGGGGAGCAAGACATCTAAGGGAAAGGAATCAATCAAATTATTGCATATCTTTACTCTTGGGCACATGTCTAATCAAATGTGGTACTCAGTACTCACTCTCTACATGTCATCCCAGTCTTGGTATTCTTGTGGTTTCTTCTGTTTGCTCTGGCTAGTAGATGTACCTGTGTTATCTAACCTTGTTTGTGGAGCATATGCTTGTTACATGTGTTCCGAAGCTTTACTTGCTATTCTTTATATCCTTACCTAAAGCTTTGATGTATGTTGCCATCAATTACCAAAAAGGGGGAGATTGAAAGCACAAGTTCTCCCTAGGTGGTTTTGGTAATTAATGTCAACATATCTCTTGTTGGACTAACACTTTTATCTAGTATGTTTCAGATAAGTTCAACAATGGAGTGGTATGGAATAAAGGATGTGGGAACTCCTTCAAGATGCTAAGGACAAAGGATTGGCTCAAGCTTCAAGCTCAAGACTCTTCATTTTTACATTTTAGTGATCCAAGATCACATTGAGTCTATAGGAAAAGCCAATACTATCAAGAAGGGATGAGGTGTTTCTTAATGAGCCTCTTGCTCCATGTGCTTAGTGATATGCTCCAAAACCCTCCACTACTTTCTCACATCCACATATGACCTAAACCTAAAGTCAAACTCGGCCCCACCGATTCTTTCTATCCGGCGTCACCGAGTTCAGATGTCATAGCCACTGCCACAAACCCTAGGCAAATCGGTTTCAATGATAGGGATCTCGGTCTCACCGAGATGGGATTGTAATCTCTCTGTGTATGTCCATTACCAAAATTGGTTTCACCGAGTTTGTGTAATCAGTACTACCGAAATTACAATGCAAACTTTCTGGTTAACTTATTACCCAAATCGGTCTCACCGAGTTTGAGTAATCGGTCTCACCGAGTTTGCCTGACCAACTCTCTGGTTAACTAATTACCAAAATCGGTCTCACCGAGTTTTTGTAATCGGTCTCACCGAGATTACGTTATGCTCTAACCCTAACCATATCGGTCCTACCGAGATGCATGTCGATCCCAATCAAAATCCTAACGGTCACTAGGTTTACTAAATCGGTCCGACCGAGTTTGTTGATTCGGTCCCACCGAGTTTGGTAAATTGTGTGTAACGGTTAGATTTTGTGGAGGCTATATATACCTCCACCTCTTCTTCATTCGAAAAGAGAGCCATCGAACAAGCCTACACTTCCAGCATCCTATTTCTGAGAGAGAACTACCTACTCATGTGTTGAGGCCAAGATATTCCATTCCAACCATATGAATCTTGATCTCTAGCCTTCCCAAGTTGCTTTCCACTCATATCTTCTTTCCACCAGATCCAAATCCTATGAGAGAGAGTTGAGTGTTGGGAAGTCTATCATTTGAAGCACAAGAGCAAGGAGTTCATCATCAACACACCATTTGTTACTTCTTGGAGAGTGGTGTCTCCTAGATTGCCTAGGTGTCACTTGGGAGCCTCCGACAAGATTGTGGAGTTGAACCAAGGAGTTTGTAAGGGCAAGGAGATCGCCTACTTCGTGAAGATCTACCGCTAGTGAGGCAAGTCCTTCGTGGGCGACGGCCATGGTGGGATAGACAAGGTTGCTTCTTCGTGGACCCTTCGTGGGTGGAGCCCTCCGTGGACTCGCAAGAACTGCTACCCTACGTGGGTTGAAGTCTCCACCAACGTGGATGTACGATAGCACCACCTATCGGAACCACGACAAAAACATCCGTGTCTCCAATTGCGTTTGATTTCTCTAAACCCTTCCCTTTACATTCTTGCAAGTTGCATGCTTTATTTTCCGCTGCCTACATACTCTTTGCATGCTTGCTTGTTTTGGATTGAGAATGTTAAACTTGTGCCTAAACTCCACTTAAACCTAAAAGAAGTTCAAAACTGCAACTTTGGTACTTAGTGTCTAATCACCCCCCCTCTAGACACCTCTTCTCAAGATCCTACACAAGCGGTGCCAAATATTCGCCGACCACAAAAGTCTCAAGTACATATTTAATCAACCTAATTTAAATCTCCGACAAAGAAGAAGGCTTGAGTTGGTCAAGGACTATGATCTTGGGATAAACTATCACCCGGGTAAAGCTAACATGGTCGCGGATGCTCTCAGTCGCAAGCTAGTCACCGTTAATGCATTAATGACATCTTTGCCGCCCGAGCTACAAGAAGAAATGGCCCAGCTCAATCTAATCATTGTTGTGACTAACTGCAACAGTATGCTGGTTGTCACTCCCACTCTAGAATAAGAAATTCGCAAAGCTCAGTCGGAATATACGTTCTTGCAACACCAAGTCACCGGGATAAAAGACGGCAAGACTCAAGACTTCCTGATGGATGAGCAGGGTACCCTATGCTTTCGAGGATGAATATGTGTACCCAAAGTAGAAGATTTGACGAAGAAGATATTAACATAAGCACACGAATCCTCATACTCGATCCATCCCGGAGGCACCAAAATGTACGAGGACCTCTGGCAATCGTTTTGGTGGGATGGGATGAAGAGGTATATTGCATACTTCATCGCCCGCTGTGATATAAGCAATAGGGTTAAAGCGGAACATCAAAAACCCGTCGGGTTACTTCAACCTTTGCCCGTTCCACCATGGAAATGGGACGATGTCTGCATGGACTTTATTACCGGTCTTCCAACCACCCCTCATGGAAACAACAATACATGGGTCGTGGTGGACATGCTGACCAAGGTTGCCCATTTCATTCCTATCCGGACCACATACCGTGCGAATCAACTAGCTCAACTCTACATGTCCCGAATTGTCAGTTTGCATGGCATACCTAGAACTATCACCTCAGATCGAGGATCCCTTTTTACCTCAGCATTTTTTTCACGTCTTCACCAAGCCTTGGGGACATCATTGAAATATAGCACAGCTTATCACCCTCAGACAGATGGCCAGATGGAGCGAGTAAATCAAATACTCGAGGACATGCTCAGGGCATGTGCTCTTGCTCAAGGACCCAAATGGGAAGACAACTTACCCTACGCCAAGTTTTCCTACAACAACAACTATCAAGCCAGCCTCCAGATGTCACCATATGAAGCCTTGTATGGACGCAAGTGCTGTACCCCCTTAAACTGGTCCCAGACCGGAGACATTCGTATTTTCGAGACTGACTTGATGATGGAAGCTGAGAAGAAAGTCAAGGAAATCCGAGACAGATTACAACTAGCCAAGTCATGACAAAAGAGCTACTATGATGCTAAGCACCGATAGATCAGTTTTGAACCTGGTGAATATGTCTACCTCCGAGTCACACCTATGAAAGGAGTCAAGAGATTTCAGACTTGATGAAAGCTTGCACCAAGGTATATTGGTCCATTTCCCGTTATGTCCAAGGTTGGCACAGTGGCATATGAATTGGAACTTCCTCCGGAACTGTCAGAGATACATGATGTCTTTCACGTATCACAGTTGCAAAGGTGTATCTCACCACCTGAGAAACAGACTGATATGGCAGAAATAGAGCTTGCTAAGTATCTGACATATGAAGAGAAACCTTTCCGAATATTAGATGAGATGGAAAGAGTCACCTGCAGCAAGTCAGCTAAGTTTTACAAAGTGTAGTGGGAACACCATACCTAAGGTGAAGCTACCTGGGAAAGAGAGGACTTTTTAAGGACAGCATACCCCGAATTGTTTCCGGAGCAACCGAATCCCGAGGACGAGTTTCATCCTAAGGGGGAAGGTTTGTGACACCCTAGTTTTTACCCTTTTTCTTTTTCTGGGTTTTATTGCATTTGGAATTGAATTTGAGTTTTTTGAATCAACTCATTTGGACTTCATCACTTGGGCATTTCTTTGATTTTCACCCAAGTGACTCATATCACCTCCAAACTCATCCCTTTCCCTCTAATATACCCAAATATAACTTTGGTAATATTTTTCTTAAAAGAAAGATATTCATTTTCTCTATGAAATAAGACTTCAGTGACTTCTACTCCAAAGCAACCCTCATTTTTCTTGCCCACAAAAATCTGAGAAAATTCCTGAATATTCTTTGGCCCTTGGCACACCTCCTTGTGCAAAAATATTTCATGGTTATTTGGATTATTTTTGCTATAGAAAATCTTTCCCATTCTGGTCAGGAAATGCATGTTGTGAAGGAAGTGCATTTTTGCTTGATCCAATGGAGCTGAAATTTTTAGGGCTTCATTACCCTCCTAAGTAACCCCTAGACACCAAAAATCAGCTCTTAACTATCTCTAGATTTTTCTCTATTAAGCTCCAAAGTTTCTATCCAGAAACTTGCCAAGAAGCTACAGCCTCACCCGTTCGGCCTGACATTAATCCAGATGCAGATGCTTGGATCGACCTAGCCTTGCGAAGACAACACCCTAGACATGCATTTAATCCTCAGTGCATTGCGTAGCTAGAGTTCACGCGGTGACCGCGTTCGTCCAAGCATGCTGGCATGCGGTCTACGCGCTCTACGTCGCGCCAGTGTCTCTTTTTCGCTCGTGCCCGCGTCGTAGCTCGCCTCAGCCCGCCGCACCGCGCCACCACCCTCGACTCATCGCCCTTGACCCCTCCCTGCCGCTCGCCGACACCGGAGTTCCCCACAGGGAGCACGGGCACGACGAGGCCAAGTGCACAGTGTGCCCGTGCCCATGTGCTCGTATCCACCTGCATTGTGTGCTCGTCTGCGTCCTCCCAAAGTGGCCGCGTGATCCATGGAGTCTTCCCCCTCTCTCACTTTTGCCAGCCGATGCCGAGCACCCTAGGGCGAGCCCAAGACCACGTTCCCCTCCGCCTATAAATAGAGCTCGCCCCGCCCCTCTCCGAGCACCAAATCACTCTCACCAAACTTGCACACCTCCTCAGCTAGCCGTGGCCAGGCCAGGCGGGCCTCTGGCCGCCTTTCCCCTCCGCTGCTTGCCGGTGTTCCGAGTCTGCTGCCCCCTCCCACTCAACCGCCTCTCAAGCTTCGCCGTCTTCTCAGGCGTGTTCCTGGTGGTCCACTGGTGCTAGCTGACGCCTCTAGAACGGCCTCACATCGCCGGCGTCTTCCCCTCCAACAAGCTCCGCTCGCTGCAGCCGCTGGAGACGACCGCCGCAACGCCCTCCATCCACCTCTTGCCACATTTTGGGTACGTGCAGGTGCGCCGTAACCTTGCGCGTCCATCCCTCCCTTCCACAGCGGCCGCTGAGGCCTCTTCGCCGGAGAACCCCGGTGACGAGCCGCCCCCTCCTCTATTTCTCTCCCTCTCTCTAAACCTGACCGCGGGGGCCCACCGTCAGCCACTTAGCCGCCTCCCAAAGTGGTATGAGTGGAGACACCCCGCTAGTTTATGCCTTCGACGTCACCCCCTCTCTGAAAAATCAATTTAAATTCAGAAATTTGACTAAACTTTGACCCTCTCTAATTTCTGTTCTATAAGTCCAAATGACATGATTATTTTTGCATTGGTTTTGCGGTGAAATTCTCTATCAGCATGCAAAAGATGAGATTTTTGCTTGCTGTGATTATTTTCTGGTGCATTAAACAATGTTATGTGACCTTTTTGGTATTTTAATTCTTTTCAGAAGGAAATTGCTGCCTTGAAGATAACCAGGAGGAGTGTGACCCTCATCTGCACTAAGGCAAGCCATCACAAATATTTGCAAGAATATCATTTCAACTATAATTTTCACTTGAATATGATTATTTTAAATGCACATAGAAATTTCATATAATTTCATTTGATGCTAGTTACATGTTCTTGCTGTGATTATTCTGTTATCAGTAGCATTGTAGTTGGACGGTTTAGTTTATGCAGTAGAATAACGTGACATTATGCTTGATTTAGTTAATATCGAGATTATGCTGAAAATGATGCATAAGTTGTCATTGCATTTTCATGGCATACTATGACTCGGTGAAATTTTTTGCAAGTTGAAACCTGATAATAAACCAACTTGAACATGTTGTTGATCGAGTCATGGTGCCACCGAATCAAGCTTCCCAAAGTGCAACCACATTTTCCTTTATGAGGGGGGCCTTTCTCGGTCTATTGTTATGCCTCTAGCCGGTGCCTCCAACTAGGGAAGTTTATGCGCAGGCGCTACCCTGGCCTGGTAGGCAGGTATAACCTTGTGTGCCCGTAGTTATTTTCGTACATGTCCCCATTTGGGACGATTGTTTTGCCACAACGGTGGTCGTTGGATGTCCGGAGTAGCATCGGGGCCACCCATGACTTAGCCCAAAGGGGAGCTGGTCGGAGTGGCCGGGGGATGTCATGGCAATAGACTGGTTCTATCAAAACGCCGTTGGTCCACCAGAATGGGAGTCCGAGGCCATGGGTTCCGTGGTGTGGGTACAGTGTGCTAACCTCTGCAGAGTGTATTCAATCTATCGATAGCCGTGTCCTCGGTCATGGACACAAGTTCGTAGTAGGTAACACCATGGATCAACAAAAATATTAAACTTTCACACTAAATGAATACTTGTGGCACTGCTTATGTTGGTTAAGTTGTGAAGACTGCTACCTCTTGAGCTTGCGTTGGTTTTTCCCTTGAAGAGGAAAGGGTGATGCATCAAAGGAGCGTAAGTATTTCCTTCACTTTTGAGAACCAAGGTATCAATCCAGTAGGAGACAACGCAACAATTCACCGAATACCTGCACAAACAAACACCAACTTGCAACCAACATGACAAAGGGGTTGTCAATCCCTTCATGGTAAAGTAATATTTTTGGTATTTTTGGTTTATGGAACGGAAATTAAAGATTGCAAAGAAAGTAAATAGAAAACTAGAGATTGTAGATCGGAAACTTATATGATGGAAAATAGACCCGGTGGCCATAGGTTTCACTAGAGACTTCTCTCAAGATAGAAATTATTATGATGGGTGAACAAATTACTGCCGAGCAATTGATAGAAAAGCGCAAAGTTATGACGATATCTAAGCCAATGATCATGAACATAGGCATCACGTCCGCATCAAGTAGACCGAAACGATTCTGCATCTACTGCTATTAAGCCACACATCGACCGACTCCTGCCTGCATCTAGAGTATTAAGTTCATAAGAACAGAGTAATGCATTAAGCAAGATGACATGATGTAGCAGGATTAACTCAAGCAATATGATGAAAACCCCATCTTTTTATCCTCGATGTCAACAATACAATACGTGCTTTGCTGCCCCTGCTGTCACAGGGAAAGGACACCACAAGATTGAACCCAAAGCTAAGCACTTCTCCAATTGCAAGAAAAACCAATCTAGTCGGCCAAACCAAATCGATAGTTCGAAGAGACTTGCAAAGATATCAAATCATGCATATAAGAATTCAGAGGAGATTCAAATAATATTCATAGATAAGTTGATCATAAATCCACAATTCATTGTATCTCGGCAAACACACTGCAAAAGAGTATTACATTGAATAGATCTCCGAGAACATCGAGAAGAACTTTGTATTGAGAATCAAAGAAAGAGTGAAGAAGTCGTCTGAAGTAATCTACTCACACTTCATCGGAGAGGCAATGGTGTTGATGTAGAAGCCCTCCATGATCGAATCCCCCTCTGACAGGATGCCGGAAAAGGCCCCAAGATGGGATCTGACGGGTACAGAAGGTTGTGGCGGTGGAAAATTCGTTTCGTGGCTCTCCAGGATGTTTTTAGGGTATAAGAGTATATATAGGAGGAAGAACTTGGTCAGGGGGTCTATGAGGGGCCCCCAAGGTCGGGAGGCGTGCGCCCTACCCCCTGGGCGTGCCCTCCACCCTTGTGGCCGCCTCGTGGCTCTTCTGACTTGCACTCCAAGTCTCTTGGGTGTCTTCTGGTCCAAGAAAAATCATCGCGAAAGTTTTATTCCGTTTGGTATTCCTTTTCTGCAAAACTCTAAAACAAGGGGGAAAACAGAAACTGGCCCTGGGTTCTAGGTTAATAGGTTAGTCCCAAAAATCATATAAAATAGCATATTAATGCATATGAAACATCCAAAACAGATAATATAATAGCATGGAACAATAAAAAATTATAGATACGTTGGAGACGTATCAAGCATCCCCAAGCTTAATTCCTGCTCGTCCTCGAGTAGGTAAATGATAAAAACAGAATTTTTGATGTGGAATGCTACCTAACATATTTATCCATGTAATTCTCTTTATTGTGGCAAGAATGTTCAGATCCATAAGATACAAAAAGTTTAATATTGACATAAAAACAATAATACTTCAAGCATACTAACAAAATAATTATATCTTCTCAAAATAACATGGTCAAAGAAAAGCTTATCCCTACAAAATCATATAGTCTGGCTATGCTCCATCTTCATCACATAAAACATTTAAATCATGCACAACCCCGATGACAAGCCAAGCAATTCTTTCATACTTTTGATGTTCTCAAACCTTTTCAACTTCCATGCAATACATGAGCGTGAGCCATGGACAGCACAATAGGTGGAATAGATGGTGGTTGTGGAGAAGACAAAAAAGGGAGATAGTGTCACATTAAATAGGCATATCAACGGGGTATGGAGATGCCCATTAATAGATATCAATGTGAGTGAGTAGGGATTGCCATGCAACGGATGCACTAGAGCTATAAGTTTATGAAAGCTCAAAAAAGAAAAAACTAAGTGGGTGTGCATCCAACTTGCTTGCTCATGAAGACCTAGGGCATTGTAGGAAGCCCATCATTGGAATATACAAGCCAAGTTCTATAATGAAAAATTCCCACTAGCATATGAAAGTGATATCATAGGAGACTCTCTATCATGAAGATCATAGTGCTACTTTGAAGCACAAGTGTGGCAAAAAGGATAGTAACATTGTCCCTTCTCACTTTTTCTCTCGTTTTTCTTTTTATTTTTTATTTTTCCCTTTTTTTCTCTTCCTTTTTTGGGCCTTCTCTTGTTTTATTTGGCCTTTCTGTTTTTTTCCTCACATGTAACAATGCTCTAAAAATGAAAATCATCACACTTCTATTTACTTACAACTCAAAAATTACAACTCGATATTGATACTCTCCAACGTATCTACTTTTCCAAACACTTTTGCCCTTGTTTTGGACTCTAACTTGCATGATTTGAATGGAACTAACCCGGACTGACGCTGTTTTCAGCAGAATTGTCATGATGTCATTTTTGTGCAGAAATAAAAGTTCTCGGAATGACCTGAAAATCAACGGAGATTATTTTTGGAATTAATAAAAAATACTGGCGAAAGAATGAAGGCCAGGGGGCCCACACCCTGTCCACGAGGGTGGGGGCGCGCTTACCCCCTTAGGTGCGCCCCCTGCCTTGTGGGCCCCCTGGTGCTCCACCGACCTCAACTCCAACTCTATATATTCACTATCAGGGAGAAAAAAATCAGAGAGAAGGATTCATCGCGTTTTACGATATGGAGCCGCCGCCAAGCCCTAATCTCTCCCGGGAGGGCTAATCTGGAGTTCGTTCAGGGCTCCAGAGAGGGGAATCCGTCGCCATCGTCATCATCAACCATCCTCCATCACCAATTTCATGATGCTCACTGCCGTGCGTGAGTAATTCCATCGTAGGCTTGCTGGACGATGATGGGTTGGATGAGATTTACCATGTAATTGAGTTAGTTTTGTTAGGGTTTGATCCCTAGAATCCACTATGTTCTGAGATTGATGTTGCTATGACTTTGCTATGCTTAATGCTTGTCACTAGGGCCCAAGTGCCATGATTTTAGATCTTAACCTATTATGTTTTCATGAATATATATGAGTTCTTGATCCTATCTTGCAAGTCTATAGTCACCTATTATGTGTTATGATCTGTTAACCCCGAAGTGACAATAATCGGGACCACTACCGGTGATGACCGTAGTTTGAGGAGTTCATGTATTCACTAAGTGTTAATGCTTTGGTCCGGTACTCTATTAAAAGGAGGCCTTAATATCCCTTTGTTTCCAATAGGACCCCGCTGCCACGGGAGGGTAGGACAAAAGATGTCATGCAAGTTCTTTTCCATAAGCACGTATGACTATATTCAGAATACATGCCTACATTACATTGATGAATTGGAGCTAGTTCTGTGTCACCCTAGGTTATAACTATTGCATGAGGAATCGCATCCGACATAATTCTCCATCACTGATCCAATGCCTACGAGCTTTTCACATATTGCTCTTTGCTTAGTTACTTTTCCGTTGCCACTGTTACATTTACTACAAAACTATCACTGTTACTTTTGCCACCGTTATCGTTACTTCCATGCTACTTTGCTACTAAATACTTTGCTGCAGATACTAAGTTATCTAGGTGTGGTTTAATTGACAACTCAACTGCTAATACTTGAGAATATTCTTTGGATCCCCTTGTGTCGAATCAATAAATTTGGGTTGAATACTCTACCCTCGAAAACTGTTGCGATCCCCTATACTTGTGGGTTATCAGATACTAGAACAAAAATATGACTCTATATGAATGCCTCCGGTGGTGTACCGGGATGTGCAATGAATCAAGAGTGACATGTATAAAAAATGATGAACGGTGGCTTTGCCGCAAATACGATGTCAACTACATGATCATGCTAAGCAATATTACAATGATGATGCGTGTCATAATAAACGAAACGGTGGAAAGTTGTGTGGCAATATATCTTGGAAGGGCTATGGAAATGCCATAATAGGTAGGTATGGTGGCCGTTTTGAGGAAGGATATGTGGTGGGTTTATGGTACCGTGAAAGTTGCTAAAGATACTAGAGAGGCTAGCAATGGCGAAAAGGTGAGAGTGCGTATAATCCATGGACTCAACATTAGTCATAAAGAACTCATATACTTATTGCAAAAATGTATTAGTCATCGAAACAAAGTACTACACGCATGCTCCTAGGGGGATAGATTGGTAGGAAAAGACCATTGCTCGTCCCCGACCGCCACTCATAATTAAGGAAGACAATCAAAAAACATCTCATGCTCCAACTTCGTTACATAACGGTTCACCATACGTGCATGCTACGGGACTTATAAACCTTAACACAATTATTTCTCAAATTCACAACTACTTACTAGCATGACTCTTATATCACCATCTTCATATCTCAAAACAATCATAAGGAATCAAACTTCTCATAGTATTCAATGCACTTTATATGAAAGTTTTTATTATATCCCTCTTGGATGCCTATCATATTAGGACTAATTTTATAACCAAAACAAATTACCATGCTGTTCTAAGGACTCTCAAAATAATATAAGTGAAGTATGAGAGTTCATCAATTTCTGTAAAATAAAACCACCGCCGTGCTCTAAAAAGATATAAGTGAAGCACTAGAGCAAAATTGCGTAGCTCAAAAGATATAAGTGAAGCACATAGAGTATTCTAATAAATCATGAATCATACGTGTCTCTCCCAAAAGTTGTGTACAGAAAGGATGATTTTGGAAAACTAAAAAGCATAGACTCAAATCATATAAAACGCTCGAAGCAAAACACATATCATGTGGTGAATAAAAATATAGCCTCAAGTAAAGTTACTGATAGATGAGGACGAAAGAGGGGATGCCTTCCCGGGGCATCCCCAAGCATAGGATTTTTGACATCCTTGAATATTACCTTGGGGTGCCTTGGGCATCTGCAAGCTTAGGCTCTTGCCACTACTTATTCCATAGTCCATCAAATCCTTACCCAAAACTTGAAAACTTCACAACAGAAAACTCCAACAGAAAATCTCGTAAGCTCTGTTAGTATAAGAAAATAAATCACCACTTTTGGTACTTTTGTGAACTCATTCTTTATTTATATTGGTGTAATATCTACTGTATTCCAACTTTTCCATGGTTCATACCCCCCGATACTAGCCATAGATGCATCAAAATAAGCAAACAACACGCGAAAAACAGAATCTGTCAAAAACAGAACAGTCTGTAGCAATCTAAATATTTCGAATACTTCTGTAGCTCCAAAAATCTTGAGAAAATAGGAAATCCTAGATAATTTGTTTATTAATATTCTTCAAAAATAATCAGTATTTTATCACGTTCCTGCTAAAATGATAATTGTTTTCGTGAGTGCAAAAGTTTCAGTTTTTCAGCAAGATCAAATCAACTATCACTGTAGGCTATCCCATAGGTCTTACTTGGCACAAACCTAATAAAAACACAAACCACATCTAACCAGAGGCTAGATGAAATATTTATTGCAAAACAGCAAGGAAAAATATTGGGTTGTCTCCCAACAAGCGCTTTTCTTTAAAGCCTTTTAGCTAGGCATTGATAATTTCGATGATGCTCACATGAAAGACAAGAATTGAAGCACAAAGAGAGCATCATATAGCATGTGAAAAACACATCTAAGTCTAACATACTTCCTATGCATAGGCATTTTATAGGCAAACAAGTTTTCAAGACAAGCAAAAACTAGCATAAGCAAGGAAGAAGAAAGAGACGATAGCAATCTCAACATAACGAGAGGTAATTTTGTAACATGAAGATTTCTACAACCATATGTTCCTCTCTGATAATAATTACATGTGGGATCATATTCAAACTCAACAATATAACTATCACATAAAATATTCTATTTATGAACCACATGCATGCAAAGTTGACACTCTTCCAAAATAGTGGGATTATAATAAAATAAAGTCATGACCTCTCCGAACCCACTTTTATCAAAAACTTCATAAGATTAAACATTATCCAAATATGTTGGATCTAAAGTTGACACTCTCCCAAACCCACTTTCAATAGTATTGAAAACATTATTATCAATCTCATATTCATCATGGGGCTTAAATAAATTTTCAAGATCATAAAAAGAATCAACCCAATCATGATCGTTGCAACAAATAGTAGACATAGCAAAATTAGCAGCCCCAAGCTTAGGCTTTTGCATATTATTAGCACAATTGACATTAATAGAATTTATAATAACATCATTGCAATCAAGCTTTTTATTCAAAGATCTATCGTGAATCACTTCATAAAGCACTTCATCACAAATTTTAGATTCACGGATTTCAAGCAAAACTTCATAAAGATAATCTAGTGCAGAAAACACACTCGCAATTGGTTCATCATAATTGGATCTCTTAAAAAGATTAGTGATGTCTACTACACAACCTTCTTCTTGTAGACGTTGTTGGGCCTCCAAGTGCAGAGGTTTGTAGGACAGTAGCAAATTATACTTGCGTTGCGAGCCAATCTTCAAACTGTTACGGAGAAGTCATTTACTGATTAGCTGCTTGAACGTGGAAATATTTCGGCATATCAAAAACTAGAATTGCACAGCGAAATAGGAATAGAAAGAAATCCAGGGTTCCCTCAAGTGGAAGACCTAAGGTTTATCAATTCGTGGGAGGCGTAGGATGAAGATGGTCTCTCTCAAGCAACCCTGCAACCAAATAACAAAGAGTCTCTTGTGTCCCCAACACACCCAATACAATGGTAAATTGTATAGGTGCACTAGTTCAGCGAAGAGATGGTGATACAAGTGCAATGTGGATGGTAGATATAGGTTTTGTAAACTGAAAATATAAAAACAGCAAGGTAACTAATGATAAAAGTGAGCATAAACGGTATTGCAATGCTAGGAAACAAGGCCTAGGGTTCATACTTTCACTAGTGCAAGTTCTCTCAACAATAATAACATAATTGGATCATATAACTATCCCTCAACATGCAACAAAGAGTCACTCCAAAGTCGCTAATAGTGGAGAACAAACAAAGAGATTATGGTAGGGTACGAAACCACCTCAAAGTTATTCTTTCCAATCAATCCGTTGGGCTATTCCTATAAGTGCCACAAACAGCCCTAGAGTTCGTACCAGAATAACACCTTAAGACACAAATCAACCAAAACCCTAATGTCACCTAGATACTCCATTGTCACCTCAAGTATCCATGGGTATGATTATACGATATGCATCACACAATCTCAATTCATCTATTCAAACCAACACATAGAACCTCAAAGAGTGCCCCAAAGTTCCTACCGGAGAATCAAGATGAAAACATGTGCCAACCCCTATGCATAGGTTCATGGGCGGAACCCGCAAGTTGATCACCAAAACATACATCAAGTGAATCACATGATATCCCATTGTCACCACAGATACGCACGGCAAGACATACATCAAGTGTTCTCAAATCATTAAAGACTCAATCCGATGAGATAACTTCAAAGGGAAAACTCAATCCATTACAAGAGAGTAGAGGGGGAGAAGCAACATAAGATCCAACTATAATAGCAAAGCTCACGATACACCAAGATCGTGCCAAATCAAGAACACGAGAGAGAGAGATCAAACACATAGCTACTGGTACATACCCTCAGCCCCGAGGGTGAACTACTCCCTCCTCGTCATGGAGAGCGCCGGGATGATGAAGATGGCCACCGGTGAGGATCCCTCCTCCGTGGTGCCGAACAGGTCCCGATTGACTTTTGGTGGCTACAGAGGCTTGCGGCGGCGGAACTCCCGATCTATTCTGTTCCCCGAAGTTTTTAGGGTATATGGGTATATATAGGAGGAAGAAGTACGTCGGGGGAGCCACGAGGGGCCCACGAGGGTGGAGGGTGCGCCCTTGGGGGGTGGGCACGCCCCCCTACCTCGTGGCTTCCTCGTCTCTTTCCTGACGTGCACTACAGTAGCTTTCCTTCCAAAAATAACTTCTCCAGTTGGTTTCATTCCGTTTTGACTTCGTTTGATATTCCTTTTCTTCGAAACACTGAAAGAAGGGAAAAACAGGAACTGGCACTGGGCTCTGGGTCAATAGGTTAGTCCCAAAAGTAATATAAAAGTGGATAATAAAGCCCATAAACATCCAAAACACATAATATAATAGCATGGAACAATCAAAAATTATAGATACATTGGAGACGTATCAGCATCCCCAAGCTTAATTCCTGCTCGTCCCCGAGTAGGTAACTGATAAAAAAGATAATTTTTGATGTGGAGTGCTACTTGGCATAATTTCAATGTAATTCTTCTTAATTGTGGTATGATATTCAGATCCAAAAGATTCAAGATAAAAGTTTAATATTGACATAAAAATAATAATACTTCAAGCATACTAATAAAGCAATCATGTCTTCTCAAAATAACATGGCCAAAGAAAGTTATCCCTACAAAATCATATAGTCTGGCTATACTCTATCTTCACCACACAAAGTAATTAAATCATGCACAACCCCGATGACAAGCCAAGCAATTGTTTCATACTTTTGACATTCTCAAAACTTTTTCAATCTTCACGCAATACATGAGCGTGAGCCATGGATATAGCACTATATGTGGAATAGAATGGTAGTTGTGGACAAGACAAAAAGGGAGAAGATAGTCTCACATCAACTAGGCGTATCAACGGGCTATGGAGATGCCCATCAATAGATATCAATGTGAGTGAGTAGGGATTGCCATGCAACGGATGCACTAGAGCTATAAGTACATGAAAGCTCAACAAAAGAAACTAAGTGGGTGTGCATCCAACTCGCTTGCTCACGAAGACCTAGGGCATTTTGAGGATGCCCATCATTGGAATATACAAGCCAAGTTCTATAATGAAAAATGCCCACTAGTATATGAAAGTGACAACATAGGAGACTCTCTATCATGAAGATCATGGTGCTACTTTGAAGCACAAGTGTGGTAAAAGGATAGTAACATTGTCCCTTCTCTCTTTTTCTCTCATTTTTTTATTTGGGCCTTTTCTCTTTTTTTATGGCCTCTTTTCTTTTCCTTTTTTTTTGTCCGGAGTCTCATCCCGACTTATGGGGGAATCATAGTCTCCATCATCCTTTCCTCACTTGGGACAATGCTCTAAAAATGATGATCATCACACTTTTATTTTCTTACAACTCAACAATTACAACTCGATACTTAGAACAAAATATGACTCTATATGAATGCCTCCGGTGATGTACCGGGATATGCAATGAATCAAGAGTGACATGTATGAAAGAATTATGAACGGTGGCTTTGCCACAAATACAATGTCAACTACATGATCATGCAAAGCAATATGACAATGATGGAGCGTGTCATAATAAACAGAACGGTGGAAAGTTGCATGGCAATATATCTCAGAATGGCTATGGAAATGCCATGATAGGTAGGTATGGTGTCTGTTTTGAGGAAGGTATATGGTGGGTGTATGATACCGGCAAAAGGTGTGCGGTATTAGAGAGGCTATCAATGGTGGAGGGAAGAAGGGTGCGTATAATCCATGGACTCAACATTAGTCATAAAGAACTCATATACTTATTGCAAAAATCTACAAGTCATCAAAGCAAAGTATTACGCGCATGCTCCTAGGGGGATAGATTGGTAGGAAAAGACCATCGCCGTCTCCCCGACCGCCACTCATAAGGAGGACAATCAATAAATAAATCATGCTCCGACTTCATCACATAACGGTTCACCATAATGCATGCTACGGGAATCACAAGCTTTAACACAAGTATCTCTCAAATTCACAACTACTCAACTAGCATGACTCTAATATCACCATCTTCATATCTCAAAACAATTATCAGGCATCAAACTTTTCTTAGTATTCAACAAACTCATAAGAATTCTTACAAATCTTGTATGCTTAGCATATTAGGATTATTTAAGCAAATTACCATGCTATTTAAGACTCTCAAAATAATCTAAGTGAAGCATGAGAGTTCATATATTTCTTCAAAATAAAACCACCGCCGTGCTCTAAAAGATATAAGTGAAGCACTAGAGCAATAACAAACTACTCCGAAAGATATAAGTGAAGATCAATGAGTAGTCGAATAATTATGCAGCTATGTGAAGACTCTCCCATTTAAGAATTTCAGATCTTGGTATTTTATTCAAACAGCAAGCAAAGCTAAATAAAACTACATTTCAAGGATAGCACCCATCATGTGAAGAAGCAAAAACTTAGGATCAACCGATACTAACAGATAATTGTTGAAGAAGAAAGGTGGGATGCCTACCGGGGCATCCCCAAGCTTAGATGCTTGAGACTTCTTGAAATATTATCTTGGTGTGCCTTGGGCATCCCCAAGCTTGATTTTTTGTGTCTCCTTAATTCCTCTCATATCATGGTTTCCTAAATCTCGAAAGCTTCCTCAACACCAAACTCAACAAGAACTCGTGAGATAGGTTAGTATAAACCAATGCAAAAACCTTATCATACTATACTGTAGTAAATCACTAAAATTATTATTCAACATTGCATACTAAATGCATCTGCATATTTAATACTCCTATCATCAAATAAAATCATTAAACAAGCAAACATATGCAAACAATGCAAACATAACAACAATCTGCCAAAACAAGATACAGTCAGAAGAATGCAAGATTCATCATACTTCCCTAACTCCAAAAATTATGAAAGAAAATTCCCACTGTAGTAAATATATCAGATCTTATTATTCAAAAGGTTCAACATTTTATCACATTCTGACTTTTCTAGGGAATTTTTGCAACAACAGTAAACTTTCTGTTTTCAAACAGCAACATGCATACTTGCAAAATAAGCATGGCAAAAGCTATCCTTGACATTTTTATTGAAAATAAATATGCAAACAATTAATCTAAATAACATCAAGCAAATAGTAACAAAATAAAATGACGCTCCAAGCAAAACACATATCATGTGGTGAATAAAAATATAGCTCCAAGTAAAGTTACCGATGAACGAAGACGAAAGAGGGGATGTCATCCGGGGCATCCCCAAGCTTAGGCTCTTGGTTATCCTTGAATATTACCTTGGGGTACCTTGGGAATCACCAAGCTTAGGCTTTTGCCACTCCTTATTCCATAGCCCATCGAATCTTTATCCAAAACTTAAAAACTTCACAACACAAAACTTAACAGAAAATCTCGTGAGCTCCGTTAGCGAAAGAAAACAAAACACCACTTCAAGGTACAGTAATGAACTCATTATTTATTTATATTGGTGTTAAAACTACTGTATTAAAACTTCTCTATGGTTTATAAACTATTTTACTAGCCATAGATTCATCAAAATAAGCAAGCAACACAATGAAAACAGAATCTGTCAAAAACAGAACAGTCTGTAGTAATCTGTAACTAACGTAAACTTCTGGGACTCCAAAAATTCTAAAATAAATTTTCAGACCTGAGAAATTTATCTAGTAATCATATGCAAAAATAATCAAATAAATAGCACTCTCCATTAAAAAGTTGTAGCTAATCTCGCGAGCGCTAAAGTTTCTGTTTTTTACAACATGATCATAAAGACTTCACCCAAGTCTTCCCAAAGGTTCTACTTGGCACAAACACTAATTAAAACGTAAAACCACATCTAAACAGAAGCTAGATGTATTATTTATTACTAAACAGAACCAAAAATCAAGAAACTAAAATAAAATTGGGTTGCCTCCCAACAAGCGCTATCGTTTAACGCCCCTAGCTAGGCATTATGATTTCAATGATGCTCACATAAAAGATAAGAATTGAAACATAAAGAGAGCATCATGAAGAATAATACTAGCACATTTAAGTCTAACCCACTTTCTATGCTTAGGGATTTTGTGAGCAAGAAACTTATGTGAACAATAATTAACTTGCATAGGAAGTTAAAACAAGCATAACTTCAAGATTTTAAGCACATAGAGAGGAAACTTGATATTATTGCAATTCCTACAAGCATAAATTCCTCCCTCATAATAATTTTTAGTAGAATCATGAATGAGTTCAACAATATAACCAGCACCTAAATCATTCTTTTCATGGTCAAATTCTTCTCATTAGGAATAGTGGGAGTATCAGAAGAGACTTGAATACTATAAATTGTTTCCACATTAAAAGAGTAATGTTCAGAAAAAGGGTAATCATAATCATGACAAGTTTTATAAATGTAATCATTACTACTTTTTATAGCATAAGTTTCATCACAATAATCATCATAAGTAGCAACTTTGTTCTCATCATAATCGATTGAAACCTCTTCCGAATTAGTGGATACATCACTAAATAAATTCATGACCTCTCCAAATCCACTTTCATAATTATCACAATAAGATTCAACGTCCTCCAATATTGTGGGATAACTACTTCCTAAAGTTGACACTCTTCCAAACCCACTTTCATCAATATAATCATCATAAGTAGGAGGCATGCTATCATTATTATAAATTTGCATATCAAAACTTGGGAGACTAAAAATATCATCTTCATTAAACGTAGCATCCCCAAGCTTGGGACAAACATTAATTGCAGAAAATATATTCTCAAAAACATCATCTTCATCAAACATAGCATCCCCAAGCTTGTAGCTCTGCATATCATTAGCATCATGGATCTTCAAAGAATTCATACTAACAACATTGCAATCATGCTCATCATTCACATATTTTATGCCAAGCATTCTATGTAATTCTTCTTCTAGCACTTGAGCACAATTTTCCTTCCATCATTCTCACGATAGATATTAAAAAGATGAAGCGTATGAGGCAAACTCAATTCCATTTTTTTTGTAGTTTTCTTTTATAAACTAAACTAGTGATAAAACAAGAAACTAAAAGATTCGATTGCAAGATCTAAAGATATACCTTCAAGCACTAACCTCCCCGGCAATGGCGCCAGAAAAGAGCTTGATGTCTACTACGCAACCTTCTTCTTGTAGACGTTGTTGGGCCTCCAACTGTTGAGGTTTGTAGGACAGTAGCAAATTTCCCTCAAGTGGATGACCTAAGGTTTATCAATCCGTGGGAGGCGTAGGATGAAGATGGTCTCTCTCAAGCAACACTGCAACCAAATAACAAAGAGTCTCTTGTGTCCCCAACACACCCAATACAATGGTAAATTGTATAGGTGCACTACTTCGGCGAAGAGATGGTGATACAAGTGCAATATGGATGGTAGATATAGGTTTTTGTAAACTGAAAATATAAAAACAGAAAGGTAACTAATAATAAAAGTGAGCGTAAACGGTATTGCAATGCTAGGAAACAAGGCCTAGGGTTCATACTTTCACTAGTGCAAGTTCTCTCAACAATAATAACATAATTGGATCATATAACTATCCCTCAACATGCAACAAAGAGTCACTCCAAAGTCGCTAATAGTGGAGAACAAACGAAGAGATTATGGTAGGGTACGAAACCACCTCAAAGTTATTCTTTCCAATCAATCCGTTGGGCTATTCCTATAAGTGCCACAAACAGCCCTAGAGTTCGTACCAGAATAACACCTTAAGACACAAATCAACCAAAACCCTAATGTCACCTAGATACTCCATTGTCACCTCAAGTATCCGTGGGTATGATTATATGATATGCATCACACAATCTCAATTCATCTATTCAAACCAACACATAGAACCTCAAAGAGTGCCCAAAAGTTCCTACCGGAGAATCAAGATGACAACGTGTGCCAACCCCTATGCATATGTTCATGGGCGGAACCCGCAAGTTGATCACCAAAACATACATCAAGTGAATCACGTGATATCCCATTGTCACCACAGATACGCACGGCAAGACATACATCAAGTGTTCTCAAATCATTAAAGACTCAATCCGATGAGATAACTTCAAAGGGAAAACTCAATTCATTACAAGAGAGTAGAGGGGGAGAAGCAACATAAGATCCAACTATAATAGCAAAGCTCGCGATACATCAAGATCGTGCCAAATCAAGAACATGTGAGAGAAAGATCAAACACATAGCTACTGGTACATACCCTCAGCCCCGAGGGTGAACTACTCCCTCCTCGTCATGGAGAGCGCCGGGATGATGAAGATGGCCACCGGTGAGGGATCCCCCCTCCGGCAGGGTGCCGGAACAGGGTCCCGATTGACTTTTGGTGGCTACAGAGGCTTGTGGCAGCGGAACTCCCGATCTATTTTGTTCCCCGAAGTTTTTAGGGTATATGGGTATATATAGGAGGAAGAAGTACGTTGGGGGAGCCACGAGGGGCCCACGAGGGTTGAGGGCGCGCCCTAGGGGGGGTCCGCGCGCCCCCCTACCTCGTGGCTTCCTCGTCTCTTTGCTGACGTGCACTCCAAGTTTTTCCGGTAGCTTTCCTTCCAAAAATAACTTGTCCAGTTGGTTTCATTCCGTTTCGACTTCGTTTGATATTCCTTTTCTTCAAAATACTGAAACAACGGAAAAACAGAATCGCATCGGCTCTGGGTCAATAGGTTAGTCCCAAAAGTAATATAAAAGTGGATAATAAAGCCCATAAACATCCAAAACACATAATATAATAGCATGGAACAATCAAAAATTATAGATACGTTGGAGACGTATCAATTAGCAAGCGGATGAGGATCCATAAATGTTAGGTTCTCTGATTTGCAATAAATACACAATTATTACAACCAAACGAGCAAACTATCCAAATAAGACATCAAGGCAAACGAAAAGACGAACGGAAGTAGGGCAAAGAAAAGGCAAATCTTTTCAAAAATCGTTTTAGAAGTGGGGGAGAAGAAAACGAGAGGCAAATGGAGAATAATTTAATGCGAGGGATGATAGTTTATGATGGGTACTTGGTATGTCTTGACTTGGCGTAGTTCTCCCCGGCAACGGCGCAAGAAATCCTTCTTGCTACCTCTTGAGCTTGCGTTGGTTTTTCCCTCGAAGAGGAAAGGGTGAGTAGATACGTCTCCAACGTATCTACTTTTCCAAATGCTTTTCCTCTTGTTTTGGACTCTAATTTGCATGATTTGAATGAAACTAACCCCGGCTGACATTGTTTTCAGCAGAACTACAATGGTGTTGTTTTTGTGCAGAAATAAAAGTTCTTGGAATGGAACGAAACATTGCGAGGATTTTTTATACAATAAATAAGAATTTCTAGAACCAAGATCCACCGGAGGGGGGCACCTGGGTGGGCACAACCCACCAGGGCGCGCCCCCTCCTGGTGCACCCTGGTGGGTTGTCCCCACCCGGTGGCCCCGTAGACCCTGAAACCGACGCTATAAAATCCTATTTTCCAGAAAAAAATGAGGGAGAAATAATTATCGCGATCCACGAGACGGAGCCGCCATCACCTCTTGTTCTTCATCGGAAGGCTAGATCTGGAGTCCGTTTGTGCTCCGGAGAGGGGGATCTTCGTTCTTCATCATCACCAACCCTTCTCCATCGTGAATTCCATGATGCTCCCCACCGGGAGTGAGTAATTCCTTCGTAGGCTCGCTGGTCGGTGAGGAGTTGGCTGAGATTCATCATGTAATTGAGTTAGTTTTGTTAGGGCCTGATCCCTGGTATCCATTATGTTCTAAGATTGATGTTGCTATGACTTTGCCATGCTTAATGCTTGTCACTTTGGGCCCGGGTGCCATGATTTCAGATCTGAACAGTTTATGTTATCACCATTATATCCATGTTCTAGATCCGATCTTGCAAGTTATAGTCACCTACTACGTGTTATAATCCGGCAACCCCGGACTGACAATAGTCGGGACCACTCCTGGTGATGATCGTTGTTTGAGGAGTTCATGTATTCATCGTGTGTTAATGCTTTGTTCCAGTTCCCTATTAAAAGGAGGCCTTAATATCCCTTAGTTTCCAATTGGACCCCGCTGCCACGGGAGGGTAGGACAAAAGATGTCATGCAAGTTCTTTCCATAAGCACGTATGACTATTTACAGAATACATGCCTACATTATATTGATGAACTGGAGCTAGTGCCGTATCGCCCTAGGTTATAACTGTCTCATGATGACTATCATCCAACAAGTCACCGATCCAATTTCTACGAATTTATCTTATATTGATCTTGCTAAGTTACTACTGCTGCTGTTACTGTTGCACTTGTTACAAAACTACTACTATCATCAAGTATCAAGTATCGCTGTCACTATTATCAAAACTATCATACTACTTTGCTACTGATCACTTTGCTGCAGATAATTAATCTCAAGGAGTGGTTGAATTGACAACTCAGCTGCTAATACCTTCAAATATTCTTTGGCTCCCCTTATGTCGAATATATAAATTTGGGTTGAATACTTTACCCTCGAAAACTGTTGCGATCCCCTATACTTGTGGGTTATCAAGACCTTTTTCTGGCGCCCTTGCCGGGGATAATAGCTATATTTTTTGAGTCCCTTGGGATTATTATCAATTTATCACTACGAAGAATCCGAAGGATGCTAAGACTAAGATTTTTCCCTCTAAGACGAGGGGAGGTAAGGAACTGCCATCCAGTTATGCTTTAGATTCACCTTCTGTTATAAGTAAACTCGCAACACCACCACATGCTATTAATTCTGATATGTCGCAAGTTATTGATGATGCTACTTCTGCTATGGATAATGCTTATGATTATGCTAGTACCTTGCTTGATGATAATGATGTGCCACTTGGTGATTTTCTTGATGAACAAATTGCTAGAGTTATACAACATGATGTTGTTGAATCTGATGATGAGCTTGAAACTGAAACTCCTGAAACACCTGCTAGAACTAGCCTTCCTAGATATGAATTGCCTAAGGTACCAGAAGGTTATGTTATGAATGAGGAGACATCTAGAGATATTCTTGCTTGTAGGGATAGAGATGATCTAGAGAAATTATTATGCAAGTATAAAGAAAAATCTCTGAATGCTATGATGAAATATGGTCCTAAGTTTGCTACTTCATCGATCTTTATTGATGATAAGGATTATGAATTCTCTGTCAACCCAGAGTTAATTACTTTGTTTGAATCTGATCCTTTCCATGGTTATGAAACTGGAACTGTTGTGGCACATCTTACTAAGTTGAATGACATAGCCACCCTTTTTACTCATGATGAGAAGACTCGCTATTACTTTATTCTCAAACTATTTCCTTTCTCATTAAAGGGTGATGCTAAAGCTTGGTACAATACTCTTGCTCCTGGTTGTGTGCGTAGTCCCTAGGATATGATCTATTACTTCTCTGAAAAATATTTTCCTGCTCATAAGAAACAAGCTGCCTTGCAGGAAATATTTAACTTTGTGCAAATTAAAGAAGAGAGTCTCCCACAATCTTGGGGGAGGCTTTGCCAATTACTTAATGCTTTGGCTGATCATCCTCTTAAGAAAAGTGAAATACTTGATATCTTCTATAATTGACTAACCGATGCTTCTAGGGACTTCCTAGATAGTTGTGCTAGTTTTGTTTTCACGGAAAGAATTGTAACATGTTGAAAAATTATGATGATTGGACTCTTCCCGAGCCACTGCCTAAACCCACTCCAAAGAAGAGGGGTATGTTATATCTCAGTCCTGAAGATATGCAAGAGGCAAAGAAATCTATGAAGGAAAAGGGTATGAAAGCCGAGGATGTTAAAAATTTACCTCCTATTGAATAAATACATGGGATTAATACACCACCACTTCCTAAGGTGGTAGAGGTAAATTCTCTAATGGAGTTCAATGATAATGACAATCCTCACAATATGCACCCTACTCAATGCATTTATGAGTTTGAAAACTACATTAGAAAACAAGATCACTTCAATGCAAATGTTATGAAACAATTGAAATACAATTCTGATATGATTGCTCACTTGAGTGACTTGTTATTTAGAATCTCAAATGATGTTAGTGGTGTTGGAAAGCATGCTTCTATGGTTCAACTCAGTTAGAACAAGTTGCTAAATCTCAAAGAGAGTTGCTAGATGAAATGAACAATAATATACATGAGTTTGCTGTTAGAGTTGCAACAAGAGGAGGAAAAATGACTTAGGAACCACTTTATCCCGAGGGACACCCAAAAAGAATTGAACAATATTCACAAAGAAATAACATTGATGCACGTAGTCCTTCTAAAAAGAAAAAGAACAAGAAAAATGATGGGACTTTGCGTGCTTCTAGTGAACCTGGAATAGAAAAACCTCCTGATAATGACAATGAAACTTCTATCTCTGATGTTGAAACTCAGTCTGGTAATGAACACTCACCTTCTGATAATGAAAAAGATAATGATGAGGTTCATGAAGATGCTCAAACAAATAATAAAGAACCAGACAATGATGTTGAGATAGAACCACCAGTTGGTCTTGATAACCCACAACATAAGAATAAAAGATATGATAAAAGAGACTTTGTGGCTATAAAACACGGTAAAGAAAGAGAACCATGGGTTCAAAAACCTTTGCCCTTTCCACCTAAGTCAACTAAAAAGAAAGATGATGAAGAATTTGAACGCTTTGCTGAGATGCTGAGGCCAGTCTTTTTGCGTACTCGCTTGACTGATATCTTGAAAATGCCTCCTTATGCAAAGTACATGAAAGACGTCATCACCAATAAGAGAAAAATACCGGAAGCTGAAATCTCCACTATGCTTGCTAATTATACTTCTAAAGATTGAGTAACTAAAAAACTTGGAGATCTGGGAATACCAACTATACCTTGATCTATCAAAAATAATTATGTGAAAACTGTTTTGTGTGATTTAAGAGCTGGTGTTAGTGTTATGCATTTTTCTTTATATAAAAGACTTGATTTGAATAAACTCACACCTACTGAAATATCTTTAGAAATAGCTAATAAATCAACTACTATACCTATCGGTATTTGTGAGGATGTGCCTGTTGTTGTTGCTAATGTTACTATTTTGACTGACTTTGTTATACTTGAGATGCCCGAGGACGACAACATGTCGATTATCCTTGGTAGACCCTTCTTGAATATTGCAGGGGCTGTTATTGATTACAATAAAAGCAAGGTCACTTTTCATATCAATGGTAATGAGCATACGGTGCACTTTCCGAAGAAACAATTCCAATTGAATGCTATTAATGTTATAGAAAAATCTCCGACAATCACTATTGGAAGCTTTCAAATACCTCTACCTACTGTCAAAAAGAAATATGAAATGCTTATTGTTGGGGACATTCATATCCCCGTTGTGGTAACTTAGTGATTTACGGTAGTTCTTCGGTTTTATGCTAATAAAAAATGGTTGTTAATAAGACTTGATCAACCTTATTAATGGATCATTTTTGAGCGGTATGAAGTTGATGAATTTAGTAAGCGCTACCTTCTGTCCCTACTTTTTATTTTCTGTTTTTATTAGTTAAATAAAATAAAATGCCATGTTTTGTGAGTTTTTGGAATTTCTCGTGCAATAAAAAATGACCCAATAATAAAAGTTCTCAGAATGCTCTAAAATTTTAATACGATTTTTTTCTGAATATTTAAGAATTTCTGGTGCAAATAATATCAGAGGGAGGTGCACCAGGTGGGCAAAACCCACCTGGGCGCGCCAGGACCTCCAAGTGTGCCCTGGTGGGTTGTGGTCCCCACGTGGGCCCCCTCACTTATCCCTTCACACCACATCATCACTTACCTCCAGAAAAAAAATTCTCCATTGCTCTCTCTCCCCCGTGTTCTTGCTCTCAAACCCGTGGATTTTGATCTCTTTGCTCGAAGCTCCGTTTCCAAAACTATTTTGGGGGATTGTTGCTTGGTATGTAACTCCACCGTTTGTCCAATTAGTTTTTGTTTTAGTGGTTTATATTTTGAATAATTAGCTACTCTTGGTGCTGCTGTAGATGAGCTTGCATGTTAAATTCTTAGACTTCTAAGTAATTTGAATGCTTGCTATGGCCTCTATGTATCCCTATGAGTAGTTGCTATCAATTTTGTGAAATTCTGTTGAGAAAAATTGATGGACTAAAAATTTCAGAATTTTTTTCATAGGAAAAAGATGAATATCTTTAGGAAGTTTGCTTCTAAGAAGAACTCCAAGGGAGCTATTGGGGAGTCATCTGACAGTGATCTCCATCCTCGGAGGTTGGCAGAGGTACGGCCGTGCGAATGGCCGCATACCCAGTTCATGGAAGAGGCTGGAATCCTTCAGTAGTTCACGCAATATGCTGCTAATGCCGGCCTCACCAACTTCATCGCAGCTGAATGTGAATAGTATCATCTCCTGACAAACATCTTTGTTCAAAGTTTTACTTTCCTTCCTAGGAATAATCCTTCTGAGGTGCAGTTTAATTTATATGCTCAAACCCGTCAGATCACACTCACTGAATTTTGTAACATATGCATGATCCCTTCTGACGGGAGCTTAGCCGATCCTAGGCCGGCAGAGTTTGAGGCCTTTTATTGTACCTTGACGGTGGGGGATGAGAGAGGGGTGTCAACTATAACTGCCGCTGGCTTGCATTTTCCTGTTGTTCATTACTTTGCTCTTTTCATTGCAAAATGCTTGCTTGCTAGAGAGAAGGTGGGTGCACTCAGTTCACCAGACCTTGCTATTTTACGTCGCGCACTAGAGGACGACAACACTTATAGCTTGGGAGCTATTGTGGCACGCCGCTTTCATATTAATAAGTCCAAGGGTAAGATACATGGTGGGATTTTCCTTACTCGTTTAGCGGCTCACTTCGAGGTTGAGATACGCCTTCATGATTAACCTCTGACCAATGTTTACCTAGACCGCGCAGCCATGGATCACCACCATTTCAGTGACAATAATTCTCCTAACATCCCTAATCCATATAACCTGGGTTTCAGCATTAACACTCGTGATATTATTCCATTGCCTGCTCCTGCTTTGTTTCATTCTGTTGCCAAGGGTGGATATAGGATTATGCCTACGGACATCATCGCCTACCGGAATGACCAGGCTGCAGAGGAGGAGAAAGAGCCTCAACAGTGGGATTAGTGGATGCCCGCTCCTCAGTATCCCAACTACTATCCAGGCTTCTGATTGATTACCAAGTTAGGCCAAAAGCCTAAGCTTGGGGGAGTACGTGTTTCCCACCGACATTACATTCATGTTCACTTATTTTCATTTGTCAGTGTCCACACTTTTTCATTGTATCATCCATGCTTAATTTTATTTTCTTGCTTTCTTCTTGTGTGTTTGAAAAAACCTTAGAAAAACCAAAAAAAGGTAGTTATAGTTAGTTTACTTTCTTTGCATGCTTAGTTGTAATACTAAAAAGAAAACCCAAAAAGATTTCCTTGTTCTTCTTTTGCTTGTTGGGAGCTTTCCCGTGTAAATAGTTTTTCTTGTTTTTGCTTTTCCCTTTTATTTCCTTGTTCAAGAAAACCAAAAACTCCAAAAATATTTTAGTGTGTTCTCTGAATTTATTTTCTTTTTATTCGAGTCGTATCAAGGAGAAGACCAACATGAGAATGTTCAGTGGCTCTCATATGAATAACTATTGATCTAATAAAGAGCCCATTTTACCTTGTCTCCTTCTGTTGAATAAAATGTTTACAGATTCTAGTTTAGTCCATGACACTCTTGCACTATTATTATTTTCATATCGTTCGGTCGTGCAAGTGAAAGGCAATAATGACGATACTCGATGAACTGGCTGTGGCAGAGAGAAACGGGTATGAACTCGACTTGTTATGTTTGTGTCAATATGTTTAACCTAGTATTCATGATTCAGCCCATTATGATTAAACATGTTTGCAATGACAATTAGAGATTATAGTTTCTCATGCCATGCATAAGTAGCTAGGAGTGGATAGTAATTTATCTTGGATATCAACATTGTGTTAAAATGATTGTGATGTAGTATGATGATATGGTATCCTCCTCTGAATGTTCGGGTGGCTTGACTTTGCACATGTTCATGCATGTAGTTGAATCAAAACCAACATGGCCTCTATGATATTTATGTTCATGGTGTTCATATCCTACTCATGCTAGTGTCCAATGTTACTTATGCATAATGCATGTTCATGACCGTTGTTGCTCTCTAGCTGGCCGCTTCTCAATCTAATTTCTAGCCTTCGCCTATACTAAGTGGGAATTCTGCTTGTACATCAAAAACCTTGAACCCAAAAGTTATTCCAGATGAGTCCACCATACCTACCTATATGCGGTATTACCTTGCCGTCCTAAGTAAATTTGCATGTGCCACCTCTAAAAACATCAAATAAATATCATTTTTGTGTGCCTGGATCGTTCATGGAATGATAGTAGGGTCAGTATCTTCCATGCTAAGCGGGTTATTCTCAGTTCGGGTGTTTATTCACTCGCCATGGCATGAGAAAAGGGCGGTAATAGGGATGCCAAGTCCCAAACTGCAAAAAGAAAAAGCTTACAAATAATCAAAGAAAAACTCCCAATGGAGTCAAAACCTTTACTTTTATCGCTTGGGAACCGCCACTAGCGTGCTTAGCATGGAAGATATTGATAACTGATGGTTGTGAAGTAAATCACAAGAGTGCATGTCTCAAAATATCATTTAGCTCTGCTTAAAAACTTGAGCTCTGGCACCTCTGCAAATCACTGCTTCCCACTGCGAAGGGACTATCTATTTACTTTTATGTTCTGCCATCAGCTTCTAAAACAAGTGCCAGAACCTGAGAGCACTGCTGTCATGACTTATGCATTGTGTGTAGCTAATATTGGGTGCATCATGTCTGGATCTTTTCTACCATGAATTACAATGTTTATTCGTTGCTTGAAATTTGGAGGTGCTCTACATTTATGTTTTGCGGTCTCAGAAAGGGCTAGCGAGATACCACTATTGTCATACTATATCATGGTTGTTTTGACAACATGTTGCTGTCTGAGATATCTTATTATTGCTCGCTAGCTGATTATGTCATTGATACGAGTTAATATAATCTTGAAGAGTTATTGTCGGCATCGTTAGTTATAATGTAGGCTGAAAACCTGGGTGTGGTTTAAGCTTATTTATGCAAACAAGAGCAAAAGAGTTCGTAAAAGTTTTTCTTTTTCACTTTCAGTTTATCAACTGAATTGCTTGAGGACAAGCAAATGTTTAAGCTTGGGGGAGTTGATACGTCTCCAAACATATCTACTTTTCCTAACACTTTTCCTCTTGTTTTGGACTCTAATTTGCATGATTTGAATGAAACTAACCCCGGACTGACGCAGTTTTCAGCAGAACTACCATGGTGTTATTTTTGGGTAGAAATAAAAGTTCTCGGAATGGAACAAAACTTTGCAAGGATTTTTTATACAATAAATAAGAATTTCTGGAGCCAAGATCCACCGGAGGGAGCACCTGGGTGGGCACAACCCACCAGGGCGCCCCCCTCCTGGCGCGCCCAGGTGGGTTGTCCCCACCTGATGGCTGAGGGAGTCCTAGATTAAGGGGTACTCAGGCGTCCGGCCTGTTAGCCATGGGCCGGACTGATAGGCTGTGAAGATAGAAAGACCGAAGACTTTACCCGTGTCCGGATGGGACTCTCCTTGGCGTGGAAGGCAAGCTTGGCGATCAAATACATGGATTCCTTTCTTTGTAACCGACCTTGTGTAACCCTAGATCCTCCCGGTGTCTATATAAACCAGAGGACTTAGTCCGGAGCGGGAGATATTCATTACCATAGTCATACAGGCTAGACTTTTAGGGTTTAGCCATTACGATCTCGTGGTAGATCAACTCTTGTAATACTCATATTCATCAAGATCAATCAAGCAGGAAGTAGGGCATTACCTCCATAGAGAGGGCCCGAACCTGGGTAAACATCGTGTCCCCTGTCTCTTGTTACCATCGACCTTAGACGCACAGTTCGGGACCCCCTACCCGAGATCCGCCGGTTTTGACACCGACATTGGTGCTTTCATTGAGAGTTCCACTGTGTCGTCCCCAAAAGGTTTGATGGCCCCTTCAATCATCAGCAATGATGTTGTCCAAGGAGAAACCTTCCTCCCCGAACAGATCTTCGTGTTCGGGGGCTTTGCACTGCGGGCTAACTCGCTTGGCCATCTGGAGCAGATCCATAGCTATGCCCCTGGCCATCAGGTCAGATTCAGAAGCTTGAACTACGTCGCGGACATCCGTGGAGACTTGATCTTCTCCGGATTCGAGACTGCGGCGACCGCTCGTTGTCGCCCCGATGAACATGACCTAAATCTGTCGTCGGGCCACACTCACGAGATTGCTCCCATAACTGCTCTGGCTTTAGATATGGAGCAGATCGCGCCATCCAAGGACGGGAAGCTCAACCCCGCCACGGAGGCCACCGATCCTGCGGCTATGGAGCCGCACATAGATGTAACCTCACATGATATCTGTGTCACCGGAACTCCGGACTCGTCCCCGGCCATAAGTTCCGAGCCATGTGCATCCGCGGACGCCGAGCTTGATTAGTTATCGATCCTCGAATTCAGCGCCGCAGCACTCTTCCTTTGGTGATGTGCTAAACTCATTAAAAAAACTGTCCTTGGCGGGGGACTCACAGCCGAACTATGTCCGTTTTGAACTGGAGGCTGATGATGAGGGAGAACGTCGCTTCCCACCTGCCACCCACTTCATAGCCACTATCGAGGATTTAACCGACACGCTTGATTACGGCTCTGAAGACATCGACGGTATGGACGACGATGCCGACGAGGAGGAAAACCAAAATCCGCCATTTACTGGACGCTGGACGGCCACTTCTTCATACGATGTGTACATGGTGGATACACCCAAAACAACGAACGACGATGGCAAAGAAAATCCAGTTAAGAATAAACCTCCAGAGACACAGCAAAAATGCTGGCATCCTCGGTGCAGATCTAAGTCACGTCGTTCAAAAGACAACAATACTGGCACTGGAGAAAATAATACTCCGGACGATGCCGCAAACAGTGAAGACCCTGCTGAGGTAACATCCGAACAGGAGGAGCAAGAAAACGAGCAAGCTAGCCCCAACGAACAGGCCAGGCCCAACGACTCGGAGGACGGTTGTTATCGTCCGCTCTCCGAGGATGAGGAAAGCCTCGGCAACGAAAATTTCATCGTGCCTGAGGAACCTCTCGAGCAGGAGCGCTTCATGAAGCCCGCTGAGGGAGTCCCGGATTAGGGGGTGTCCGGATAGCCGAACTATCACCGTTGGCCGGACTCCTGGACTATGAAGATACAAGATTGAAGACTTCGTCCCGTGTCCGGATGGGACTTTCCTTGGTGTGGAAGGCAAGCTTGGCGATGCGGATATGTATATCTCCTACCATTGTAACCGACTGTGGTAACCCTAACCCTATCCGGTGTCTATATAAACCGGAGGGTTTTAGTCCGTAGGACGAATAACAATCATACCATAGGCTAGCTTCTAGGGTTTAGCCTCATTGATCTCGTGGTAGATCTACTCTTGTACTACCCATATCATCAATATTAATCAAGCAGGAGTAGGGTATTACCTCCATCGAGAGGGCCCGAACCTGGGTAAAAACATCGTGTCCCTTGTCTCCTGTTACTATCCGCCTAGACGCACGGTTCGGGACCCCCTACCCGAGATCCGCGGTTTTACACCGACATTGGTGCTTTCATTGGGAGTTCCTCTGCCGTCGCCGTCGGGAAGGATGCCTCATCCGTCTTTAAAGACGATACTATCGCCAAAGGAGCCTTGGCCACCGGGTCGACTCTTCGGCTAGGTGCTTTTCTTATGACCGCCAATTCGGCCGCCGCGCCGACGATGACTTCTCGAGTCATCGAAACCAATCTTCACGTTAATTCGGAACTTGCCGAACAGTTAGATCCGATCGAGCTCTCCTCCATAAACGAGCTCTTGGATCGCATCGCCGCACTGGGAGTCACCACAGACTACGACCAGATCGGGCCTAAAACCGATCTGAGAGAGATCAACTCTCCTGTGCTACCCATCATGTTGCTTTGTGATAGAGGAGCAATACGGCGATTCTTCTTCTATCTTAAGGACTAGCTACATCCGGATTCCCGATCCCTCCATGCCGGATTCCCGCAGAGGGACGGATGTCGATCAAGCCCTGAACTTAAAGTCAGGCGGCGGGTTGGATTCATTGGATAGTATCCGAAGATCCAAACTTCCGAGTTCGGAAACTTCTCGGCCCCTGAGTCCTAAATTGGACGGGGTTCCGGATCTAGTTCCACCCGCCCACCCAAACATTAGCAATCTATCCCTAATTCGGCAAGAGCCCGCTGAAACAGTACATCATTACTGGGCCAGATTCCTCCTGGTTATGGACAGGATAAAGGACTGCCGAGAGGAGGACGCAATCTCACTTTTTTGCAATAATTGCACGGACAAAGGAATCCTAAACGCCATAAGTCGTCGCGAAATTACACGCTTTGCTGACTTGGTGACCATAGTACAAAAGTACTGTGCGATGGAGAGTGCTTGGAAAACCGAAAGTAAATTTTGGGATAATCCGGCCCCGAATACATCCCTAGTCTGAAAATAAAAGGGTGCATCATCACCAAGCACCTGGGTTAAACACCAAAAAAACCAAAACCCCCTAAAGGGTACGGAACCATACTGGAGGGTTGGCTAAACGGACCCTGCAAAATTCATAGCACAGAGGGGGCCACTCCAACTCATAGCCTTCGAGCATGTTGGATACTACGGCAGGTGGCCAAAAGTGGCGAAGAGCTTCTAGCCTCAAAATCCCAGCCCAGCAACACCAGTACGGTGTTAACATTCTTCGAGACTTTCACATCAAATAACATGATGAAACGAACACACTGCAACCTTGCCGAAGTCTACCAAGTAGCAACAATAAATCCATGGAGTGACACGGCTATTACCTTTAATGCTAGTGACGAACCCAAATTCCGAACAGCCCGAGCACCAGCCGCATTGGTCCTCAGTCCAATAGTGGACGGCTTTCGCCTTACTAAGGTACTCATGGATGGCGGCAGCAGACTAAACCTCATCTACGAGGAAACCCTCCGAAAAATGGAAATAGACTGGAACCGCATTGAGCGAAGCAGCACAACCTTTAGAGGAATAATCCCTAGCCGGAAGCATGCTGCACAGAAAAATCACATCGACGTAGTGTTCGGCTCACGGACAATTACAGTCCGAGGAGGTCACATTTCAAGTGGCCCCGTTCAGCAGCGGATATCATGCTTTATTAGGGCGAGAGGCATTCACAATTTTTCAGGCTATACCCCATTATGGGTACATGAAGCTTAAAATGCCCGGACCTAACGGAATCATCACTCTCACTAGTGATCCGAACATAGCACTCCGCGCCGAAAACAAGACAGCCGCACTAGCCCTCGAAGCCCTAGTGGCCGAGGAACTCACTGTGATGCGCTCCACGGTGAACAGGGATGATGTGATACTTGATACAAGATCCAAGTCCACCTCTTTTAAGCCAGCGGACGAAATAGTCAAATTCCAAGTCCACCCAACGGACCCTGCAAAGACGGCCTCCATTGGGGCACAATTAAACCTTGATGTAGACGCCGCACTATGATAATTTCTACAAGAAAACTGGGACATTTTTGCCTGTCACCCTTCAGACATGCCAGGAATCCCACGTCGGCTGGCCGAGCACAGCCTAAATATCCTAAAAGGATTCAAGCCAGTCAAACAGGCTCTTCGGCGCTTTTCCGAACCCAAGAGACATGCCATGGGAGAGGAGCTAGCCAAACTTTTGGAAGCAGGATTCATCAGAGATATAAAACATCCGGACTGGTTAGCAAACCGGGTGATGATACCAAAGAAGGATAAATCCTGGCGCCTATGTGTTGATTTCAAAGACCTTAATAAGGCTTGCCCAAAGGATCCCTTCCCCCTCCCTCGAATTGATCAAATTATCGACGCTACAGCAGGACACGACTCATTGTGCTTCCTCGACGCTGCATCTCGGCTACCACCAAATCAAGATGGCGGAGCCAGACCAAGCTGCAACAGCATTCATCACTCCATACGGCCCATTCTGCTTCAACACAATGCCCTTTGGGCTCAAAAACGCCGGCGCAACATATCAGTGCATGATTCAGACATGTCTGGCAAATCAGATCGACAAAACAGTGGAAGCATATGTAGATGACGTGGTCGTCAAATCCAAGCATGTCGAAACTCTAGTAGACGACTTGAGGCTCACATTCGACAATCTTCGAAAATATGACATCAAGCTCAATCCGGAAAAATGCGTCTTCGGTGTTCGAGCCGGAAAGCTCCTGGGCTTCATTGTGTCCGGTAGAGGAATTGAAGCAAACCCAGCCAAGATCCGAACTCTGTCACAATTGGATATTCCAAAAGACCTCAAACAAATACAAAATTGATCGATGCTTAGCGGCTCTAAGCCGCTTTATTTCCGCTTGGGAGAAAAGGCGTTACCCTTTACCGCCTCCTCCCAAGACCGAACACTTCGAGTGGACGGATGCCGCCACGGCCGGACTCGAAGAGATAAAAGCCATATTGGCAACAAATCCGGTCCTGGCCGCGCCCAACGTGGGCAAACCAATGCTATTGTATATCGCCGCAACACATCAAGTTGCGGTAGCGGTGCTAAATCATAGAACGAGAACGGACGGACACCGGTTCCCTCTTCAAAACCGGTTTATTATGTGTCCACCGTCCTCACTCCATGCAAGTCCCAGACACACATTATCAAAAAGATAGCATACGCGTGTTCATGGCATCCGGAAGCTGCGACACTACTTTCAAGAGTGTTCGATAACGGTAGCCTCCGAAGTACCTCTTAACGACATTATAAACAATCATGACGCGACGGGCCAGATTGCTAAATGGGCCATAGAGCTCCTTCCATTCGACATAAACTATAAGCCACGCCGAGCTATTAAGTCGCAGGTTTTGGCCGACTTCGTGGCCGAATGGACCGAAGCCGAACTCCCTAAAGAGTACGGCGCATACTCCAATTGGATCATGCACTTTGACGGCTCCAAAATGTTGGCCGGCCTGGGGGATGGCGTCGTCCTGACGTCCCCAACCGAATACACAGTCCAATACGTCCTTCAGATAATGTATACGGACTCCAACAACGCAGCCGAATACGAGGCCCTTCTGCACGGCCTCCGGATGGCAGTCTCCATGGGCATTAAACGCCTAGAGGTGCGCGGGGATTTGTACCTCGCGATATCTCAAATAAACGGAGACTTTGATGCCAAAGATCTGAAAATGGCAGCGTACCGCAATGCGGTCTTAAAAATGTCAGCACGGTTCGAAGGGCTCGAATTTCATCATATAGCCCGGGATAACAATCAGGCGGCGGACATCTTCCTGGAACGGCTGTTCAAACCATCCGTACTATGGGAAGGGGAGTCCGGAAATAACAATCCGGACCCAACCGCACTGCCTGACACCAAACTCTCTGACACAATCGGAGGCTCTGCCACCGAGATAACACCCTCCGCTCACGAAATAATGGCGGTTATCGCTTCGGACGGAGCCATTCCTAGCCTTCCTAACTATGCAGGATCTCCACGAAGACCAATTTGATGCTCTCTGCATAGTACGGCGATCTAAAGCCAATAAATTCCATGAGGGAGAGCTTTATAAGAAAAGCACAACACGAGTCCTTCAAAGGTGTATCTCCGAAGAGGAAGGGCGAAACCACCTGGCTGAAATTCATCCCGGACTCGGTCGGCACCACGCCGCAGCCCGGGCCCTTGTAGGCAACGCCTTCCAGACAGGAATTTATTGGCCGACGGCCCGGCAGATGCGCAGGATTTAGTCCAACGATCGTCGGTTGCCAGCTTTTGCTACCCAAAGCCACATGCCACCCACCTCCCTCAAAACTATACCCATCACACGCCGTCATGGTCCGGGGCTTGACATGGTTGGACCCCTTAAGGGAGGAACCCACAAGCAAAAATACCTATTGGTCATGGTGGATAAATTCACCAAATGGATAGAGGCCAAGCCTGTTAAAACGACCGAATCCGGACCGGTGATAGACTTCATATCAGGGGTAGTGCAATCACAGTTGTCCCCCACGGTATCATCGCGATAATGGCACCAACTTCACGGCCGATGAGGTCAAATTATGGTGCAAAAACATGGGCATCAAGCTCGATTACGCCTCAGTCTATCACCCTCAAACCAACGGCCAAGTCGAGCGAGCAAACGGTCTAATCATGAGCGGCATTAAACCCAGACTATTGCGGCCCCTCAAGGAATCTAACACGCACTGGGTTGAGGAGTTCGACTCCGTACTCTGGGGGCTGCGGACCACGCCGAATCGTACTACCGGTTCACACCATTTTTTATGGTGTACGGCGCAGAGGCAGTCCTGCCCTGCGACTTAATTCATGACTCACCTCGCGTGCGCATGTATGAAGAAAGAGAAGCCGAGCTCGATCGGCAGGACAGTTTGGATGCATTGGAGGAGGAGCGCAACATGGCAAAAGCTCGTTCCGCATTCTATCAACAACATGCTGGAATTTATCAAAGCAGGGAAGTACGGGCCAAAGCTTATAACGTTGGCGAACTAGTTCTACGCCTGCTGGACAAGAAAAAGGACAAACTCAAGCCCAAATTGGAAGGTCCCTTCATCATCGACCAGGTCCTGACCGGAGCATACCGTCACTTAAACGCATCGGATAACCGACTCCAGCCGAACCCATGGAACGCAGCCCGTCTCACGATGATTCTATGTCAAGCGCCGACTCCAAGTTCGTCTCCTTCCTCCGTCCACATTTTTTATTTTTGCTGTCTTTTATTTCTCTCCTTCCTCCTCCTTCTTCTTGAAGCCTTTAGAGGCTCGTTCGCGCTTTGTTCGCACATACTTGACGCGCTGTCCGCGCTCATTATACCTGGGGGCTTCTTTAAAAGAAGCTTATTTATACGGGCTTCATGTCCAACACATGCGTCAAACTTCCGCATGTACCTTTTATTCACAATTATATGCATCGATATGACTTAAGTTTTGGCCAAGCTGGGTTGCCTGGCTCCTGTGCTTACCCCTACGTTCCCGATTGTTCGGCTAGGTGGTAAAGGGAGCACCTCTGCGATTGCCGCTGGTCACCGGATGTGTTCCTCAGACTGGGTGAAGCCGAAAGCTAGCGTTCTTAAGGGAATATTCGGTCGGTGAACTGAAACGTGATTTTTAACTATTTACCCATCTGCCCCCAGATGATTTTCTGCTTTCCTAGCAGCTTTGACATGCACTTTAGGGCATGCATCCCATGGAAAGGAACCCTTAACGGAACTATTCTCCCTGGAAGATGTTTCTTACTATCCATGTAATATAACATAACTAGTTGGGCACTTGTCTGATACAGCAATAATGACCCCTACGCCTTGTCTCCATGCATGCCCCGGTTCTTATATAACCGTGAAGGTATTCGGACACACTCCGGACTATTGGGTCCTGAGGTCGAGGTTTACAAGGTCCGCTATGACAAACGATCTACAATCCGGCTAGAAGACATTTTTCATGTCATATTTAATTACATAGTCAACTCGACTCATTGTATTCCTCCTCAATGCCATCTAATAGGCTATCTAATTTACAATCTTCTTTGGGAATACTTGGCGGCCAATTCTACTTGGCCGTACACTAAGCTTACAGGATCTCCTTCCCATCGGGCCCCACAGTCCGACCTCGGCCATGTGGTTTGGGTCGACAACCGTGTGCTGCGTCTTTGCCATGGCTCAGGCCTCCCTAAGCGCCTTTGACGGCAGGCCGATATCTTCCAGATCGGAAGCATCGCCGTGCTCCTTGAAGCCGCTTCGCCAGCTCCCCAATGCCTTCGGCAGGGGAGATAGATGGCCACAAGGCCTGGCCGACGCCTTTCATCACCTGCCGAACTTCGTTCGTGCAGGTAGCCTTGATTCGGGGAGAAGATCACCCAAGAATCGGGCATCTCCTCTTCAGACGACCTGTGAGCAAACCTACATACATGTTTATGTTAGTCGCCTTCCTCGCCGAACTCTTTCAAAGTTCGCTCAAGCACTTATCGAAAATGCCGCTGACGGTTGCCGATTCTCCTTTACGGAGTCGCATAACCGGAGCACGAACATCCTTTAGTTCCTCACCCAGTTGGGTGTTGGCATCTTGGAGGTTATTTTTCTCCTGCCGCACCCTTGTAAGCACATTCTCGTCGGCCTTCAACCGGCGCAAGAGCTGTTGCTTTTCCGGATCTAGTCCGACGCCATCTGCAATATTATTGTCAGATTTACACACCCGCCGCACTTCATAAGCTATTTATCTTTTGAAGCATACATTACCAGAGGGGGTCTCTGTGGCTCCCCGTGCAGCGGCTAGTGCGGCCTCAAGTTGGGCCTTGCACTCTTCAAGCTGCTGGGACACTCGGGTATTCTTTTTTTGTAAGATCCTGCATAACAAATGATCCTTAAATCAGTTATTCTAACTATTTTAAGTCTCGGGCTACTTGGCATATATAATCATCAAATTTCCTCACCCGTATGTCCTTTACATACTGCTTCGTGGCTCTGGCTAGACCATCCTGAGCGGCACGGAGGTGCGCATCTCCCGAATTGAAGGCATTCAAGGCCTCCTGGGAGAAACATGCGTCACGAAGAACTGTCCGGCGACGCCTGTGATTCATGGCGCTCTCCACCTCGGAGGTGGTGGTGGACAATTTGTCGGCATCCTCTATCGGAGGAGCATCCGACGCACGCCTCGTGCTCGCCTCCGCTTCCGAACCCGGCTTTGGAGCCTGGCCGGCGGAGGTTCGATTGGCAACCTCTCCGGACTCAGTCCGCGGCGCTTTTTCCTGAAATGAGCACCAGCGTTAGTACTCCTTCATAATCAATCCTGGAATATGGTGACGCGCCATACTGTTGCGGCGTAGTTTTGATCCTGACCGCACTTCTTTTTAACTGTGAGCCGTACGCCCCTTGTTGGCTAGCCGCTGGCTCGGCTTCTGCCTCGAAGGTACCCCTGCAAAACACCATTGGTATACGGTGATCAAAAAATAAGCACGGACGGGTCATTATCGAGTATTGGGACCTCGGTCTCGATTACTGTGAGGCTTTGGAAGTATTCCGGTAATCGGCCGTAATGGCAACCAAAGCATTGTCGATGCTAAGTTGGTGGAATACCCCGTCGATCAACTCCGCCTTTATATCCGGATCCTCTTCGGAGGCCGGATCGAGGGACCGTTCCAGATCCTCGGGTTGTGGAGGTGGGCTGTGTATCTTCTCCACGGCCCGGCGCAGTTCCTGCGTAGAAACCATGAAATGAGAGATTTAACCACGGGAACACGGATCGGACAGGCCACAAAGATGTTTGCTTACCCAACTTCGAGGATTATTCGAAGAAAACCCGCTTAGTGGATTGACACGGAGAAAATCCTCCTCCTCCCCTTTGTACATGGCAGACAAGGTCTTCGCCAGTTCGGTGACCGATCCCGGCCCTTTGCGGCCATGGCGGGTGGCATCGTCCTCCCCGTTGAAATCCCACATGGGGTGGCCCCTATATTGGAGGGGCTGCACTCCCCTCATAATGCAGATTGCCATGACTCTGGTCATGGTCAATCCGGCATGAGCCAGTAATCTTATTCGGCTCATCAAGTAAAGGACGTCCCGATCATTTTTCCTCTGGGGGCTCCGCGGACGCCAGCGTAAGCGCTTCTTCAGAGGAGCGTTGCTAAACTCCGGAAGGCCGATCCGAACAGGATCCGACAGCAGGACGTCCTCCATGTAAAACCATTCCGAAGGCCAGTCTTCGGACGCCTTCTTCGGGGTTCCGGATAGATATCCGGTCCCGGCGATGCGCCATAGTTCGGCTCCACCCACTTGATATATTGACCCCTCATGAGAACGGGGTACTAGGCAGAATAATCTCTTCCACAGCGCAAAATGAGCCTCGATGCCCAAGAACAGTTCACACAGGGCCACGAAGCCCGCGATGTGCAAAAGGGAGGCAAAGCGTAAGGTGGTGCAGCCGAGGCCATAGAACTCCAAGAGCCCCGGAGAAAGCGGATGGATTGGAAATCCGAGTCCTCTTACTAGATAAGAGATGAAGCACACCCGCTCTCCTTTAGAGGGATCGGGGACGCTCTCCGCTTGCTTTCCGCCCTTGTAGGTGGCGAGTCCGGCTCGAACCGGAACCATGAAGGCCGGGGGAAGAAATCCCTTGGTTTGGAGTATAACTAGCTCGCTATGCGGGACTGAGCATTTCCCCCAATTTCCGGGCTGAGGGCTGGGAGCGCGAGAGGAGGAGCCGTGTTGACTGTCCATGATGGAATGGGTCTTTGACAGAGGCGCTCCGATGAAAGCTCGCGGTGGGGGGATGGTGTGACTCAGATCTAGATCCTCGTCCCTTTTATAGGCGGCTCATTTGCGCAGCTAGGGGGGTAAGTGTAAAATTACCCTCGCTTTTCGCATTCATTCAAACACGTGGAAGATGGCTGTTATTGGGCGTAGAAGCCAAGAAGCACATCATTTATCAGAAGCCAGACACTATTCAACAAGTATATGGAATTTGGAGAAGAACCCGCCTTATAATGCCGAAGACAATCTACGCGCCGGACTCATCATCATTTGAAGCCTGGTTCGAGGGCTACTGAGGGAGTCCCGGATTAGGGGGTGTCCAGATAGCCGAACTATCACCGTTGGCCGGACTCCTGGACTATGAAGATACAAGATTGAAGACTTCGTCCCGTGTCCGGATGGGACTTTCCTTGGCGTGGAAGGCAAGCTTGGTGATGCGGATATGTAGATCTCCTACCATTGTAACCGACTCTGTAACCCTAACCCTATCCGGTGTCTATATAAACCGGAGGGTTTTAGTCCCAGAGGACGAACAACAATCATACCATAGGCTAGCTTCTAGGGTTTAGCCTCATTGATCTCGTGGTAGATCTACTCTTGTACTACCCATATCATCAATATTAATCAAGCAGAGTAGGGTATTACCTCCATCGAGAGGGCCCGAACCTGGGTAAAAACATCGTGTCCCTTGTCTCCTGTTACCATCCGCCTAGACGCACAGTTTGGGACCCCCTACCCGAGATCCGCCGGTTTTGACACCGACAACCGCTAATAGCCACCACAAGGAGCCTGAAAAAGAAGCAGCAGCAGCTTCAAGCTGACCAAGATCTGCTCGTCGACAGGTTGACTGATGTCCTAGCAGCTGAGGAATACGGCCTCGGACGCCCAGCCAAGAGTTACCCGAAGCGCAGATTGCTACCTCAGTTCGTTGAAGAGGCGCCAGAGTCCATACCTCCCTCGCATAATGCGGCCGATCGACCACTATGCAGTCGGGACAGTGTGGCGGACCGACCACCACACGGTCGGGATAGAGTGGCAACTCAGGTCGAACAGCAGCCCGCCCCACCACCACGTAAAAATAGAGACAAAACAGTTCGGGGTCATACATACGACCTTCGGCAGGACCTGGATAGTAGAGCAGGATATACCAGATCAATTTATGGATCGCGAGGACGTTCCTCAACACGCGATGATGGCTACCTATTCAGACGTGACAAACCTAGTCACGCCCGGGCCGACAACCGCAGACGGACTCCATCGGAGCTACGTCGCGATGCGGCCAGGTATAGAGGCACCGCACACCCTCTTTGCTTCACTGATGAAGTAATGGATCATGAATTCCCCGAAGGGTTCAAACCCGTGAACATCAAATCATACGATGGAACAACCGATCCCGCAATATGGATTGAGGACTTTATTCTCCACATCCACATGGCCCGCGGGGATGACCTTCATGCCATCAAATACCTCCAACTAAAACTCTATTGGCAGTTGGGAGGACTTGGAAGAAGCTTTCCTCGACAACTTCCAAGGCACATATGTCCAGCCACCCGATGCCGATGACCTAAGTCACATAGTCCAACAGCCTGGAGAGTTAGCCAAGAAATTCTGGACTAGGTTCCTAACTAGAATGAACCAGATCGTCAACTGTCCGGATGCCAAAGCCCTAGCGGCCTTTAAACATAGCATCCGCGACGAATGGCTCGCCCGCCACCTCCGCCAAGAAAATCCAAAATCTATGGCAGCCCTTACGACACTCATGACCCACTTTTGCACGGGTGAAGATAGTTGGCTGGCTCGTAGTAAAAATACAGCCAGCGAGACAGGCCCCTCCGAGGTCAAAAACAGCAACTGCAAGCTCTGACGTAACATTCATAAACGCCGAAGCAATGGTGGTAATACCGATGACACTACAGTCAACGCCGAATTCAGCGGCTCCAAGTCCAGCCAGCGGAAGAAACCGTACAAAAGAAACAATCAGGGACCATCTAGTCTGGACCGCATACTCGATCGCCCGTGCCAGATACATGGACCCCAGACAAACCAGCCAATCATAACAACAGATATTGTTGGGTTTTTAAACAGGCCGGCAAATTAAACGCCGAGAACAGGGAAAAGGGATCACAAAGCAAGGACGACGACGAGGAGCCCCGGCAACCGAACACAGGGGGACAGAAGAAGTTTCCCCCTCAAGTCAAAACAATGAACATGATATATGCTACACACATCCCCAAAAGGGAGCGCAAGCACGCACTAAGGGACGTCTACGCGATAGAGCCAGTCGCCCCAAAATTCAATCCATGGTCGTCATTCCCAATCACCTTTGATCGTCGGGATCATCCGACTAGTATCCGCCATGGCGGTTCAGCCGCGCTAGTCCTCGACCCAATCATTGATGGATTTCACCTGACGCGCGTCCTTATGGACGAAGGTAGCAGCCTCAATCTGCTTTATCAGGATACAGTGCGAATAATGGGCATTAATCCATCACGGATCAAGCCGACAAAGACTACCTTCAAGGGAGTCATACCAGGTGTAGAGGCCCGCTGTATGGGCTCAATCACACTAGAGGTTGTCTTCGGATCTCCAGACAATTTCCGAAGAGAGGAGTTAATCATTGACATCGTCCCCTTTCACATCGGCTATCACGCACTGCTTGGACGTACCACATTCGCTCGATTCAATGCAGTGCCACACTATGCTTATCTCAAGCTCAAGATGCCCGGTCCACGTGGCGTCATAATGGTCAATGGAAATACGGAACGCTCCCTCCGTACAGAAGAGCACACAGCTGCCTTAGCAGCAGAGGTACAGAGCGGCCTTCTCAAGTAGAACCTTAATTCGGCTGCTGAACCCAAGGACACCGTTAAGAGGGTCCGAACTACCCTGCAGCAGGACAACTCGGCTCGTCAGGAGCTAGACTAGCAATCCGGCCTCTGTCCCAATCCTGGTCAAGTGGTGGCATTCGCACCGCGCGTACATAACTACGCACTCAAAATTCCATGGGCATCGACGGAGGCATAGCTAGCTTGTGATCCACAGTACGGCTCAACCGACACCGGATACACACATACTTTCACTTTTATTCGTTTCCTTTTCAGGTTTCAATCCCGCAGGCCCCATCTGATGGCCTGATCACCAGTCCTCTTGAAAGATAAACACACCAAGACGGCAAGAAACGCAGACGTACGAGGGATTTTCAAGGTAGTTTCATTAACGATCACTCTACCTGTTTTTCAGGACCCACATGCAGCTCTCCCTTGGTTTTTGGCATGTTAAATAGCCTGTTGCTTACCGCACTACTTGTATCAATGCACCTTGACGTACTAATCAAATTACAAAAGAAACAGTTCGCATCACGAGCTTTGGGGCCCCAGCTTATCACCTTTGCACCCTTTCTGTTTTCTTTTATTTTTTCTCTCCTGTGGGTAACCTTATCAGGTAGCACCCGTACACTTTGGTATGTTTCATATTTGCCAGGGGCTTCGTAGCACCCCGGCAACAAAAGTCGGAACACCTTTTATAGTACAGCTCGGCACCCTGAATTTAGCACTATATGCATTGGCTCCGAATCATGTCTTTGGTCAATAGTTGGGTTGCTCGGCTCCTGTGCTTACCACCTTACATTCCGCTATATCGGCTAAGGTAGTAAAGGGAGAACTACTGCGATTGTGCATTGGTTTATCCAAAGGAGCACCTTAGTAGAGAAAGCCAAAAACTGACTATCATGATGCGGCGAGAGCATGTCAGCTCTTCGGAGGTTGCAAATCATTGGAGATTTCTTCTGCATTACGCGAAGGATCGGTACTCCCCGATCAGGCGCCTATAGCACTCTAGTTCGGATACTAGGGGCTGCGCCAACATTTCTATTGTCAAACTCCTATGGATAATGAGGGTGTTAAAGCCGCATAGTCTGATTGCCTGGTTCGTTACGCTAAACAACTCCTAGAAGGACCATATAATTGGATCAAGAGTGTTTAGATTCCATCCCGAACACCTCTGTAATACCTACGTGGGGGCAGAAGCCGATGACTGGCCAACCTCAGATTTCATACAACACGGCCACACAGGAGGTAAAAATTTCAACATAACAAACATTATATTACAAATCCACTTTGTTTTATCATACAAGGTAGAGGCAACTCGAATGCATTCATTCAAAGATAATGTCTTGCGAACACTGCGTCGCCACAATATGAGACCCCTCCAGGACGTCTCCAAAATACCGCTCGGGTGTGCAGTGCTCCTTGCCCTTGGGTGGCCCTCGGTCACAATCTTGACGGCATCCATCTTCACCCACCAGACCTTGACGCGGGCGAAGGCCATACGCGCGCCCTAGATGCAGACGGACCGCTTGACGGCCCACCGAGGATGTGCATCCACCAGCCGCTTCACGAGGTCAAGTAATCGCTGGTATAGCTTCGGCTGGCCACAGCCGGATTATTAAATCCTTCATGTCCAGTTTGGCCACCCTGTGCAGCTCGACCAACTATTTTAGCTGATCACTGAAGGGCACCAGATGTTCTGGCGCAAGATATTGCGACTAGAATAGCTTCTTCGTGGAGCTCCCTTCTTCGGCTCGGAAGAACTCCGCGGGGTCGGACACACTACGTGGCAGATCAGCAAAAGCCCCTGGAGAACTCCGAATCCGCGTTAGTAAAAGATACTTCCTCTTCACATACTTGCTTTGCATACTAAATGCCTTACCCGCCGCGATCTTCCTGTCCTCCTGGATCTCCCGGAGGGCGCCCTGGGCCTCACTCCGGGTCATCTCCGCGTTCTGACAAGCCTTGGCGAGTTCGGTCTCTTGAGCCGACGCATTGCGCTCCAAGGTCTCGCACTTCCTCACCACGTCTTGGAGCTCTTGTTGGACCTCGTTGACCCGGGCCTTGAGCTTTACGGCGCTGCCTTGACAGCCTTCCCCTCGGCTTCGGCCAGGGCCTTTCTCAGGGCCTCGACCCCAGTCGTCGCTTCTATACATATCATGACACTTCGGTCAATGCATATCATTTTAACCTTTTTTCGAATATATAACGGGTTATTACATACCTTGTTTTTCTTGGAGCTGCCTCCTCACCTCGCCGAGCTGCTCCTCGGCCTGCTCCGATCTACGCTTGATCCAGGAGACTTGGCAAGATATCTTGAGGCTGCTGACCAACAAATGACGCTGCGTATTCATTTCTGCATAAATTTAGTTAGTTTCCTGCAATAAGGATTGATCCTCCGTCCGGCTTTTCTTTCGAACACCGGACAAAGGTCTCAAGGGCTACTGTCTATATTGGGATTTTCTCTTTGGCGCTTACCTCAAAACCTGTCGTCAAGAAGTTGCTGCAGCTTGATTAGTCCGCTCTTGACGGACTGAACCCTTTCAATTACCGTGCCCATAGGAAGACGGTGCTCATCCACAATGGAAGCGCCTCGCAGCGCTTCCAGCAGATTATCCGGTGCCCCTGGTTGGACAGGGGTCACCGGCGGAATAGGCATACCCCCTTCTTTTAAAGGAGGTTGCGCGCTAGATTCCAGAGCCGTATCGGTCTCCGGAATCGAATCCGGCTGAGGGCCGAACTGAATACGGCCCTCATCACCAGTCTCCATGGGGATTGGCTCCCCCTGCTGTCCAGTGATGGAGGCTTACCCTTCTGGCACCTCCCGAGCCTCTCCCCGACCTGGGAAAGTCTGTCGGGACAGCACCTCTGCGTCGTCCTTGGCCTTGGGGGAGTGAGCGGTCGGCGGTGACTCGCTGGCCATCGCCTTTGAATCCAACGAAGCTCGTGACGAGGATCGCTGGGAGCTATGATGGGCCGAACTGCAATAGCATACCTAATCATGTCAATAAAACGAAGAGGAGAGGCTAGATTTATGGGTATGTATGAGTCTTAGCACTTACGATGCAGCCCGAGGCTTAGTGTGGGGGCGTCGCTACGGACTGCTGTCGACGTCCCATGCGGAGTTATCCACGAGGGAGCCCTTCCCCTTCTTGTACGTCTCCGCCTCCAGGTTCGTGGAGGCCGCCCTCTTCTTCTTTCCCTCATTAGGGGGAGGGTTGTTCTCCTCCTCCTCCTCCTCGTTGTCGTCCTCGGCGGCGGAGCAAAGGGTCACTTCGTCTTCGGACATCACGTCCGAAGCACCCTTGCGACGGGGGCCACCTTTGGCCCCCTTGGCCTTCTTCTTGGCCTTCTTTTCGGGCGGCCTGTAGGGCGCCGGAACCAGCATCTTTTCCAGGAGCGGGATGACTGACTCTTCGGGCAGCGGAGCCGAACTATGGATCCGCTCCGCTCTCTCCGTCCACACCTGAAAAAATACAGCAAAGGTTAGGCATCCTCCTTGAACAAACAAGTAGAAGGTACGCCTTAAGAAAAGAAGAACTTACCTCATTGGCGGGATGGGAGTGATCGTGCCCACGGTCCGAATCTATGACCGGCGGCTTCTCGTTTCCCTTGAAGAGCAACTTCCAGGCATCTTCGTGAGTAGTTCCGAAGAGCCCTCCCAGGGTCTGGTGCTTCTCCGGGTCAAATTCCCTGTCGGGGAGGCTGATCTGGCCCACGAACACCTATGGGACCGGCGGACCGAGCCCCTTTCGGTTCGGCAGGGGGCGGAGGTCGCGCGAAGAGCAGATCGAGGCGAAGCACACGAGCAGTTTACCCAGCTTCGGAGCTCTCCGGAGAGATAACACTCCCTCGCTGCATGTCTTAGTGTATTGAGTTCTTGCTCAAGAGCGCTGAAAAGTGCTCTACACACACAAGCGCTAACGAGACCGAAGCGTGAGTGTTCTCTCGGCTTCCAACCCTTCGACTTCCCCTACGCTATGCGCATGGGCCTCCTTTTATATGCTAAAGGGGTTTCCGACAGGTGGCAACGTAAACAAGGGTGAAAATGGAAAAGGAGTGGTTGGTACAGCTACTTGTACAGTGTATCATACCTAACCCTGACGGCAGGGGACAAAGGCATTAAATGCCCGTCTACGTCGCCCTAACAGTGTAGAAAGGGACCGTCAGGGGCGCCACCGCTTGCCATCACACCGCTGGCCGCAAGACCTCTTGCCACGCGCTACCGAAAGGTCCCAGGCGACACGTTAGTGGATGTCTTGGAGCGCAGTCTGAGTGGTGGTCTGCGTCGAGCGCCTTTGCCGCGGTTGTTGTCTTGTCGCGTCCTAAGCTTGTCACCATCGGGCCTTCCCGGCAAGCTCCTCTTCCCGGGCCTTGTCTCCTAGGTGCCTTGGGTGGCCTTCCGGCAAGCTCCTCTTGCCGGGCCTTGTCTCCTTAGCTTGAATACTTTGTTCTTGAATGGCTCCAAAGGAACCACGGAGGACCTTGGCGGTCACCCGGTAAGCCTTGCTGGAGGGCTGCAATCGTCAGGCACAAGTTCGGGATACTAGGGTACCCCTACTCTAGTACACCGGCAGAGCCCCGGCCTGGGTCACACACGGTGCCGAAGGCCAGGGCTGTGCCCAAACAGGCATGGGCACGCTGCGGGTTACGCCATAACTCACCCGGACCCACCACACCCTCCACGAGCAGCCAGCGTCCGAAGGCGTCGTGTGAGAGAGATCGTGGGTGGTTTCTTTATTCGGGAAGACGGAACGTCCGCCTCCCTCTTTATAAGCAGGGAAACAGGGTAGTTCGCCCATCTCGCCGATTCTTTGTCCAATCTCGAAAAACCTCCATTGCTCCCCCCTTCTTCCCAAGGCTGAAAAGAGAGCAGCTCACTTCATCGCCTCCAGCATCACCAACGCCGTTGATCTACCTCACCACCTCCGCCATGGCTCCGAAAGCCGACAAGGGGAAGGCCGTGAAGTCGGCCGAGGCGCAGCGGCTTGCGGCGCTGCGGAAGGAGCGGGCAATCTTCCCCCCTCAGCTTGCCGCGAGGGAGCTGAGGGAGTACTACTACCTCTTCTGGTCGACGGAGACACGAGTGCATCCGCGCACGAAGGTACTCCCAGCTACTGCTTCGGAACTGGCTCCGAATGGGTACCCTTTCTTCAAGGCTTGTTTCTATCGCGGGCTCGCCCGCCTTTCTCTGAATTTTTCTGCGATATCATGAACAGCTACGGGTTCCGCCTCCTTGACTTCACCCCCAATGCTGTTCTGACCATGGCGGTTTTCGCACATCTCTGCGAAAACTTTGTCGGAGTCCATCCAAACGTAGCTCTTTTCCGCCACTTCTTTATGCCCCGAGTTGAGAGAGGGGAGCCTCTTTCCAGTGGGATCGCACGGATCTCGAGGACCGCAAGAAGGAAGCTTATCTAGAGGAGAGCTCCGCTGCAAATGGGATGAGTGGAGAGCAGATCGGTGCTGGATTGTCGAGGAGAACCTGCAACCGTTTACCAGCGCCAAACCTCGATGGTCTTGGCGCAACGATTGGAAGCAGTCTGCCTCGAACAGGCTAGGCTGAAGATTGCCGTCATCCGGATCCCTACGCTGAGGCTTGCCGGACTTCATCGAGGCGCCGTTGGCGCAGATTTCCTTCGTCGCCGCGCCGCCCCCCTGCGGAGAGGAGGAGACCCGCCGGGAGTTCGAGTAACGCGGCGGATATCATGAGGCTGCGCCGGGCCTCAACTTCAATTTCAGCATCACTGAACTGACGCGATGCTCTGGAGCTGTTCAAGCACGATCTGAGCATCCCGGAGCGTTCAGGTTGCCGAAGAATGTCGTCCACAGTGCAACAATTCCTCGCCGACCGCATCCGCGTAATGATCTTTGCCAGCGACTCGCATGGAATCGTTCCAACCTGGCAAGAGCCTGCAGACGACGTCGTGCGAGTGTTCTTTGACAGCCTGGTAGATGTGCCGATCCGCCCCGATGAACAGAAGAGCCTCACCCGCGACACCATCGATGATGAGATGCAGCGACGCCACTCAGCTGGAAGAGGCGGCAAGAGGCTGCCATGGGCGTAGTTCGGATTCACCGTGGAGGAGGCAGAGGGCAGCAGAGGCGGCAAGCCTTGTCGAGCGAGGGAGTTTGCCGGCGAGGAAGAGCTTGTCGAACTGAAGCCGAGTCGAGCGAGCCGCCGAGGGCGCCTCCTCCCCTCCATCAGACTGACTTGCCGCGGCGGAGCCCCAGCTCCACCAAGAAGGCGTCTCCGCAAAGGCGGAGACGTGGCAGGCGGCGAGGCAGGTCAACAACCGCCCACATGGCGCCCGCAGCTCCACCGCTGCAAGCATCATTGCTGTGGAGCACCTCACGCTGCTGCGGCAACCGGAGCAGGGCCCTCCCAGACCACCGCTTCTGCTCCCGCCAAGCGGCCAAGGGAACCTACTCCTCCGCCTCGTCGTACTGGAGGCAAGCCAGAATTTGATCTCTCCGCGCTCAGGTCCGACGAGGAAGAAGAAGAGTAAGATTCTTTGCAACATTTGTAGTTCTTCGGCTTGTTGCTTTGTCTTGTATCTGATTTGCTTCACTCTGAACCCATTCCTTTTCGTGACGCTGGCCCAGAGAGCGTCGAAGAGAGCCAAGGCCCCGGTGATTGTCATCGAGGATGAACCCACCGCGACAGCAGGAGGCGCGTCCGAGACCACCTTGCCGGACGTGGCAACTCTTCCTCAAAGCATCCCCCAACGCAGCCCCCAGCGTAAGTATATGGTTTACTTCTTGCTGTTAGGCGTGCATGGGTGCCCTTTCTTTGCTGATATCCGACTGCTGATTTGTGTAGGAGCAGAGCAGCCTTACCAGGAGTGCCACAAGCCGCCTCGACATGCCTTCTGCTTCGACTACACCGCCAAGGGAGGATTCCCGGCAAGGGAGCGTTCTCCGACAAGGGAGACTTCTCCGGCAAGGGCAGTTCTCCGGCAAGGGACAGCTCTCCGGCAAGGGGACAGACCAGCGATCCTCGTGGCGGAGACCATCACTGCAGACCCTAGCACAGGTAATCCTCTTGCTTGAAAAATTTCCTTGTGTTCTTCTTCTTCTGATTTTATTTTTGAATATTTGCTTGACTTTTCTTCATTTTCCGGTCGTCGGATCCATCCGCCACAGAGCCAATGGAGACCGACGCCGCCGGCGAGGAGGACGCGCGCGGCAACACTGGCGACGCCGCCACATCGGAGAAGAAGTCAAGGCCGACGAGCCCGCCGCAAAGAGGCCGCCAAAGCTGCCGCCGCAGAGCCGGGCGAGGGGTCCGGCGATCGACCGACGGCCCCGAGGCCGCAGGAGCGCCAGCGCCACGCCGATCCCGATCCCTCCGCTACAGGCAGCTGCGGCTCAAGAGCCCCAGCCCGACGCCTATTTGAAGGTCGGCGATGGCGTCTTCATCAAGCTCCCATGGGCGCCGAGCTGGCGCGCGAAGGAGAAACTTTTGATGAAGAGCTGCTCGCCTCGCTGGATCGGGACGCTGGTCGACGACCAAACAGCAGCGTGGCGAAGTCCGAGGAGGAGCATGCTGCGGAAGCTTGTCGCTCTCTACCGCGCCCGACAAGCCAAGCTGGAATCCCGGGAAGGGCTTGTCACGAAGGCGGGAGCAGACATCGAGAAGCGCGCGGAGGAGCTCCGGGGCCTCAACCAGGAAGCTGTCCGGTCCCTGGCAGAGGAGCGGGAGCAACTCGCCGAGGAGCACAAAGCCTTCCTCCTCGAGAAGGCTGAAGCTGAGGAGCAACAGTGGCTTGCCGCCGAGAAGCTATCTGCGCAGGAAGGCGAGTTTGCGCAGAGGAAGGTTAATCTTGACAGCCATGAGGAGGATCTAGCCACGCGCGAGCAAACATTTGGCGGGGCTCTCAAGGAAGCAAAGGATGCCGCCGCAGCTGCCGAGGCCGCCAAGAAGGAGCTAGAGACGAAGGTGATGCAGCTGGAGGCCAATCTCAAGGAGAGCGGTGAGGAGCTTGCTGCACTCAAGCATGAGCGCGAGAAGGACGCCTACACTCTTGGCGAGCTGCAGGGCCGTCTCGCCGAGAGGAGCAAGGAGCTCAGCGCCGCCAAGGACTCCAACACATATCTCGAGTTGAAGCTGACCACCTTGACTCAGGCGCTGGACGGCGCCAGGGAGCAGGAGGTGGCCTTGAAGGAGAATATCAAGGCCGACGAGGCGCTGCTGGCGAGTGCTGCTGCCGCCCAGAATACCTTTAGGGAGAATGTGGAGCACTGGACCGAGGGTCTCGTGGATGTTGCTGCAGCCATCGACGAGGAGCTGGCCTTGTTGGGATGGAGGATCTTGGATATTCCTCCGATAAGCACCTCCTACCCAGCGCCAAGCTCAGCTTGTTCTTCAAGGGCGTGGTGGACGGCCCTCCAGCGACTCCGGGAAGAAATCCCAAAGCAGTGGCCGAGGAGTCGCGCCAGATCTGCGCTGGAGCTCTTCAAAAGGTCTTGATGAAGGTGGCCTTCCGCAACCCAGGCCTCAACCTCACCAACGTCCTCAAGTCCTTGCCGCCGGACGCTGATGTGGAAGCGCTCAAGACCCTTGTCGCACCCATCGTGGACAGGGTGAGCGGGATCAAGAGGGTTGAGGGCGGTCGCGTAGATTAGGCCGCCTGCTTTCTCTTTTTCTTGCCGCTGCTGGTCATGTTATGAGAACCATCTATTAGATCTGCGACAAGCTATCTTGTAATATAACTCTATTTCGGGTAGCAATTGCTATGCTATTTCCTTTACTTGGTTCCTTCCTTTGTATGTTTTTGCCCTACGCTTTTAGGGAACTTGTCATATGAGGCACTGGTCATGAGCGCTGAAAAGGGACGTCAACTTCTTTGGCGGTCTTGCTATCGACAAGAAACCTTGTCGCAACTAGTCGCAGCTCACTTAAGTTGTTGAGCGGACTCGAAACAAAGTAAGGCGCAACTAGCTATGAGTTGGTTCCTCCGCCGCATGTGTTTTCCATACAAAGTACGATTAGCTCGAGGAAGATAACTTAAAAATTTTAAAACTGATTGCTCAAACTTTAGCAACTTAGCTTTTCTGTCGTTTGCTTCCTGGTAAGGCTAGACTTCCTTGAGCGACGCTTGGTCCACACCATTATCTTCTCCTTTCCCCTCGGCAAACTTGTGGGCGAGGGAACCTTCCTTTCTTTGAGAAAGAGAAAGAAGAGAAAATAAAGATATGGAGCCTTATGGCTCGTTATTGCTTACCGGGGTAGGTGCTGCACAAAGTGTCAGATAACGCATGCAAAATAGAAGTAGAAAGCATGATATTGACAAGATGTGCGGCACATTAGCCTTACTTATGCACGGGATCTGCGCCCGCTTTGTACAAAGGATTACATGCAACATCGGCAAGACTTGTACAAAAGGTGGTTGCCGAACAGGTTCCGCAACCGTCTTCTACGGGTAAAACTTACGAAGATGCTCAATGTTCCGTGAGTTGCTCACCGGAATGCCATCTTCGGTCTCAAGGCGGACATCGCCAGCCTAGTGACTCGTTTCACCCGGTAAGGGCCTTCCCACTTCAAGGCGTCAACTTGTTGGAATTCTTGGCGGACTGAACGCTACCAAGAACAAGGTCGCCTTCCTCGAGACTTCTGGCATTAACTTTGCGGCTATGGTAGCGGTAAAGCTTGCTGGTATCGAGCAGCTCAGACAAAGCAGCTCAAGACGATCCTCCTCAAGGAGCAGCGCGTCATGTTGTCGCAATCGCTCTTGCTCAAGCTCATCATAAGCGAGCACTCGAGGTGATCCGAGATACGAGTTCCGTGGGGAGAACTGCCTGCTGCTCCATAGACTAGAGCGAAAGGTGTCCGCCGCTGGCTCGATTTGGCGTCGTCCTGATCGACCAAAGAACCACCGGCAGCTCCTCAATCCAGTTCTTTCCGCACTTGTGCAGCCTGTCGAAAGTTCTGGTCTTGAGCCCGCGCAACACTTCAGCATTTTCCCTCTCCGCTTGACCGTTACTTCTCGGATGAGCAACAGAAGCGAAGCAAACCTTGGCGCCAAGATCTTGGACGTACTGCATGAAGGTGCGGCTCGTGAATTGCGTGCCGTTGTCGGTGATGATCCTGTTAGGGATTCAAACGGCAAACAATCGACCTAAAGAACTTGATCGCCGATCGTCTTGTCACCTTCCTCATCGCTTCCACTTCCGCCACTTTGTGAACTTGTCGATTGCAAGTACAAGTACTCAAAGCCCCGACAGCTCGGGGAAAGGGGCCGAGGATGTCGAGCCTCCGCATCAAAATGGCCAGGATAAAGGGATCGCCCGGAGAGCTTGAGCTGGCCGGGTGTATCTACTTGGAATGGAACCGCACGCTTCACACTTGGTTACTTGTGCGAGTTGCATCCCGGAGGCTGTCGGCCAAAAGAAACCTTGCTTTAACGCTTTGTTTAAGCAAGTGCTCGCGCCAATGTGGTGACCACATATGCCTCCATGTATCTTCGCCAACAGCTTTTGTCCTTCTTCCCGGTGAATACACTTCAATTTCACACCGTTGAGTCTTCTTCATGCATAAAGTGTGTTGTCGACAAACTGGTACATACTTGATTGTCGGGCTACTCTTTCCGCTTCTTCTTGCTCTTCGGGAAGTTCTCTCTCAAGGAAATGGACAATCTGTTGTGCCCATCTTTGGAGCTTGCGGCTCGACAACAAGGACTAAAGGCACATCCGCTGCTGCGGGAACATCCGCTTTCACGGCGAGAACCTGCGGCTCAGCCGAGCTTGACGTTCCCCGGCAAGCTTGCCGGAGCAAAACTTGTCGGGAGCGTCTGCTTCAACGAAACAAACCCTAGGGCTTGTCGGAGCAGACTGCTCCTCAGCACTGTTGGTGTTGATCTTGGGGACCTTCTTGGCGGCGGCTTCGGGAAGCTCTGCCGGAAAATAGTCACCAGAAATCAGCTTTCTCTTCTTGCTCTGTCCAGTTGATGGCGTTACAGACGGTTGAGTCAGCTTGAGCACAAAAATCCCTGGTTCCACAGGCAACTTAAGTGCAGCGCACTTGACGTGCCATCAGCAATGTCGTTCTGAGCTCTTGGAACATGTTCCATTTGCAGGCTGTCAAAGTGCTCTTCTAGCTTTCTCACTTCATCAACATAAGCTTCCATCAACGGACTCTGATAACTCTTGTTCACTTGGCGGATGACAAGCTGTGAGTCACGCCTGACAATGAGCTTCTTGATCCCAAGGTCTGCTGCGATCCTGAGACCGGCAAGCAAACCTTCATACTCTGCAGTATTGTTCGTTGCTTGCTCCTTGGGAAGGTGCATCTGGACTACATACTTGAGGTGCTCTCCGGTGGGTGCAACAAGTAGCACGCTCGGCCAAATAGCTTTTGCAAATGAGAAGGCACCATCAAAGTACATCAGCCACTCTTTGCTTGCTTCCTTGACGGGGATGCTCGTCTTTGGAATTTCTTCATCTTGTGTTGGCGTCCATTCTGCTATGAACTCCGCCAATGCTCTGCTTTGGATAGTTGAAGTGCTCTCAAACTTGTGGCCAAAGCTTGACAGTTCCAGTGCCCACTCGACAATCCTGCCTGTTGCCTCTGGATTTTGCAGTATCCTCTTCAGCGGAAAATGAGTGACGACTGTGATCTCATGTGCCTGGAAGTAATGGCGCAGCTTTCTCGAGGCCATGAGGAGGCCGAAAAGCAATATCTGCACACCAGAGTACCTTGACCTAGCCCCTGCAAAAGGGAACTGACAAAGTAAACTGGGCGCTGCACCATTCTTTTCTGCATCTTCTCATGCGTCTGCGTAGATCCATCCTTGTCGGGACCAGAGCTTGCCGGTGAAGCCCCCTGCTCGTCGTGGATGCATCTGCCATGGTTGCTAGCTCATCATCCGCCTCCCTCTCCGCTACTAACGCAGCACTAACCACTTGATTGGTTGCCGCTATATATAGCAGCAACTTCTCTTGTGGCTTAGGTGCGACAAGTGTTGGAGTGGAGGACATGTATCTCTTCAAGTCCTGCAGCGCAGCCTCCGCTTCGGGAGTCCATTTCATTGGACCTGCCTTTTTCAAAATTTTGAAAAATGGTAGGGCGCGCTCAGCAGACCTAGAGATAAACCTGCTGAGGGCAGCTACGCAACCGGCAAGCCTTCGTACATCCTTGACGCGCTTTGGTGCTTCAATCTACTCAATGGCCTTGATCTTGTCGGGATTGGCTTCAGTTCCCCGGCCGAGACCACGAAGAACCCGAGAAGCTTGCGGAAGGGACTCCAAACACACACTTCTCGTGGTTGAGCTTGAGGTTGATCTTGCGCGCAGATTTGCAAAGGTTTTGTCTAAATCTTGAATCGAGTCGCCTTGTCCTTGCTTTTGACAACTATGTCATCCATGTAGGCTTCCACATTTACTGTGCATTTGCGGCTCAAAAGCGTCATGGACTACTCTTGCAAATGTTGAACCAGCATTCTTTAATCCGAAGGCATCCCATTTAAAATAAAGTATGTGCCACATGGGGTGATGAATGCGGTCTTCTCCTCATCCTCTTCTGCCATGAAGATCTGATGGTATCCTGAATATGCATCAAGAAATGAAAGCAAATGACATCCGGCCGTGGAGTCAACAATCTGGTCGATGCGCGGCAAGGGAAATGGGTCTTTGGGACAAGCTTTATTAACATCGGTAAAGTCGATACAAGGTCTCCATTTCCCGTTTGCCTTGCGCACGACTACTTGATTGGACCAACCACGTAGGATGGAGCACTCCTCTGACAAGGCCTGCTGCTTCCAATTTCTTGATTTCTTCTGCGATGAATTCTTGGCGCTCCACCGCACGCTTCGACTTTACGCTTGACGGGCCGCATGAGGACAAACGGCAAGATGGTGCTCAATTACTTTCACAGGAACACCGGGATGTCGACGGTTGCCACGCAAACACGTCGACGTTCGCCCGTAGGAAAGCAACGAGCGCGCCTTCCTATTTAGGGTCGAGAGTGGCACTGATGGTGAAGGTACCACCAGTGCCGTCCTCCTTGGCGGACACCTTCTTGGTCTCTGGTGGAGCTGCCATCGTCTTCTTACACTTGTCGGTGGAGCTCGATGGTGCGTCCTCGACGGTGGCGCAGCACTCGAAGAGGTGCGCTTGCCGGAGTGGGCATCGAGCTCTTGCCGGACTTGGTCTTCTTCTTCGCCCCGGGAGTTTCAGCGGCAAGTGGCTTGCAATCTGCTGCAGCTGCTGCTTCCCGGTAGATCTTGTCGGCGCAGATAAGAGCATCCTTCTTGTCGCCAGGGATAGAGATGACACTATCGGGCCTGGCATCTTCATCATGTTGTATGCATAGTGAGAGGCTGCCATGAATTTGGCGAGTGCTGGACGGCCAAGTATCCCATTGTAAGGCAATGGAAAGTCAGCAACGTCAAAAATGACCCTCTCAGTCCTGAAGTTCAACTCGCTGCCAAATGTCACCGGCAACGTGATCTTTCCCTTCGGCTTGCTCCTTCCCGGATTGATTCCTTGGAATGTGCGGTCTCTTCGAGCTTCGCCATCGTGGATCTGGAGTTTCGGAGCACCGCCGAGGAGATCAAGTTCAAGCCGGCCCGCCGTCAACTAGCATCTTAGTGACCTTGAGGTTGCGGATAGTTGGTGAAACCAACATCGGCAAGCACCGACCGCGATTCTGCGATCGGGTGGTCCTCGATATCAAAGATGATAGGCGTCTTTGGACCATTTCAGAGGCTTGCGTGACTCGACGGATGGTTCTGCCGCATTGACTTCCCGCATCCACTGCTTGAGCTGGGGTATGAAGTATGCAGAGAAGCACCGCCGTCAACGCACAGGACCTCTGTGGCTTTCTGGAACTCCTGCTCATCGGTCTCGTCATCATCCATGTGTTCATCATCGTCGTCGTCATCATCCTTGTCGCGGCCGCGGGGAGGTCTGTCTCCTTGCCGCTGCTTGGCCTTGCCGCGGTGTCCTCCTCGGCCGGGACGCTTCTTGCTAGCTCCTCTAGCACCTTCCTGGGCCTTCTCCTTGTCGCGTCGTTCGTATTCAGCCTTCTGCTGCTCGACAAGCTGCTCGACCTTTTTGCAGCTCTGGAGGTCATGGCCCTTGGTGCGGTGGATCTTGCGATCGCTTTGTTGGAGCCGTCCTGCTTGTCAGCGACCGCCACAGCCTGGCAGTTGGTGCCAGCGGCAACCTCCTTGCCGGAGCTACCAGCTTTGGCTTTCTTGGCGCCACCTCCGTTGTCGGACTGCTCAACAACTAGCACATCTTTGCCTTTCTTCTTCCTGTTGTTCCGCCGCCGGTTTTTCTTTGCCGGGGCGGTGTCCTCACTATCAGATCCTCCTGCTGAGTATTCTCTCCGGGAGTCTCCTCCTTCCTCAAAGACGTGCACACTTGTCGGCCAGGGTATATAGCTCACTCACGTCTACGATCTTGCACATCGCCATCTCCTCCGCATCCTGCGGTTTCGCACGCTCGATGGAACGCGCTGATTACATCAGGGGTGGACATCTGAGATGTTGTCTTTGTCTGTGGTGAATCTCTGAATGTACTTGCACAGGGGCTCTCCTTCCTTCTGGGCGAGCATATGAAGGTCGCTTTCTTGGCCATGGGGCTTGTGGCCGCCTGTAAAGGCGCCGACAAACTGATGGCATAGATCTGCCTAAGAGGATATGGAGTTGTCAGGCAAGTGCATGAGCCAGGATCTGACATTGGGCTTGAGCACCAGTGGGAAGTAGTTGGCCAGGATCTTGTCATCTCGCCCCCCCGGCAGCTTGCACCGCGATGGTGTAGATGCTGAGGAACTCCGACGGATGAGTCTTGCCGTCGTACTTCTAAATGCACGTCGGCTTGAAATTCTTGCAGGGCCTTTGGACTTGCCGCAGCTCACGAGTGAACGCAGGGCAACCTCATCACAGACGGCAAGTCGCTGGTTCTTCGGCGCGTGCATGTCGACAGAGGGCCCAGCGCTGGTCGGATTGACGCCGCGCTTCTCTTGGCGCGATGCGAGTTCGAGCGTCTTCTTGCCGCTGCTCGTGAAGAACTTGGCGCTGATCGCGACGAGCTCGTGAATCCGATGATGCGGTGGAGTCGCTGTCGAGGTGGATCCGGCGAAGTTGACGATCTTGGCCTTCGGGCGGAGAGTGCATGGTGGTTGCACCCCACGGTTTCTTGCCGCCACCGGCTCGTGTTTAGCAGTCCTGCCGGCAGCGATGCACTTTCGGCTGCCGCGGAGCGCCGCTGGCAAAGCCGATGAGACTACGAATGGTGGCCCTCCATTCATCGACCTTGTCGGCTGTTGGAGGGTAATCCAGAGCGCTTGAGCTCTCGCCAAAGCTTCGCTGGAGTGGTGGGTGGCGATGGCGAACGGCGCGAGGAGCGGATATGCTCGGACTTCTAACTATGTTAGAAGGAGAAGTATCCCGCCCAGCGACAAGGTTTCGCCGCGCCAAAGATGTTGGCGTGCATGCTGGTCTTGAGCATCCCGAGATCTACCAGCTCGATCTTGGTCCAACGGCGTATGGCGTTGTGAATACCATGACGTTGTCGGTCCCGCGCCTCTGAGACGGGCGCGGTGCATGTACGGACGCCGAGGTCTGCGCAGCCTTGTCCTTGGACTTGGCAGCACCGTGGGCTCCGTCGATGTCCATTCTTCGCGGCGTCTACCCCACCACCCATTTGCTCCGGTGGTGGTGGGTTCGACGCGACGGAACATCTGCCGCCAAGCCTTCTTCTTGGTGGCATGTCGATGAAGATGATGAAGATCTAGCTCGTGTGGACGCCGGATCAGGTTCACACAATCTCGACGCCCTACTGGCGCGCCAAAGATGTCGGGGAGGCTGATCTGGCCCACGAACACCTATGGGACCGACGGACCGAGCCCCTTTCGGTTCGGCGGGGGGCGGAGGTCGCGCGAAGAGCAGATCGAGGCGAAGCACATGAGCAGTTTACCCAGCTTCGGAGCTCTGCGGAGAGATAACACTCCTACTGCTGCATGTCTGAGTGTATTGAGTTCTTGCTCAGGAGCGCTGAGTGCTACAGTACACACAAGCTGCTAACGAGACCGAGCGTGAGTGTTCTCTGGCTTCCAACCCTTCGACCCCCCCCCCCTACGTTGCGCATGGGCCTCCTTTTATATGCTAAAGGGGTCTCCGAAAGGTGGCAATGTAAACAAGGGTGAAAATGGAAAAGGAGTGGTTGGTACAGCTACTTGTACAGTGTATCATACCTAATCCTGACGGCAGGTGACAAAGGCATTAAATGCCCGTCTACGTCGCCCTAACAGTGCAGAAAGGGACCGTCAGGGGCGCCACCGCTTGCCACGATGGCAATCTTGTCAGCGCCGCTTGCCACATCACGGCGTCACGACCTCTTGCCACGCGCTGGAAAGGTCCTGGGCGACACGTTAGTGGATGTGCCGGAGCGCAGCTTCTGAGTGGTGGTCTGCCGCGGTAAGCGCCTTGCCGCGGTTGTTGTCTTGTCGCGTCCGGAAGCTTGTCGCTCATCGGGCCTTCCCGGCAAGCTCCTCTTGCCGGGGCCTTGTCTCCTAGGTGCCTTGGGTGGCCTTCCCGGCAAGCTCCTCTTGCCGGGGCCTTGTCTCCTTGGCTTGAATACTTTGTTCTTGAATGGCTCCAAAGGAACCACGGAGGACCTTGGCGGTCACCCGGTAAGCCTTGCCGCGGAGGGCTGCAACTGCCCGTGCACAAGTTCGGGATACTAGGGTACCCCTACTCTATTACACCGACATTCCCATAAAGGGAAGCTTCGGCTTTGGCAGGGGAGAATCCGGCGAACCAGCATCACCTGGATCACGTCGACGAGCTTGATGTTTTTATCCACCATACTCTAAATTCGCGTTTGCAGCACTATCAGCTCGTCTGACGCCGACCAGTTGGGGCCTTTCTCCTTCCAAGAGGTGAGCCGCATTAGGGCTTCGGCCTTAAACTCGGGAGCCGCCGCCCAAGTGGTGCCGCGCGACTCTGTGATGTAGAACCACTGCTTCGGCCACTGCTTGACAGTCTCCACAAAAGTGCCTGTGGGCCAAGTGACGTTGGGCATCTTGCTCACCATGGCGCCTCCGCACTCCACGTGCTGACCATCCACCACTTTCGGCTTCATGTTGAAGACCTTGAGCCATAGGCCGAAGTGGGAATGGATGCAGAGGAAGGCCTCGCACACGACAATAAATGCCGAGATGTTGAGGAAGGAGTTCGGGGCTAGATCATGGAAATCTAGCCCGTAATAGTACATCAGCCCGCAGACGAAGGGGTGAAGTGGAAACCCCAATCCGCGGACGAAGTGAGGGAGGAAAACTACCCTCTCAGTAGGCTTCGGGGTGGGGGTGACTTGCCCCTTGGAGGGCAGACAGTGGGCGATTCCTTTCGCAAGATACCCGGCCGCCCGAAGCTGGGTGATGTCCTTCTCCTTGACGGAGGAGACCATCCACTTGCCTTGGCCTACGGATCTGGACATGATTGAGTGCTTCCTTGAGAAGGAGAAGATGGGAACTTGGGCGCTAGAGCTCGAGAATGGAAGGACGGAGAGGAAGAGGAGGCATGGGTGAAGAAAGGGGATTCATGTCTCCTTATAAAGGCAGTGAATATTGAACGCCTCCCCACTCTCCTTAAAACTTGCTTGTTCCCAAGGTCTATGTAAACGGAACGGTTGGGTTACCCATGCCCGTATTGATGAGAATCCCGCAATAAGTGGACATGATCTCTGCTTCGATAAGACGTGCCAATGGCAAGCGCGTCTCGAGAGGTGGAGCGGCAGACGAAAAACGGTTCGAAATTATGACCGGGCGGGCGTGATGACATGTTGCAAAAAGTTGTCAGCGCATTGGGCTCGTGGAATATTATATTCTCCGCGGTTGTGTGTGGTGTGTGTGTTACAAGTCCGGACACGATCAATACGTTCGAAGACTATCTTGGAGTTCGGAAGGAGGAACCCGCCCTGCAATGCCGAAGACAAATCAGCACGTCGGATACCTCGTCATTGAAGCCAGGTTCAGGGGCTACTGGGGGAGTCCTGTATTAAGGGGTCCTCGGGCGTCCGGCCTGTTAGCCATGGGCCGGACTGATGGGTTGTGAAGATACAAAGACCGAAGACTTTACCCGTCTCCGGATGGGACTGTCCTTGGCGTGGAAGGCAAGCTTGGCGATCAAATATATGGATTCCTTTCTTTGTAACCGACCTTGTGTAACCCTAGATCCTCCCGGTGTCTAGACTTAGTCCGGAGCGGGAGATGTTCATTACCATAGTCATACAGGCTAGACTTTTAGGGTTTAGCCATTACAATCTCTTGGTAGATCAACTCTTGTAATACTCATATTCATCAAGATCAATCAAGCAGGAAGTAGGGTATTACCTCCATAGAGAGGGCCCGAACCTGGGTAAACATCGTGTCCCCTGTGTTACCATCAACCTTAGACGCACAGTTCGGAACCACCTACCCGAGATCCGCCGGTTTTGACACCAACAGTGGCCCCGTAGACCCTGAAACCGACGCTATAAAATCCTATTTTTCCAGAAAAAATTAGGGACAAAGAATTATCGCGATCCATGAGACGGAGCCGCCATCACCTCATGTTCTTCATCGGGAGGCCAGATCTGGAGTCCGTTTGGGCTCCGGAGAGGGGGATCTTCGTTCTTCATCATCACCAACCCTTCTCCATCGCCAATTCCATGATGCTCGCCACCGGGAGTGAGTAATTCCTTCGTAGGCTTGCTGGTCGGTGAGGAGTTGGATGAGATTCATCATGTAATCAGGTTAGTTTTGTTAGGGCCTGATCCCTGGTATCCATTATGTTCTAAGATTGATGTTGCTATGACTTGGCCATGCTTAATGCTTGTCACTTTGGGCCCAGGTGCCATGATTTCAGATCTGAACCGTTTATGTTATCACCATTATATCCATGTTCTAGATCCGATCTTGCAAGTTATAGTCACCTACTACGTGTTATGATCCGGCAGCCCCAGAGTGACAATAGTCGAGACCACTCCTGGTGATGACCATAGTTTTAGGAGTTCATGTATTCATCGTGTGTTAATGCTTTGTTCCGGTTCTTTATTAAAAGGAGGCCTTAATATCCATTTGTTTCCAATTGGACCCCGCTGCCACGGGAGGGTAGGACAAAAGATGTCATGCAAGTTCTTTCCATAAGCACGTATGACTATTTACGGAATACATGCCTACATTATATTGATGAACTGGAGCTAGTGCCGTATCGCCCTAGGTTATAACTGTCTCATGATGAATATCATCCAACAAGTCACCGATCCAATGCGTACGAATTTATCTTATATTGATCTTGCTAAGTTACTACTGCTGCTATTACTATTGCACTTGTTACAAAACTACGGCAATCACTATTACTGTTACTGTTACTGCTGTCACTATTACCAAAACTATCATATTACATTGCTACCGATCATTTTGTTGCAGATAATTAATCTCTAGGTGTGGTTGAATTGATAACTCAGCTGCTAATACCTTCAAATATTCTTTGGCTCCCCTTGTGTCGAATCTATAAATTTGGGTTGAATACTCTACCCTCAAAAATTGTTGCGATCCCCTATACTTGTGGGTTATCATGATGCAGCAAAGGAGCGCAAGTATTTCCCTCACTTTTGAGAACCAAGGTATCAATCCAGTAGGAGACAACGCAACAAGTCACAGAATACCTGCACAAACAAACACCAACTTGCAACCAACGCGACAAAGGGGTTGTCTATCCCTTCACGGTTATTCGCAAAGTGAGATCTGATAGAGATGGATAAACGGTAAAGTAATATTTTTGGTTTATGGAACGGAAAGTAAAGATTGCAAAGAAAGTAAATAGGAAACTAGAGATTGTAGATCGGAAACTTATATTATGGAAAATAGACCCGGGGACCATAGATTTCACTAGAGTCTTCTCTGAAGATAGAAATTAATACGGTGGGTGAACATATTACTGCCGAGCAATTGACAGAAAAGTGCAAAGTTATGACGATATCTAAGGCAATGATCATGAATATAGGCATCACGTCCATATTAAGTAGACCGAAACGATTCTGCATCTACTACTATTACTCCACACATCGACCGAGTCCTGCGTGCATCCAGAGTATTAATTTCATAAGAACAGAGTAACGCATTAAGCAAGATGACATGATTTAGCGGGATTAACTCAAGAAATATGATGAAAACCCCATTTGTTTATCCTCGATGGCAACAATACAATACGTGCCTTGCTGCCCCTGCTGTCACTGGGAAAGGACACTGCAAGATTGAACCCAAAGCGAAGCACTTCTCCCATTCCAAGAAAAACCAATCTAGTTGGCCAAACCAAATCGATAGTTTGAAGAGACTTGCAAAGATATCAAATCATGCATATAAGAACTCAGAGGAGATTCAAATATTTTTTTATAGATAAGCTGATCATAAATCCACAATTCATCGGATCTCAGCAAACACACCGCAAAAGAGTATTACATCGAATAGATCTCCAAGAAACATCGAGGAGAACTTTGTATTGAGAATCAAAGAGAGATAAGAAGCCATATAGCTACTAGCTATGGACCCGTAGGTCTGAAGTAAACTACTCACGCTTCATTGGAGAGGCAATGGTGTTGATGTAGAAGCCCTCCGTGATCGAATCCCCCTCCGGCAGGATGCCGGGAAAGGCCCAAGATGGGATCTCAAGGGTACAGAAGGTTGCGGCGGTCGAAAAGTGGTTTAGTAGCTCTCCTGGATGTTTTTAGGGTATAAGAGTATATATAGGAGGAAGAACTAGGTCAAGGGGTCTACGAGGGGCCCACAAGGTCGGGGGGCGCTCCCTCCACCCTTGTGGCCGCCTCGTGGCTCTTCTGACTTGCACTCCAAGTCTAATGGGTGTCATCTGGTCGAAGAAAAATCATCGCGAAAGTTTTATTCCGCTTGGACTCCGTTTGGTATTCCATTTGTGCGAAACTCTAAAACAAGAGGAAAATAGAAACTGGCACTAGGCTCTAGGTTAATAGGTAGTTCTAAAATTCATATAAAATAGCATATTAATGCATATAAAACATCCAAAACAGATAATATAATAGCACGGAACAATAAAAAATTATAGATACGTTGGAGACGTATCATAGACCACCGAGGTGGTTTCGTTTGTGATCCGGAAGTGATCACCTTGATATGATGAGGTTCGTGGTTGCAAGGTGACCGAGATGGTAAGCGGGTCTGAAAGGCCCTGTTATGAGCATGATCACTTCACGAGTAGCATGTTAATTCTTGCATTAAACCTGCTTAAATATCGTTGCTGTTGTTTGCCACTGTTGCTTTGTTTGGGTGAGCTTGCAAGTACATTCAATGTACTGACCTGGCGTGTCATGCCACTTTGAGGAGAAGTCATACCGGAGTTGGAGTTGCATATCGTATCGCAGTCTAGACCGTGTCCACACCAGTGTCCCTGTGAGATGGAGTTCTTCTACGTCGTTGTTTCACTGCCGTGTAGTCTTATCATGATGTCGATGCCCCTGCTCATGTCTACTAAATAATGTACATATGTTTAGCAGCACCGAGTGTGCCGCTTGGCCTCGCTACTTGATGTAATATCAAACAGTATGTTCTGACTTGTACCAATAAAGCAGTTGTATTTCTATACCAAGTTGTTGTGTATTGCCAGAAGACTAGATCTCTGGGCTGGCAATGCAAGGCAAACCGGTCACTCTGAGTTGCGGTGCCACATAAACCCATCATATACACTTCCTCAAAGCAGCCACCATACCTACCTATTATGGCATTTCCATAGCCACCCCGAGATATATTTCCATGCAACTTCCACCGTTCCGTTTATTATGATACATACCATCATTGTCATATTCCTTTGCATGGTCATGTAGTTGGCATAGTATTTGTGGCAAGGCCATCGATCATATTTTTTATACATGTCACTCTTGATCATAGCACATCCCGGTACACTGCCGGAGGCATTCATATAGAGTCACATCTTGTTCTAGTATTGAGTTATAATTCTTGAGTTGTTAGTAAATAAAAGTGTGATGATCATCATTATTAGAGCATTGTACCATGTGAGGAAAGGATGATGGAAGCTATGATTCCCTCACAAGTTGGGATGAGTCTGTGACTTTATAAAAAATAAAATAGGCCAAAGAAGCCCAAACAAAAACAGAAAAAACAGAGAAAATGAGAGAAGGGTCATTGTTACTATCCTTTTTCCACACTTGTGCTTCAAAGTAGCACCATGATCTTCATGATAGAGAGTCTCCTATTTTTTCACTTTCATATACTAGTGGGAATTTTCATTATAGAACTTGGCTTGTATATTCCAATGACAGGCTTCCTCAAATTGCCCTAGGTCTTCGTGAGCAAGCAAGTTGGAGGCACACCCACTTAGTTTCTTTTTGAGCTTTCATACACTTATAGCTCTAGTGCATCTGTTGCATGGCAATCCCTACTCACTTGCATAGATATCAATTGATGGGCATCTGCATAGCCCATTAATTTGCCTAGTTGATGTGAGATTTTTCTCCTTCTTTTTGTCTTCTCCACCACCACCATATTCTATTCCACCTATAGTGTTATATCCATGGCTCACGCTCATGTATTGCGTGAAAGTTGAAAAAGTTTGAGAACATCAAAAGTATGAAACAATTGCTTGGCTTGTCATCGTGGTTGTGCATGACGAAATACTTTGTGTGATGAAGATGGAGCATAGCCAGACTATAGGATTTTGTAGGGATAACTTTCTTTGGCCATGTTATTTTGAGAAGACATGGTTGCTTTATTAGTATGCTTGAAGTATTATTGTTTTTATGTCAATATTAAACTTTTGTTTTGAATCTTATGGATCTGAATATTCTTGCCACAATAAAGAAGATTGCATTGATAAATATGTTAGGTAGAATTCCACATCAAAAATTATGTTTTTATCATTTACCTACTCGAGGATGAGCAGGAATTAAGCTTGGGGATGCTTGATACGTCTCCAACATATCTATAACTTTTTATTGTTCCATGCTATTATATTATCTGTTTTGGATGCTTTATATGCATTAATATGCTATTTTATATTATTTTTGGGACTAACCCATTAATGTATCTATAAAAAGTCACCGTAAATTTCCATCCCAATCCGAGAACTTCTATTTATACACAAAAAACAACATCATGGTAGTTCTACTGAAAGCAAGGTCAGTCCGGGTTAGTTCCATTCAAATCATACCAAAACAATATAAGATATTTGTAAATATGGCATGAATACTTCATAAATTATGGATACGTTGGAGACGTATCATTGTGACAGCCAATACTTTGTTACCGTGGCAACCGTTTCAAAAATGCCGCCATGGTGGAAATTTCTGAAAACCTTGTCATGGCGACCATTTCAGAAAACGTTGCCATGGCACGAAATTTCAAAAATTCCACCGTGGCACGAAATTATTGCTCCTTGTCCCATGCCTAGTACACCTTCTCCACGTCGGGGGCCTCTGTGTTCGTTTGCCATCATCACCTGTATCATGTAGGCTATCTCTACGGTATTTACATTAACGTGGCAACCTTGTGGCTCCACCCATCATGCCGTGACGCACAGGCCGCTTAACATTACAACATATAACCATCTCATACATAAACCCATTATCATGACGAAGGATGTACCACATCATATGCATACTCTACAAAACCAAGTTAGACGTCCTCTTATCAATTTTAGCAAATTTTAGTTACGCGGTTAACCAGTTTGAACAAATAATACTAGCTACCTACGTCCACACAATTTAGGCGATATTCTTGATGCTAGATTAAGTTTCGGGATGTGTGAGGGAAGAGACTTAATTAAAAATCTTTAGCCCCACACGAAACTTTGTCTAATACACGTGACACCCATCATCCATCTTCGACACCGTCTTGTGTATGTGCTAGTCCACTATTCTCGACTATGATGAAGCCCAAGGAACTGTTAGAAGATTGTCGACAGCCAGAGCCGGTCGATTGTCAGAACCTTGTAACAAAGCGACATCATATTGTCAATCACTGAACCGAAGCAACACTCGTGGGAAGCATATCAAGAACATCAAACCCTCACATCTACATGTGATGTAGATCACAACCTGCATCTACTTATATAACTATGCATGATGCCACTATTGGGAAACGTAGTAGAAAACAAAAAAAACCGTGCCTACGCACACCCAAGATCAATATGAAGATGCATAGCGGGTCCAGATCACGATCGTTACCATCACCGAGTTGTAGAGGAAGAATATCGTGTCGGTGTAGATCATACTTGGAGTCCCTTGAATCGTTGATGAACGATCCCGCGAATCGCCCATGAACAGTCCCTTGAACCAAAGACCGAAAACGCGGCCTCTCTACTTAGCTGCAAGTGTGTAATCTTCACGATCCGACAGCGCTTCATCGTCCAGAGCTGATCGTTGCCAGAGAATTAGAGGGAGCAGATTAGAACCACACGAGGCTTCTAATTACGAGGATTAGTCTAGCTCTAATTAGTCAACTAGGACCAACTAGAACTAGAAGAACTAGAGGAGGCTCCAAAACTTGTATTCTCAAAAGAGCAAAATCCCCTAGTATATATAGGTTGGAGGGGCAATGATACTATCCTTTTTTACCACACTTGTGCTTCAAAGTAGCACCATGTTCTTCATATAGAGAGTCTTCATGATTTGTCACTTTCATATACTAGTATGATTTTTACATTATAGAACTTGGCTTGTATATTCTGATGACGAGTTTCCTCAAATGCTCGAGGTCTTCATGAGAAAGCAAGTTGGATGCACACCCACTTAGTTTCATATAGATAACTTTCATACACTTATAGCTCCAGTGCATCCATTGCATGGAAATCCCTACTCCTCACATTGATGTCTATTGTAAGGCCTCTCCATTGCCTAATGATCCATCAAGTTGATGCGAGACTTTGTCGAACTTTTGTCTTCCCTTATAAACCCCTACCATCATTCTATTTGTCATCGAAAGTGCTAAGTCCATGGCTCACGCTCATGTATTAAGTGAAGTTGAAAAAGCTGAAGCGAGAAAAGTATGATACGATTGCTTGGTTTGGCACTGTGGTGATTTATGATTTATACTTTATGTTAGGAAGACCGAGCTATGACATGCTTACATGATTAAATGAATAGGAATAACATTCTTTAGCACTCTTTATTTTCAAGGGTAATGATTATTTTCTAGTATTCATGCATATTATCGTTTTGATAACAATTAAGTCATCGCTTCCAAATATTCATACTGCAAAAGAATTACACAATTAAGACATGTTAGGTAGAATTTCACATCAAAAAAATATGTTTTTATCATTTAACTACTTGAGGACAAGTAGGAATTAAGCTTGAGGATGCTGATATGTCTCCGACGTATCTATAATTTTTTATTGTTTCATGCTTGTATTATTAATCTTGTATGATTTATGTGCCATTTTATATCATTTTTGTGGACTAAATATTAACTTAGTGCCCAGTGCCAGTTGCTGTTCTCCCCTATTTCTTTGTTTCGCACAAAAAACCATAGCCAACGAATTCCAAACATGATGAAACTTATGGGGCCGGCGGGCAGGCTGATCTGGCCCACGAACACCTATGGGGCCGGCGGACCGAGCCCCTTTCGGTTCGGCGGGGAGCGGAGGTCGCACGAAGAGCAGATCGAGGCGAAGCACACGAGAGGTTTACCCAGCGGAGCTCTCCGGAGAGATAACACTCCTCTGCTGCATGTCTAGGTGTATTGCGTTCTTCCTCGGGAGGCGCTCAAATGCTGCTGATCTGATGCAGGCTGCTAATGAGACCGGCGTGTAGGAACTGATCGACCAGCCCCCCCTTCGTTGCGCATGGGCCTCCTTTTATATGCTCAAGGGGCTCCGACAGGTGGCAACGTAGACGGGGGTACAAATGGAAAATTAGTGGTTGGTACACCTACTTCTACAGTGTACAGTGTAATATACCTAACCCTGACGGCAGGGGACAAAGGCATTAAATGCCCGTCTAGTCACCCTAACAGTGCAAACAGGGACCGTCAGGGGCGCCACCGTTCTCGCCACGATGGCAAACTTGTCGGCTTGCCACCTCGAACGCTGGCTGCCTGACCTCTCGCCACGCGCTGGAAAGGTCGAGGCGACACGTTAGTGGTTGTGCCGAGCGTAGGTATAGAGAGGTGGTCTGCGGCAAGCGCCTTGCCGCGTTGTTGTCTTGTCGCGCCCGAAGCTTGTCGCTCACGGGTCTTCCCGGCAAGTTCCTCTTGCCGGGCCTTGTCTTGTATGTGCACAGGGTGGCCTTCCGGCAAGCTCCTCTTGCCGGGCCTTGTCTCCTAGGTGCCTTGGGTGGCCTTCCCCGCAAGCTCCTCTTGCCGGGGCCTTGTCTCCTTGGCTTGAATACTTTGTTCTTGAATGGCTCCAAAGGAACCACGGAGGACCTTGGCGGTCACCCGGTAAGCCTTGCCGCGGAGGGATGCAACTGCCCGTGCACAAGTTCGGGATACTAGGGTACCCCTACTCTAGTACACCGACAGGAGCGCGCCAAAGATGTCGGGGCAGGCTGATCTGGCCCACGAACACCTATGGGTCCGGTGGACCGAGCCCCTTTCGGTTCGGCGAGGTGCGGAGGTCGCTTTCTTGGCCATGGGGCTTGTGGCCGCCTGTAAAGGCGCCGACAAACTGATGGCATAGATCTGCCCAAGAAGATATGGAGTTGTCCGGCAAGTGCATGAGCCAGGACCTGACGTTGGGCTTGAGCACCAGCGGGAAGTAGTTGGCAAGGATCTTGTCGTCTCGCCCCCCGGCAGCCTGCACCGCGATGGTGTAGATGTTGAGGAACTCCGACGGATGCGTCTTGCCGTCGTACTTCTCCGGTACGTCTGGCTTGAAGTTTTCTTCTTTGGGCCATCGGACTTGCCGCAGCTCACGAGTGAACGCAGGGCAACCTACCGCGTACGGCAAGTCGCCTGGTTCCTCGGGCGCGTGCATGTCAACAGAGGGCCCAGCGCGCTTGTCGGATTGACGTCGCGCTTCTCTTCGGCGCTCGATGCGAGTTCGAGCGTCCTCTTGCTGTCGTTCGTGAAGAACTTGGCGCTGATCGCGATGAGCTCGTGGATCTGATGACGCAGTGGAGTCGCTGTCGAGGTGGATCCGGCGAGTCGGCGATCTTGGCCTTCGGGGCGGAGAGTGCATGGTGGTTGCACCACCACCGGTCTCGCCGCCACCGGCTCGCGTTTGGCAGTCCTGCCGCGGCGGCCAACGCACTTTTCGGTTGCTTCGCAGCGTCGCCCGTTAAGCGGCCGATGAGGCTTTGTATGGTGGCCCTCCACCATCGACCTTGTCGGCCGTTGGAGGGTAATCCAGAGCGATTGAGCTCTCGCCAGAGCTTCGCTGGAGTAGTGGGTGGCGATGGCGAGCGGCGAGGAGTAGGATATGCTCGGACTTCTAACTATGTTAGAAGGAGCGATATCCCGTCCGGCGACCGTGTCTCGCTTCGCGCCAGACATGTTGGCGTGCATGCTGGTCTTGAACATCCCGAGATCCTCCAGCTCGATCTCGGTCCAACGAGCGTATGGCATTGTGAATGCCATGACGATGTCGGTCCCGCGCCTCCTGAGACGGGCGCGGTGCATGTACGGACGCCGAGGTCTGCGCGGCCTTGTCCTTGGACTTGGCAGCACCGTGAGCTCCCCCGTCGCCGTCCATTCTTCCGCCGGCGTCTACCCCACCACCTGTTTGCTCTGGTGGTGGTGGGTTCGACGCGGACGGGGCTTCTGCCGCCGAAGCCTTCTTCTTTGGTGGCATGTTGACGACGATGATGAAGATCTAGCTCGCGTGGACGCCGGATCAGGTTCACACAACCTCGACGCCCCCTACCTAGCGCGCCAAAGATGTCGGGGCAGGCTGATCTGGCCCACGAACACCTATGGGGCCGGCGGACCGAGCCCCTTTTGGTTCGGCGGGGAGCGGAGGTCGCACAAAGAGCAGATCGAGGCGAAGCACGCGAGAGGTTTACCCAGCTTCGGAGCTCTCCGGAGAGATAACACTCCTACTGCTGCATGTCTAGGTGTATTGCGTTCTTGCTCAGGAACGCTCAAATGCTACAGTACGGACGAGCTGCTAACGAGACTGAGCGTGGAGGGAACTGATTGACCAGCCCCCCCCCCCTTCGTTGCGCATGGGCCTCCTTTTATATGCTCAAGGGGCTCCGACAGGTGGCAACGTAGACGGGGGTACAAATGGAAAAATAGTGGTTGGTACACCTACTTGTATAGTGTATGATGTAATATACCTAACCCCGACGGCAGGGGACAAAGGCATTAAATGCCCGTCCTAGTCGCCCCTAACAGTGCAAACAGGGACCGTCAGCGCCACTGCTCGCCACGATGGCAAACTTGTCCGCTTGCCACCTCGCAACGCTGGCTGCACAGCCTCTCGCCACGCGCGCCTGGAAAGGTCCCAGGGCGACACGTTAGTGGTTGTGCCGGAGCGTAGGTACAGAGAGGTGGTCTGCCGCGGCAAGCGCCTTGCCGCGGTTGTTGTCTTGTCGCGCCCGGAAGCTTGTCGCTCACCGGGTCTTCCCGGCAAGTTCCTCTTGCCGGGGCCTTGTCTTGTATGTGCCTGGGGTGGCCTTCCCGGCAAGCTCCTCTTGCCGGGGCCTTGTCTCCTATGTGCCTTGGGTGGCCTTCCCGGCAAGCTCCTCTTGCCGGGGCCTTGTCTCCTTGGCTTGAATACTTTGTTCTTGAATGGCTCCAAAGGAACCACGGAGGACCTTGGCGGTCACCCGTAAGCCTTGCAGCGGAGGGCTGCAACTGCCCGTGCACAAGTTCGGGATACTAGGGTACCCCTACTCTAGTACACCGACACTTTACGGTGATTTTTGAACAAGAAGAGACCTAGAAGCTTCAGGGAGATACCAGAAGATGCACGAAGGCGCGACAAGCTCACACGACGCGCTCGAGGGGGAGGCGCGCCATCAGCACTTGTGGGGCCCATGTGGCTCCGTTTGACCTAATCTCTCGCCTATAATTTCCCTAATATTCCAAAAACCCGGCGGGGTAAGACCCGAAACAATTTTATCACCGCCGCAAGCCTCTGTTCTTCTGCGATCCATCTGGAGGACTTTTCCAGTACTCTGCCGGAGGGGGAAACCATTGGGGAGGCAATCTTGATTGACCTTGTTGTCTCCATGATGATGTGTGAGTAGTTCCCACGGGACCTACAGGTCCATAGCAGTACCTAGATGGCTTTATCTCTTTTTGAACTTCAATACAACGATCTCTTAGGAGAACTATTCGATGTAATTAACGTGGTGCGTTTGTTGGGATTCGATGAATTGTGGGTTTATGATCAGATTATTCATTGGAAGTATTTGAGTCTTTTTTGAGATTTATTTATGTGTGATTTTATAGCCTTGTAGTTCTCTTCGATCTATCTATCTTCTTTGGCCAATTAGATTGATTTATCTTCCGAGGGAGAGGTGCTTGGTAGTAGGTTCAATCTTGCGGTGTCCTTACTCTATGACAGGAGGAGTTGTAAGGCACATATTGTACTATTGGTAGTAAGGATAAAATAATGGGGTTCGAACATATTGTTTGGTCTTACTTTCTCTACATTATGCCATCTTGCTTAAAGCATTGCTCTGTTTGTCATGAACTTAATACTTTGAGATGCATATTGGATATCGGTCTTGGAGCAGAGTAACAATAGTAGGTGCCAGTAAGTTTAACGGTCTACCTGTCACTGATTTAATGCCTATATATTGATCATGCCATGAAGAACCATCATAACTATGCACTATTCTGTGAATTTCCCAACATAATTTGTTTATCCATCGTTGTTATGCCATGAGAGAGATGCCTAACCTATGGTCCCCGGGTTCATTTTCCATGTTTACTGAAACCCTAAAAATTGCTCTCTCTTTTTATTTCCTTTTTATTTTCTTTATTTTATATATCTACCACTATCAGATTTTAATCCTTGCAATTGGCGAGAATAAGGGGATTGACAACCCTCTTGCCTTCGTTGGGTGCAAGCATATGCTTTGTGTGTGTGTGTAGGTATTGTTTATCTTGTTTGTGTGGTGTCTCCTATTGGTTTGATAGACCTTGGTTCTTAACTGAGGGAAATACTATCTGCTACTATACTACATCACCCTTCCTCTTTGGGGAATCCCAAAGTCTATCACAAGTAGCACCCTGACACCCACCATCCTTGATGACAAGAGGGAGCCGCACAAGCAGCCGCATCCTGGCTCTCCAAGGCCATGACTCCAAGGAGGTTGTGACGTAGTCGCCACCATCGCCCACCCTGAGAGACGGGAGCTAGGTATTTCTCCCAGAGACCCACCCACCATTGGATGGAAGAAGACTTCCGACAACACCTCCAAGGAGGGAAATGACATCAAGACGCCATCGTTGTCAGCATCGACCGAGGCCGTGCAAGACTTTTGCCTAAAGCTTCTTCGCATTGCCAACACCGATAGGGAAACACAGCCAGAACTGGGGCAGCAAATCACCCAGAATGCCCAGAGCATGCAAAGACTTGCATAAACCCCTCGTCGAAATCCACCAAACTTCACTCTATGAGTTGCACAGACGCAACACCTCCCGCTTCACCGATAGAACGACCACTGTTGGCCCAGTGGGAACCAGGGTACCACGGGCCACCTGCCTACGCCCCAGGAAGGGCCCCTTGGCCCAACTCATGGGGCAGCCCACCAGCAGGCGCCGCGAAGCCAGCGGCCTCATGAGGGCCTTGCCCCGTGAAGGGTTTCTTCTACAAAGGACTTCACTGAAACTACCATCACGGCATGCAGCCTCATGAGGCCTCCCTCGCAAGACGCCCTCCATCGAGGCCTCCCGAGGAGCCACGTGGGGTGGGTGCCACCCATCACATGGATGACATCATCCAGGCAGGCTCTAGCCTGCACGGTCAGGATAGTTTCCCCTTCGGTGCTAAGGGAGCAGTTATGCCAACCTACCCCCAAAACAAGTCCCAAAGGTTTCCCCTTTGGTGATAGAAGACCAAGATGGTGGCTGTAGGATCAAAAATATGTCTAGAGGGGGGGGTGATTAGACTACTTGACCAAATAAAAACTTATCCTTTTCCCAATTTTAGTCTTTGGCAGATTTTAGCTATCTTAGCACAAGTCAAGCAATCTTAGCACAATTCAAGCAAGCATGCAAAGAGTATATGAGCAGCGGAAAATAGAGGGGGGTGATTAGACACTAAGTACCAAAGTTGCAGTTTTGAACTTCTTTTAGGTTTAAGTGGAGTTTAGGCACAAGTTTAACATTCTCAATCCAAAACAAGCAAGCATGCAAAGAGTATGTAGGCAGCGGAAAATAAAGCATGCAACTTGCAAGAATGTAAAGGGAAGGGTTTAGAGAAATCAAACGCAATTGGAGACACGGATGTTTTTGTCGTGGTTCCGATAGGTGGTGCTATCGTACATCCACGTTGGTGGAGACTTCAACCCATGAAGGGTAACGGTTGTGCGAGTCCATGGAGGGCTCCACCCATGAAGGGTCCACGAAGAAGCAACCTTGTCTATCCCACCATGGTCGTCGCCCACGAAGGACTTGCCTCACTAGCGGTAGATCTTCACGAAGTAGGCGATCTCCTTGCCCTTACAAACTCCTAGGTTCAACTCCACAATCTTGTCGGAGGCTCCCAAGTGACACCTAGCCAATCTAGGAGACACCACTCTCCAAGAAGTAACAAATGGTGTGTTGATGATGAAGTCCTTGCTCTTGTGCTTCAAATGATAGTCTCCCCAACACTCAACTCTCTCTCACAGGATTTGGATTTTGTGGAAAGAAGATTTGAGTGGAAAGCAACTTGGGGAAGGCTAGAGATCAAGATTCATATGGTAGGAATGGAATATCTTGGCCTCAACACAAGGGTAGGTGGTTCTCTCTCAGAAAAAGTGTATTGGAAGTGTAGGTTCATTCTGATGGCTCTCTCTTCGAATGAAGAGTGGGTGGAGGGGTATATATAGCCTCCACACAAAAACTAACCATTAGACACAATTTACCAATCTCGGTGGGACCGAATTGAGAAACTCGGCCGGACCGATTCAGCAAATCTAGTGACCGTTAGGATTTTCGATGGGACCGACATGCAACTCGGTAGAACCGATATGATTAGGGTTAGGGCATAACGTAATCTCGGTGACACCGATTACACAGACTAGGTGAGACCGACTTTGGTAATAAGCTATCCAGAGAGTTGGTGAGGTAAACTCGGTGGGACCGGTTCGCTCCTTTCGGTGGGACCGAAATGTTACGAAAGGGAAACAGAGAGTTTACACTGCAATCTCGATGGGACCGACTGCTCATCTCGGTGGGACCGAAACGTTACGAAGGGAAACCGAGAGATTACAATCCCATCTCAGTGAGACCGAGATCCCTATCAGTGAGACCGATTTTCCTAGGGTTTGTGGCAGTGGCTATGACATCTGAACTCGGTGGCGCCGGATGGAAAGAATCGGTGGGGCCGAGTTTGACTTTTGGTTTGAGTCATATGTGGATGTGAGAAAGTAGTTGAGGGCTTTGGAGCATATCACTAAGCACTATGGAGCAAGAAACTCATTAAGCAACACCTCATCCCTCCTTGATAGTATTGGCTTTTCCTATGGACTCAATGTGATCTTGGATCACTAAAATATAAAATGTAGAGTCTTGAGCTTTTGAGCTTGAGCCAATCCTTTTATCCTTAGCATTTTGAGGGGTCCACTTTTCTCATCCATGGCATGCCATTCATTGAGCTTTTCCTGAAATATTCATCTTGGAATAATGTTAGCTCAATGAGCAATATGTTGTTAGGAATTACCAAAACCACCCAGGGATAGTTGCACTTTCAGTGGCGCGGTAGGACGAGGTCATCGTGGAGCCCCTGGTGCATCACGGATGAACACTTTGGCAGACGAAGACCACCTTTTGTCAGGAGACGCACCGGCGCATGTCCCCTTTCAAATTGCCACCATGTGGTAGCCCTTTCCCGCTCATATTTTCGGGGAAGAGGCCCAAGATGGTGGCAGAGCAGCCACCGTAGCAAAAAAAGTACTCCTTCCTAAACCCTAGCACCATTGCTAAACCCCAAAGAGCTCAGCTCTCCTTGTAGCTCCAAGAGCGTTGTCCACAAGCAATACAACCATGAGAGAGTAGGGTATCACACCGCACAGTGGCCAAATCTGGGTAGCTCACTGTGTCCTCATCGCGCCTAGCTCATAGCCTCGTAGACGCAAAGTCAGGTTCCTAGAGCTCGAACCAGGGTTTTTGGAGGGTTTTCCATGGCTTAGAATCAATCCCCCGACAACCACCACTCGTCGGCGTCAAGCCTAGGGCCGCCGCCCCGACATCCTCGCTGCCCCTCGGATGAAGCAGGTCCTTGCACCATACACAGCCACCACCGAAGAGTTGCCTCATCGGATCCAAAGACCACTGGGGCGTCCTCAACACATCCCTCTGCGCGCCCACACCATGCACATCGGCAGATCCAGAGCAGTTCCATACCTTGCTCCTCGTGATACCGGAATGGGATCAACCACCACCGGGGCATCCTCACGATGCCAGATCCGCGCAGCACGCACGCGTGTCTTGCCCCTCGCGGCCATGCTGCCGCCCGCGCCTGACCGAAGCGCGCCCTCGCCACCTCCTGCTCGGGCGAGCCGGCCACAGTCGCCGAAATCCGTGTCACACCAGATCCACACGCCAACATGGCCGCAGCACCTACCACGCCACCCCTCGCTGGCATCCTGGCCCAAGCGACTAGATCCACGCACTAGCCTGCACTTGCGACGCCTGCACCTCAACTTCACCACGTGACCGCGCCACCCAAGTGACTAGCTGAGGGAGAAGAGATTATCGCCGCCGCCCCGCGCCGCCTGAGTGCCTAGCAGAGGGAGAAGAGATCCTTGCCGCCGCCAATGGGGGAGGTGGTGGTGCGGTGGAGAAGTTTTCCGATGGCTGGGCTGGCTCCCGGGTCACCTGCGGGGAGCGACATGGGAGAGCGTAAGATGTAGTATTCTGAAACTGCTTGAAAAGCAATGGATATGATTAGTGGAAAATGGGAAGATAGCTCCCATGTTATCTATAATTTCAAGGATGAGGTGGAGAAGTGTTCTCCTGGTAGTGTGGTGGAAATAGACAAAGAAAATGTTCAATACACGATCAAAGGAAAAGTCAAGGAGAAGGAATTCTTTAGGAGGGTGTTCATTTCATTCAAGGCATGTTGGTAAGGGACTTAAATGGGTGTCGACCTTACTTGGCCGTGGACTCAACTGCACTAAACGGGAGATTTAAAGGGCAACTAGCTTCGTCCTATGCCATCTGTTATGTTGTGATCCAAATTCAAGTATAAAGATAAATTCTAACTTCTGACGAGTAGAGCGGAGCTCCGGCCCATCGCCGATAGGCTTAGGCCGGAGCGGAGCATAGTGAAGTCTGAAGTTAGCCCATGTGGGCCTCCCCTTTCAGAGATGCTTGGGGTGCATGGGGGGGGGGGCAAGCCCCCATTCGGTACGGATCAGTATTGACTTAGATCACCGCTATTATATATGCCTCTTGTAAGCCACCACATAGGATAAGTTGTTCAGTTGTAAATCCCCGACGTTTGTAACCTCTCCCGCTATAGTGAAGTTTGATGGCTGGAGCCCGTGGTTTTTCCCCCTTAATGTTGGAGTGGTTTTCCACATTAAAATCTAGTGTCTCATGTGTTTCTTCATCGTTAGATTTTTCCTGTCGCATCTCTAACAAGTGGCATCAGAGCCTTGTTTCCATCTAGGGTTTCGACAACATGGCATCGATGACGTTTGATCTTCCATTGCTGGATTACGACACAAGGTTTTCCCTGTGGCAAGTGAAGATGGCTTTGGTGGCAAAGAACAGAAGGCGTGGACTGATGATGAGAAGCGGAAAGACCGTAAGGCTATGTCTATGATTCGTCTTCATCTATCTAACAATATTTTACAAGAAGTGCTGGAGGAGAAAACTGCAGCAGCCCCTAGCTCAAACTGGAATCGATCTGCATATCCAAGGATCTAACCAGTAAGATGCACATGAAGATGAAGTTTTTCATGCACAAGTTGCGAGAAGGTGGTTCGGTGTTGACCCACTTATAATTCTTCAAGGAGATCATTTTTGACTTACAGTATATGGAGGTAAAGTATGATGATGAAGATTTAGGTCTTCTACTTTTATGCTCGTTGCCTAGTTCCATTGCAAATTTTCAAGATACCATATTACATAGTCATGATGAACTAATTGTTGGGGAAGTATATGGGTCCCCTCAATATAAGGAAAGGATGAAAGATATGTTGCAATCTAAGGAATCGTCCTCCAAAGGAGAAGCTTTGCAGGTATGAGGCGGACCTGAGCAGAAAATAAGACTATACCAACAATAGGGATAAAAGCAAGAATGAGAGAGGTCGTTCAAAGTTCAGAGGGTCTGAAAAGAACCAATTATGCAGGTATTGTGAGAAAGAGGGTCACCTCATTGATGACTAGTGGAAGTTGGAAAACAAGGAGAAAAGGAATGGTACCTGGAAACCTATAAACAAATCCGAAGGTGATGGTAAGGTCAATGTTACTTCTGGTAGTAAGTCTGATTCAGATGATGCTCTAGTTGTTTTTTGTTGGTTGTGTTTCTTGTCATGATGAATGGATACTTGATTCTGCCTGTTCATTTCATATATGTTGTAACAGAGATTGGTTCAGTACTTATGAGTTTGTGAAGAGTGAAGATGTGTTGCGTGCGGGAGATGACAATCCACGTGAGATTGTGGGCATTGGTTCCGTTCACATCATGATGCATGATGGCAAGATACGCACGTTGACAGATGTGCAGGCATGGCTAGAAACCTCATCACACTGAGTACTCCTAACATCAAAGGGTACAAGCACTCTGGTTCAGGTGGAGTTCTCAAGATAACAAAGTTTCCATCATCCATATGATAGGTGATATGAATTCTTCCAAGTTATATGTTCTTAGAGGAAGCACTATTATTGGTACTGCTGTTGTTGTTGCTGTTACTTCTGATAAATCCAGTAAAACTAATATTTGGCATATGCACCTTGGACATATGAGTAAACTTGGCATGACAGAATTGACCAAGAGGCCACTTTTGGATGGCTGCAACGTAAGTGAGTTGGAGTTTTGTAATCACGACATTCTTGGTAAGCACAAGAGGGTAAAATTCAATGTTGATGTTCATATCATAGAAGGTATATTAGAATTACGTACATGCTGATTTATGGGGACCTTCACGTAAACCCTCTCTTCCTGGTGCTCATTATATGCTTACAATTATTGATGACTACTCTACAAAAGTGTGGCCTTATTTTCTCAAAAATAAGTATGATTTTTTTAATGCCTTTAAGGAATGGAACGTTATGGTAGAAAGGCAAACTGAGAGGAAAGTAAAAATACTTTGTACTGACAATGGTATGGAATTCTATTCAAAAGATTTTGACAAATATTGCAGAGATTTGGGCATCATCAGGCACCACACCATCTCGCACACTCCTCAAAAGAATGGTATGGCTCGGCGCATGAACAAACCCATCATCTCTAGGGCTTGCTGCATGTTGTCCAATGCTCGCATGGGGCAAACGTTTTTGGGATGAAGCAGCCTGCACCGCCTGCTACTTGATCAACATGTCTGAAAGGATCGAGAAGAGGTGTCTAGAGGGGGGTGAATAGACTCTTAGCAAGAAAAGTGGCAGTTTTTAATTTCTTTAAGTTGAGGTGGAGTTTTAGCACAAGTTTAAACATTCACAAGGCATATCAAGCAAGCATGACAAGACTATATGAGCAGCGGAAAGTAAAGCATGTAACTTGCGAGAATGTAAAGGGATAGGATTGGAGTGTGCAAACACAATTGGAGACACGGAGATTTTTGGCGTGGTTCCGATAGGTGGTGCTATCATACATCCATGTTGATGGAGACTTCAACCCACGAAGGGTAACGGTTGCACAAGTCCACGGATGTCGGTGTACTAGAGTAGGGGTACCCTAGTATCCCGAATTTGTGCACGGGCAGTTGCAGCTCTCCGCGGCAAGGCTTACCGGGTGACCGCCAAGGTCCTCCGTGGTTCCTTTGGAGCCATTCAAGAACAAAGTATTCAAGATAAGGAGACAAGGCCCCGGCAAGAGGAGCTTGCCGGGAAGGCCACCCAAGGCACCTAGGAGACAAGGCCCCGGCAAGAGGAGCTTGCCGGGACGGCCCGGTGAGCGACAAGCTTCCGGACGCGACAAGACAACAACCGCGGCAAGGCGCTTGCCGCGGCATCACCACTGTACCAAGGCCCAAAGACATCCACTAACGTGTCGCCTGGGACCTTTCCAGCGCCAAGGTGGCAAGAGGTCGGGCGGCCAATGAGCGCCGGTGGCAAGCGGCGCCGACAAGATTGCCATCATGGCAAGCGGTGGCGCCCGACGGTCCCTTTCTACACCGTTAGGGCGACGAGACGGGCATTTAATGCCTCTGCCCCCCGCCGTGGTTAGGTATGATACACTGTACAAGTAGCTGTACCAACCACTCCTTTTCCATTTTTACCCTTGTCTACGTTGCCACCTGTCGGAGACCCCTTGAGCATATAAAAGGAGGCCCATGCGCAACGTAGAGAGGGGTTCGAGGGGTTGGAGGGGTTCGAAAGGTTCGAAGCCAGAGAACACTCACGCTCGGTCTCGTTAGCAGCTTGTGTGTACTGTAGCACTCAGCGCTCCTGAGCAAGAACTCAATACACTCAGACATGCAGCAAAGAGGAGTGTTATCTCTCGGAGAGCTCGAAGCTGGGTAAACTGCTCGTGTGCTTCGCCTCGATCTGCTCTTCAGGCGATTCTCCGCCCCCACCGAACCGAAGGGGCTCGGTCCGCCGTCCCATAGGTGTTCGTGGGTCGATCAGCCTCCCGACATCTTTGGCGCGCTGTAGGGGCGCCGAGATTGTGTGAACCTGATCCGCGCCCACACGAGCTAGATCTTCATCATCTTCATCGACATGCCACCGAAGAAGAAGGCTTGGCGGCAGGTGTTCCGTCGCGTCGAACACACCACCACCGGAGCAAACGGGTGGTGGGGTAGACGCCGCGGAAGAATGGACGTCGACGGGAGCCCACGGTGCTGCCAAGTCCAAGGACAAGGCTGCGCAGACCTCGGCATCCAGACATGCACCGCGCCCGCCTCAGAGGCGCGGACCGACAGCGTCATGGTATTCACAACGCCATACGCTTTCGTTGGACCAAGATCGAGCTGGTGGATCTCGGGATGCTCAAGACCATCATGCACGCCAACATCTTTGGCGCGAAGCGAGGCACGATCGCTCGACGGGATACTGCTCCTTCTAACATAGTTAGAAGTCCGAGCATATCCCGCCTCGCGCCGCTCGCCATCGCCACCCACCACTCAGCGAAGCTTTGGCGAGAGCTCAATCGCTCTGGATTACCCTCCAACAGCCGACAAGGTCGGCGAATGGAGGCCACCATTCAGAGTCTCATCGGCTTTGCCAACGGCGACGCTCCGCGGCAGCCGAGTGCATCGCTGCCGCGGCAGGATTGCCAAACATGAGCCGGTGGCGACGAAACCGGTGGGGGTGCAACCACCATGCACTCTCCGCCCCGAAGGCCAAGATCGCCGACTCGCCGGATCCACCTCGACGGCGACTCCACCGCATCATCGGATCCACGAGCTCGTCGCGATCAGCGCCAAGTTCTTCACGAACGACAGCAAGAAGACGCCGAACACGATCGAGCGCCAAGAGAAGCGGCATCAATCCGACCAAGGCCGGGCCCTCTGTCGACATGCATGCGCCAGGGGAACCAGCGACTTCAGACGCGTGGTAGGTTGCCCTGCGTTCACTCGTGAGCTGCGGCAAGTCCAAAGTGGCCCAACAAGAAGAATTTCAAGCCGACGTACCAGAGAAGCACGACGGCAAGACGCATCCGTCGGAGTTCCTCAAAGCATCTACACCATCGCGGTGCAAGCTGCCGGGGCGACGACAAGATCCCGCCAACTACTTCCCGGCGGTGCTCAAGCCCAATGTCGATCCTGGCTCATGCACTTGCTGACAACTCCATATCCTCTTGGCAGATCTATGCCATCAGTTTGCCGGGCGCTTTTACAAAGTGCCACAAGCCCCATGGCCAAGAAAGCGACCTTCATCTCGCCGCCGGAAGGAAGGAGAGCCCCGCAAGTACATTCATAGATTCAGCCACAGACATCACAACATCCCGGATGTCCACCCCGCCATGTAATCAGCGCTTTCCATCGAACGCATTTAAACCGCAGGGATGCGGAGGAGATGGCGATGTGCAAGATCGAGACGCCAATGAGCTATATGCCCCGGCCGGCCGACAAGTGTGCACGTCTTGAGGAAGGAGGAGACTCCCCGGAGAGAATACTGAAGCAGGAGGATCTGGTAGTGAGGAGACCGCCCCGGCAAAGAAAAACCGGCGGCGGAACAACAAGAAGAAGAAAGGCAAAGATGTGCTAGTTATTGAGCAGTCCGGCAACGGAGGTGGAGCCAAGAAAGCCAAAGCTGGTAGCTCCGGCAAGGAGGTTGCCGCTGGCACCAACTGCCAGGCTGTGGCGGTCGCCGACAAGGTGACGGCTCCAACAAACAAGATTGCAAGATCCACCGCACCAAGGGCCATGACCTCCAGAGCTGCAAAAGGTCGAAAGCAATTTTGTCGAAAGCAGCAGAAGGCTGAATACGAGCGACGCGACAAGGAGAAGGCCCAGGAAGGTGCTGGAGGAGCTAGCAAGAAACGTCCCGGCCGAGGAGGATGCCGCAGCAAGGCCAAGCAGCGGCAAGGAGACAGACCTCCCCGCGGCCGCGACAAGGATGAATAAGACGACGATGATGAAGACATGGATGATGACGAGACCGATGAGCAGGAGTTCCAGAAAGCCATAAAGGTCCTGTGCATTGACGGCGGTGCTTCTCTGCATACTTCACACCGCCAGCTCAAGCGGTGGATGCGGAAGTCAATGCGGCGTAACCATCCGCCGAGTCACGCAAGCCTCGAAATGGTCCAAAGACGCCTATCATCTTTGATATTGAGGACCACCACGATCGCAGAATCGCGGTCGGGTGCTTGCCGATGTTGGTTTCATCAACTATCCGCAACCTCAAGGTCACTAAGATGCTAGTTGACGGCGGGCCGGCTTGAACCTGATCTCCTCCGCGGTGCTCCGTAAACTCGGATCCACGATGGCGAAGCTCGAAGAGACCGCACATTCCAAGGAATCAATCCGGGAAGGAGCAAGCCAAGGGAAAGATCACGTTGCCGGTGACATTTGGCATGAAGTTGAACTTCAGGATCGAGAGGGTCACTTTTTGACGTTCTCGACCTTCCATTGCCTTACAATGGGATACTTGGCCGTCCAAAGACTCGCCAAATTCATGGCAGCCTCTCACTATGCATACAACATCTTTGAAGATGCCAGCCCGATAAGTGTCATCTCCGCCCTGGCGACAAGAAGGATGCTCTTATCTCATACCGACAAGATCTACCGGAAGCAAAGAATGCAGCAGATTGCAAGCCACTTGTCACCAAGCTCCCGGGCGAAGAAGAAGACCAAGTCCGGCAAGAGCTCGATGCCCACTCCGCAAGCGCACCTCTTCGGAGTGCTGCGCTACCGCTGAGGACGCACCATCGAGCTCCACCGCAAGTGTAAGAAGACGATGGCAGCTCCACCAGAGACCAAGAAGGTGTCCGCCAAGGAGGACGGCACCGGTGGTACCTTCACCATCGGTGCCACTCTCGACCCTAAATAGGAAGGCGCGCTGCTTTCTTTCCTCAGGCTTAACGTCGACGTGTTTGCGTGGCAACCGTCGACATCCCCGTGTTCCTGTGAAAGTAATTGAGCACCATCTTGCCGTTTGTCCTCATGCGCGGCCCGTCAAGCAGAAAGTCGGGAAGCAGGCAGTGGAGCGCCAAGAATTCATCGCAGAAGAAATCAAGAAATTGGAAGCAGCAAGCCTTGTCAGAGGAGTGCTCCATCCTATGTGGTTGGCCAATCCTGTAGTTGTACGCAAGGCAAACGGGAAATGGAGGCTTTGTATCGACTTTACCGATGTCAATAAAGCTTGTCCCAAGGACCCATTTCCCTTGCCGCCAAGATCGACCAGATTGTTGACTCCACGGCCGGATGTGATTTGCTTTCATTTCTTGATGCATACTCAGGATATCATCAGATCTTCATGGCGTAAGAGGATGAGGAGAAGACCGCATTCATCACCCAATGTGGCACATACTTGTTTCGTATGGATGCCTTCGGATTAAAGAATGCTGGTTCAACATTTGCAAGAGTAGTCCATGACGCTTTTGAGCCGCAAATGCACGTAAATGTGGAAGCCTACATGGATGACATAGTGGTCAAAAGCAAGGACAAGGCGACTCGATTCAAGATTTAGACGAAACCTTTGCAAATCTGCGCAAGATCAACCTCAAGCTAAACCACGAGAAGTGTGTGTTCGGAGTCCCTTCCGCAAGCTTCTCGGGTTCTTCGTGTCTCGGGAATTGAAGCCAATCCCGACAAGATCAAGGCCATTGAGCAGATTGAAGCACCAAAGCGCATCAAGGATGTACGAAGACTTGCCGGTTGCATAGCTGCTCTCAGCAGGTTTATCTCTAGGTCTGCTGAGCGCGCCCTGCCATTTTTCAAAATATTGAAAAGGGCAGGTCCGATGAAATGGACTCCGGAAGCGGAGGCTGCGCTGCAGGACTTGAAGAGATACCTGTCCTCCACTCCAACACTTGTCGCACCTAAGCCACCGGCAAGGATGGATCCGACAAGGATGGATCTACGCAGACGCATGAGAAGATGCAGAAAAGAATGGTGCAGCGCCCAGTTTACTTTGTCGGTTCCCTTCTGCAGGGGGCTAGGTCAAGGTACTCTGGTGTGCAGAAATTGCTTTTCGGCCTCCTCATGGCCTCAAGAAAGCTGCGCCAATACTTCTGTGCACATGAGATCACAAATGCCACTGCTTTTCCGTCAAGAGGATCTTGCAAAATACAGAGGCAACAAAAGTGTGATTGTCGAGTGGGCACTGGAACTGTCAAGCTTTGGCCTCAAGTTTGAGAGCACTTCAACTATCCAAAGCAGAGCATTGGCGGAGTTCATAGCAGAATGGACGCCAACACAAGATGAAGAAATTCCAGAAATGAGCATCCCCGTCAAGGAAGCAAGCAAAGAGTGTCTGATGTACTTTGATGGTGCCTTCACCGCAAGGCGCCAAAAGGGCGTGCTACTTGTTGCACCCACCGGAGAGCACCTCAAGTACGTAGTCCAGATGCACTTTCCCAAGGAGCAAGCAACAAACAATACCGCAGAGTATGAAGGTTTGCTTGCCGGTCTCGTGGATCGCAGAGACCTTGGGATCAAGAATCTCATTGTCAGGGGTGACTCACAGCTTGTCATCCGCCAAGTGAACAAGAGCTATCAGAGTCCGTTGATGGAAGCTTATGTTGATGAAGTGAGAAAGCTAGAAGAGCACTTTGACGGCCTACAAATGGAACATGTTCCAAGAGCTCAGAACGACATTGCCGATGGCCTGTCGAAGTGCGCTGCACTTAAATTACCTGTGGAACCAGGGGTTTTTGTGCAAAGCTGACTCAACCGTCTGCAACGCCATCAACCGGACAGAGCAAGAAGAGGAAGTTGATCTCTGGTGACTATTTTCCGGCAGAGCTTCCCGAAGTCGCCGTCAAGAAGGTCCTCAAGATCAACACCAAGGGTGCCGAGGAGCAGCCGCCCGCAAGCCCTAGGGTTTGTTCCGTTGAAGCGAGCTCCCGACAAGTTTTGCTCCGGCAAGCTTGCCGGGAACGTCAAGCTCCGCTGAGCCGCGAGTTCTCGCCGTGGAAGCAGATGTTCCCGCAGAGCAGATGTGCCTTTAGTCCTTGTTGTCGAGCCGCAAGCTCCAGCATGGGCACAGCAGATTGTCCGTTTCCTTCCGCAGGAGAACTTCCCGAAGAGCAAGAAGAAGCGGAAAGAGTAGCCCGGCAGTCAAGTATGTACCAGTTTGTCGACAGCACACTGTACAGAAGAAGACTCAACGGTGTGAAATTGAAGTGTATTCACCGGGAAGATGGACAAAAGCTGTTGGCAGAGATACATGGAGGCATATGTGGTCACCACATTGGCGCCAGAACACTTGCCGGCAAAGCTTTCCGGCAAGGTTTCTTCTGGCCGACAGCCCTCCAGGATGCAACTGCACAAGTAACCAAGTGTGAAGCGTGCAGTTCCATTCCAAGCAGATACACCGCCAGCTCAAGCTCTCCAGACGATCCCTTTATCCCGCCATTTTCGGTTTGGGGCTCGACATCCTCGGCCCCTTTCCCCGAAGTTGTCGGGGCTTTGAGTACTTGTACGTTGCAATCGACAAGTTCACAAAGTGGCCGGAAGTGGAAGCAGTGAGGAAGGTGACAGACAACGGTCAAGTTCTTCGTGTCGATTGTTTGCCGCTTCGAATCCCTAACAGGATCATCACCGACAACTACACGCAATTCACGAGCCGCACCTTCATGCAAGACGTCCAAGATCTTGGCGCCAAGGTTCCGCTTCGCTTCGTTGCTCATCCGAGAAGTAACGGTCAAGCGGAGAGGGCGAATCTTGAAGTGCGCGGGCTCAAGACCGTAACTTTCGACAGGCTGCACAAGTGCGGAAAGAATCGGATTGAGGAGCTGCCGGTGGTTCTTTGGTCGATCAGACGACGCCAAATCGAGCCATCGCCGCACACCTTTCGCCTAGTCTATGGAGCAGAGGCAGTTCTCCCCACGGAACTCAGATACGGTCACCTCGCAGTGCTCGCTATGATGAGCTTGAGCAAGAGCGACGAGCTGCTCGATATCAAAGAAGCTTTGCGCCGCTACCATAGCCGCAAAGTTAGTGCCAGAAGTCTCGAGGAAGGCGACCTTGTTCTTCGCGCGTTCAGCCCGCCAAGAATTCCAACAAGTTGACGCTTGAAGTGGGAAGGCCCTTACCGGGTGAAACGAGTCACTAGGCTCAGCGCTGTCCGCCTTGAGACCGAAGATGGCATTCCAGTGAGCAACTCCTGGAACATTGAGCATCTTCGTAAGTTTTACCCGTAGGGCGCGGTTGCCGGAACAGGAAAGGAGAAGATAATGGTGTGGACCAAGCGTCGCTCAAGGAAGTCTAGCCTTACCGGGAAGCAAACGACAGAAAAGCTAAGTTGCTAAAGTTTGAGCAATCAGTTTTAAAAATTTTAAGTTATCTTCCTCGAACGACCGTGCATTTTGAATGGAAAACTCATGCGCGGAGGAACCAACTCGTAGCTAGTTGCGCCTTACTTTGTTTCGAGTCCGCTCAACAACTTAAGTGAGCTGCGACTAGTTGCGATAAGGTTTCTTATCGGTAGCAGACCGCCAAAGAAGGCCGACGTCCCAAGACTTCGGCCATGCCTGTGTGCTCATGCTGACAAGTTCCCTAAAAGCGAGGGGCAAAAACATACAAAGGAAGGAACCAAGTAAAGGAAATAACATAGCAATTGCTACCTGAAATAGAGTTATATTACAAGATAGCTTGTCGCAGCTCTAATAGACTGTTCTCATAACATGACCAGCAGCGGCAAGAAAAGAGAAAGCGGGCGGCCTAACCCACGCTGATCGCCTCAACCCTCTTGATCCCGCCTGTGGTGGGTTACGGCGTAACCCAGGGCCAAGCGTCTGCAGCCTGCTTTTGGGCCTGGCCCAACAGCTCGGCACCATGTGTGGCCCAGGCCCGGGGGCTCTGCCGGTGTACTAGAGTAGGGGTACCCTAGTATCCCGAACTTGTCCACGGGCGATTGCAGCCCTCCATGGCAAGGCTTACCGGTGACCGCCAAGGTCCTCCGTGGTTCCTTTGGAGCCATTCAAGAACAAAGTATTCAAGCCAAGGAGACAAGGCCCCGCAAGAGGAGCTTGCCGGAAGGCCACCCAAGGCACCTAGGAGACAAGGCCCCGCAAGAGGAGCTTGCCGGAAGGCCCGTGAGCGACAAGCTTCCGGACGCGACAAGACAACAACCGCTCAGACTGCGCCCAAAGACATCCACTAACGTGTCGCCTGGGACCTTTCCAGCGCCACAGTGGCAAGAGGCCGGCGGCCAGCGGAGCGCTGTGGCAAGCGGCGCCGACAAGATTGCCATCGTGGTAAGCGGTGGCGCCTCGACGGTCCCTTTTCGCACCGTTAGGGCGACGAGACGGGCATTTAATGCCTTTGTCCCCGCCGCCGTGGTTAGGTATGATACATCGTGACAAGTAGCTGTACCAACCACTCCTTTTCCATTTTACCCTTGTCTACGTTGCCACCGCCGAGACCCCTTGAGCATATAAAAGGAGGCCCATGCGCAACGAGAGGGGTTCGAGGGGTTGAGGGGTTCGAAAGGTTGGCCGCAGAACACTCACGCCGGTCTCGTTAGCAGCTTGTGTGTATCAGAGCACTCAGCGCCCCGAGCAAGAACTCAATACACTCGGACATGCAGCAAGAGGAGTGTTATCTCTCCGGAGAGCTCCAAGCTGGGTAACCGCTCGTGTGACCGCCTCGATCTGCTCTTCGTGCGACCTCCGCCCCCCGCCGAACCGAAAGGGGCTCGGTCCGCCGGTCCCATAGGTGTTCGTGGGTCAGATCAGCCTCCCCGACATCAGCAGTAGGAGTGTTATCTCTCTGGAGAGCTCCGAAGCTGGGTAAACTGCTCGTGTGCTTCGCCTCGATCTGCTCTTCGTGTGACCTCCGCCCCCTGCCGAACCGAAAGGGGCTCGGTCCGCCGGTCCCATAGGTGTTCGTGGGCCAGATCAGCCTCCCCGACAACGGAGGGCTCCACCCATGAAGGGTCCACGAAGAAGCAACCTTGTCTATCCCACCACGGCCATCGCCCATGAAGGACTTGCCTCACTAGGGTAGATCTTCACGAAGTAGGCGATCTCCTTGCCCGTACAAACTCCTTGGTTCAACTCCACAATCTTGACGGAGGCTCCCAAGTGACATCTAACTAATCTAGGAGACACCACTCTCCAAAAGGTAATAGATGGTGTGTTGATGATGAACTCCTTGCTCTTGTGCTTCAAATGATAGTCTCCCCAACACTCGACTCTCTCCCATAGATTTGGATTTGGTGGAAAGATGATTTGAGTGGAAAGCAACTTGGAGAAGGCTAGAGATCAAGATTTATGTGGTTGGAATGAAATATCTTGACCTCAACACATGAGTAGGTGGTTTCTCTCTTAGAAAATGTATGCTGGAAGTGTACGCATGTTCTGATGGCTCTCTCCATGAATGAAGAGTGGGTGGAGGGGTATATATAGCCTCCACACAAAATCTAACTGTTACACACAAATCACCAAACTTGGTGGGACCGAATCAGAAAACTCGGTCAGACCGATTTAGTTCATAATGTGACCGTTAGGCATTTCGGTGGGACCGATATGATCAACTTGGTGGGACCGATGTGCTAGGGTTAGGGTAAAACCTCATCTCGGTTTGACCGATTACACAAACTCGGTGGGACCGATTTTGGTAATAAGCTAACCAGAGAGTTGGTCAGGCAAACTCGGTGAGACCGATTACAAATCTCGGTAAGACCGAAATTATTGCAACAGGCAACAGAGAGTTTGCAGGCCCATCTCGGTGAGACTGAGATCCCATCTGTGAGATTGAAGTGACTAGGGTTTGTGGCAGTGGCTATGTCAAGTGAACTCGGTGGCGCCAGATAGAATGTTTTGGTGGGGCCGAGTTTGACTTCTGGTTTGGGACATATGTGGATATGAGAAAGTGGTTGAGGGTTTTGGAGCATCTCACTAAGCACTTCGAGCAAGCAAGCCATTAAGCAACACCTCATCCCCTTTTAATAGTATTGGCTTTCCTATGGACTCAATGTGATCTTGGATGTTGTGATGCCATGTTGTATGTACACATATCGAGCATATTGTGTGTATGATTGAAATGCTTGGTATGTGTGGGATCTGATAACCTAGTTGTTTATCCTTGGTAGCCTCTCTTATGGGGAAATGTAGTCTTGTGCTTCCATGAGCCATAGTAGTCCGCTAGAGCCCGGTTCACCGGAGTCCTGCTAGCCCAACACTACTGCTCCGGAACAGTTGACTGGCCGGCATGTGATTCACTTGCTCCTCGTGTACATCCCTTCGAGGAAATGTCATGCGGTGACATCCGGAGTCCTGCCTAGCCTGCTACAGCCCGGTTCCCGAGTCTGTTAGCCCAAGTGCTACAGCCCGGATTCGCAGACGCCGATCGACATGCTCGATGTTGATTCATGTATGCCTGTCCCTATAAGTTAGTGCCACTTTGGGTTCACGACTAGTCATGTCGGCCTGGGTTCTCTGTCATATGGATGCTAGCGACACTATCATATACGTGAGCCAAAAGGCACAAACGGTCCCGGGCCATGGTAAGGCGACACCCGTGGGAATACCGTGCATGAGGCCGCAAAGTGATATGAGGTGTTACCGGCTAGATCGATGTGACTTGGAATCGGGGTCCTGACATTGGATCACTAAAAGTAACATGTAGAGTCTTGAGCTTTTGAGCTTGAGCCAATCCTTTGTCCTTAGCACCTTGAAGGGGTTCCACATCCTCTTGTCCACGCCACTCCATCTGTTGAACTTGTCTGAAATATTCTAGATAAAACATTAGTCCAACAGGAGATATATTGACATTAATTACCAAAACCACCCAGGGAGCACTTGTGCTTTCAATCTCCCCCTTTTTTGTAATTGATGACAACATACATCAAAGCTTTAAGATAAAGATATAGAGAATAGCAAGTAAAGCTTTGGAAGGACATGTAACATGCATAGGCTCCCCCTACATGTATGCAATCATGTCAATATGGAGTGTAAGAGCATGTGAATGCATAAACATGACAGAGCAAGCAATGTGTTACATGTATCTTCGCTATATGCATCAGAGCAAATGATGTGAATATATGAAGTTGTAACTTCATGTTCATGATTCCTTCTTGCAAACAATATGTACATCGGCAAGAAATCAATCATGCACATGAGTGTAATGCATATACTTACCTTGTGGTCTTAAGCTGGCTTAGGAAGAGATGAACCTGAGTAAACAAGGTTAGATAACACAGATATATCTACTAGACAGAGCAAACAAAAGAGACACAAGAGTACCAAGACTGGGATGACATGTAGAGAGTGAGTACTAGGTACTCTATTGGATATAGACATGTCCCCAAAGGTAAAATATGTGCAATAAATTTAAAGATTTCCTTCCTAACAGTCTTTCTCCCCCTGAATCTTATATTGGATAATGGGAAAAAATAGGGAAAAAATCAGAGCAAAAGCATATCAGATCACAGAAACATAACACAGACTAACATGTCTTTCCCCTCTTAAAGACATGTGTCTTCTCTCCTCTTGAACACCAAGCATCTGGGGCCTTTGATGTGATTATCTCTCTCCCTATTGTAGTACTCTCTCCCCTTTTGAAGTGATTAAGCTTTGATGTGATCTCTCTCTCCCCCTTTGACATCAATTTCCAAGAAGGGATCTTCTGGAGAGTGAGTCAAAATAGGTGTGGTCCTTGAGTCACAGAGAAAAGCAGCATATAGAATATGATGCTGGTAGAGGACAAGAATCAATGAGTGGAGCTGGAACAAAAGTGCAGGGTGCAAGTGGCGAATTGTCTTCTCTACAGTGGAATCGGTGACACCGAGGTGTGTTTCTTGGTTACACCGAAATGGTTCGGTTTGACTGAGAGTGACAGACCGGTGTGACCGAGTTCAACATAGAGAAAGGGCAATTTTTCACCTCAGCTCACTTAGAAAAATAAGATCTCACAAAGATTGCAAGGAATTAACTGAAGGATTTGCAATGAATTTGATGCAGGAAATGCAGAACAAAACAGACAAAAGAAAAGAAAAATCTAGATGAAGTTTTTTATGATAAAAGGAAAAGGGAAGGAAAATGCAATGAACAAATGCAAGAACTCAGAGAAACACTAGAGAACTTCATCTAGAATTGGGCGGCGACAAAGTCACCTATGTTAGAGTATTTTGACTGAGGAGTCAAGTGGGAACACTTGATCATAAGTCATACTCATCGTTAAAGCTCAAAATGGGTTTACCATTTTTCGTTTAAGCATTTGATGTATTCACATCTTGTTGAGCTGCTTTGACCCATATCTTGGGGTAAAGCTTCTCTAAGATGGAATATCATACCTTGGGATTGTGGTGTTGAACTTGATCATGTAGTTGAACTTGTGTGGAGTGCTCAAGGTTGATGTAGCGCATCAATGGTTGGGAGCACCACTTATAGTTTGAGTTCATCTACCTACATGGGTTAGTCTTGCAAGGAAGAGCACTTGTGTATCCAACATGACAATCATGAAATTTGATACCAAATGAAATTTGATATAGAATTTGTCAAAAGGGATATGTTGAAAGGTTTCATGCTTCCTTGTCTTCAACCACCATCTTGTAGAGACTTGGTGATGTAGAGGTTTCTCAAGATGTGAGTGAGTTGCAATCTCATAGAATTAGATTCACCCAAGTTCCTACAAGGGTTAGATAGCATGCAAGGGTACAAATGTATCCAAGACATATGATCATCAAAAAAATCAAGGATTAGTCATAGGCTCCTGCCTTGCATGTATCCAAATGGAGTTCCTACTCCAAGTTTGAAGCATCAATGATGTTCAATTCACCTCTCAATCGGCAAAATACTTTCTCATCAAGCGGTTTGGTGAATATATCCACCAATTGCTTATTAGTATGAACATGCTTAAGATCAATGTCTCCTTTAGCAACATGATCTCGAACGAAATGATGACGAACTTCAATATGCTTAGTTCGAGAATGTTGCATGGGATTGTGAGCAATCTTAATAGCACTATCATTGTCATAAAGCAATGGAACATGTTTCACATTGATCCCATAATCCTTAAGAGTTTGGGTCATCCAAAGTAATTGAGCACAACATGAACCGGAGGCAATGTATTCCGCTTCGGCGGTGGATAAGGATACCGAGTTTTGTTTCTTGGAGGACCAAGACGCAAGAGATCTACCAAGAAATTGACAAGTACCCGAAGTGGACTTTCTATCAACCTTGTCTCTGGCATAGTCCGAATCGGAGTAGCCAACAAGATCAAAAGAAGACCTCTTAGGATACCAAATGCCAAAATTTGGTGTATGTATTAACTATCTCACTATCCTTTTCACGGCCTTAAGATGACATTCTTTGGGGGCCGCTTGATATCGTGCACACATGTTGTGACGCCCTCGATTCAATCGTACACTAATCATACATGCAAATGTGTACGATCAAGATCAAGGACTCACGGGAAGATATCACAACACAACTCTAGACACAAATTAAAATAATACAAGCTTTATGTTACAAGCCAGGGCCTCGAGGGCTCGAATACATAAGCTCGAATACACAAGAGTCAGCCGGAAGCAACAATATCCGAGTACGGACATGAGTTAGACAAGTTTGCCTTAAGAAGGCTAGCACCAAAGCGCAACGATCGAAAAGGCAAGGCCTCCCGCCTGGAGCCTCCTAACTACTCCTAGTCATCGGGCGGCCTCCACGTAGTAGTAAGCATCGGCGGTGGCATCTGCCCCTGGCTCCGGCTATCCGGTTGCATCAATCGGAAAGAAGAAGAAAGGGGGAAAAGGGGGAGCAAAGCAACCGTGAGTACTCATCCAAAGTACTCGCAAGCAAGGATCTACACTTCAGATGCAACATTATCAAAGGAAGGCTGTATATGTGGACTGGGCTGTAGAAATGCCAGAATAGAGAGAAGGCCTAGTCCTAACGAAGACTAGCATCTTCTCGAACCCACCATCTTGCAGCAACAGGAAGGAGTAGAGTAGCATAAAGTAAAGTAGTAGTAGTATTATCAACCTCGGCCGGAGATCCTTTCTCGACTCCCTGCGAGAAAGCAATCCCAGAGCCATACTATCCAGTTATCATCACAATCCATTTCTCATCACCATCCAATTCTAGTTGTATCGATCGGGATACAACTCCAAGTGTCCGCTATCAGAGGACAGGCTATCGATAGATGTTTTCTTCACCGCAGGGTGCACCAACTTACCCACCACGCCGCTTAACTCCGCCGGACACACTTTCCTAGGTCATGCCCGCCTCGGCCAAACAATACGCCGCAACCCGACCTAGGCTTAATAGAGAGGCCAGCACGCCGGACTAAACCTATGCCCCTGTGGGGTCATGGGCCATCTCCCGAACTCTCGCACGCTATGTAACGCGGCCGGTGAGCAGACCTAGCTACCTCCCTAAAAAGGCAGGAGCTTACCAGTCCAACCTGGCGCGCGCCGCTCAGTCGCTGACGTCTATTAAGCTTCGGCTGATGCATACGACGCAGAACGCCCATACTATGCCCACGTGATGGTTAGTGCTATCGTGCCGAGGCCCTCGGATCAAATATCCAAATCGTAGTGGATTAGGAACGCGGTAACAAGCGAGACTCACGAAAGATGTGACCCGTTGCCTCTGCCTCGAGGACTTGCGGCAAGGGCTAGGAATGCCCGCCACGCCTCGTAATTATCTCGCGGGCACCCTCCAGTCAACCTGCTCCACATCACTCGCAATTAAGCTCGCTGGTACCCCTCGTGGTCGAATTCGCCTTTAGTAACATGGCTCAGTGTAAAGTCATAGTAATCATAGTAACAGTGTGTCTAAACATCAAGGGGAAAACCCGAGGAATCACCCCCGGTGAATTCCACTCGATGTAGTCATCAAGGTGAACGTAAGAGGATTCACCCTCGAGGTCCACACTTGAGGGGTTGCACGACAGAGTCGTATCAGAAGTGGTTAAAGAGGAAATCACCCTTGATGACCACGACCGAATAACTACACTACAGGGTTAACATCAGAAGTGCTAATGAGGTCTCACCCTCGGTACTCGATAGTAACCCAGTAGTGTCGAGCAACTAAGGGGAAGTGATGTGCGGTGTCGGGGCCTGGTCTTCGATCCCGTTGATCGGGTCTTCTGATTATCCAACGAGGCAGTCGGGACAAAGTGGGGGTCACTGATGGATCTCTAACCAACCTATACTAAGCAATTTAGGATAAGCAGGTAAGGTACAACAACAGGTTACAAAAGTAGGCTATGCATCAGAATAGGTGCAAACAAGAACAGTAGCAAAATCTAATGCAAGCATGAGAGTATACAATGGGCGATATCGGGATGATCAAAGGGGGGCTTTCCTGGTTGCTCTGGCAAGAAGGGGTCATCGTCGACGTAGTCGATCACAGGGGCGGCATCGGTCTCGGGGTCTACCGGAGAGAAGAGGGGCAAGAAACAGTAAATACATAGCAAACAGAGGTAACACTAAGCAGAACATGGCAAAATGTTGTGCCGGGAGTGACCTAACGTATGGCTACACGATAAAGGTGAAGGGGGGAATCAACCGGGAATGTTTTCCCGGTTCCGGATCTGTGTCAGACAAATGACCGGAGGGGGAATGTCCCATGTTCAGCATGCTAGGGGCATGTGACATATGAACGGACCGCGTATTCGGATTCGTTGGATTTTTTTGAGAAACTTTCATATAGAAAACATTTTCATCTGAGCTACGGTTTAATTTCTATGAATTTTTAAAGTATAAACAATATTCTGGAATTATTTAAGAAATAACAGAAAAGGAATATGACATCATCATGGCGTCATTGTTGCATCAGCGGTCAACAGACTAGTTGACTAGTCAACAGGGCCCACGGGGGACCCATCGGCGATGGATCGGCAATGCTCGGGCCACCGCCGTTGACTTGGTCAACAAGGCCAGCCGGGCCACTGGGGCCACGAGGCAGTGACCTGGCGAGGTGGACCCGGACGTCCACGTCGGCGCCGGTGTTTGGGAGCACCGGTGAGCGTTCCCGCGGCGGAGGGGCGCCGGACCTCGCCGGAATCGAGCTAGTGGGCACCATTTGACGCGCGGGAGCCGCCGTTTGGACGCGGTGACCGAACCACGTCGAGTGCCGGCAGCGGCAGTAGCTGGGGAGGCCGGAAAGGGCGCCGGTGTAAGTGCATCTAGTGCCCCTTAGTGATTTTGGTGGATTGAAGACTTATAGGTTAAGGAACTAATGCGTTTGTGAGTGTACACAGGTCTATAAGTCTATGAGGAGTTTGATATTTACAGAGAAAGTCGACCCCTAAAAATGAAGTTCTTCGACTGAAGACTTTGATTTTTGAAGACTTTCTGAAGACTTTGAAAGTGAAGAAATTGGTGTGACCTTGAAGACTTGGTATTCATTTGAGGAACATGAAGCGTGAAGACTTTTGTTTTCGTAGTTTCATTTTCTCCTTCTTGAGTCATAGGAAACACCGCATCGTTAAAGGGGGTCGAGGAAATACTAAGGAAAAATTTCCATGTGATGCTCAACTCAAAATCCTACACCTACCAATCCCTTCGAGTGAAGCCTTTGGAAATCTCATACTGATTCAGTCAATTTCTTCAAAGGATGAGACGAAGTTCTTCCGATCGTTGAGGAATTTGTTCTAACCGAGGAGTTAGAAATTCGCCAAAGGCGGATTGCCTACACAGTGAGGAACATGATAGCCCCGAGGAATTTGAGATTCAAATTTCCGACCGTTGTTGTCTTCTTGGCATTGTCCCAAAATATCTTATCCACCTAACGGTCATATCATTGAAGGGCATTTATGTCTTATCATGTCGGGCTGCTCCCTAGGCTATAAATAGCCGCCCCCTACAACCACTAGCTGGTTGGCTGCTCCGAGAGAAACTTGACACTTGTCATTTGAGAGCAACCCATCCTCCGAGGACTTTGAGCGAAAATCATCGAGTGAGGAAAACCCAAAAACCAAACCCTACAAAGCCAAAGTGATTGAGCATCATCAAGAAATTGATCCTGCGTGGATCTCGACGCTTGTTACCTTTGAAGACTGTGCTTCTTCCAGACGGTTAGGCATCATGGTCTAGAGCATCCAAGAGGAATTGTGGATCGCCGAGTGACCAAGTCTGTGAAGGTTTGGAAGTCGCTCAAGACTTACCACGAGTGATTGGACGAGGTCCGTGTGACCTTAGTTCAAGGAGAATACGGTGAGGACTTGGTGTCCTGAGCTGCGTGCTTTCAGCGATCGGGTGTCCGGATCTGTGTGTCCTCGAGTTTAAATACTCAGCCGCTCCAACCGTGACGCATAACCGAGACAAAGATTGAACCGGTCTACCAAATCATTGTCTTCACCAACCTTATCGGTTCTATCTCCTCAACTCTTTCATTTCCTCATTCTTGTGTTGAGAGTTTATTCATATCTGTGTTTGAAGACTTTGATCAAGACTTTCTCAATTTCCTCAGTTCAATTTCTTCACCGCTTTGTCTTCATCTTGTGTTATCCTGTGATTACGCTTTCAGTACTGTGCTAGTCTTCATTTCATCATGATGACCATGCGTGTATTCTGTTATGCTTACTTCGAGTACTTATTCCGCTGCAAGTAGTTCTTCGCTAAGGAATTTCCTCACCGCAAATTCCTCGTTGAAGAATTCATAAAATCGCCTATTCACCCCCCTCTAGTCGATATAACGACTTTCAATTGGTATCGAGCGAGGTACTCTCTTGTTACGTGTGATTTTGGTTTAACCACCGAGTTTTAGTTATGTCGACCGCAGGTATGAAGAAAGTGACATGCCCTATCTTTGACGGTCACGATTATCCCAAGTGGAAGGCCATGATGAGGAAGCGCCTCATGGCAATGGACAATGAAATGTGGACCGTCACCGAAATTGGCCTTATCGATCTATGCAAGACGGCGAACGCAGATGATATTCGCAAGTACACTCAACTTGACATCATGGCGAAGGATATCATCTGTTCCTCGCCTATCTAGAGATGAATTCAAGCGCATTATGCATCTTTGCAATGCGAAGCTTATCTGGGACCGAATCTCCGACGTCTATGAAGGTCATCGAACCCGTCATGATCCCTGGTTTGAGGACATCAAGGAATCTCTCAAAACAATGACTTTCGAACCAGGATCATCATCTTCAGCATCATGTCTCATGGCAAAGGGTGTCGAGGTATCCGAATGTTCCTCATCTGAATTTAGTGACTATGAATCTGATGATGATGGATCTGATGATGATATTGAACCTAGCTATACCGAACTTGTTTGCATTTCCACCAAACAACAACATGCCTTGGAAAAGGTTCAAAACATGTTAGGTAAAAGTGATGATATGTTAGGTGAAGAAATGGATCGCACTAAAGCCCTGATCGAAAATCTTCAGAGACTTGATCTAGGTTTGACAGCCTTCAAGGTCATCATAACACTCTCTTATCTGATCATGAGAAACTTTCTTATGAACTTCTTCAAAGAAAGCAAGATCTTGAGAAGCTAAGATTGAGTTATGAAGATCTTCAGAAGGAGCGCGATTCATTACTTGCTCCACAAATCAACGCTTCTCAGGAAGAATTTGTTCCTCCATGCTTAAAGTGCATTGAACGTGAATCTGCTAATTCTTCACCTGAATGTTCAAATTCTTCAACTGTTACAAATTCTTCACTTGCCTCTCGCTATCACTAATTCCTCATCCGAGGACATTGCTAGTATCACCGACGATGCAGGCTGAAGGAATTGTATATGACAGCATGTACAAAAGCCTCAAAGGGCATCGACTCTTTGTGATGTGCTTAAAAGCAGATCCTCAACAGAACCCTAGGAAAGAGGGTATTGCCTTTGAGAGGAAACTCAATGCTGATGGAACATATTGGAAGCCCGAGCGGTATCCCAAAACCTCATGGGTTGCTGCAAAGGGACCTCCAGCTTGATCCATCTAACTTATCCGGCTTTACATGTGAATCTCCTCATTCTTCCGATGAGTCATTTGACTCCAACTATAAACTGTTCAAAAATCAGAATGGTGAAGTATTTGCTAGATATGTTGGCACTAATCGCAGAACGGTTCCCCTATGAAGAAAATCTGGGTTCCCAAGAAGTGCCTTGAAAGTCTTCGTGAATGTCCTCATGACACCACCTGTGAAGAATAGGAACCCCAGATCAAATTCTTCATATGGACCAAATTCTTCATATGGATCCAAGTCCTCATACGGACCAAATTCCTCACGTGGATCAAATTCCTCAAAAGGAACAAAGTCCTCATATGATTATCATCGTGCTAACAACTTTGTTTCGCAGGGTAGAGCTAAGGGCTATGAATATGTGCATTATTCTTCAAACCAATATGTTCATAAGTCCTCAAGAATTTCTCCGCTTATTCATATGCTTACCCTAACCCCTCTTATGTGAAACGAAATGGTTTGGCTTCTATGCCACCATTCTCAGATGGTGCTCGCAGAGTGATGAACTCTTTGCCACCCCTTCAGATGTGGGTGGTGAAGAAAAAGACTTAATCTCTTCTCAGGGTCAGGTCTCCGCACGCGTGCCTTAACGTCTCAAGAATTTGGCTGGGACACGACAAAATTGCTCGAAGGACGCAGTTAATCATGATGAAATGAACTTTCATTTCACACGCCCTCATACCGCTTATCTCGTTAATACCGATCGATGAAATTCATCTCGATGAACTTGATATCATATTCTTCATCGATGAAGTATATGAGATCGTAAGTTGTACTAATTCATCCGCAGGATGATCAACCCAAAGCCACCGAGTGGGTTCTCGATAGTGGATGTACAAATCACATGACCGTGACAAGAATCTATTGATGGATGCTCCCTTATCACCGCCACATCTGAAGCATATCATCTTTGGCCGACAAAGGCAAAAGTCGGTATTGGGTCTTGGTAAGGTTGCGATCTCTAAGGACATACACATGGACAAAGTCATGCTTGTTGAGTCCTTAGGATACAACCTCATGTCGATCTCAATGCTTTGTGATCTTGATATGGTTGTTATCTTTGGCAAGTATCGTTGTGTTGTGATTATGGAAGTCGACAATTCCAAAGTCTTCAAGGCTTTAGGAGAGGAGACTTGTATATTGATGAAATCTCTACAGGACCACAACCAGCCGTGAGTCTACTAGCAAAAGCTTCAAGGCTGGCTATGGCATCATGACTTGGTCACGCAGGCATGAGGAATTTGCACACGCTTGCAAAGAAGAAGCATGTCAATGGCATTGAAAATGTCAAATTCCTCAAGGATCACTTGTGCGGAGCCCGTGAAGCTGGAAAATGACCAAGGCCAAGCATCCAAATGAAGACTATCATGACCACTACTCATCCCTTCGAATTGCTTCACATGGACCTCTTTGGTCCCAATCATTACTCAAATTGTCGTTAATGATGCATCTCTATATGGCTTTGTTATTGTTGATGATTACTCTTATTACACATGGGTACACATTGTTACTTACAAAAATCAAGTGTAGGAAGTCTTCAAACGATTTTCCTCGAGGGCTTCAACTAACTTTGGTGTGAAGATCAAACACATCAGGAGTGACAATGGAACTGAGTTTAAGAATTCGGTCTTGATGCCTATCTTGATGAACTTGGTATTACTCATGAGTTATCTGCTCCTTATACTCCTCAAAGAAATGGCGTCGTGGAGCGCAAGAATGTAACTCTTGTTGAGATGGCTCGCACTATGCTTGATGAATACAAAACGCCTAGTCGTTTTTGGATTGATGCAATTGATACGACGTGCCACATCATCAACAGAGTATATCTTCACAAATTCTTCAAGAAGACTGCCTATGAACTCCTCACTAACAAGAAACCCAATGTAAGTTATTTCAAAGTCTTCGGTGCTAAATGCTGGATTAGAGATCCTCATCATAATTCTAAATTTGCACCGAAAGCACATGAAGGTTTTATGCTTGGTTACGGAAAGGACTCGCACACCTACAGAGTCTTCAACATCGCTCTTCACAAGATTGTTGACACTGTAGGTGTGCGGTTCGATGAAACTAATGGCTCGCAAAGAGAGCACCTACCTTCGTGTTAGATGAACCAGCACCGAGGAATCTATCAAGTTCAAGGCAACCGAGGATGTCATTCCCATCAAGAATCTGCTAAAGAATTCATTCCTCAGACGCGAAGAACGCCGAGTTGATGCACTCAAGATAATGTCAAGACAATGGTGCCGAGGAAAATGATCAAATTCCTCGACGACAACCAGCTCATCCTCGCGTTGCAAAAAGAAGTGCAAGTGGAGAAGATCATCGATGACATTAAAGCGCCAGTCCTCTCACACGCTCAAAAGCTTCACATTTATCTAACTTTTGTGGACACTATGCTTACATCTCTATCACAGAGCCCATCGAGGTAGATGAAGCATTTACGGAGCCAGTGGATTCAGGCTATGCAAGAAGAATTACATCGATTCGAGCTCAACAATGTCTGGAACCGGTCAAACGTCCAGATCCTCGCAAGCATAATATCATTGGCACAAAGTGGATCTACCGCAACAAGCAAGATGAAAATGGCCTTGTGGTGAGGAATAAGGCACGACTAGTAGCTCAAGGCTACACACAGGTTGAAGGAATTGATTTCGATGAAACTTTTGCACTGTTGCTAGACTTGAGTCTATTCACAGACGTATTACCGCCTATGCTAACCATCACAATATCACTTTATATCAAATGGATGTGAAAAGTGCATTCCTCAATGGTAAGCTTGAGGAAGAAGTATATGTTGCTCAACCCTCAGGTTTTGAAGATCCAAAGAATCCTGACAAAGTCTTCAGACTTAATAAGGCCCTCTATGGTCTCAAACAAGCCCCTCAGGCGTGGTATGATACATTGAAGGAATTCTTCGTGAAGAATGGTTTCACACCAGTTCACTCGACCCTACTCTCTTTACTAAATCTTATGATGGTGAACTGTTTGTGTGCCAAATATATGTTGATGATATTATCTTTGGCAGCATCGACCAAAGTTATAGTGATGAATTTGCCTATATGATGAGTGAAGAATATCAAATGTCTATGATGGGAGAGTTGAAATTCTTCTTAGGTCTTCAAATTCACAACAACACAATGGCATATTCATATCTCGGAGAAATACCTCAAAGATGTTCTCAAGAAATTCGGCATGCAAGATTGCAAAGGCGTCAAAATTCCTATGCCCACAAATGGCCATCTATGCACTGATGAAAATGGTATTGACTTCGATCACAAGGTATACCGCTCCATGATTGGTTCTTTATTGTACTTATGTGCATCTAGGCCAGATATAATGTTAGTGATTGCATGTGTGCCCGATTTCAAGCTAAATATCTTAGAATCTTCGAATGTTCTTTGAAAAAGACACACATCCTAACACTTATGCAAAATTGATGACTTAGATGTGCAACACATGAAGAAACGTTTTTTTTCAATCAATGAAGAATAACACTCTAACTGTGAAGAAATTAATGAAGAATTTGATTCTCAGAACCCTACGACAATTGTACGCGGTGTCTGAATTCATCATTCTTATACGGTGGGTCACGCCACCACCAAAGTTGAAAATCTTCAATTTGAGTTTTTCCTCGCTTTTGAAATTCTTCGCTTTTTCAAATTCTTCAACTTTGCAAAATCTTCACTGCTTCCGTCGTCTTTCTTCATTGGCTATATATATATATATATATATATATATATATATATATATATATATATATATATATATATATATATATATATATATATATATATGGGTTTATGTCCTCTGACAAAGATTCACTTATGGCTATTTCTTCAAGTCGTTTTTTACGCTAAGTGAATGTGATCGGACCCTTCCCTCTATGCTACACTCAACCCAATCTATTCACAAATTCTTCATGTATGCGTTCTATTTGAAACTCGCTCAAAATCTTCACTGTGTCCTTGTCAAATTTGAAGAAATTGCGAACGAAACTTTAAAACTGATCTTATCCAACTTATCGGAAGTGCCGCTCAAACCGTTCCGCATCCCAGGCTGCATTATTTTTCTCACCCACGATCTGACACGATCTCCACTCCACAGTACGTGGGGTGACACATGTCGTGAGAAGGAGAACGGGCAGGCACGTTAGTCCCTAAATCTTCTCGTAACAGTTTTCCTTGCCTCTATAAATACCCCTCTCTCCATCCTCACTTCTTTTACCCGCCGACCTCTCTCTCCTGCTCGAGCTCCTCAAACCCTAGCGCCGCCGCTACTCCATCGTCAGCCGGTGAGGAAGAGCTTCATCGCCTCGACCTCGCCGCCGACGATTGCTACCGATCATGGAAATCCTCACTCCGCCGCCGCCGTAGCTGTCTTCCTCCGCCAAGTTAGGGCGTGGAAGATCTGAACAGACGAGCTTCACATCTACAACACCCAGTTCGTCGTGTTCTTCATTTAGGGTAAATAAAAGTACTTTTACTACCCTCGTTGATCCAAATCTTACACTACAAAATCTTTAAAGGTGTTTGCTTCTTCAAATCCTCACACACAAACACCTCACAAGTTATATGCTCTTGATTCGTTTCTCTAAGCAATCATTTTCTTCAAGATTCCTCAATTGTGTGGATCCTCGATCTGTACAACTCTGGAACCTAAGACAAAGAATGCTTAGTGAAATTCTTCAAGGCTCATCTGGTCAAAATCCTCAAAACTTGTTCTTTTTGAAAAACCTTCTGAGAACGCATATGACCTCTCCAAATTCCTCGCAAGTATACTGCATTCACAGGTACTCATGTCCGCTGCTGAATCACTAGGTTCTCATCAACTTAACTCATTTGCAGCGTTCCTCGAAGAAAAGTTGCATACTTCTTCAGAGAACTCAATTGTTCAAACTCCTCAACTGAAGAATATGGCAGACGGTAAGAAGCCACAGAAAGGAGGAAAGAAACCTGAGGTCATGACTGCTTTTGAGATCCCTGAGGAAATTTATGCTGACTATTGCACACCTGATGAAGCAAAATTTGGCAAAGAAAGCAAAAATCAGCGCAAGGTGCGATTCGTAAGATTGAACGGAGATGGGCAAGGGAATGGAGGGAGTACAGATATGTAACTCCAAAGTACATGAAGAAATTCGCTCTCAATCCTCCATGCCCAAGAGCTCCATTGGCACCTGGCCAAGTAGCTGATCCCACAAGCATCAAACGTGGTGAGGACTTTCCTGAAGAATGGGCTAAGCGCCAAGCTAAATTGGCAAGACAAGCCAAGGAGGCAGTGAAGAAATTCAATGAGGATTCTGCCACTGCTACTGCTACTGAGGCCTCGATCAAACCAAGGAAATCCATGTCAAAGAAGCCTGCTCATAAGCCAAGTGCTTCACCATCAGCGCCCTCACGACCAAGTTCCTCAGCAGCGCCCTCAAGGCAAATTCCTCACACTGCTACAGCTCCACCAAAGTCCTCAACAGCTCCTTCAAAGTCCTCGCCTCTGTGCATCCGGCTACATGTCAAAGGACTGCTGGTTTCTCGATTGCCTCGTGTTTCAAAGAAGTTCCTCAAGAAAGCACCAATTTCATCATCCGCCCGACTCTGCTGAAGACCAAAGCAACAGTGGACGAGGTCCTTGGCCAAGTCCAAAGAAGAAACAGGTTGCATTCCATGTGCCTTCGATGATGAAGCTTCGATGATGAACTTGCGGAAATCATCGAGATCGCCAAGAAAGGGCCGCTAGAGCCAAAGGCACATTTGTGCCACTGATGTTGGATCCGAGGAAAATCCTCGATTATATTGATCTCTGGCACAAGGATCCAAATACCCCTATGTCTGACTTTCATCTGACCCCTGGACAAAGTCATATGTTGACCCATTTCATCGCTGAAGAGAAATGGAAGTTTGAAAAGGCAAGAGAGATCAAGAAGGCTCAATACAGAAAGGAGAAGTTTCTGAAGAAAAACGTTGTCAAAATGACACCTGAGGAACTTCTCAAGGTCCAGATTGAAATTCAAGACCTCAAAGAAAACTTCGATTCTTATTATCTGATTGGCAAGGAGCCAAGGTCAGATTCACAACCCGACGAAGAAATTCACAAATGTTGCTGCACCAACGCAACATGAAATTCCTCAGTGAAGCCTCGGCTCAGCCGATCAAGAATATGCCAAGACCACTGATGAAGTTCGGCGGTGATGAAAATGCTAGTTCCAGGGCTGATGATCCCATTCCAGCCGCTGAAGAAATTGCCAGGGCATCCACTAGTGGTGCGCCTGAAGAAACTGAACAAGACAGGGCAACTGCATCAGTTGTGCCTGAAGAAATTCAACCAGATTCTCAGCTCCTCCTGCGCCAACACCAACTCCAATTCTTCCATCTGCCTCTGATGTGAAGAAAACCAAGGCTGCGTAATCGAGCTGCAGTGAAGAAAAGGAAGGCATCAGCTGTGTCAAATTCTTCGACTGCGAAGAAAATGAAGCCAATGACCAGCTCATTCGAAAATCCAATTGGTGCTGTTCCGATTTCCTCCATGCCATCAAAGGACCTTGTTCCTTTTGGAGAAGACTATGAGATCCCAATCGGATCTGATGAAGAACATCATTCTGCTGCTGCCGTCGAGCAGATTGATGAAGAAATTGAAGTGGACGCAATCCCTTAGTCATTTCCTCACCTATGCCTCGGTTCACGGTGAAGAGGCTGGTGTTGAGGAAATTGAAGATGAAGATGTGGATATAGGGTGCACCACACGGTGATGAATGATGACTTTTGGGAAAGTATGCATCCAAATACTCCTCTCTTCACCCCGCTCCAACAGATTCCTCGGTCCCTCGCACTAACAAATTCAAATGGACTCAAGAAACTCAACCCACTTTCTCTTGCATGAAGAAATTCCAGCCACTAGTGCCGATGAACTGCTGGCGATCCTCAGATCGCACTGTTGAGGAACAAGAAATTCCTCACCTGAAGAACCTGAACTCGCGATTCACGAGGTGGTGATGCAACTCACGACACCCCTCTGCCCAAGCAAAAGAATCCGTTCTCAAGCAAACAAAAGTTCAAGGCTGAAGATTTCTTTGCCGAGCACGTATTCTTCACTAACTATAATCCATATGATTCAGCTCGCATAAGGAAGAGGCGTTTCTGGACTGCCAGCCAAGCCAACTTCTATTCCTCAGTGCTCTTCAACAAAGACAAAGTCTTCGATCATGCTCATATTCCTCATGTGGACATGGAGTCTCTGCCAGGCTTTGAGCCAGTCCTCAGTGTTCTTCACGACGCAGGACTTACAATTTCTGACCGATATCTGTGGATCGGAATGAAGAACTCATTCTTCAATTCTATGCAACGCTCCACATCACCGGAGACGCCAAGACGTGAACTCATGGGTATTAGACTGGATGTCTGAAAATACTCACTACAAGGCACCAAAGAATCGAATTGCTTCGTGCTCTACCACTCAGTCCTCCACTTGATGGTGCTCGTTGTATCTACAACGAACCGTAACTTTCAAATCACTACATGCAAGTGCTGATGAAGCCTTTGAAGCCAAGGCAGGCCCCAAGAACCAAATTCCTCGTCAAGGAATTATTGTATGTGCCTCGGACTGTCTATCGGATTCTGACGAAGACAAGAGTCCTATCAAAGGCCACGAATCGAATGACGAAGAAGTCGTTGGCATCATGAAGAATATGTTTTTCAACATTATCCATGGCGTTCCCGTCAACTTCCATGATTTCTTCATGAGGACTCTGGCAAACATTGCTATGTCACCATTTGAGCTGAAGCCTTATGCGCCTTGGATAATGAGATTCATCAGGACAAGGTCTTCACTCAATTACAAGGCCGATACTACGAACCACTGCAGCTACTTGCCCTCGATTGAAGTCCTCAAACGGACATTTACCTCACCGATGACAAGGGCAAGGCTACTGCTGTGATCGATGAAGGCATTCATCCATTGGATGGACGGTTTATAAGCAGCATCCTACTCCACAAATGATGACTCGCCACACATGACTCTACCGCAAATACCTCGGTCAAGCAAAGTCCTCAAGCTATCGCACCTGTGGTGATGACTGATCGTGAGGTACTCCTCAGTCTTCATCAGAAGGTTGATCGCAATCATAAATGGGTCAAGCGTCAGTTTGGTTCAATTCTTCACAACATGACCTCAACACACAAGCAGTGAAGAAAAACCACTACTACCTTCACGAAACCTTCAAACACACCTGGGCTGTTCTTTCACATGTCTACAGTGCGGAAGAACTGACGACAATGGGACTCAAGGAAGAATTTACTGGTTTGCACCTCCTCCGAAGAAATACAAGAAGGTCAAAGTTCCTTCCTTGGTGGCCAGCTCCTATTCTTCATCGCGCGACACTGATGAAAATGAAGACTTGGACGACACTGCGGCAGGTCCTACTACAACAACCGACCCCAACAACGCTGGCGCTCCTTCTTCAACTTGAAATTCTTCAGGAGCGTTAGTCCTCAGTTTCGATCCTTTTGGTCATTTGATGAAGAATGGGGAGAAATTTGAGTTAGTCTTCAAGCGGGTCTATTTTATTGCCCATATACAACAATTTATTAAGTTACAACTCTCGTTCTTCTGAAACTTTTATTGGATCAAGTTGTAATCTTAAACCCGGTGGTGCTTTGATACTTTTGATGCACTATGCTCTTGCACTATGCTCCGATTCTCTTGAGCTTTTTGTGCTCTGATACTCTCGATGCGTTATTTTGCATGCTTGTTCCTCATTAATGTTATCGCACGCATGCTGAATTACATCAAGCACCATATTTCATCATGCATTTCAAATTCTTCATATTATATGTCAAATGCGTGTATGAATTACAAGATATAGGGGGAGATCTCCATGATTCAACTCTTCAAATGTGCATTGCCTCAAAAGCAAATTCCTCACTATGCACATCTTGAGGGGAGTTCTTCTATATCTTGCAATCAAATTCCTCATTATCAGTAGTTACACTTCATATGTTTATCCCCGTTGAAAACTTAACCTATATTGTCATCAATCACCAAAAAGGGGAGATTGTAAGTGCATCTAGTGCCCCTTAGTGATTTTGGTGGATTGAAGACTTATAGGTTAAGGAACTAATGTGTTTGTGAGTGTACACAGGTCTATAAGTCTATGAGGAGTTTGATATTTACAGAGAAAGTCGACCCCTAAAAATGAAGTTCTTCGACTAAAGACTTTGATATTCTGAAGACTTTGAAAGTGAAGAAATTGGTGTGACCTTGAAGACTTGGTATTCATTTGAGGAACATGAAGCGTGAAGACTTTTGTTTTCGTAGTTTCATTTTCTCCTTCTTGAGTCATAGGAAACACCGCATCGTTAAAGGGGGTCGAGGAAATACTAAGGAAAAATTTCCATGTGATGCTCAACTCAAAATCCTACACCTACCAATCCCTTCGAGTGAAGCCTTTGGAAATCTCATACGCTTCACCAATTTCTTCAAAGGATGTAGACGAAGTTCTTTCCGTCGCCGAGGAATTTGTTCTAACCGAGGAGTTAGGAATTCGCCATGGCGGATTGCCTACGATGAGGAACATGATAGCCCCGAGGAATTTGAGATTCAAATTTCCGATCATTCTTGTCTTCTTGGCCACCTGTCCCAAAATATCTTATCCACCTAACGGTTATATCATTGAAGGGCATTTATGTCTTATCATGTCGGGCTGCTCCCTAGGCTATAAATAGCCGCCCCTACAACCACTAGCTGGTTGGCTGCTCCGAGAGAAACTTGACACTTGTCATTTGAGAGCAACCCATCCTCCGAGGACTTTGAGCGAAAATCATCGAAAGTGAGGAAAAACCCAAAAACCAAACCCCTTACAAAACCCAAAGTGATTGAGCATCACTGAAGAAATTGATCCTGCATGGATCCGACGCTTGTTACCTTTGAAGATTGTGCTTCTTCCAGACGGTTAGGCGTCATGGTCTAGAGCATCCAAGAGGAATTGTGGATCACCGAGTGACCAAGTCTGTGAAGGTTGGAAGTCGCTCAAGACTTACCACGAGTGATTGGACGAGGTCCGTGTGACCTTAGTTCAAGGAGAATACGGTGAGGACTTGGTGTCTGAGCTGCGTGCTCAGCGACTAGGTGTCCGGGGCTGTGTGTCCTCGAGTTTAAATACTCAGCCGCTCCAACTGTGACGCATAACCGAGACAGCAGCTTGAACTGGTCTACCAAATCATTGTCTTCAACAACCTTACTGGTTACATCTCCTCAACTCTTTCATTTCCTCATTACTTTGTGTTGAGAGTTTATTCATATCTGTGTTTGAAGACTTTGATCAAGACTTTCTCAATTTCCTCAGTTCAATTTCTTCACCGCTTTGTCTTCATCTTGTGTTATCCTCGTGATTACGCTTTTCTCGTACTTTGTGCTAGTCTTCATTTCATCATGATGACCATGCGTGTATTCTGTTATGCTTACTTCTGAGTACTTATTCCGCTGCAAGTAGTTCTTCGCTAAGGAATTTCCTCACCGGCAAATTCCTCAGTGAAGAATTCATAAAAATCGCCTATTCACCCCCCCCTCTAGTCGATATAACGCACTTTCAGCCGGCAACGAGTTGCAGCAGCGGCAGCTTTCGGGCAACAGCGAAATCGACGCTAGAGAGGGCGGTAGCACGAACTAGAGGGTGCTACGGGTCCCTATGACGTCGAGGAGCATGGCCGAGAACTCGGTAGAGCTCACCGTCGACCGAAACGACGGTGACGAACGGCGCGGCGACGGTCCGGCCATGAAGAAGAATGACAATTGCGAGCGCAGGGAGAGAGGAGAAAGAGAGGGGTTCGGTGCGGCAACTTACGATGCGGCTCACGGTGGCCCTTGGATGCTTAGGAGTGCAGCGGGTCGACGGAGTCGGCGACGGACGGAGTGGAGGAGCTCCGGCGATCCACGGTGGTCGCCGGCTCGATCCGGGCGATGAAGTGGCCTCCGGCTCGGACGCGAGGCCTGTGAAGAGGGAGAAGACATCGACGATGCTGGTGGACAGGTCAGGAGGACGGGACGGCTCCGGTGGCCGCGGTGACGACGGAGGATGGCCGCGGGTGTGCTCGGGTCAGAGAGAGGGGTGTGAGCGAGCGAGGAAGGGAGAAGGGGAAATGTCGAGGCGCCTGTGGGGAGTGGATGTGGCGGTAGGTGAGGGGAGGGCTCGAGTGCCGCCTTATCCTCTCCGCGGCGCCTGTAGCGGCGTGGCCGGCGAGGTGGTTCGGCGGCGACGTGCGTGCGCGGTCGCTCGCACGGTGGGGGGGGGGGGAAGATGACAGGGGGGAGTGGGCCGGCCTAGCATGGGCCAGTTGGCTCGGGTGGGCCGAAGCCCACTGGGAGGCCAGGGGCTCTGGCCCCCTTTCCTTTTTTTGCTTTCCCTTTTTCTTTTTTTTCAGCAGCTTTTGCCTTTTCTTTTTAGCCAATAAAGATTTGGCAAAATCATGCCACTGGCCAAAACAATTTCAAAGAATTAAAGTGCACTACCACAAAAAGGTGGGGAGGCTTTTGGAATAGTTGCCAAATTTTATAAATTAAAAAGGGCATTTAATTTATTGCTTAGGTCACTGTTTTAAGTAGCTTAGGCCACTTAAACCTTTTGCAAAAAAATGTTGGTTCACCACCAATATCAGTTGTGGAATATTCGGCACATGATGAAGAATTTTTGTTCATGTCTGAGCATTTTGAATTTCACTCATAACTTTAAATTGAATTCCACTGGAATTTAAAAGAGAAAGGAGACAATGATGATCGAACACTTGTTTAGCAAAATGATTAGCTTAACCCCAAGGGTTACTGTAGCATCATTACACCGGGGTGTTACAACTCTCCTCCACTAAAAGAAATTCTCGTCCCGAGAATTAAGAGGTAGAAGGGAACAGGTCGGGTATTCAGCCCGGAGGTTATCTTCGCGTTCCCAAGTGGCTTCATCTTTAGTATGATTCGACCATTGCACCTTGAGGAACTTGGTAACCTTCTGGCGGGTTCGACGTTCAGCTTCTTCAAGAATGCGGATAGGATGCTCTTTGTAAGTGAGATCATCTTGAACTTCAATCAATTCCGGATCCACTTCACGTTCCAGATCCTTGAAGCATCGACGAAGTTGCGACACGTGGAAGACATCATGAACATGAGAGAACTGAGGTGGCAACTCCAGTTGATAAGCCACCAGTCCACGACGGGCGAGAATACGGAAGGGACCAATGTAGCGAGGAGCTAACTTGCCCTTGACTCCGAACCGATGAGTGCCTCTCAAAGGAGTGACACGCAGATAAGCTTGTTCACCAGGTTGATAAGTTGAACCCCAGTGTTTCCGATCATAGTTGCTCTTCTGGCGGGATTGGGCCACCTTGAGATTATCCCGGACAATGCGAACCTGCTCTTCAGCTTGTTGAATAATGTCTGGACCAATGAGTGCCCGTTCCCCAGTTTCTGACCAATTCAGAGGGGTTCGGCACTTACGTCCATAGAGCACTTCGAAGGGTGCCATCTTCAAGCTGGCTTGATAGCTGTTGTTATAAGAGAACTCTGCATAAGGGAGAGATTCTTCCCACTTCTTGCCAAAAGAAATAACACAAGCTCGAAGCATGTCTTCAAGAATTTGGTTGACTCGCTCGACTTGGCCTTGGGATTAGGGATGATAAGCAGTGCTCCGTAATGTGAGTTCCCATTGCCTCTTGGAAACTATCCCGTAACTTAGAAGTGAAAATACTGCCACGGCTCGAATCGATCTCCTTCGGAATGCCATGGAGTGACACAATTCTGGAGATATACAAGTTTGCTAATTGACTAGCAGTGATTGTCTCCTTGACTGGCAGAAAGTGAGCAACTTTCGAGAATTGGTCGATGACAACAAAGATAGCATCGTTACCTTTCTGAGACTTGGGAAGGCCTGTGACGAAATCCATTTGGATCTTATCCCACTTCCATTCAGGAATCGGAAGCGGTTGTAGAAGTCCAGCCGGTTTCTGATGTTACGCTTTTGACGCTGACGGCAAACGTCACATTCTTCGATATATCGAGCAATGTCTTGCTTCATTTTAGACCACCAAGATTTGACGGATGTCTAGATACATCTTGGTACTTCCGGATGAATAGAGAGAGGGGTGTCATGCGCTTCTTTCATCACCTTCTCTGTCATAAGCTCGAACCGGGGTACTACAATGCGATCTCTGAAGTATAAGGTTCCATCTTCACCAAGTGAGAAATCTCTGGATTTCTCTAAGGCAAGATCCTTTTTCATCAAATCCACGTGAGCATCTTTGGCTTGAGCAGACTTAATTGCTTTCAGCAGAGTTGGTTCCAGGACAAGGTTATTCAGAGAACCTTGTGGAACTAGTTGAACGTTCAGCTTGCATAGCTCTTCATAAAGGCGGGGGAGAGCTTTGTAGACCATGTGATTGCTGCAATATGACTTATGGCTCGTGGCATCGGCCATTACATTAGCCTTACCAGGTATAAGATATACCGCAGTTGTAGTCCGCATAATAGCTTCCATCCACCGCCGCCGACGGAGGTTCAGATCTGGTTGAGTAAACAGTACTTGGACTCGATGATCGGTGAAGATCTCGCAACGACATCCGAGAAGGTACTGCCGCCATAGCTTCAAGCAAAGATAACCGCTGTAAGCTCAAGGTCATGAACCGGGTAGTTTTCCTCGTGAGGACGCACTTGACGGGAAGCATAAGCAATCACCCTGCGCTCTTGCATTAGAACACAGCCTAATCCTTGACGTGAAGCATCACAATAGATGACGAAGTCCTTGCGAGAATCAGGGGGAGCAAGCACTGGGGCAGAAGTCAGCTTGTCCTTGAGTGTCTGGAAACTTTCCTGACATTTGTCTGTCCAATCAAACTTAACGCCTTTGTGAAGCAGATTAGTCAGTGGCTTGGCGATCTTGGAGAAGTTCTCGACAAAGCGGCGACAATAGCTGGCTAGTCCGAGGAAGCTTCTGACTTGCTTGACAGTCTTCGGAGGGTTCCAGTCAAGAATAGCCTGAACACGCCTCGGGTTGACGGCAATACCATCCTTGGAGATGACATGACCAAGGTAGGTGACTTCGGTAACCAGAATTCGTGACTTGGAATACTTGGCATAAAGTTGATGCTCTCGAAGCTTCTCCAGAACAAGACGAAGATGTTCAACATGTTCTTCTTTATTCTTCGAATATACCAGGATATCATCCAGATAGACTACGACGAACTTGTCGAGGTAATCCATGAATATGTAGTTCATCAGACGAGAGAAAGTAGCCGAGCATTGGTTAAACCGAATGACATGACGGTGTACTCGTAAGAACCATAACGAGTCACAAATGCGGTCTTTGGAATATCCTCTTCACGAACACGGATCTGGTGGTAACCCAACCTCAAGTTGAGTTTAGAGAATATCGATGAACCAGCCAGTTGATCATACAGATCATTGATCCGAGGAAGGGGATATTTGTTCTGAATTGTAGCTTGGTTGATAGGACGATAGTCTTGGACCAAACGGTTCAGACTGGCCCTTCTTCTTGACGAAGAGAGAAGGTGCTCCCCAAGCGAGAGGAACTTGACGAATGAAACCCTTGTGAAGAGATTTGTCGATTTCCTCCTTAAGCTCAAGGAGTTCATGAGGTGGCATCTTGTAGGGTCGTTTTGCAATAGGAACGGTGCCTGGTTTCAAGTCGATGACGAACTCGACAGCCCGGGCAGGGGGTATTCCTGGAATTTCTTCTGGAAATACGTCTTGGAAGTCATGAACGACTGGAATCTTTTCAATTCCCTTCAGAGGTGTTGCGTTCAACGCATTCAATACATAAAGTCGAGCTTCAGCGTTTTGAACCAGACGAGCATTGTAGCTTACTATCTCATCTGAAGGGTGCATAAGGTGGACGGTTTTGGTGGCGCAAACGATAGAAGCCGTATGTGCTTTCAACCAATCCATTCCCAGAATAAGGTCAATATTGGAAGACTTGAATAATAGGGATGCAAAAATTCCAACCCTTCGATTTCAACTGATATGTTGTGGCTAACCATGGAGGTTTGACATTGGCCCGCAGGGGTTTTTACCACTAGTGGAGTGTGCATCTCTTCGTATTTAATGCCATGCGTGAATGCAAACTCTTCTGATATGAAAGAATGCGATGCTCCTGAATCAAACAAAACAGATGTTGGTACTGAATTAACAAGAAGAGTACCCATCACAGTGGCAGGCTGGTCTTGACCTTCATTCAGATCAATATGATTAGCCTGACCACGACCATAAGGTCTGGCATTGTTGTTATGGGGCAGATTGTTACGGTCAGTTGAAGGCAGGGCCAGCTGGTTCTTTTTCTGATTGCATCCTTTGGCAAGGTGACCTGGACGGCCACATCCAAGCACAGACCATCATTGGGATCGGGAGCAGGAGCTTGGGATGGTACAGCCGAAGGGGCTGCCTCTGCATGTGGAGGAGGCAAACGAGGTGCAACATAGGACTGTCTTGGTGCAGTGCGGTTGGACGATACATGCCGTGGGGAATCCATATCCGACGCTCGCTACCGACGGGCCCAAGATGAGCCAACGTCGCGACTACGCCTAAGGGATCCTCGGTGTTCACGAAGACCGGTCTCAACTCGAATAGCCTTGTTCACCAAGGTGGCAAAGTCGGCAAAGTCATGAACGAGCAATGCTAGCTTGATATCAGGGTGAAGTCCATCACGAAACTTCTCTTGCTTACGAGCATCAGTTGCAATGTCTTCTTTAGCATAACGTGACAAGTCCGTAAATTCCGTTGATAAGCATCTACGGACTTGTTGCCTTGGGTGAGGTTATGGAACTCTCGCTTCTTCCTGTCCATGGTTCCCCGAGGAATGAAACGGCACGGAAGGCAGCTTGGAAATCCGCCAGGTAATGACCGCTCCAGCAGGTAGGGTACGCGCTGTGGCTGTCCCACCATTGAGCAATGGGACCCTTGAAAAGAAAGATGCAAAGGTGACACGGTGGCGGGTACCACGCTAGCAGACTCCATTTCATACGTGATGTCGCTGGAGCTACCATCAAGATCAAGGGGTTGAGTTGAGCTGCGGTAGATAGTTGGGTTGAGGCGCATGAAGTCCTACGGAGTTACTGGGGTTGGCTGTTGATTCATGTTCGGACGAGGAAACTGAGCCATCATTCCTTCCATGAACTGGCGATTCAACTCAAACTGTTGCATCACTCCAGCAAAGAATTCAGGCGATGGTGGATCATTGGCACCACGGCCATGACCAGCGGGTCTAACCATCCTGCTAACATGTAACAGGGGGTAGTTCAGCATTGAGCAGTTGCAAAGACAAGGATCATTCATGATGAAACATGCATAAGGAAAGATGTACGATGGATTCCACTTCGTAGTCAACACGATGTGTGTGTGTGTACTATTCAAGAGGCTATTCTAAGGAATAACTATGGCTTTATCCAACTTCGGGGTGAATGTGGTCACGGGATCCTAATGTTAGTAAATTCGTTTAACCCGAGTAGAAGAGAGTTCAGAGTCCCAGAGTATAGACGAGGAGTAAAAGATGCTAATACCACCCAATGGCGACGTGGGACCGTAAGCCACACAACCAATGTTAGTAAAAGTTTTTGGTGACTAGACTCAACTTCGCCAAGGAGTTGGAAAGGGGGCTACCTACAGCAAATGGCTCGATACCAACTTGTGACGCCCTCGATTCAATCGTACACTAATCATACACGCAAATGTGTACGATCAAGATCAATGACTCACGGGAAGATATCACAACACAACTCTAGACACAAATTAAAATAATACAAGCTTTATGTTACAAGCCAGGGGCCTCAAGGGCTCGAATACATAAGCTTGAATACACAAGAGTCAGCGGAAGCAACAATATCTGAGTACAGACATGAGTTAGACAAGTTTGCCTTAAGAAGGCTAGCACCAAAGCAGCAACGATCGAAAAGGCAAGGCCTCCTGCCTGGGAGCCTCCTAACTACTCCTAGTCATCGGCGGCCTCCACGTAGTAGTAAGCATCGGCGGTGGCATCTGGCTCCTGGGCTCCGTCATCTGCTTGCGTCAACCGGAAAGAAGAAGACAGGGGGAAAAGGGGGAGCAAAGCAACCGTGAGTACTCATCCAAAGTACTCGCAAGCAAGGATCTACACTTCAGATGCAACATTATCAAAGAAAGGCTGTATATGTGGACTGGGCTGCAGAAATGCCAGAATAGAGAGAAGGCCTAGTCCTATCGAAGACTAGCATCTTCTCGAACCCACCATCTTGCAGCAGCAGGAAGGAGTAGAGTAGCATAAAGTAAAGTAGTAGTAGTATTATCAACCTCGTAGGAGATCCTTTCTCGACTCCCTGCGAGAAAGCAATCCCAGAGCCATACTATCCAGTTATCATCACAATCCATTTCTCATCACCATCCAATTCTAGTTGTATCGATCGGGATACAACTCCAAGTGTCCGTTACCGTAGGACAGGCTATCGATAGATGTTTTCTTCCCTGCAGGGGTGCACCAACTTACCCACCACGCTCGCTTAACTCCGGCCGGACACACTTTCCTAGGTCATGCCCGGCCTCGGCCAAACAATACGCCGCAACCCGACCTAGGCTTAATAGAGAGGCCAAAGACGCCGGACTAAACCTATGCCCTCAGGGTCATGGGCCATCTCCCGGAACTCCTCACGACGCTTGAACGCCGGCCGGTGAGCGCACCTAGCTACCTCCCTAAAAAGGCGGAGCTTACCGGTCCAACCCGGTAGCGCCGCCGTTCGGCCGACGTCTATTAAGCTTCGGCTGATGCATACGACGCAGAACACCCATACTATGCCCACGTGATGGTTAGTGCTATCAGGCCAGAGGCCCCTCGGATCAAATATCCAAATCGTAGTGGATTAGGAACGCGCGGTAACAAGCAAAGACTCACGAAAGATGTGACCCCGTTGCCTCGTCTCGAGGACTTGCGGCAAGGGCTAGGAATGCCCGGCCACGCCTCGTAATTATCTCGCGGGCACCCTCCAGGTCAACCCGTCTCCACATCACTCGCAATTAAGCTCGTGCGGGTACCCTCGTGGTCGAATTCGCCTTTAGTAACATGGCTCGAAGTAAAGTCATAGTAATCATAGTAACAAAGGTGTCTAAACATCAAGGGAAAACCCGAGGAATCACCCCGGTGAATTCCACTCGATGTAGTCATCAAGGTGAACGTAAGAGGATTCACCCTCGAAGTCCACACTTGAGGGTTGCACTGACAGTCGTATCGAAGTGGTTAAAGAGGAAATCACCCTTGATGACCACGACCAATAACTACACTACAGGTTAACATTAGAAGTCTTGATGAGGTCTCACCCTCGGTACTCGATAGTAACCCAATAGTGTCAAGCAACTAAGGGGAAGTGATGTGCGGTGTCGGGGCCTGGTCTTCGATCCCGTTGATCGGGTCTTTTGATAATCCAGCGGGGCAGTCGGGACGAAGTGGGGGTCACTGATGGATCTCTAACCAACCTATACTAAGCAATTTAGGATAAGCAGGTAAGGTACAACAACAGGTTACAAAAGTAGGCTATGCATCAGAATAGGTGCAAACAATAACAGTAGCAAAATCTAATGCAAGCATGAGAGTATACAATGGGCGATATCGGGATGATCAAATGGGGGGCTTGCCTGGTTGCTCTGGCAAGAAGGGGTCGTCGTCGACGTAGTCGATCACAGGGGCGGCATCGTCTCGGGGTCTACCGGAGAGAAGAGGGGGAAGAAACAGTAAATACATAGCCAACAGAGGTAACACTAAGCAGAACATGGCAAAATGTTGTGCCGGGAGTGACCTAATGTATGACTACACGATAAAGGTGAAGGGGGGAATCAACCGGGAATGTTTTCCCGGTTCCGTATCTGTGTCAGACAGATGACCGGAGGGGGAATGTCCCATGTTCAGCATGCTAGGGGCATGTGACATATGAACGGACCGCGTATTCAGATTCGTTGGATTTTTCTGAGCAATTTTCACATAGAAAACATTTTCATCTGAGCTACGGTTTAATTTCTATGAATTTTTAAAGTATAAACAATATTCTGGAATTATTTAAGAAATAACAGAAAAGGAATATGACGTCATCATGGCATCATTGTTGCATCAGCGGTCAACAGACTAGTGGACTAGTCAACAGGGCCCACGGGGGACCTGGCAAAGGATCGGGCGATGCCTGGCCACCGCCGACTTGGTCAACAAGGCACCGGGCCACTTTGGGGCCACGGGCGATGACTGGCGAGGTGGACCCGGACGTCCACGTCGGCGCCGGCGTTGGGGAGCTCCGGTGAGCGTTCCCGCGGCAGAGGGGCGCCGGACCTCGCCGTAATCAAGCTAGTGGGCACCATTTGACGCGCGGGAGGCGCCGTTCGGACGCGGTGATCGAACCACGTCGAGTGCCGGCAGCGGCAGTAGCTGGGGAGGCCGGAAAGGGCGCTGGCAACGAGTTGCAGCAGCGGCGGCTTTCGGGCAACAGCGAAATCGATGCTAGAGAGGGCGGTAGCACGAACTAGAGGGTGCTACGGGTCCCTACGACGTCGAGGAGAATGGCCGAGAACTCGGTCGAGCTCACCGTCGACCGAAACGACGGTGACGAACGGCGCGGCGACGGTCCGGCCATGAAGAAGAACGACAATTGCGAGCGCGGGGAGAGAGGAGAAAGAGAGGGGTTCGGTGCGGCACCTTACGATGCGGCTCACGGTGGCCCTTGAATTCTTAGGAGCGCAGCAGGTCAACAGAGTCGGCGACGGATGAGTGGAGGAGCTCCGGCGATCCACGGTGGTCGCCGGCTCGATCCGGGCGATGAAGTGGCCTGCCTCGGACGCGAGGCCGGTGAAGAGGGAGAAGACGCCGACGGTGCTGGTGGACAGGTCAGAGGAGGACGGCTCCGGTGGCAGCGGTGACGACGGAGGATGGCTGGGCGTGCTCGGCCGAGAGAGGGGTGGAGCGAGCGAGGAAGGGAGAAGGGGAAATGGCGAGAAGGCCCAGGGGGAGTGGATGTGGCGGTAGGTGAGGGGGAGGGCTCGAGGCGTCGCCCTTATCCTCTCCGCGGCGCCTGTAGCGGCGTGGCCGACGAGGTGGTTCGGCGGCGACGCAGCTGTGATCGCCAGACAAAGGGGGGGAAGACGACAGGGGGGAGTGGGCCGGCCTAGCATGGGCCAGTTGGCTCGGGTGGGCCGAAGCCCACTGGGAGGCCAGGGGCTCTGGCCCCCTTCCCCTTTTTTTTGCTTTCCCTTTTTTTTCAGCAACTTTTGCCTTTTCTTTTTAGCCAATAAAGATTTGGCAAAATCATGCCACTGGCCAAAACAATTTCAAAGAATTAAAGTGCACTGCCACAAAAAGGTGGGGAGGCTTTTGGAATAGTTGCCAAATTTTATAAATTAAAAAGGGCATTTAATTTATTGCTTAGGTCACTGTTTTAAGTAGCTTAGGCCACTTAAACCTTTTGCAAAAAATGTTGGTTCACCACCAATATTAGTTGTGGAATATTCGGCACATGATGAACAATTTTTGTTCATGTCTGAGCATTTTGAATTTCACTCATAACTTTAAATTGAATTCCACTGGAGTTTAAAAGAGAAAGGAGACAATGATGATCGAGCACTTGTTTAGCAAAATGATTAGCTTAACCCCAAGGGTTACTGTAGCATCATTACACCGGGGTGTTACACATGCACACACTTAGCATAATATCGGGACGGGAGGCACATAGATATAACAATGAACCAATCATAGAGCGGTAAACCTTTTAGTCAACCGATTTGCCATCCTTGGTCAAGTCAAGATTTCCATTAGTAGGCATGGATGTTTTCATACCTTTGCTTTCTTGCATGTTGAACTTCTTGAATAAGTCCTTGGTGTACTTTGTTTGAGAAACAAAGGTGCCTTCCTTAGTTTGCTTGATTTGCAAAACAAGAAAGTACTTGAGTTCACTCATCATAGGCATCTCAAACTTCTTCGACATTAGCTTCCCAAACTTTTCACTAAAATGAGGGTTAGTCGAACCAAATATGATATCATCAACATAAATTTGGCACACAAATAATTCACCATTAACCCTTTTAGTAAAAAGAGTAGAATCTGTCTTTCCAATCTCAAAGCCTTTTTCAATAAGGAACTTGGTAAAGCATTTATACCACGCTCTAGGAGCTTGTTTAAGACCATAAAGAGCTTTGTGAAGTTTGTAAACATGGTCGGGTTTCTTAGGATTGACAAAGCCGGGAGGTTGCTTAACATAAACTTCTTCCTCAATTTCACCATTTAGGAAAGCACTTTTAAAACCCATTTAGTACAAGGTGATATCATGGTGATTTGCATAGGCAAGTAAGATGTGAATGGACTCAAGTCTAGCAACAGGGGCATATGTCTCACCGTAGTTCATACCTTCGACTTGAGTGTAGCCTTGGGCGACGAGACGTGCTTTGTTGCTAATGACTTGACCATCTTCGTCTTGCTTGCTGTGAAACACCCATTTGGTACCAATGATGTTGTGGTTGTTGTCGGGCTTCTCAACCAATGTCCACACTTGGTTTCTCTCAAAGTTGTGTAGCTCTTCATGCATGGCATTTATCCAATCCGGATCTACCAATGCTTCTTCAACCTTCATAGGTTCAATGCTAGAGATGAATGAATAATGTTCACAAGTTAGCCAAACGAGTTTTATAGCGAGTGATTCTCCCGGTTTGAATATCATTGAAGATTTGTTTGATGGGATGGTCTCTTGAGACACTTGCTCGAACTTGTGAGAGATTTTTCTTGGGTTGGGGTGGAACATATTTTTCATCATCTTGTCCTTCTTCTTGGCCTTCTTCATTGTTGACGTTGTAGTTCTCTCGTTGTGGTGGAGAAGGAGGTTGATGAGGTTCATCTTGATGCACTTCCTCATTTTCTTCATCTTGATGTGTCCCACTTGTGGATGCTTCCATGTCAACTCTTGGTTCACCTTGTCGTGAGGTAGAAGCTTCCACTTGGACGGACGAGGTACTCTCCTTCACCTCCGTTGGACGAATCTTGCCAATAGACAAGCCTTGGATTGCTTACGAAGGGTCTTTGTCTCCTACATCAATTGGCAATTGCTCTACTTGCGAGCCGTTATATTCATCAAACTTCACATCTACCGTTTCTTCAACCTTTCGGGTGAAATTATTGTAGACACAGTAAGTGTGAGAGTTTGAGCCATAACCAAGTAGGAAACACTCATGAGATTTAGGAGAAAATTTAGAACGATGATGCTTATCAAGAATGTAACACTTTGAGCCAAATACTCGAAAGTATCCAACTTGGGGTTTGTTACCGGTGATGAGCTCGTATGCCGTCTTGCCAAGTAGCTTTTGAAGATACAAGCGATTTGTTGCATGACAAGTCGTCTCAACCACTTTCGCCCAAAAGTGTTTTGGAGTCTTGTACTGATCAAGCATCGTTCTTGCCATCTCAATAAGAGTTTGGTTCTTCCTCTTAACACCTCCATTTTGTTGAGGTGTGTACGTAGCCGAGAACTCGTGTGAAATCCCTTCTTCGTCAAGAAAGGTATCCACATTTGCATTCTTGAACTCCGTTCCGTTGTCATTGCGAACCTTCTTGATCTTCACTTCAAATTGATTTTGGGCCTTCTTAGCGAAGTTCTTGAAGATCTTTTGGAACTGCGATTTATCATCAAGAAAGAACACCCACGTAAATCTTGAAAAATCATCAACTATAACTAGACCAAATGAGTTTCCACCAAGACTCTTGTAGGCATTGGTACCAAAGAGATCCATATGAAGTAGCTCGAGCGGTCTTCTCGTGGTCATGATGTTCTTCACGGGGTGACTTCCTCCAACCTGTTTTCCTACTTGACAAGCACTTCACAATCTGTCCTTGTCAAATATAACATCTTTTACTCCAAGGATATGATCACCTTTAATAAGCTTATCAAGATTCCACATGCCCACATGACCTAACCTTCTATGCCACAACCAGCCTTTCGAAGATTTAGCAATTAAGCAAGTTCTAGGTTGAGCCTTTTTAGTGAAGTCAACAATGTAAAGATCACCTCTACGTATACCAGTAAAGACCATTTTTACGATTATCTCTATGAAACACTTGGCAATCTACTTCAGTAAATAGGACATTGAAATCAAAGTCAGCAAGTCTAGATACGGAAAGTAAATTGTAGCCAAGAGATTCTATGAGCATAACATTTTGTATGGAGCTATCATGTGAGATGGCCACCTTACCCTTTGAGTTATCACCAAAAGTGACGTACTTCCGAGGGCCGTCGTTTTCAGCAAGCTCACGAAACATATCCTTGTCTCCGATCATATGATCGGTATATCCACTATCAAGGACCCATTCCTTTCCTCCAGCAATGTAGCTGCGAAGATTAGCCATAAGACCAAAGTGTCTTATTGCATGATCAAGGTCATTATCATCATCCTCATCATAGTATCCATGTTCAACATCATCTTGTAATTTATCATTTCCTAGAGAAGGTGATTTATTAGAAGTATGACCGTAACAATGTTCATCTCTATGGATTCTAATGACTTTGAAAATGATATTGCTAATAATTCCAACATCTCATTTGGCATGCATGAGATCACGAAGCTCAAACAGGCAATCATCAAACTTAGGATCGCTAGTACTCATCCTATTCAAGGCAATAGACTTATGGAGAATCTCATCTAGATTTTTCAAGGAATAATTTGGGAATCATTCCTCAAGAAATCTCCATATGGTGTAAGCACAATCAAGAGCAGGTAAGATAGCAATGAAATTTTTGGGCAATCCTCTAATGATAAGATTGATAGTTCTAAGATTGCGAATCATGTCAAGATCCTCATCAAGAGAGGGATGCAAAGGATAACTAGGGGAAATGCAAGGACTAGTAATGTACTTGTTCAAGTGATATTCATTGAAAATCTCAAGCATCTCATTTTTTCACTCATGAAAGTACTCTCCATCAAGTATAGGCACTCTACGTCTAAGACTCCCCAACATATACTCACCCATCTTCCTCCAAAGGTGTTTAAACCAAAGCAACGGAGACCAATGCTCTGATACCAATAGAAAGTATCGAGAAGAGGTGTCTAGAGGGGGTGAATAGACTCTTAGCAAGAAAAGTGGCAGTTTTTAATTTCTTTAAGTTGAGGTGGAGTTTTAGCACAAGTTTAAACATTCACAAGGCATATCAAGCAAGCATTACAAGAGTATATGAGCAGCGGAAAGTAAAGCATGTAACTTGCGAGAATGTAAAGGGATAGGATTGGAGTGTGCAAACGCAATTGGAGACGCGAAGATTTTTGGCGTGGTTCTGATAGGTGGTGCTGTCGTACATCCACGTTGATGGAGACTTCAACCCACGAAGGGTAATCTGCCATGAGTCCACGGAGGGCTCCACCCATGAAGGGTCCATGAAGAAGCAACCCTGTCTATCCCACCACGGGCATCGCCCACGAAGTACTTGCCTCACTAGGGTAGATCTTCACGAAGTAGACGATCTCCTTGCCCGTACAAACTCCTTGGTTCAACTCCACAATCTTGACAGAGGCTCCAAAGTGACACCTAACCAATCTAGGAGACACCACTCTCCAAAAGGTAATAGATGGTGTGTTGATGATGAACTCCTTGCTCTTGTGCTTCAAATGATAGTCTCCCCAACACTCAACTCTCTCTCATAGATTTGGATTTGGAGGAAAGATGATTTGAGTGGAAAGCAACTTGGAGAAGGCTAGAGATCAAGATTTATGTGGTTGGAATGAAATATCTTGACCTCAACACATGAGTAGGTGGTTCTCTCTCAGAAAATGTATGTTGGAAGTGTAGGCATGTTCTGATGGCTCTCTCCACGAATGAAGAGTGGGTGGAGGGGTATATATAGCCTCCACACAAAATCTAACCGTTACACACAAATCACCAAACTCAGTGGGACCGAATCAGAAAACTCGGTCGGACCAATTCAGTTCATAATGTGACCGTTAGGCATTTCGGTGGGACCGATATGATCAACTCGGTGGGACCAATGTGCTAGGGTTAGGGTAAAATCTCATCTCGGTTTGACCGATTACACAAACTCGGTGGGACCGATTTTGGTAATAAGCTAACCAGAGAGTTGGTCAGGCAAACTCGGTGAGACCGATTACAAATCTCGATAAGACCGAAATTATTGCAACAGGCAACAGAGAATATGCAAGCCCATCTCGCTGAGACTGAGATGCCATCGGTGAGACCGAAGTGACTAGGGTTTGTGGTAGTGGCTATGTCAAGTGAACTCGGTGGCGCCGGATAGAATGTTTTGGTGGGGCCGAGTTTGACTTCTGGTTTGCGACATATGTGGGTATGAGAAAGTGGTTGAGGGTTTTGGAGCATCTCACTAAGCACTTCGAGCAAGCAAGCCATTAAGCAACACCTCATCCCCTTTTAACAGTATTGGCTTTCCTATGGACTCAATGTGATCTTGGATAACTAAAAGTAAAATGTAGAGTCTTGAGCTTTTGATCTTGAGCCAATCCTTTGTCCTTAGCACCTTGAAGGGGTTCCACATCCTCTTGTCCACCCCATTCCATCTGTTGAATTTGTCTGAAATATTATAGATAAAACATTAGTCCAACAGGAGATATGTTGACATTAATTACCAAAACCACCCAGGGAGCACTTGTGCTTTCAATGTCACCATCCATTCCACTGAATAACAAAACTCCCATTGAGGTATGGTCTGGTACACCAGCTGATTATTCACAGTTTAGAGTTTTCGGTTGCACTTCATATGCGCACATTGATAATGGAATGCCAGAGCCTAGAACTATGGAGTGCGTGTTTGTTGGTTATGGTTCGGGAGTAAAGGGACAGATGTTATGGAATCCTGAAACTAATAAGGTTTTCATGAGCAGGAGTGTTGTCTTCAATGAATCTGTTATGTACCATGACAATTTGTCAACAAATGTAGAGCCACAACAAGTTACTGTGGAGGTTGTGCCCTTAATGAGGAGTTAACTGTTGATAATGATGATATTGCTCCAGATGCACATGTTAATGATAATGTGGATGGTGCTCCAGATACACAGGTTCATGATGATGATGATGTGCAACACTTACCCCCTCTTTTGCAGCGACAAATCCAGTCTCTTGTAGCTGGCAGGAGAAAGAGAGTCATAAAATCTAAATGCCTAATTGAAGAGTGTGATATTGTTCATTGTGCTTTTAGTTGTGTGTAGCAGATTGAGAACATACATGGGCCATCCACATACACTAATTCGTTGTTTTCGGTGACCACGAGAAGTGGATTCCTAGTATGCAAGAAGACATGTAGTCACTTGAGAAAAATGGCGCATGGGATGTTGTGTGCTTGCATAAACAAAAGAACACCATTTACTGCAAATGGATCTTCAAAACAAAGGAAGGTTTGACTCCTACTGAGCCCGCGAGGTTTAAGGCAAGGTTTGTGGCTAAAGGCTTTAGTCAGATACCAGGTATTGATTATAATGATGTGTTCTCTCTAGTTGTGAAGCATAGTTCCATTCATGCATTTTTTGGTATGTTGTTATGCATGATATTGAGCTTGAGCAGTTAGATGTCAAGACTGCTTTTCTGCATGGAGAACTGGAGGACGAGATTTACATGGACCAACTAGAAGGTTTCATAGTGCCTGATAAGGAGAAATTTATTTGCAAGTTAAAGAGGTCCTTATATGGTTTAAAACAGTCTCCAACATAGTGGTATAGAATATTTGATTCATTTATGATAGCACATGGATTTAAAAGGTCTGAATATGATAGTTGTGTTTACATTGAATTTGTTGATGAATCACCTATATACTTGTTGTTATATGTTGATGACATGTTGATTGCTGCCAAGGGCAAGAAAGATATCACTACTTTAAAGGCACAGTTAAGTAGTGAGTTTGAGATGAATGATCTTGGACTGCTAAGAAAATTCTACGTATGGAGTAGTTTGTTATTTCTTAGTCAGCAAAGTTACATTAAGAAAGTTCTTCATCATTTTAACATGCATGATTCTAAGTCATTTGGCACTCCCATTGCTCCTCATTTCAAATTAGTATCCTCTCAATGTCCTACTACTGATGGAGATTTGGAGTATATGTCAAGAGTTCCATATTCTAGTCATGTCGGTTCTTTAATGTATGTCGTTATGTGTTTTAGGCTTGATTTGTCATTTGCAATGAGTTTGGTCAGGAGATACATGGCTAACCCTGGTAAAGAACACTGAAAGGTTGTTCAATAGATTTTCAGGTACCTTCTTGGCACTTCCAATTCTTGTTTGAAATTCGGCAGGACTGGGTGAGGGACTAACTGGCTATGCGGGTTCAGATTTTGCTTCCAGCGATTTGGACAAGAGGAGGTCCCTTACAGGTTATTGATGTATACTACACAACCTTCTTCTTGTAGACGTTGTTGGGCCTCCAAGTGCACAGGTTTGTAGGACAGTAGCAAATTTCCCTCAAGTGGATGACCTAAGGTTTATCAATCCGTGGGAGGCGTAAGATGAAGATGGTCTCTCTCCAACAACCCTGCAACCAAATAACAAAGAGTCTCTTGTGTCCCCAACATACCCAATACAATGCTAAATTGTATAGGTGCACTAGTTCGGCGAAGAGATGGTGATACAAGTGCAATATGGATGGTAGATATAGGTTTTTGTAATCTGAAAATATAAAAACAGCAAGGTAACTAATGATAAAAGTGAGCGTAAACGGTATTGCAATGCTAGGAAACAAGGCCTAGGGTTCATACTTTCACTAGTGCAAGTTCTCTCAACAATAATAACATAATTGGATCATATAACTACCCCTCAACATGCAACAAAGAGTCACTCCAAAGTCACTAATAGCGGAGAACAAACTAAGAGTTTATTGTAGGGTACGAAACCACCTCAAAGTTATCCTTTCTGATTGATCTATTCAAGATTCCGTAGTAAAATAACACGAAGTTATTCTTTCCGTTTGATATATCCTAGAGTTTGTACTAGAATAACACCTTAAGACACAAATCAACCAAAACCCTAATGTTACCTGGATACTCCAATTTCACCTCAAGTATCCATGGGTATGATTATACGATATGCATCACACAATCTCAGATTCATCTATTCAACCAACACAAAGAACTTCAAAGAGTGCCCCAAAGTTTCTACCAGAGAGTCAAGACGAAAACGTGTGCCAACCCCTATGCATAGATTCCCAAGGTCATGGAACCCGCAAGTTGATCACCAAAACATACATCAAGTAGATCACATGAATATCTCATTGTCACCACAGATAAGCACATGCAAGACATACATCAAGTGTTCTCAAATCCTTAAAGACTCAATCCGATAAGATAACTTCGAATGGAAAACTCAATCCATTACAAGAGAGTAGAGGGGGAAAAACATCATAAGATCCAACTATAATAGCAAATCTCGCGATACATCAAGATCGTGCCAAATCAAGAACATGAGAGAGAGAGAGAGATCAAACACATAGCTACTGGTACATACCCTCAGCCCCGAGGGTGAACTACTCCCTCCTCGTCATGGAGAGCGCCGGGATGATGAAGATGGCCACCGATGAGGGACCCCTCCTCCGGCAGGGTGCCGGAACAGGGTCCCGATTGGTTTTTGGTGGCTACAGAGGCTTGCGGTGGCGGAACTCCCGATCTAGGTCATGTTCTGGAATTTTGGGGGTATATAAGAGGTGTTGGCGTCGGGAACAAATCAGGGGGGTCCACGAGGCGGCCACGAGGTAGGGGGCGCGCCCATGGGGGGTATGGCGCGCCCCCACCCTCGTGCTGGCCTCGGGACTCTTCTGATCCATCTCCGATACTCCGTGGGCTTCTTTTGGTCCAAAAACAATCTCCGTGAATTTTTAGGTCAATTGGACTCCGTTTGGTATTCCTTTTCTGCAATACTCAAAAACAAGGAAAAAAAGAAACTGACACTGGGCTCTAGGTTAATAGGTTAGTCCCAAAAATCATATAAAATAGCATATAAACGCATATAAGACATCCTTGATGGATAATATAATAGCATGGAACAATAAAAAAGTATAGATACGTTGGAGACGTATCAGTTATGCGTTCACTGTTGGTGGTTGTGCCGTGAGGCTAGCAATGATGGAAGGGTGAGAGTGTGTATAATCCATGGACTCAACATTAGTCATAAAGAACTCACATACATATTGCAAAAATCTACAAGTCATCAAAACCAAGCACTACGCGCATGCTCCTAGGGGGATAGATTGATAGGAAAAGACCATCGCTCATCCCCGACCGCAACTCATAAGGAAAGTAAACAAACACCTCATGATTCAAATTTGTCACACAACGGTTACCATACGTGCATGCTACGGGACTTGCAAACCTCAACACAAGTATTTCTCAATTTCACAATACTCAACTAGCACGACTCTAACATCACCATCTTTATATCTCCAAACAATTATCAAGTATCAAACTTCTCATAGTTTTTAATGCACTCTATATGAAAGTTTTTATTATATCCCTCTTGGATGCCTATCATATTAGGACTAAATTCATAACCAAAGCAAATTACCATGCTGTTCTAAAAAGAATCTCAAAATAATATAAGTGAAGCATGAGAGTTCATCTATTTTTATAAAATAAAACCACCACTGTGCTCTAAAAATATATAAGTGAAGCACTAGAGCAAACGACAAACTACTCCTAAAGATATAAGTGAAGATCAATGAGTAGTTGAATAATTATGTAACTATGTGAATACTCTCTAACATTTAAGAATTTCAGATCTTGGTATTTTATTCAAACAGCAAGCAAAACAAAATAAAATAAAATGACGCTCCAAGCAAAACACATATCATGTGGTGAATAAAAATATAGCCTCAAGTAAAGTTACCGATGAACGAAGACGAAAGAGGGGATGCCATCCGGGGCATCCCCAAAATTAGGCTCTTGGTTGTCCTTGAATATTACCTTGGGGTGCCTTGGCCATCCCCAAGCTTAGGCTCTTGCCACTCCTTATTCCATAGTCCATCGAATCTTTACCCAAAACTTGAAAACTTCACAACACAAAACTTAACAGAAAACTCGAAACTCGTAAGCTCCGTTAGTATAAGAAAATAAATCACCACTTAGGTACTATTTTGAACTCATTCTAAATTCATATTGGTGTAATATGTACTGTATTCCAACTTCTCTGTGGTTCATACCCTTCGATACTACTCATAGATTCATCAAAATAAGCAAACAACACAATGAAAACAGAATCTGCCAAAAACACAACAGTCTGTAGTAATCTATATTATTTGAATACTTGTGTAACTCCAAAAATTCTAAAATAAATTGGTGGACCTGAGGAATTTTTCTATTAAGCATCTGCAAAAATAATCAACCTAAAAGCACTCTCCAGTAAAGAAAATGGCAGCTAATCTTGTGAGTGCAAAAGTTTCTATTTTTTACAGCAAGATCGCAAAGACTTCACCCAAGTCTTCCCAAAGGTTCTACTTGGCACAAACACTAGTTAAAACATAAAACCACATCTAAACAGAGGCTAGATGAATTATTTATTACTAAACAGGAGCAAAAGGCAAAGAACAAAAATAAAATTGGGTTGCCTCCCAACAAGTGCTAACGTTTAACGCCCCTAGCTAGGCATGATGATTTCAATGATGCTCACATAAAAGATAAGAATTAAAACATAAAGAGAGCATCATGAAGAATATGACTAGAAAATTTAAGTCTAAGCCACTTCCTATGCGTAGGGATTTTGTGAGAAAACAACTTATGGGAACAATAATCAACTAGCATAGGAAGGCAAAACAAGCATAACTTTAAAATTTTAAGCACATAGAGAGGAAACTTGATATTATTGCAATTCCTACAAGCATATATTCCTCCCTCATAAAAAATTTCAGTAGCATCATGAATGAATTCAACAATATAACTATCACATAAACCATTATTTTCATGATCTACAAGCATAGAAATTTTATTACTCTCCACATAAGCAAATTTGTTCTCATGAATAGTAGTGGGAGCAAACTCAACAAAATAACTATCATGTGAAGCATAATCCAATTGAAAATTAAAATCATGATGACAAGTTTCATGGTTATCTTTATTCTTTATAGCATGCGTGTCATCACAATAATCATCATAAATAGGAGGCATGCTTTCATCATAATAAATTTGCTAAACGAAACTTGGGGAACTAAACATATCATCTTCATCAAACATAGCATCCCCAAGCTTGTGGCTTTGCATATCATTAGCATCATGGGTATTCAAGGAAATCATACTAACAACATTGCAATCATGCTCATCATACAAAGATTTAGTGCCAAACATTCTAATGCATTCTTTTTCTAGAACTTGAGCACAATTTTCCTTTCCATCATTTTCACAAAAGTATTAAAAATATGAAGCATATGAGGCACCCTCAATTCCATTTTTTTGTAGTTTTCTTTTATAAACTAAAGTAGTGATAAAACAAGAAACTAAAATATTCAATTGCAAGATTAAAGATATACCTTCAAGCACTCACCTCCCCGGCAACGGCGCCAGAAATTGCTTGATGTCTACTACACAACCTTCTTCTTGTAGACGTTGTTGGGCCTCCAAGTGCAGAGGTTTGTAGGACAATAGAAAATTTCCCTCAAGTGGATGACCTAAGGTTTATCAATCCGTGAGAGGCGTAGGATGAAGATGTTCTCTCTCAAACAACCCTGCAACCAAATAACAAAGAGTCTCTTGTGTCCCCAACACACCCAATACAATGCTAAATTGTATAGGTGCACCAGTTCGGCGAAGAGATGGTGATACAAGTATGGATGGTAGATATAGGTTTTTGTAATATGAAAATATAAAAACAGCAAGGTAACTAATGATAAAACTGAGAGTAAACAGTATTGCAATGCTAGGAAACAAGGCCTAGGGTTCATACTTTCACTAGTGCAAGTTCTCTCAACAATAATAACATAATTGGATCATATAACTATCCCTCAACATGCAACAAAGAGTCACTCCAAAGTCAATAATAGCAGAGAACAAACGAAGAGCTTATTCTAGGGTACGAAACCACCTCGAAGTTATCCTTTCTGATCGATCTATTCAAGAGTCTGTAGTAAAATAACACGAAGTTACTCTTTCCGTTCGATCTATCCTAGAGTTCGTACTAGAATAACACCTTAAGACACAAATCAACAAAAACCCTAATGTCACCTAGATACTCCAATGTCACCTCAAGTATCCGTGGGTATGATTATACGATATGCATCACACAATCTCGGATTCATCTATTCAACCAACACAAAGAACTTCAAAGAGTGCCCCAAAGTTTCTACCAGAGAGTCAAGACGAAACGTGTGCCAACCCCTATGCATAGATTCCCAAGGTCATGGAACCCGCAAGTTGATCACCAAAACATACATCAAGTAGATCACATGAATATCCCATTGTCACCACAGATAAGCACATGCAAGACATACATCAAGTGTTCTCAAATCCTTAAAGACTCAATCCGATAAGATAACTTCGAAGGGAAAACTCAATCTATTATAAGAGAGTAGAGGGGGAGAAACATCATAAGATCCAACTATAATAGCAAAGCTCGCGATACATCAAGATCGTGCCGAATCAAGAACATGAGAGAGAGAGAGAGAGATCAAACACATAGCTACTGGTACATACCCTCAAAGACCGAGGGTGAACTACTCACTCCTCGTCATGGAGAGCGCCGGATGATGAAGATGGCCACTGCTGAGGGAGGATCCCTCCCAGGTGCCTAACAGGGTCCCGATTGGTTTTTGGTGGCTACAGAGGCTTGCGGTGGCGGAACTCCCGATCTAGGTTATGTTCTGGAAGTTTGGCGATATATAAGAGGTGTTGGCGTCGGGAACAAGTCAGGGGGGTCCACGAGGCGGCCACGAGGTAGGGGGGCGCGCCCGGGGGGGTATGGCGCGCCCCCACCCTCGTGGTGGCCTCGGGACTCTTCTGGTCCATGTCCGGTACTTCGTGGGCTTCTTCTGGTCCAAAAACAATCTCCGTGAATTTTCAGGTCAATTGGACTCCGTTTGTTTTCCTTTTCTGCAATACTCAAAAACAAGGAAAAGACAAAAACTGGCACTGGGTTCTAGGTTAATAGGTTAGTCCCAAAAATCATATAAAATAGCATATAAACGCATATAATACATCCTCGATGGATAATATAATAGCATGGAACAATCAAAAATTATAGATACATTGGAGACGTATCAGTTATGCGTTCACTGTTGGTGGTTGTGCCGTGAGTTGGAGGGCAACACTGCAGGTAGTAGTTGCTGAATCTACCACTGAAGTAGAATCCATGGCTATTGCAGAAGCATGTAAAGAATCAGTGTGGCTGAAAAGTTTGTATGCTCAGCTTGTGGAGATAATTCTTGCATTAACCTGTTTTGTGGCAACTAGAGTGCAATATAACTCACTAAGGATTAGATGTTCGATGATTAAATAAAGCACATTGATGTCAAATACCGTTATATTCGAGACATTGTTGAGCAAGGTATACTGATGGTATGCAAGATTTGTACTCATGATAATCCCGCTGATATGTTGACAAAGCCAGTTCATGTTGCTAAGTTTGAGCTCTACTCAGACTTAGTTGGTATAACTCATTAGCCCTAGTGGATTTTTGGCGCCGAACGTGTTCACTTTGTTGTTTAGGGAGAAGGTTCTCGTTCATGCTACAAGATGGAATTTGTCTCAAGGTGGAGTTTGTTATGTTCTGATCCAAATTCAAGTATAAAGATATGGGCTAACTTCTGACGAGCGTAGCGAAGTCTGAAATTAGCCCATGTGGGCCTCCTCGGGGTATGGGGGGAGCCCCCATGCAGTACGGATCAGTATCGACCTAGGTCACCACCATTATATATACCTCTTGTAAGCCGCCGCACGGGATAAGTTGATCAGTTGTAAATCCCCACCGTTTGTAGCCTCTCCCAATATAGTGAAGTTCGCTAGATGGAGCTCGTGGTTGTTTCCCCTTCGTGTTGGAGGGGTTTTCCACGTTAAAATCTCATGTATCATGTGTTAATTTTGTTCTTCATCATTTGATTTGCCTGTCGTATCTCTAACACCATTGATTGCCATAATTGGCTTTACTCAGTTGCCCATGGGGTGACAGAGACTGAATCATCAGATAATTGGGCTTCATTTCTTCAAAATCTGTGTAGGCTTATTGGGCATCATGAAGGACTAGTCATACACACGGACGCTTGCAAAGGTTTAGAGACAACAGTAGAACAAGTGTGGCCTGGAGTGGAGCATAGGGAGTATATGAGGCATCTTGTTGCAAATTTTGGAAAAAAATCCAAGGGCAAGGTCTATGATGATAATCTTTTTCCCACAAGCATGAATTTTAGTTCTAGAAAGCACAATTAGCATATGAAGCAGATCCTTACTAAGAAGAGTGTCCAAAAATATATGGTTTAACAACACACAAAGATATGATAGAAGCAAGTTCAATGAAATATGCAAGATTGGCTATGTCAATAACAACCTCACGGAGTCATTTAATAGCAAAGTGAGGAAAGTTAAGGATCTTCTTATTGTTGACATGTTGGACAAGATTAGGCAGATGATAATGGAGAATTTTGATCTGTGGATGAGGATAGCATTAGAAAAATGCATTGGCCATCTCATACTGCCAAGTGTGATAAAGGCACTGCATACCAAATCCAAAGGTAAATAGCTTGCGTTCTTTCAACTCATTAATGTCATAACCAACTAAATTCAACGATTAATGTTTTGTGTTCTTTTTAGGGCTGAAGATGAAGGTAGTTAGACGCAGTGATGTTGAGGCATAAATTACTGTAGTGGACAAAGAGAATAGGGAATGGAGGTACCTTGTTAACATAGAAAAGGAAACATGTAGCTGCATGCAATGGCGGGTCAAGGGATTGCCATGTATCCATGCTCTGTACTTCATTACTTCACTCCAAGGTCTGGTACCGGAAATTGAACCTCATGTACATGAGTTGTACTCCGTTGTAAAATTCAAGGCTACATATGCGAGCAACATACCTATAATGGTAGGCAAGCAACAATGGGACATTGTTGACCCTGGTTTCAAACTATAAGCTCAGGTGTTGAGGAGGCTAAAAGAACGACCAAGGGAGACTAGAATCGGATGCAGTACTGAAGGTGATGGCCTTGGCGCTAGGAAAAGGAAGTGCAAACGATGTGGAGGCTTCGAGCACATAGCCAGATTGTGCAAAAATCCAGCTGACCCAACATTTGAAGAAAGATAAGGCCAACTTCCAAGGTAGGGAAGCCCCTTTTGTGGTAGGAGAAGGCGACCCTGGGCTATCCATGGTTGCAAGTTTTGCTAGGTAACTCCAAAAGAACATTTGATTTCTATATGTATTTTCAACATCTATTTCCATTCCTTTTTGCAAGACTAACTTCTGTGCAGCTCAAAGAGAAGTGTGAAGAAAGCAAATGTGAAGAAAACATAGAAGAGCACTAGGAAAAGGAAGGACATGCAAAAATGAACCTTGTGACACTATTGAAGGATCTTCAGGTGGATTTGTTTCGTCTCTCATGCATATTCGAGATGCAAATATTGAACCACCAGACTACCCTGCCCAAAACACAAGAAGCAAAAAAAGCTGCGCATGTGAAGTTTGTGTGATGGCGACCTTATGTTTGTGAATCTGGGCATGTTTCTTTTGAACCTTATGCATGTTTTGAGAATTTGGACCTTTTATATTTCGAACCAACAAGTAGATGTTATTCAACCTTATGTATGCTTGTGAACCTGATTTGTGTGAGCTCAAAAACCAACAACTGGCTATTTTTGAACCTTATGTATGTTTGTGCGTCTTGCTGTGTTTGAGTCATTCTCAGAAAAATGGGCAGGCACAATGCTGAAAATTTCAAAGAAATTTATAAAACAACCTGCTCTTGCTATCATATGTGTTGTTGCTATCAATTAGTGTGTGACGTATCAATTAGCTAGCAACAAGAATTTATGTTGTTGTTTGACTATTATGTTTACCTTAAGGATATAGGGTATGTATTTCCTTCTACATCAAAACATTCCCCTAGCTTAGTTGGTTAGCACGTGCAACCGTCCAGGTTGTGGTCTTGTGTTCAAACCCCTTGCTGCTAATTTTTATGTTCTCATTTCATACTCGCCTTACAGGTGGGCCCACAGGTCAACAAAGAGAGGGGAGTTGACAAACGGGGTAGGGGTATTTTTGTCATTTATCTTAGGTCAACGTGCATTGACCTGACGATGAAAATGGCTATTTCGACCACGCGCCAACGAAACAGTGGCATTTTTAGTATTGGAAAATTTTAGTGGTAAAAACGAGTAGTTATTTTTAGTATTGGAAAATTTTAATGGTAAAAATGAGTAGTGTAGTACAACTGATGACAAAACTGATAAAAACCCTGCTATTTCTAATGTTTGTATTTCTGCATTTTCTGTTGAAGAACAAAACTATGGTGTAAATGATTCATGTTCTCATTTCATACTCGCCTTACAGGTGGGCCCACAGGTCAACAAAGAGAGGGGAGTTGACAAACGGGGTAGGGGTATTTTTGTCATTTATCTTAGGTCAACGTGCATTGACCTGACGATGAAAATGGCTATTTCGACCACGCGCCAACGAAACAGTGGCATTTTTAGTATTGGAAAATTTTAGTGGTAAAAACGAGTAGTTATTTTTTAGTATTGGAAAATTTTAATGGTAAAAATGAGTAGTGTAGTACAACTGATGACAAAACTGATAAAAACCCTGCTATTTCTAATGTTTGTATTTCTGCATTTTCTGTTGAAGAACAAAACTATGGTGTAAATGATTCATGTTCAAAATAAATTGAGATTATATTTCTCTATATTTGTAATTGAGATCTTATTTCTTGCAAATAAATAATTGATTAACCTTTGCAAAATTCAAAATGAAGCATCAAGTCATGACACACGACATTAGGAGGATGAGCGGATGTTATACTCCCTAGTGTTACGGGATCTCTCCACAATATGTCATAGTAAGTAATTTGAAATTCACACTGATGATTTCAAGTCAACTTCTTGAAATTTTCATTAATTTTGTGAAGTTTATTATAATATCAACCATGATGGTCTTTAGTTTACCGACCCTAAATTAATTATATCTTATTTACCCATGTAAGTAACTGATGGCTAAGAATTCGAGGCACTCCCTCTCACGCTGCAGCCCCGTTCACAAATACAGTACTGTATTAGATGTTCTAGCTTTTGCTGAATCAGATGTATGTAGACACATTTTAGTATGTACATTGATTTCAGTCAGTTCGAATATACTCCCTTCGTTCCTAAATGTAAGTCTTTTTAAAGATTCCACTACAAATTACATACAGATATATATGGACATATTTTAGAGTGTAGATTCACCTATTTTGATCCGTATCTAGTCTATAGTGAAATCTCTAAAAAGACTTATATTTAGGAACGCAGGAGTATCATATTACAAAATATCCAAGAACATCTCACGTGTCTGAACGAAGGAGCATTCCATTCAATGTCATCGACCATATTCCGATTTCTCAGGTTCCTCCAGGCATAAGTGGAACTAGAAACCTGAACGCTATACAACAAATTCTTCAAATGAAGAAAGGATCTACTCAGATGCAATTACTACAAGGCAGCGAAATGGAATTCAGCAGAAGAGCTAGAGAGAAGTACAACGCAGGGAAACGATTCACCGGAGTACCAAACATGGGACATGTTCCAATAATACAACGCCACCATTAAATGTTTATGTTCGCCGACAGATTCCAGCAGGATGTAAACGACACTACTCAGCTCCACCACGTTCCCTCCGTGATTTCTTCTTGCTTGCTTGTAGGCAGAATGTCCTGACTACGCCTGAGACAAGCTGGCACGGATGTTTCTTCCCAACATGCACCCGACTCCCGGCAAACCACGATAAATGGCTTGCTGCTAGGCTTTTCAGTCCAAGAGGGCAAGGGAGCTAACCTTAGGCAGCATCACTGCGCAGGATCGCCATCGGCTTCTCCAGCATCTTCCTGAGAACCAGCAGATGCCTGTGCCAGGTCGGTCTCCTCATTGTCGGTAGTAGTGGCCTCAGCATCACCATTGCCGCTTGAAACTCCTGCTCGGGAGGCTTCACCACGAGGCTCCCCAACTAGAAGAATTGTTCTTGATCGACGACCTGGGATTTCCCCGTCTGTGTAGTGTAGGATGGACCTGCCTGACCGCACAATGAAGACCATCGTTATGGACGTGGCGTGCAAGGATCTCTCACTGACGGCCTCGTCACCTTCACTGACTCCAACCCCATCTTCTCTGCCACTGATCCCCGAACGCAGCATGCTGAACAAATCCCCAAGATCACGCTGCTGCTCCATCCTATGCCAGTCTCGCTGTCGATTGGGGTCCACCTCCATTGGTCGGACAGCAGGATGATCCTCCTAGCGTGCTTCCTCAACTGGTTGTATGCACCCTTGAACTCACATGACTCCATGGTGCATGCTCGATCCTTAGAATTCATGAACTTCCGTGCATCATAATCCTTGGTCCAATGGCTGACCGGCCCACGACATAATGGACATGCGAGTTTAACTGGCTGCTGGCACTCAGCGCATTCTGCTGCCCCTGAATCCTTAGAGGACTCCTTGGAGGCTTTGCGGTACTGATCAAGGCAATTGGAGTGTCTGTAGCTTGTGTCGCAAATGAAAGGGCGGCAGCCTTTCTCATGTGACGAGCAGACAAGCATAACAGCATTATGAGGGTGATCCATGCACACAGGACAGCGAACCTCCTCCCATTCTGCAGCCTGCTTTGCTTCTGCAGCGGCGGCGGCGGCAGCAGCCTCCTCTGACCTGCGAGAACCACTCCGCAACTTGTATGGGGAGACACGAGATCGGCAGCCCTCGTGCGAGACTGAACGGGAGCTCCTGTCCTTTGGCATAGTTACCTCAAGTCAGTTAGATGCAAGTTGTTGTTGGTTTGTTTGAAAATTCTCTGCAATCCAAAGGAAAGCGCTACACAGAGAACAAGACAGACGCTAGGTTGATTTCTTATATCCAACTTCAAATTCTGAAAGAGAATAACAGCAAAAAAGCAAGAGTTTAATCAGGTCGCAAGCAGCATATTATATATATATATATATATATATATATATATATATATATATATATATATATATATATACACAACAAGGGATTACACTGTTATGAACAAGAAGGCGATTTAATCTTCACAGACAAGCAATTCACAAGTCTGGCACTAAAACCGTCCCTGGTATACGAAACAAAATAACCTTAACCCGTCTGGAAATGAACACCTCCCTACGAAACCAGACAAACTTTACAAGTCAAATCGCCTAAAAATCAGGACATTTCTTAGCGATCGTGCACAGGCATGGCAGAAGTGTTGGTTCAGAGCGTAGTTGGAGGACTACATCTAGGAACGCCATCAACAATCCGGCCCAAACAACGGAGACAAACCAAAATACAGCGGCAGACCACTGCCCTCCATCGATCCGCTCGAAAAGCGAACGCGTCGAACAAATTCTCCCACAGAACGCGTGAAGAGACATGGTCCGCAAGTTCCGGCACGAGAGGCAGCCGAATCGGGCGGGGTCAACGGCGGAGCGGGCCAGATCGGCGCCGGCGAGATCGAGCTGCGACGGTGAGCGGAAGCGGGAGAGGGAGGAAGTTTTACCGTGCCGGACAGTCAGGGGTAACAGCGAACCGCGTCCGTGGCCGCCGGAGACCCTCGGCGGCGTCGGCGGCGGCGCCGAGACCTAGGAGGGTAGCGGCGAGGAGACGCTAAGGCAGGGGAGGAGGGGAAGGGAAAGGAAAGGAGAAGGAAACGAGAGTGTGATGGGCGGGTCGGCTTTGCTACGTCTTTATAGGTGGGGCGTCTGACGTGGACAGTGACGTGGTTGGCTAAGGCTCGCTCGCACCCTCGCGACGGATGCCCAGGGGGCTCCACCACGTCGGCCAGCGCGGCCGCCTTCCGTGATCCGACCTCACTGCGCGCCGACCCCGCACCTGCCAAGAGGTGTTGCGCTAGCGTCGGTAGATGGAGGGGGCCACCATAGACTCGGTGGGTTGTCAGTGAGAATGATGCGTGGGGGCCACCACTGCCGCGGCGGTTCATGTGGCGTGACTGGGAATGTATGCGATCTGCCACGCCAGCTAGTGCCATGCTAGAATACTGAAAAGCATATGCACGTACCCTTCGTCGATGACAGGTGGACCAACGCTCGTGCGTGGGTCCAGCCAAGGTGGGCGCCGTGTGTGCCTAGAACGGTGGGTGAGGAATAACCTGGTGGGAGCCATGGAGAGTAGGCCGTACGTACGCTGGATTTAATAACAATCCCCACTCTAGTGGCCTTTGGATGCCTTTGTTTGAACTTTTCGTTGCCCAAGCCCAGGCCCTCGGGGTAGGCGGCCTTCAAATTCAAAGCTTTAGACTAGTCATATCGTCGAGAGAAGTAATTTAGAGCAGTAACATGCATATGTTACTAGCCTATATTATTATCTATATAGTATATATTATTATTTATATAGTGAGGAGTAACATATGTGTGGTGTTAGACTAGCCACAGTGAAGTGTAACATACACATATCCTTAGACTATATTATTATTTTTATAATGGGTAGTAACATAAGTGTGATGTCACGCAAAGTTTCATTTATTAGGTTATAGACTCATATTGTATTGGTATATGTGATGTTACTCATAGTATGAGTAACTAGCTAAGACTAATCATAATGGATAGTAATTTAGACTAGTAACATGCATATGTTTTTTTTAGAGAGTACGCAAAGTGCATACCTTAGCTTTATACTCCCTTCGTCCGGTGAAAAGTTTACATCTAGAAATTTTAGGACAAATTATGGAGTGGAGTAAAAAATGCATTGGGAAGATGCAAGTCACAACCTCTCTCATCTTTAATTACCCAACCCTCAATGGGCTAAGTGCATGTAAAAATTAAAAGGACTATGTATAGAATGTTATTGGTCTTGATTACCGTGTGATGAGAGAAAATACTTTAAAGTGCACTGGAAAGATAGAAGTACATTGTTTTGTGGACAGATTTTAAACCCAAACGTACACTCTTCACCGGACGAGGGAGTAGAAGAGAGAGGGTTATACACAAGAATACAAACGATATGCACCGCCACACACGACAGGCACATCCACCCCACCACTCGACACACTAGGCTACTACTCTATACCAGCTCTCCTCTTCCTCGCGCCGATGCCCATTGCATGATCTCTTGATGAATTAGATCGGCCGCCCCCACTCATTCACGGCGTTGTTGTTGTGAAATACCCTGCCATTTCTCTGTTTCCAAAGGTTCCAACAGACGGACATGCAGAGCGTATCGAATCCCCTCTGGTATCTCTTGTCGATGCGTTTTCTGGCAGCCACCCACCAGTCTCCTAACGTGTCTTCCGTGGTCAGTAGCAATGCTAGGTTGATGCCAATCTTCCTGAAGCACAGAAACCACACTTGTCTCGCGTAAACACACTGCAGGATGATATGATCCACCTTGTCTTCCTCCTGGTCGCATAGGAAGCAAGACGAGTTGTGGTCTTGCAGTCCATGTCTTTGCCGGTGATCCGATGTCCATACCCTGTATTGAAGGGCAAGCCACATGAAGAGTTTACAAGTGAGCGTGGCCCAACTACGCCAGACAGCCGAGGCACATTGGAATCGGATGCCCCCTTCACACATCATTTTGTAGGTAGATTTTGCCGAGTACTTGCCGCTCGCATCCCATTGCTAGATCGGGGTATCCTGGGTGTCCGTGACAAGCTCCATTTGCACCAAATTTTCCCACGGTCAGATGAACTGCAAAAGCTCCTCTGTATTCATCTCACCCACGATATTTTGTGTCCAGGCATGTAAATGTAGGGCCTCATTAACCTTCCTCCTGTTACCCACCTGTTGTCGGACCTTCTTAACAAGTAACAGGGCAATCTCCTTCACGCATGAACCGTTGACCCAATGATCTCTCCAGAATAGCACCCGAGAGCCTTCCCCAACTTCCCATCTAACCAAGTTGTCGAAAGCCATCATAACCTATTTTGTCCGTGCTGAAGTTCATACCTTGCAAGGTCACGAGCTGTACGTGCGGTAACATGCATATGTTACTAGTTTATATCACTACCTCTATAGTGGGGAGTGACATATGTGTGGTGTCATGCAGCACTTCATTTAGTAGGTTGTAGACTCATCTTGTCGAGGACGGGGCATCGACCCGTTGGCTGGGCAGCTGAGGTTGCTGCCAGCCCACCCGAGCTTGAGTCCCAGCACGGACGCGCGGTGCTCACGGAGTTTCTCCTATAAAAAAGTGCCAACAAGGGTTAGCCCTTGGGTTGGTCTCATTTTTTTAGACTCATCTTGTCTTGGTATGTGTGATGTTATAGTAACTAGTTATGTTATCACATGCCCCTCTTTCCTCATTAATTACTCGCCACATCATCCGGTTTTGCCTAGAGATTTGTGATGTTACCACTTATGTTACTCCAACTGCGGGTAGTCTAAGTTACTCAAACTATCTCTCTCCTCATTAACTCATTGCCACTGTTGAAGTTACTCCCACTGTGGCTAGTCTTATACAACACTTAATTTATTAGGATTCTTCCAATGCATTGGTGTTGAGATGAGGTGCTAAGTGCATTAAGCAACTAAAATCATCTCTCTCCTCATTAAATCATCACCACGTAAGCAACTTCGTTGAGTTGGATCCTATATTACTACTGAAGTTACTCTTACTATGGGCAGTCTTATTTTGTCAAGGAAAGCACTCTGAGGGGCGATGTGACCGATGATATTGTTGAAGCCATCAATGCTCTAGGAGACATAAATACTACACATGGGGTAATTTTATGATTCCAGTTAAAAAACAGCTTAAATTTTAAGGGGGATCTAGGCAGGCTAACCACTTGAACTAGGAAGTGGTTTGTGAACGGACGAGGATTTTTGGCTCTTGAAAGCATATGCTCCATAATGAACAATAATATCAAAATAAATTTTAAAAGTTCCTAATTTTTTTAAGATGTTCATATTAATGTAGCAAGTATGCTTGATAATTTTCATGTCATAAGGGATAGCAATGATTTGTCGGTGAGCAAACAAAATTAAGTGCAACATTTGGAGGTAACATTTGACGTTTTACTTGTTTCTTTTTTCGTTGTGAACATATGTTGTTAAATTTACTATTTTATTGAAGCTAAAATGTCTTTCGTTCAAATATTTGGCCAAAAAATGTGAAATTCTTGGGAAAATCATCTTTGAAAGAATGAAAGTCCTAATTTTAGCTATGTGCCCATTTACAAATCTCAATAGTTGAAATGTTTTCCCGAGGACAAAAATTCTAAACTATTTTTTTGCGAAAAAACTTCCGATCTATTCATCTTCAATCATGGCGGTAGAACAAACACCAGAAATAATAAAAATTACATCCATATTTTAGATAGTCTACCCACGGGTATAAGCACTGAAGAGAGCCGAAGGCGCGCCGCCGTCATCGTAGCTCCCTCGCTGGAGCCATGCAATTTGTTGTAGTAGATAGTCGGGAAGTCGTAATGCTAAGGCCCCATAGGGCCAGTGCACTTGTCTTGTGAAATTATATATTTTTCGTCATGTGCCATTACAAATCCCATAGGTGTCATGTTTTTATAGAGGAGAAATATTCTAAACTTGTCATGTGCAATTTTATTATATGTAGCATGGAAATTTCATTATTTAGACCATGGTAAAAATAATACTTACTCTAGGACACAAAACATTGTTACAACATGCTAGTTTTATTGTAGGTACCATGGCAATTTTTATTATTTAGACCATGTCAAAAAAATAGTTACAATATGCTAGTTTTATTGTAGGCAACATGGCAATTTATTATTTGGACCATGTCAATTTTTCCAGTTATAACATGGCAAATTTATTATTACACCACACCAATTTTATTAATTATACAGTGCCATGGCTATTTTTCAGTTAGGCCATGTGAAAGGATCGATATGATTGACTAGAGTGGGGGTGAATAGGCAACTACCGTTTTTTAACTTTTCTTAACAAATTAGGTTTAGCATCAAAAAGATTGTCTAGATATGCAACTAGGTGAGCAGCCTATATGATGATATCAACAACAACAACACAATGAAGCAAAGGATACAACACAAATAAAGCTTGCACAAAGTAAAGGTATAAGTAACCACAAGTGGATCCGGTGAAGATGAAGATGTGTTACCGAAGTTCCTTCCCTTTGAGGGAAAGTACGTCTCCGTTGGAGTAGTGTGGAGTTACAATTCTTCCCAAGAAGCCACTAGGGCCACCGTATTCTCCTCGCGCCCTCGCAGAATGCAAAATGCCATAATTCCACTAGTGGTGCCCTTCAAGGCGATGATCGAACCTTTACAAATAAGGTTGGGGCAATCTCCACAACCGAACAATGATTGTGGCTCCGAGGTGACCTCAACCGTCTAGGGTGCTCAAACACCCAAGAGTAACAAGATCTACAAGGGGTTAGTGGGGGAATCTGATACGTCTCCAACGTATCTATAATTTTTTATTGTTCCATGTTGTTATATTATCATTCTTGGATGTTTTACAATCATTTTATAGCAACTTTATATCATTTTTTGGGACTAACCTATTGACATAGTGCCCAATGCCAGTTGCTGTTTTTTTTGCTTGTTTTTTACTTCGCAGAATATCCCTATCAAGCGGAGTCTGAATGCGGCGAAACTTTTTGGAGATTTTTTTGGACCAGAAGACAACTTGGGAGCCAAGGAAGCACCTGTGGGGCCCACAAGACACCAGGGCGCGCCAGAGGCCCCTGGCACGCCCTGATGGGTTGTGGGGCCCATGGGGGTCTCCTCCGCCGCCTTTCAGCTCTATAAATACCCAAATATTGCAGAAACCCTAGGGTAGTCGACGAAACACAATTCCAGCTGCCGCAAGTTCTAGAACCACGAGATCCAATCTAGAGCCCTTTTTCGGCACTCCGCCGGAGGGGAACACGATCACGGAGGGGTTCATCATCCTCATTGGTGCTCCTCCGATGATGCGTGAGTAGTTCATCCATAGACCTACGGGTCCGTAGGCAGTGGCTAGATGGCTTCTTCTCTCTTTTTGATTTTCAATACAATGGTCTCTTGGAGATCTATTTGATGTAATGACTTTTTGTGTGTGTTTGTTGGGATCCAATGAAGTTCAAGTTTATGATCGGATTTTTATCCATGAATAGTATTTGAGTTTTCTTCTCTTATATGCATGATCTTTATAGCCTCGTATTTCTTCTCCGAATATTTGGTTTAGTTAGGCCAACTCACTGGTAGAGCGAGGTGCTATACAACACGGTTTTAACCCCTTTCCGTGACGGCATTTTGAACCATCGCCAAGTGAGTGACTGCGATAGTGGGGTCCTTCCCACACGACCCAGAAACCGTCAGGGATATGGAGCCATGATGCAGAGGCCTTGCCAAATGTAATCGTATGCGATGCAGCAGACACTAAATTCTTTCGCACGTGTGGGATCAGTGATTAAACGTTTCTAATGACGCAGTGAAACCAAACGGTGTGTCGTAGTGAACCGTTTGGGAAACAGTATGTAAGGCACACGGGCCAACATATGAAATGTGTGTGATATGTGCCCCATTGCACACGAGTTTTCTGCGGAACCCATCTGCCATCCAAGACTCCATCACACATGTTTCCCAACAATTACCGTGTGCGATAATGTTCTATCACAAACGGTTTAGGAGCCCCTTGGCACACTTACAAGTGCTGCAGACCGTTTGTGATTTGTTGTGTATCACCAACGGTTGCGGCAAAAGTGGGTGTGCTTTTCGTTTGGGATCCCACACGTTTCCTGAAAAAATTACGACCGGGATTGTATTTTACATTGGGCATGGTTTACTCAGAGCTCTCATGTGCGATAATGTGATATCACAAATGGTTCCGAAGCCCCTATGCACACGTAGTAGTGCTGGAAATCATTTGCGATCTGCTATGTACCACCGACGGTTCCTCTATGATTGACTTATGCTTTCCGATGTGGATCACACACACTCATTTAGTTGAACCGTGTGCAGAGAAATTGCCAGGTTAAAACAAAAATATCCCATTTGAATCGGCATGCAAAAAGCAAATTCGCCACAATATTCAATTGAACAAATAGTGTCCATAGGAAGAACATTCATCAGATTTCACAACAATTGCAATTAAACAAATGGTAGCTAAATTCCAATGATTTGTCGACACATATATGCATTACATAATTAATCATAGTGTACAAAATACGAAGACCTCATTATATGAAAAAAAAATGGATCCATGCATATATGTTTAGCGGCTAACTCTTTCTCAATGTTTCAGAAGAAGGCATGCTAAAATCTTCATCACCAATGGGATTGATGTAGTGATTCAGGAAGAAGTCGCTGATAAATCTCCGAACCATCAGCAATTCACCAGCAGGGAGAGGTTCCGGGGTCCTCAGTTCTAAGATGAGTTGCAGTATTTTTAAGATCAGATGTGCCATATGAGTGGAGTAGTAGATATTAATTAAGATAGACTTACTGGTACTAATTCGCGAGCATGTTCACAACTATCAGCAAATTTGCAGATGGAGATCATGTGTCTGCAAGCATAGTATCCACAAAGGTTGGTCCCTGCTTGTTGCTGAGGACACTGGAATGTTTTGTACAGAATTAGTCATGTATTTGTCCTGTTAGGAACAACCTAACCGGTGTTAGATGTTTTTTTTCTTTGGACAGAAATAGAAAGAGGTTTATTTAGAAGCTTGAACATTTGACTAGCGTAAGAAAAGGTATTTGCAGACTATTGGATACATTTTCTGAAAATAACGGATTTCGGTGTGTTATCGGAGAAACGATCTCGTGCTGCAGAGGTAGTTCCCTCTTGAACAAGTTCCCTGGTTTAGTTTTCTACAATGCCAGCACACTGCAAATGAAGATGAATTTTGACAACATCAGTTATTGAGCCGGATATGAATGCAAATTAATTTCAACATCATAGAATTCAATACCTATCCATGAATTCCTAAAGATGCGTCAGGTCCTGAGCGTTTGTTGACTCTCTGAGAGAATCCATGTAGTAAACTGTGTTCTTGTTTGGAACTATGAATACCAATATCCAGTGATTGCTACATATTAAGAAAGCCATGAACTTACGAATTATGTCAAAATCTGAAAGACAATCAGTGTATGCATGGTTGTTTACTTGACTTACCGTTCATGATATGGCCAGAGAAATGATTCTGCATGAGACGTGTTTTCGAAGATACAGACAACCGTGTTAATGGCCCAGTCCCGTAGGTCCTTACCATCTAATGTTGTGCCATTTGCTAATGCAGGATCTATGAAATACACACTCTCCCTTTTTCTTCTCTACATGTTCAATCCCCTGAGAGGAATAAAATGCAGTTAGCTATTTATCATTTACAGCCTTGTATGGAGAAGTTGATCAGAGTTTGTTAAGTACTTACAAAATCAGGCATCTAACAAGAGTGGGATCGAGCTCGTTAAAGTCAAGAAGAGATGTAAGTCCTCGAAACCCACACTAATGGAACCCAACATCGTGTCGGAAATGATCTCTGTTGTAGTGGACTAGCAGAACATGATGACCTGCTGACATTTGATCCATGCAATATTTATGTAACTCGCGGCAACTGGAGCTACACTTATCAAAGTATTCACCAACAAGAAATGGCTAGCCATAGACGTAATTGCATGCTTCAAGTACGTCTACTTTATTTGCAACAAGCTTCAAAGATATTTCTTCATCATCCATGCCGTCGGAAATAATATTACTCATCGATTCGAACAACTTGTTGTTAATTTGGTTCTGGGCGATGAGTGCTTTAAGTAAGAGGCAATCGTTCTCTTTCCTCATCGCTCTCATGGTGCGCTTCCTCGCGGGTGTAGCCTTTTTGGCCGCTTCCTTCTTGGTACTTGAAGCACTTCCGCTACAACGTCTGGTTGGCTGAACCGCTGAAAGGTAGACTGCCGAGCAGATGGTGAAGCTTCGATGGACTGCTTAGCAGATGGTTTAGCTATGCCGGACCGCTGATCTGGCGGTGTTGCTATGATTGACTGTTAGGTTGTAGGAGCGGAGGCATCAGACTGCTGACCATGCGTTGAAGCTATGTCAGGTTTCTGCGTGGGCGGTGCAAACTTGTCGGTGTGCTGAGGAGGCCGTGCCAATGCATTGGTTTGTTGAGCAGGAAGTGTTGATGCATTGGTATGCTGATCACGCGTCTGCGGAGCAACGGACCGATGAGCAGTCGGTTCTGGACCTACAGACTGCTTAGCAGGCGGTTCCGAAGCATCATACTACTTAGTAGTCCATTCCTCCAGGTTGGTCTGCTGAGCATGTGCTGACTAGGTCTCCCCGCTTCTTGATGGCGGCATACGAACCCGGTGGTGCGTCTTGACAATTGTAGGCCTTGCCATCGCTGCTTTGGGGCGGACGATGACATGGCATGTATGGCACAAAGTCGGGCGGTGATCACATGTTGATGCATCGGTAGTCGGATTACTGAGTATTAGGTTCTTTGGGGAAGCACGCGAGCTGCTGTGGCAAGGAGAGCGTGACCGGTTGAGGGGCGACATTGGTTGCTCTTGGCGGGGCTTCAGGGATCTCATCCATGAACTCTATGTCCTTTCGTGGCCACTGGATGTGATGTAACAGTGTTTCTCCCAAGGTCCTTTGCTCATCAAAGTCTCCTAGGACATTCTTCAGGGTAAATTCATTGAATCCAGGCTTTACTTCAGTCACGTAGCACTTCACACAACCCGGCTTCAATGGCACATTGTCCAACAAGAGGCCCTCTTACAAGAAGGGTGGGCAAACCCAGGCTGTTGCACATTTTAATGTACCTTCATAATGTGTAAGCACGCCCTTCAGTCTGTCTTTCATTCCAGATAGATCAGATATAACATCATCATGAGCAGCTGCAGTCTTACTGTTGTTGGGGTCAGCTGATGCACATCTACTCTTGTGCGGTGTTATCGCGCAATAACCAGCATCCTCCATACCCGCCTCCCCTCCTGTCTGATGGCTATATGTTAGTGTTAGAGTCTTCTGCATCATCATTGACTCCTCAATATCCTTTCGAACAGCCGGATACATGTCCTTCCTCAACCTTTCATACAATTCATTCTGCTTCATTTCACTCCTTGCATTTTTCATGCTGAGCCTCTCTTCTTTGCTGAGTGTGAAAGCCCTCTTGTGCGGGACATTAACACCTATACCCCTTGCACGGCCGGGGGCTCTCTTGTTTCGAGCATCGGACGTAATGTCACATGGCCCTAAGTTCGGTAGAACCTTCCATGGATCTTGGAAGCCTTTAACATCATGCGTCTGATTCTGCGTCATGTGAGTTTTAAAAGTAATAAGTTATGTCATCACGCCTCCTTGCACGTGCCCGCAAGTAGTCTCTAGCGTGTTCGCCCCTGATTTCACTAAAGGTCGGTTTCCCACCCGCCGCTACTGCTTCTTTGTCCTCCTGGTCCCATATCGGTTTCATGCCGTAGTATCCTGCCACACCCATACGGTGGGGGTGTGTGTTACTCTTCTCAAGTTCCGATTTCTTGGCACTCTTCTCAGCAAACTCTGTAGTTGCCCTGACTCTTTTGAATTCTTCCCAGTCTGCCTTTGTAATTTGGGGGTATGTGGGGATTAGGTCCTTGCCTTCACTCAAGTACTTCTTGTACAACACGTGCTTCTAGTTTCTCCAAGCATCCCTAGCCTTCTTCAAAGGCAAAGATGTTCCACCTGCATTCTCCACTGCTCTGGAACATTGAAGTGATCCATGATCTCCCAGACTATCCTTTGTCGTGTTTCTTTGTCAGCCTTCCGAAACCCCAGCAGATTAATGTTGAGCCTTGCCCTGCCAACAATTCCACACACACTCCTGAACCTCGTGCGTGCTTTATTTGTTTTAGTTGGAGCCCAACACTTTAAATCGATCGCGGTTACTTCATATACACCTTTAGGCTGGTGTGTGGGCTTCCTTGGAGCGTTCCTCCGTGTCCTGACCGGAAGGGTAATCGTTGCAGCTCTATCCCGTTCAAGATTACTTGATCCCTCACCATCTGCTGAAGACCTAGGGTTGTCGGAATCAGATGAAGATACATCGCCTGAAGCATGAGTGTTGTCGCTGCTACTCGGCATCTACAGAGAACACATGCGAAACTCAGGAAAGGAGGATAAGCATAAAACTAACAACTTGGTATCAAGTTGTCTAAACATGTCATGCAATAATTAAGAAAATGTATGGCTTATTTGTTAAGTTTGTGTGACTCGGGCGCCCGCGATCTGTAAATCGGCAGTAACTTATTGGAACAAATAAAGCTTACATGTACTAGTTAGGAAGGTATATAATGAACATATATATGCTCTCCACTATTTTATAGCTAATTTGGGAACATACGGAACGAAATAGGAAGAGGGATTGCAAGGAAATATGCCTCACCGTGATGGAGAGCAGTAACTAACAGGTTTCTTAATGCAACCCAGCAGGACCACAGGAAATATGAGGGTTACATGATCGATATGCTCAAGGGTGGCTGGCGAGCAAACGAAGATGGCGAGGCGCGGGCAGCTGCGTGTTGGGAACGGCAGTGGAGGTAGGGTTGACGCCGAAGAGCGGGCACACGACCAAGATGAGCACGCCGACGTCGGAGAGGGTTCTGCTGTGGATCTGGGGGAGGGGGGAGCTGGCGATGGAGATTGGGTGGACTAATTGAGTGAAATGCGGACGGGCGGTGGGAGGGTGTTGGTGGCCTAGATGAAAAGGTGAAAAAATATCCCCCGTCGTTGCGCGGAAAGGCCTGTGCAAATGGCTGCCTCTAAGCGCTCGTGTGCACAAAGAGAATAATTTCTTTTAAAATGAAGACATGCTAATTTTGATATGAAGACGTGAGTTCATCGTTTCACCTCTAATTTGTTCCCACGTTAAGAAATCACCATTATACCATAGGTTTGATTTGCTGGCGCATTTCAGGTCTCGGGTGCTATATTTAAGACATTTTTTGGCATTTACCGTGCATTTTGGCATATAAATCAAATCCTAGCCAGACTGCATTTCTGTCGAAAGGGATGAGGATTGATGTTCGAACTGGGAACATCCAACGGTGTAGACGTACGATCCGTGGGGTTTGGGTTCTGGCCAATTAGAACGCGCGACTCCGATCGCGCGTATAGCAAGGGGGCATCGGCCATGGTTTGGTAGGCACACGATTTTCCTGAGTGAACCGTGTGCTATTTGAAAACATTTACATGAACTAACAACATAATTTCGTTTGAATGAAAACAAGAGTTCATCATTTCGCCTCCAAATTGTTTTCCACGATAAGAAATCACCATTGTACCCTATGGTTTGATTTTCTGGTGCATTTGAGGTATCGTTTGCTATATTTGAGTCATGTGCTATTGTCGCAACTACACGTGGGTGCTAGCTAGCAAGATCATTTGTGTGTCGCTTTGGGAGTTTTCATTCATTGTTCGAGAAATGAGAAAGAAAATCGAATAGTTCGGCCGCAGGGTGCGGCCAGAGGCGTAGGCCTTGTTGGTATTTTAATTCTAGGAAATGCATATAGAGTTCATAAATAACGAAAATTGGTGTGTCACTGTAGCGTGCTCTCAGGATCCCATGGAAATTTTTTGGTAAAGTCTGGCACAAGTTTTGATGCTTACACCTTCCAAATCATAGCATCTCACAAGAAGGATCATAGTTTCCAAAAGGAGAAGCGGCACTTCAGACTCCAATCATCAGTGACTACATCTTCCGCCTCGAATTTTTTCATGGTAAACAATCGCGTATATACCCTAGGTTTGATTTTCTGGCCGGTCTCGTCTGCTATATTTAAGTCATTTTTTGCACTTACCTTGCATTTAGTGCATATAAAATTAAAACCGTTGGGTGTTAGTTAGCAAAGAAGGTGTACAAATCATTTGTGTGTCGCTTTGCGAGTTTTCATCCATTGTCCAAGAAACGGGGAGAAGTTTCAAACAGGTGCGGCCACCGGCATAGGCCTAGTTGGTATTTTAATTACAAGAAATTCAGTGGAGTCCAGACATCATCAAAATCGGCGTGTGCCCGTGGCGTGCTCTCAAGACCCCGTGGAAATTTTTTGGTAAAGTTTGGCAGAAGTTTTGATGATCGCTCCTTCCACCGGAGCATCTCACATGAAGGATCATGGTTTCCAAAAGGAGACGTGTCAATTCAAACTCCAGTGGTCAGTGACTTCATCATTTAGCCTCATAAAACTTTCCACGGTACGTAATCACCATTATACCACGGGTTTGATTTTCTAATGCATTTCAGGTATCGTTTGCTATATTTAAGACATTTTTTGAATTTAACATGCAATTTGTTGATATAAATAAAATTACAACTGGAACTGCATGTGCTATCAAAAGGGATGAGGATTGTCGTTCGATCAAGGAGAATCCAACGGTGCAGACATACGATCCGTGGGTTTGGTTTCTGGCCAATCAGAATGCACGACTCAGATCGCGCGCGCGGTAGGGGGCATCGGCCACGGTTTAGTAGGCGCACGGCTTTCGTGAGTGAGCCGTGTGCTATTTGAAAACATTTACATGAACTAACAACACATTTTCATTTGAATGAAAACATGAGTTCATAGTTTTGCCTCCAAGTTTTTTCCACGGTAAGAAATCATGATTGTACCCTATGGTTCAATTTTCTGGTGCATTTGAGATCTCGTTTGCTATATTTGAGTCATTTTTTGCACACACACACACAAATATATATATATATATATATATATATATATATATACATATATAGAATATGCTGCTTGCGACCTGATTAAACTACACGTGGGTGTTAGCAAGATCATTTGTTTGTCGCTTTGCGAGTTTTCATTCATTGTCCAAGAAACGGGAAAAATTCAAACAGTTCGGCCGCAGGGTGAGGCCAGAGGCGTAGGCCTTGTTGGTATTTTAATTACAGGAAATGCATACAGAGTCCGGAAATAACAAAAATCAGTGTGTCACCGTGGCATGCTCTCAGGATCCCATGGAAAAAATTTGGTAAAGTTTGGCACAAGTTTTGATGCTCGCACCTCCAAATCAGAGCATCTCACAAGAAGGATCATAGTTTCCAAAAGGAGACGCGGCACTTCGGACTCCAAATCGTCAGTGACTACATTGTTCCACCTTTAAAAAACATGGTAAACAATCACAGATATACCCTTGGTTTGATTTTCTAGCCCATTTGAGGTCTCGTCTGTTATGTTTAAGTCCTTTTTTGCACTTACCTTGCATTTAGTGCATATAAAGTCAAAACCCTACTACAACTACATGTGGGTGTTTTAGTTAGGCTACTTAGGCTACTCATAGTGGAGAGTATCATATACTAGTATCATGCATATGATACTAGTGTATGATACTACCTTTCATTATAGTGCATAGTATAATAGAGTAGTATCATAGATGATCATATTTATTGCGATGCATGGCACAAATTAGCAAATCGCATTTAACATGATACGATATCTACCTATATGTTACTATAACCCTCTCTATATTCTTTAATTCTTTGCCACATTAGCATACTTGCTATTTCAGAGTGCATGATACCGGCTATGATACCACCACTATGGCCAACCTTATAGTGGGGAGTATCATATACTAATATCATGCATATGATACTAGTGTATGATACTACCTTCATAGTGCATAGTATCATAGAGTAGTATCATAGATGATTGTATTTATGGCCATGCATGACACAAAGTAGTATAGCATTTATTATGTTACGATATCTACCTATGTTACTCTAACCCACTCTCCCTTCTTTAATTCCTTGATACATCATCATGTTTGCTATTCCCGACTGCATGATACCGGCTATGATACCCCCACTATGGCCAGCCTTGACAAAGATGGTGTACAAATCATTTATGCGTCGCTTTGCGAGTTTTCATCCGTTTGTCCGAGAAGCGGTAAGAAGTTTCAAACATTTCGGCCGTGAGGTGCGGCCACTTGCATAGGCCTAGTTGTTATTTTAATTACAGGAAATTCAGATGGAGTTCGGACATCATCAAAATCGATGTGTGCCCGTGGCGTGCTCTCACGACCCCGTGGAATTTTTTTGGTAAAGTTTGGCACAAGTTTTGATGATCGCTCCGTCCAAACCGGAGCATCGCACATGAAGGATCATGGTTTCCAAAAGGAGACATGTCAATTCAAACTCTAGTGGCCGGTGACTTCATCGTTTGGCCTCAAAAAAATTCCATGGTACACAATCACCATTACACCACGGGTTTGATTTTCTGGCACATTTCAGGTATCGTTAGCTATATTTAAGACAATTTTTTAGTTTAACGTGCATTTTGTGCATAAAAATAAAATTACAACCGGAACTGCATTTGCTGTCGAAAGGGATGAGGATTGTCGTTTGATCTAGGAGCATCCAACGGGGCAGACGTACGATCCGTGGGGTTTGGGCTCTGGCCAATCAGAAAGCACGACTGAGATCGCGCGCGGGGTCTGGTCGGCACACGACTTTCATTAATGAACCGTGTGCTATTAGCAAACCAAATTGCATATATTTTGTTCACACATACTGGAGTGAGATCAATTGATTGTGCTACCTTTATGGTATAATAATAATAACAACAACAACAACAACAACAACAACAACAACAACAACAACAACAACAACAATAATAATAATAATAATAATAATAATAATAATAATAATAATAATAATAATAATAATAATAATAATAATAAACAGTTCATATTCATTGCACGAAATGACAAAGATATCAAGGTCAACATATTAACGGTTCTTACATCAACAGAAAACTGGGCTAACTCACAAATTAAGTAGACACGACAGTTCTAAATTGAACGAATTAAGTTGCAGGGTAGGCATAAAGACTAGTCTTACGGCTTAATTCCCATGTACATGGGGGAACTGGGATCATTACGTTGACCCCGAATGAACTTGGGTTTTCTGATGATTTTACGCTTCTCTGTTAGATGGGTGCGTGATCCCTTGGCTGGCAACTCACCAAATTCATCGTACTCGTCCTCATCGGCAACATCCTCGACACCTAGTACCCTCCTCTTCCCATGCATCACTACATGTCAGTTCTTTTGCAAGGGGTCTTCCGCATAGAAAATCTGGGTAGCATCGCTGGCAAGAATGAACGGGTCCACGTGATATGCCATTGTTGTCCTGTTAACACAGGTCTTCCTGTATCATCAACCTTTACATGACCAAGAGGGATCCATGCACACATGAATAATGCCACCTTAACTTTCACATAGTTAAGCACCCAAATCTCTTTGATGGTTCCATAGTATACCCTTTTATTAGCTTCATCTATAGTCATGCATTCTATTCGAACAAAGCTGTTCTGGTATGAGGTCTTCTCATCACATTCCTCAGTGTAGAACGTGTATCCATTTATGTCATATTCTTGGTACGTCAATACCATAGGTGATGGCTTTTGTGCCAACCATGTAGCAATGTCATCGATGGATCCTTGTGCCAAACGATTCTTCAGCCATTTGGCGTAGTTCTTAGTGTCCTCCTTCATCTCCACATCTGATGATGGCACCGTTGGTAATAAGCTTTGACGCATCTCCGCCAAGTGTTCTTCGGCATAAGCGTTGAGAACTGGGCTATTAAGCAGTAGCGTCAAATGGGCTTTCTCTGCCAATTCTCTGGGTGTAGCCATTTGCGTGCTAGCAAGGACCGGCTTACCTTTCAGCCTTCCCTCGTGGCGAGAGAGGGGCAAACCTATAGGTCTTTTTTCATGTATTTGGTGCAAAACTCAACCACCTCCTCCGTGGTATAACCTTGTAGGATTCTTGCCTCTGGATGGTTTCGGTTTTGACAATAGGGCTTCAGTATTCCCATGAACCGCTTGAAGGGATACATGTTTCGAAGAAACACAAGACCACAATACTTTATCTCGTCGACAAGGTGCATAGTGAGATGGACCATGACATCAAAGAATGACAGTGGGAAAAACATCTCTAGGTTGGACAATATTCTTGCAATGTCCTCTTGCATATGATCCAACTCTTCAGGATCTACAACTTTCTGCCATAGTTGGTTGAAGAAATCATAGAGCTCAATGAGTGTCTTTCTTATATCTTTGTCCATCATATTCCTGATGGCCACTAGGAGGATTTGTTGTCAACATTACGTGGCAATCATGTGACTTCTTGTGTCCCAACTTCATTTTACCTGAGCTCACATCCACGAGACTTCTGATGTTTGCGGAGTAGGAAGAGGGTGTCTTAACTGACAACAAATAGGTCAAGAACTCATTGCTTCTTTTGTAATCGAAATTGTAACTCTGGTGAGCTTTGATGAATTTGTCATCATCTTCTGCTTCACTCTTGCATTTTGATTAATCAGCAAGCATATCGAGCCATGCACCGTCACCATCCTTTATTTTACCTTTAATCTTGAGCAGAGTACCAAGGATGCTTTCACATACATTCTTCTCTACGTGCATGACATCGATGGAGTGACGTACACGTAGAATCTCCCAGTAAGGTAATTTCCAGAACACCGATTTCTTCTTAAACACTTGACCCTTGGGTGTTTGTTTCACCATCAAAGCTTGCTTCTTGCCAAGCACAACATTAGTTTGTTTAGCCATGTGGTGGACCACCTCCCTAGCATAGGGTTTTGGGCCCACATCTACCTCTGTCTTACCATCAAATTCAACTTTCATCTTTTGGCATCAGTGATTTCTCCGTAAGAACCTACGATGACGCAAATACATGGTTTTGCGCGAGTTGGGAAGAAATCTGCTAGCTATCCTATCCATGCATGTGACGCACCCTACATCTCCCTTTGTTTTCTACCTTGATGTGTTGCCTAATGCCGGTATATCTTGAATGGTGTGCACCAGTATCACATGTAGATCAAAAATCTCCTTTTTGTAAGCATCATAACATTTTACAGCAGGCGCATCTATCCACACTATGAGCAGTTCTTCTACCGGTAGCTGAAAGTATATGTCAATGTCATTTCATGGTTGCTTTGGGACTTGGACAATCATTGACATCATGATGTATTTTTTGTTCATACACAACCAAGGAGCTAGGTTATATATGCACAGAAGCACTGGCCATGTGCTGTGATTGGTGCTCATATCGCCAAAAGGATTCATCCCATCAGTACACTCCCCGAGCCTTATACTTCTATGATCCTTGGCAAAGTCTTGAAACTTTTTGTCGATTAATTCCCATTGAGCCCCATCTTTTGGGTGCCTCATATATTTATCTGCAGTTCGCTCATCATGATGCCACCGCAACCTCTTTGCCTCTCTAGGGTTTGCAAACAAACGCCTCAACCTTGGAATTAAAGGCAAGTACCAAACAACCTTGAACGGGATTCTCATCTTGATCTCGTCGTCCAATTTGTATTTTTCCTTTCCTCTCCTGCGCTTGTATCGTGCATGCTTGCATGTGGGACATGCACGCAAATCTTTGTACTCACCATGGTACAATATACAATCATTCACAGAAGCGTGTATCTTCTGTACTTCAAGTTCCAATGGGCAAACAATTTTCTTCGCTTCGTTCGTGCTTCTGGGGAGCACATTATCTTCCGGAAGAATTTCTTTAAAATACCTAACATCTCTGTGAAGCCCTTGTTTGATAGTCCGTTTGCTGCTTTAAATCTGAGAAGCGCCAGGGTGGCACTCAACTTGGAATATTTCTTTTTCCAACCTGGATACAATTCTTTCTTGGAGTCCGCATCAATGGTTGGCAGATCCTTGTACCCAATCAAATCCTTTTTGGGCCCTTGAAATCTGCAAGCATAGCAACAAAATCTGGCATATCAAGATCAACGTCATCTGCGTCGACGTCTTGGTTTTCCAGTGGGCGTTTCGGATTTTCGGTGTTCCATTGGTAGCTTGTCGCCTCTGCCCCGATGTTAGATTCAACATCCATGTGACACTAACCGGGGTTTGGCATCTCGCAACCCTAGGTATATTCATCCATGACCTGCTCTTCACCGTATCTGATCCAATGTGTATATTCATCCATGAATCCCCGAGAGAGTAAGTGCCACTGGACATCTCCAACTTCATGTGACTCTGTATTGGCACAATGAGTACATGGACACAGGATGTAATCCGCATCACCAATTCTCCTCTCTGTACTTTCATCCAAATTCATGAACTCTATCACGCCACTGATAAAATATGTGGTTCTCTGATTCTTCATCCATTGAGATCATTCCATCTGCACCACACGAATGGTAATTAAAAATAAAACAACAACAATAATACACGAATTAACTGATGCCCAAAGATGTGTGCATAAATCACAAGGTTTTAGTTTCATAATTACTGAGGGCGCTCCATATTGTTATCCATACGTGCAATGAGAAAAATTAATGGCCAGTCAATTTATACGCAGAGTATTATAACACTACCCTTAGGAATTGAATACCTTAATTAAGCCACTCACGAAAAGAATACCTTAATTAATTAGCCGCGCGGCGACCTCCACCTAGCAGACAGAGAAGCGCGATGCAGTGGCACACCGAGAGAGCATGGTCGACGAGCAAAGCTTAGTGCGGCTGCCGCCTGAAGTTCTACCTCCATTATCCTGCCATCGACCGCAATGGATGTGCTCCAATCACGCCGCCGCCGACCTCGATGGTTGAGCTTGTCCTATCTCCCGCCGCAGACCGAGGATTGACCTCCTATGACGCTGCCAATGCCCACCGACCGAGGATTGACCTCATATTCGGTAGCAGTTGCCTAGGCAACCGCCACCATCTCTAGCTATCTGCAGAGCAGCTGTTTTATTTTTTGACGGATATCCACAGAGAGGTTGTTTACACGGTATCACTCTAACTCAATTATATGTATAGGGTAGTACATCACATACGGTTATGTCACGGCAACCGTGTCTCACCTACGTTGTCTTCTCACACGGTTTGGTGCGGAAATCGTGTGTGAAGTTGTAATACCTAACACAAATGACATGTATAAATAGTGTGACGTATACAACATATAGTGCCATAAGTAGTTCCCGACTGTTAGCTTATCCCCACAGTTTCCCCATTTCCTCCAAATCCCTAGATAGCCTCCAAATTCCCTCGCGTGGCGCTGATATTGGGGGAATGCGGACGAGTGGTGCTGATGGTTTCGGTGCGGCTGCTCCTGCTCGTATCGCCGCTCTCGGCAGCGCCGCCACGGCGGCGGTCGCCACCGAGCACTTGCCTACTATCAGGTTCTAATTTATCCCGATCCTTTTTAGCATGTCCAAAGTAGCTCCTTGCTGAATTCATCCTGAATGACCCCGTCCCCACACCAGGAAAGCGATTTGCCACCGGATCCGGAGCATGACTCCAGACTCCTGCAACACGAGTTCAACTCCGAGTTTTGCACCACCGAGAAGTACCAAAAGCTGAGTTATGTGCATGGGAACACTCCCGCTCGACATGTATGCACGGAGGGATTTGACATTGGCAGGCGGTTTCTCAGTCGCCCCTTAGAGGTTAGTGCTAAGTTCATCATTTTACTTGAGTTAATGCCACCGCTCATCCTGAATACTATTTAACATTGGCAAGGATATGAGGCTTGTGCATTTGTTAACTGGCTGGATGAAGAATGACATGGCAGGGCTTAGAGTGTTATCACCAAGCTCGCAGAATATAACGTAAAGCTGAAGAAGAAACTGGATGATCTAGAATGTACAATCAGTACGATGAAGCAACAAAGAAGTAATCACAGGCAACAGATGAAAGCAAGAGAGAAGAAGGAACTAGCATGTGTAGTCATGGTTTTCGCATTAGCCATGTTCTATGTGTTGTTTGCAATGATGATTAGGGGTTTTGTTTGACAGTATTGCTAAAGCACATCTAGATGTGCTCTAAGTAATTCACATCCAGGTCCTATGCCATTTATGTTACGCGAAGATTCGTGCATATATTTTCCTTTGTTTTTTTATTTTCCTTTGTAGTTTGATTATTACTGGCTTCACCAATAAGAAGAGCTCAATGTATTGCTTGCCAACTGTCCTACTCCGTTCGTACCGGTACCGGTGCATAATCCCAAAACTCATTCCTTGTTTTTGTCTTGAAAAAAGAAATCAGCCAATAGGAGTCCTGCGGCTGGTATGCATTCAATAACTTCAGACTACTTAGCATAACATGCATGCAATGGTCAATTGTCTGCACGCAATGGTATTGATTATTAAATACTTTCCGTCCCAAAAATAAGTGACTCAACTTTGTACTAAAGTTAGTGCAATGTTGTGTCACTTATTTTGGTACGGAGGGAGTAATCATCAAGTTCTCTCATTTTTTCCCACATAGGTCGCCGGTACGGAGGGAGTAGGAGTACTATGAAAAATGCTTGTTTCATATTTGGAGGCTCCAACGCATGTGCGTAATTAATTATCACATTGAGCACTACACAACCCCGGGAATTTGGAGCAACTAGGTACAAATAATTGCGGTTGATTATATCAACGGTTAGATAATACATCAACCCCGCTTCAATTGGCATTTCCTCTTCTGTGCATACCCCGCTTAAGTGTCCACCATCTTCATCGTCCCCGGAAGGCCACGCTACACACTTGCACACACTCTGCAATCTCCCTTTCTCGCGGTTTTTATACGACCGTAGCCATGTCGAGCGACAACGAGGACAACAGTTCGGCTAGCAGTCTGGTGCTCGATGATAGGTCAACATCGGAATCACCCCGCTGGTCTTCCATGAGTCTGGTGTCGAGCCCAGACCTCGATTATATCTGGATCATGGAAGGGACGCCACCTCTGGAGTCGTCAGACGACAACAAGACGGACGAGGAGCCGCCGGAGGACGAAGAAGAGGACGACGATGATGAGGAGGAGGAATGGTCGAACAAGGAGGAGGATGACGACGACAGCAACGACGATGACGACGGCGGCGGCGGCGATGAAAAGCCAACGGTCAGCGGCAAGAAGTGTCCTCGCCAAGACGATGTCACGGGGCCATCCAACAACAATAACAACAAGGACTAAATTAAGCATATTGTATATATCTTTGTTTGCATTCGCTCATGTTAATTTGTTATCTCTGTTTATCCTGTCAATCTCATCGCAGACGGTTAGTAATACGTATTCGACAGAGATCTTCTACATTATCGCCCACAGGTTGGTTTGTTGAACTATGTGCCCCGGTGAGCACATAATTCACAAAAAAGACCGTAAGGACTGTCTATAATGATCGCATACAATTCTGATTACCGACCTGTTTGCTGGCTATCACACACATCTTGTTACGCCGAACCATTTGCGTTCACCTCGATCATCGCAAACGGTTCATCGGAGAAAACTGTATGCCATATATCGCACACACACCTTGATTTGGCTGCCCGTTTCTGTTGTTCTGCCTCATCACAAACAATTTCTATGGATCTACCCTATGCCCCGCATCGCACACGCAACTAAAATCGGAACCGTGTTTGATGTATCATTCATCGCAAATGTTTTGCATCTTTTTTGATGGGTTTTTTACATCACCGTTTGCGATTAATGCATCACACACAGTTTCATCAAAGGGTCTCTAATCATAGTGTCACGTTAGCAGCATCCTGCAGTAGCGACTCATTGATTTTTCTTGCAATGGGAAGAGATGCTTTGTGATGGGTTCGATCTTGCGGTGTCCTCACCCAGTGACAAAAGGGGTAGTGAGGCATGCATGTATCGTTGCTATTAAGGATAAAAAGATGGGGACTATTCCTACATGAATAGATACTCTCCACATCATGTCATCGTTCTTATTACATTACCCTATTTCTCCATGAACTTAATACACTAGATGCATGCTGGATAGCGGTCGATGTGTGGAGTAATAGTAGTAGATGCAGGCAGGAGTTGGTCTACTAATCTTGGACGTGATGCCTATATACATGAGCATTGCCTTGGATATAGTCATAATTATTTGTTCTTCTATGAATTGCCCAACAGTAATTTGTTTACCCATCATGCACTATTTTCTTGAGAGAAGCCACTAGTGAAATCTACGGCCACCGGTTCTATCTTTTATCATATTTGCTTTCCGATCTATCTTTTACCGTATTTGTTTTTAGATCTATTATTCCAAAAAAAAACAAAAATACCTTGCCGCACTTTTTCTTTATTTATTTTATTTCATGTTTTATTCAAATCTATTTATCCAATCTACTACAAATTAATCTATCTTTTTACCGAGGAGGAATTGAGAATCCCTTTTATGCGCCGGGTTGCAAGTATTTGTTCTTTGTGTGCAGGTACTGTTTACATAGTGTTGCTTGGTTCTCCTACTGGGTTGATACATTGGTTTCACAACTGAGGAAATACTTACCGTAGTTGTGCTGCATCATCGCTTCCTCTTTCGGGAAATACCGACACAGTCTCTAGCCACATCAAAGGAATTTCTGGCGCTGTTGCCGGGGAGACATCATCAACACCTATCAGGTTCCTAATCACTGATGCATCCATTTTGCACCATGTTTACCTACTGTAATTTATTAAGTTTTTATGCATAATAATGCCTTTTGGAGTAATTCTAATGCCTTTTCTCTCATAATATGCAAGGTTTACACAAAGAGGGAGAATACTGGCAGCTGGAATTTTGGACCTGGAAAAGCTACGTCCGAGTTACCTATTCTGCACAACTCCAAATGAGCTGAAACTTTACGGAGAATTATTTTGGAATAAAAGAAAATTACTAGAGCAAATAACTACCGGAGGAGGCCCACCTGGGCGCGCCCTGGTGGGTTGTTCCCTCCTCGGCCCACCTCTGGTGCCCCTCTTCTGGTATATAAGTCATTTTGACATAGAAAAAAAAATAAGGAGAGGACTTTCGGGACAAAGCGCCGCCGTCTCGAGGCGCAACTTGGGAAGGAGCACTTTTGCCCTCCGGTGGAGCGATTCCGCCGGGAACTTCTCCCGAGGGGGAAATCATCGTCATCATCATCACCAACAACTCTCCCATCTTGGGAGGGCAATCTCCATCAACATCTTCAACAACACCATCTCCTGTCAAAGCCTAGTTCATCTCTTGTGTTCAATCTTTGCACCAGAACCTTAGATTGGTGCTTGTGGGTGACTAGTAGTGTTGATTACATCTTGTTGTTTATTACTATATGGTTTATTTGGTGGAAGATTATATGTTCAGATCCATCATGCTATTTCATACCCGTCTGTTCTTGAGCATGATTATAATTTGTGAGTAGTTACTTTTGTTCTTGAGGTCACGGGAGAAATCTTGTTGCAAGTAATCATGTGAACTTGATATGTGTTCGATATTTTGATGGTATGTATGTTGTGATTCCCTTAGTGGTGTCATGCGAACGTCGACTACATGACACTTCACCATATTTGGGCCTAAGGGAATGCATTGTGAATTAGTTATTAGATGATGGGTTGCTAGAGTGACAGAAGCTTAAACCCTAGTTTATGCGCTACTTCGCAAGGGACTGATTTGGATCCAAAAGTTTAATGGTATGGTTAGATTTTATCTTAATACTTTTCTCGTAGTTGCGGATGCTTCATGAGGGGGTTAATCATAAGTAGGAGGTTTGTTCAAGTAAGAACAACACCTAAGCAATCGGTCTACCCACATATCAAATTATCAAAGTAGCAAACACGAATCGAATCAACATGATGAAAGTGACTAAATGAAATTCCCGTGCACCCTCAAGAACGCTTTGCTTATTATAAGAAACTGTTTTGGCTTGTCCTTTGCCACAAAAGGATTGGGCTACCTTGCTGCACTTTATTTACCGTTACTGTTAATTGCTCTTACAAATTATCTTGCTATCAAACTATCTGTTACCGACAATTTCAGTGCTCACAGAGAATACCTTGCTAAAAACCACTTGTCATTTCCTTCTGCTCCTCATTGGGTTCGACATTCTTACTTATCGAAAGGACTACGATTGATCCCCTATACTTGTGGGTCATCAAGGCTCTTTTCTTGTGCCGTTGCCGGGGAGTGAAGCGGTCTTGGTAAGTGGAAATTGGTAAGGGAAAATTATCACTACGTGATGAAATTTATTGTCACTTGTTACTATGGAGAACAATCCTTTGAGGGGTTTGTTCTGGGTATCTTCACCTTTTCCGAAACCACACTTAGTTTCCCCTCAATCTACTGCACCTACTGAAAATATTGGTTATTAAATTCCTTCGGGTATGATAGAACAACTGCTAGCTAATCCTTATGCAGGAGATGGAAATGAACATCCTGATATGCACTTAATATATGTAGATGAAATTTGTGGATTATTTAAGCTTGCGGGTTTACCCAGAGATGAAGCTAAGAAGAAGGTTTTACCTTTATCTTTGAAGGGAAGAGCATTGGCATGGTATAGGCTATGTGATGATATTGGATCTTGGAACTGGAATCGATTGAAATTGGAATTTCACCAAAAAATTATCCTATGCATCTAGTTCATCGTGATCGGAATTACATATCTAATTTTTGGCCTCGTAAAAGAGAAAATATCTCTCTAGCTTGGGGCAGGCTTAAGTCAATGTTATATTTATGCTCCAATCATGAGCTCTAGAGAGAAATTATCATTCAGAATTATCTTGCTATCAAACTATATGTTACAGACAATTTCAGTGCTTGCAGAGAATACCTTGCTGAAAACCACTTGTCATTTCCTTCTGCGCCTCGTTGGGCTCGACACTCTTACTTATTGAAAGGAATATGATTGATCCCCTATACTTGTGGGTCATCAATCATCTCCTTGCAATTTACATTTTTTGTCATTTGCCTCTCATTTTCACCCCCCCCCACTTCACAAAAAATTGCCTTTTATTCGCCTTCTTTTTTGTTTGCGTTTTTCTCGGAAGATCTATTTATTTGCTTGCAATCTAGTTTGCGTAGTCACAATATCTCAAGAAAATACCAAATTGTGTGATTTTTCCAATACTAATAATATTGATTTTATTAGTACTCCGATTGCTCCTTCCGCCGCTAGTGCGGAGTCTTGTGATATTAATGCCGCTTTGTCGAATCTTGTTATGAAAGACCAATTTTCCGGTACTCCTAGTGAGGATGCCGCGTCCCATCTAAACACATTCGTAGAATTGTGTGATATGCAAAAGAAAAAATATGTGTACAATGATATTGTGAAGTTGAAATTGTTTCCTTTCTCTTTGAGGGATCGTACAAAAATTTGGTTTTCTTCTTTGCCTCGCAATAGTATTGATTCTTGGGATAAGTGCAAAGATGCTTTTATTACTAAATATTTTCCGCCCACGAAAATTATTTCCCTTAGAACTCAAATCATGAATATTAAGCAACTTGAGCACGAACATGTTGCACAATCTTGGGAAAGAATGAGATTGATGCTAAGAAATTGTCCTACTCATGGTTTAAATCTTTGGATGATTATACAAAAAATTATGCGAGATTGAATTTTGTTTCTAGAAATCTTTTAGATTCCGCCGCGGGTGGTACTTTTATGGAAATTACTTTGGTTGAAGCTACTAAATTGCTTGATAATATTATGGCAAATTATTCACAATGGCATACTGAAAGAGCACCTACTAGTAAAAAAGTTAATTCGGTTGAAGAAATTAGTACTTTGAGTGAAAAAGTTGATGCTCTTTATGAAATTGGTTGCTAGTAAAAGTGATCCTATTGATCTTAATGTTGTGCCTTTGTCTACTTTGATTGAGCAAAATGTCTCGCGGGCAGGCGAGGACTCTCACAGGCGCATGCGCGCTATGCTCGATAACCTGATTGGTCGGATCTCCGACTGGATGAAGCAGCAGGACGAGATGAATGCCTCGTTTGAAAATGCTACCAGCGTCATCCAGGGACTAGGGGAGGACAAGGCGAAGATCCGCACTGAGCGTGACCTGCTGAGGGCGAAGATCGCCGGAATGACGAAGCATCACGAGGAGACCACTGCCTTGTTGCAGAGGACCAGCGTCATCGTCAAGAAACTTATGGACGAGAATGCCGTGCTCCGCATCAAGCGCCAAAGGCTGGTAGAGGAATCCGTGGATGCTCTCAAGCAGAGTCTTGAGGACATGAAATAGCTCACCGCCGCTCGCCGCAGAGACTAGTTCCCACGGGCTGCAACAACACATCAAGAAAGTAGAGATCAACGAGCTAGATTGTTGTCTTCCTTCTTCTTTTGCCCTTGTGTATTTCAAGAGTTGCCACATCTGGCTTTTTAGTTATCTTCCTAAATATGTAAGACAATTATTATCCATTGTCATCATCCTTATATTCATCAGTCTTGCTATAAGTCGCAGACGATGCTATATAGGTCTGTCGGATCTTACATCAAGATCCGTGAAAATTTTCTTTTCAAATTTTCTTTTTTCTCCCTTAAATCTTAGTCGAGTGAGACATAGCCACGCCATGAAACAGGGACTTGTCCGCCATTAATGGAGACGTTGGGAGGGAGGTGGGCGGCATATAGAGGTTAAAGGGCTCTCCTCCTGATGCTCAAATAGTTACCCCGCACGACACCTCCTAGCCAATAAAAAGGGAAGCGTGGCGGCACGTAAATGGTAAGTAGAACGCCCACGGTTTCAATAATACTTGTGTTTCCAATTTATAATGTGACAAAATTTGTTTCAAAATGACTTTGTTGATTGTTAATGTGTGCGCCTTTGCGAATCAGACAAAAAGTTTACCACAGCATGTTGGTGCCATGTCATGACACCATGCCAAGTTTCAAGATTTTCAGGCGAGTTTTGGATTTACGGTAATTTTAAAACCAAATTTGTCAATGTTTCTGGCCAAGCCAAGACGCCCATATATTTGAATTCCATTCCCACTTCTTGCATGGTACCTAGAAATTCGCCCAAGTACGCATAAATGATTTTCCAACCAACTTTGGTGCACTAGAGCATGTGCTTGTAGTTCAAATTTGAATTATGCACATTAAATGCCTAGAAATTCAATTAATGTATAAAAAAAGGCCAAATGAACCCGGAATAACTCCAAAATTTAGCACGAAACTCCTATTTGTTCTAAGCTGCCTGTGTAAAAAAATCAAGGCGAGAGAAGGCATTGTATGTCATTTCGCACACGCAGGTGACACGTTCCCTCTCAGAACCACGAGCCTTCTTGAGAGAAGCTCTGGTTTGCAAGAAGCTTATACCAAAGCTAGTCCCAATTCGGCCAAAAAATTTACCACAACATGTTGGTGCCATGCCAAGTTTCATGATTATCAGGCGTGTTTTGGATTTACAGGAATTAAAAAACCAAATTTCTCAATATTTCCGGCCGAGCCACGATGCTCACTTATTTGAATTTCATTCCCATTTCTTGCATGGGACCTAGAAATTCACCCAATGACACACATGTGATTTTTCAATCAACTTTGGTGCACTGGAGCATGTGCTTGTAGTTCAAATTTGAATTATGCACATTAAATGCCCAGAAATTCACTTAATGTATAAAAAAGGCCAAACGAACTCGGAATAATTCCAAATTTTAACACGACACTCATATAGTTCTATGTTGCCTCTGTAAAATATCAAGGGGGGGAGGTAGCGTATATCGTTTCGCACATAAAATTTGGGATTTATAGGAATTTAAAAACCAAATTTCTCAATGTTCCCGGCCGGGCCACGACGCCCAGATGTTTGAATTTCATTCCCATTCTTGCATGGGACCTATAAATTCACCCGAAGACACAAAATGTGATTTTACAAAATTTGGTGTACTGGAGCATGTGCTTGTAGTTCAAATTTGAAATACGCACATTAAATGCCTAGTAACTCAATTAATGCTTAAAAATGCCAAACAAACTCGGAATAATTCCAAATTTAAACACGACACTCATGTAGTTGCATGTTCTCTGTAGATAAATATTCTAGCAATTCAAACACCATCCTTGCCCTCCATAACACCATTTTGTCTTTCAAAACATACTGTAAAAATCAAGTATACCACAAACAGTTTACTAGCAAGAATCGTGTGGGACGCGATATAAAATATCTTGGCGCATCGTCTTGTCTAGCTTACGCAGGAAGCTTCGTCGTCTATAGTCCACCGCCCGTGTCTGAACCACACTTGCGCGCTAGTTTCTCGTGGCACCGAGCGAAATTTTTCTACCACCGCGGAAATATCTATCTGCCCGCCCCCTCCCTCCCACCAAAAGCCACATTTCCAGTGTTCCTCCTTGCTTTCCAAGTTCAAACCTTCATCGCTGCTTACTCGCAGCTCAGCCTCCTCGGCGGCGACCCTTCTTCTTGCAGCGCCGCCTCCTCGCCGCCGACCCTTCTTCTTGCTACGCGACCTCGTTGATATGGTCAGGTAATCCACACCCCACCCGCACCATCCTCCTCCTTCCCTGTCCCACATGCCCTGACCGACAACACGACACCTTTCACCGATATCACTAGCCCCGTCCTCCAATTAAGTGCCACCCACAGCCATTTTGCACGCAGTATAACATGGAGCCCAGTAGCATCTGGCAGCGGTGAAGCAAATCGTGGCCGCACACGTGCACGAGGTCGCTACGGCTGCCATGCGTGCCGACCGCCGGATCTTGGAGGAGCACCTCGTCTTCGAGGCCACCGTCGACACCGCCACGTGGTTGTCTACTTTAAAATACAGTTCGTGCTATATTGTCGAGGCCACCACCAGTGCCTTCTAGTGATTTGTCCTCTGAAATGTTAATATGCTGTAGCGACCTGACCTCAAATGGTCAAGTCTCTGTGCTTCCATGTCATCCCTGGATCAGTAATGCTGACACACACAGTACTTGAAGGATTTATAACAGAGTAGCAATCACACACTTATTACATCGAATGACTCAAAAGAGAACTTATTACAATAAATATGGCTTAAGGCCATCTAATACGATAACAACGGAAGGCTTGGAAGATAAAGTGAGTCCATCAACTCCAACGACATAGCTGAGCTGCACGGCAGCGACCTAACGAACCTTACTCCTCATCTGAAAAGTCTGCAAGATAATACGTTGCAGCCCGAAAACGGGTCAGCACATGGAATATGCTGGCAATGTAACACAGTAGAGCAAAAATAGAATAATGCTATCACTACATGCATATTTGGCTGGTGGAAGGCTCTACGGTTATAGTTTTTGTGAAAGGCCAATTTTTCCCTACAACAAAGGAATAGATTATATTTTAATTTAACTATCATGGTAGTTGAAACATCATTGAGAAGGTTCCTCCAACTCAATCCCAATTAAAGTAGTTATCAGCCCAACAATATTAATTTAGAGTGATGAGATACTTAGGATACTCCAAGTACTAGATACTCAAGATCGTCCATAACCGGGGACACGGCTAACCATGATTAGATTGTACACTCTGCAGAGGTTTGCACACTTTTCCCCGCAAAACTCGATCGCCTCCGTTGAATTTCTCGCACTACATGGTGTTTGAGAAAGCGGATGACCGAGACACGATCTTTCGTAAACATTAACTCTCTACTGCAGGCAGACCATACCAAACCTACAACCCACTACCCTCTTGATCTACCTCTTGAAGAGCTTCACGTAACTGACTCAACTATGCTAGAGCCCATAATAGCTTGTGGCTGCACACGGAAGTTTCTAGCATGAAAATATCTCAGTTCCCTTTGAGCCTGGGTGGCGGTCCATAGGAAAATCACAGGGAACCCCGGGATTTCCAAAAATACAGGCAACACTGGGTTCTCCAGGTGCCTCAATCCACCCAGATGTGTATTTAAGTTGCCACCTTAAGTTGAACCATTAAATAATAATCTCACATCTGTCATGGATTTCACTCACCCAAACCACGTCTACGAGCATGGCATAGCAATATAAGCATGTAGCGACCCGACTCGGTAAGAGTCGAAGTCTCTGTGCTTACCGTGCTAGTCCCTGGATCGACTTGCTAGCACACACAGTACTCGATGAAATAACAGAAATAACACACATCTCTTTATTACATCGATAATCCAGAGAGCAATACATTTATTACAAAATAGGGCATAGAGCCAATAAACAAATCATGCGGAAACAAAGTAGTAAATGAGTCCAACTCCACGAGCAAGGTTGAGTGTAGAACATCGACCTATAGCACCTTAATCCTCGTCGGATATATCTGCAACGTGATAAGTTGCAGCCATATAGGTCAGTACATTGAATGTACTGGCAAGTCACATCATAAGTGTAAAGAACCTATTTGTACATGCAATTTGGCTGGTGGAAAGCTCTAAGTTTAGTTTTTTTTTTGCATAAAGCTAGTTTTCCCCTATTAGAAAAGATGTTATTCTACTACTACACATTTGCATAGGATGAGTTGGAAAACCCAACTCCATCAGTTCCCAAGTTTCATTTAAATCCCAACTGTCTAATTAAAGGTGAGGAGATCTCCCGGCATTTCCACTACTAGATGCTCAACTTGTCCGTAACCGGGGACACAGCTAATCGATTAGGTTTTAACACTCTGCAGAGGTTTGCACTTTTCCCCACAAGACTCGACCACCTCCATGATCGGAAGATCGAGACATAGTCTTTTCGAAAATGTTCCCCTTAACCCACGGATAGGTAAGACACCTACATCACTCTACATCTCGCTAGCCCATCCCTAAGGGGTCACACTAACTACTCAACTAAGCCAGAGCCCATATTGGCTTGTGGCTGCACACGTAAGCTTCTAGACATGAGAATACGATTGATCTCTTTGAGCCTGAGCGGACGGTCCACTAGTGGTGCATCACCATGGATTTCCCATGCGTGCCCCACTGTACTTCGCCACCATTCCAACAAGTTTCTGCCCAGGTAGTTCATTAATTATCTTAGGTCCTATTTACTACATTGTCACTCATACTTTACAATGATCACTCCCCAATCCACGTCTACTTAGCGAAGCAACATAATGTAAAACGATGGCGACAATGTTATAAGGTTCAGACCTACCTCAATGAACTCTTTGGGTGAAAAGCATAGTCATGCGGCATCAATTCCTACCATGCAGTCCTACCGCAAAGAACTACGTGCATAATAAAAACATAGGTAATGAAACATGATCAAGATGCAACTTGCCTTGGTAATGCTTGGTTGAATTCTAAAGATCGATAATATTACGCCGCACTCAAGGCGATCTACATAAAGAAGATAAACAAACATAAGTAAACATTCTAGAGAACCAGAAAGAACATGCAAAGCAAAAGTCTCGAAAAACCAAATGAACAAACATCACACTTAACTAGCATGAAAATTTTCTAGGTGCAAAACAACATAGGCACATGGTTCAAGAAGTGATGTGAACTATAGTGCATACTATGAATACTAGTAAAATATTAATAGGCAGATTCTAGTGTGTGAAAATTATTGTGACAAAGTTCCAGGTGATAGGGTTTGGATACTGTGACATAGTGCAAAAGAATCAACTTAATCAGAGCTACGGTTTGAGAGATATGGCCATTTGAAGTTTGAATTGAATCTGAATAAATTCAAATTTGAATCGACAAAGTTTGTAAAAGGATCCCACTGTATAGATATAAACAATACGGAGAATTTGCCGCTGGTTTCATCGAGTTTGTATCTACGGTTAAAAAGTTATGGCTAATCTAAGCTCAGGGACTAATCTGTGATAAAAGGGACTAAACAGTGATGAAAACTATCGCAACCAAGTCCTCGCCACGTGGCGCCTCGTGGCTGGCCGAAAGCATCCGCTGCGGAGGTTATCTGACGAACGGCCGCTAAATAAGAAAAAACGATGGCGGCGGTGACTAAAGAAAACCGACGCTTCGGTTTAAATAAACCGCGACGGTTTAAGGGAACCGCGGTTAACCGTACCTCTTCGCAAAATAAAAAACGAACCTAATCTAATCTGGGCCGTCCATGGTAGATCGAAGGGCGAGGTGGGGTGGTGGCTCACGGTGGGTGGTGGTGGTGGCGGCGACGATGAAGACGGCGGCGCTGACGTCGGTGACGGAGGGGCGGCGGCCACGACGGTCCCTGGCGTCGGGGAAGAAGACGGGAGGTGCGGCGCGTCTAGGGCGTCGCGAAGGTGGCGTCAGGGCTCCTCGGGGACGTCGGGTCGGCGGCGAAAGCGGCGCTCCGCGAACTCCGGCGAGGTCAAGGCGTCGTCAGGCGTCGTCTCCGGCGGGACCTAGGTGAGGAAAAGGTGTCAAAAAGATGCGCAAGTTCACGTCGGTACGATTGACGAAGGAACAAGGGCTCGGGGTGGTTTACTGGCAGCGGAATGCTCCGGCGAGGTCCATTCGGCCGGCGAGATCCAAGCGGCAACTGCGGGCGGTAGGAGCGGCGTGGGAAGAAGCGGGACGACGAGGATGGAAGAGGGGGTCCTAGCCTTTATATAGGCGAGGGCAGAGGGCTCGGGTGCCGCGGATAAGCGTTATCCGCGAGGGCCTCGCCTGGCGGTTATGAGGCCAGGCGGCGAAGCTCATCCAAGCGAACAAGCGGGAGGTTGGGGAGATGAGGTGGAGCGGGCCCACCGGTCGATGGCGGCGACAGTAGCGGCGAGGGCCGTGAGCGGTCGGCCGATGCAGGAGGTTTCAAGGCACTGCCTTGGGCCAAATGGCCACTGGGCGGTTAGGCGCTCTGGGCGAACCCAGTTTGGTCCAGGCATGTGAGTGCGCAAGGCATGCTTTTTTTTTTGTTTTTTGTTTTTTTAAACCTAAGACTAAAGTGTCCCTAAACAATTCAAATGAATTAATAAAACACCACAATAATTTATAAAATAACTATACAATATTTAGAACCTAATGAACATTAACTTAAGCACGTAACATTTTGAAAATATTTTCCTAATGCAATTAATGCACTTTTTGCAAATAAACTAAATACCAATAAACTCCAAAACTTCAAATAATATTCAAAATAAAATTTCCCACTCTTTTATATTTTGAGGAAGTCATCTTATCCTCTCATTTGTTTTTCTCGAGTGGAAAAATATTATTTGAATATTTTAAAAACTCCAAAATGCAAAGAAATATGGTATGCATTGAATGATTCTATTAACATCCAAATTTAATAAAAATTGGGATGTTACAAAGCAATACGTAGAAGTAACTCCCAAGGGTTTGAATATAACAGGGCAATAGGTTCTACCTCATCAACTACTTCCTAACCCACATGTTAATGACATCCTAATCATGCAATTTTTGGGGATTGAAACTAATGCATACAAACTGGGTATGGAAAGAGTATGATCAATGTGTTACTTGCCTTGTTGACGATCCGCAAAACCTAGGGACTCGTAGTAGCACGCTTTGCACTCTGGGAATTCTATCGCAAACAAACAATAGCATACATAAGCAATCAAGCAAAGATGCACGGGCAAAACTCGAATAAGAAGAATTGACCAGAAAGTTCAACTTAAGAACTCTGGTTTGCAAAAAGAATCAAATAAAACGGAGCAACGAAACTCAAACGGCGAAAGAAACAAGATCCGTTTACTAACCTGAACTAAAGTCAAATTTTACAGTACCAAAATCTTGTTCAAGTTGATTAAACAGAAAGAGGGTTTCGAGACGAAGATCCAGGCGCTTGAATCGCCTGATTCCGATAAAAGAGCGAAAAGATAAACTGAAACGAAAATCGGATCAGAAATCGCGATCGAAAATAATTGCAGAGAAATCCGAGAAAAAGAAAAAATGACGAACAGGCTAACGAACGAACGTTCGTTGTCTATAACTATCGAACGAAAACCGTTCGTTAAAACGAACATACGGATGGACGTCGGCTAAGAAGTTAAACCAGGAAAATCTGGCGAACCGATTTGAAAAAAACGAACTAGGGTTTCTAAAAAATCATGGCGTTACCTCCCGTGGCCAAGCATGAGAGGCGGGCGGCACAAGGCTAGCGGGCGGCGGCACAGCAGCGGCAAGCGTGGCGGGCTGACGAAGGCGGCGGCAACAAGTGGTCGGGCGGCCATGGGCGGCTTTGGGTGGTGGTGGAGGAGGCTCCAGGGGGTATTTAAAGAGGGGGGGGGGGCTTGGAGGAGGGGGCAAGGCGGCGGCGAGGCGGAGTCCCGGCCGGACACCTCGTCTGAGGCGACGACGGCTTGGTCTCCAGGTGGGAGACTGCAGCAAGGGGGTGGGGGAGGGGGAGTGGGCGGCTTCAGCCCGGCCAGATTTTCTTTTTTATAAATAATTCCGCCGAACCGAAAATAAATCCTAGAAAATAAAATAAAAACCTAAAAATGCCAAAACAAATTTTCACCGTCTAAATAAAATATTTTGAACGAGATGAACATTTTCTTGACCCTAAAATGCAATTTTGAAAAACGTGCAATTTTTCTAATGCAAATAAAATAGCAATAAAATCCGAATAAAATCAAATATTTGATTTTTATATTTTTCCTCCAATATTTAAATTATTTTGGAGAAGTCATATTATCTCCTCTCATATATTTTATTATGAAATATTTTTTGGAGAGAAAAATAATTAAAATAAAAAATCCTCGTTTCAATATTTGGTAAAATTCAAATATGAAAACCGGAAAATCCCCAACTCTCTCCGAGGGTCCTTGAGTTGCTTAGGATTTCGAGGATCGCGAAACGAAATGCAATAAAATATGATATGCATGAATGATCTATGTATAACATTCCAAATTGAGAATTTGGGATGTTACAAACCTACCCCCCTTAAGATGAATCGTGCCCTCGAGATTTGGGTTGGCTAGAAAATAGGTGTGGGTGGTCTTTGCGGAGATCATCCTCTCGTTACCAGGTGGCTTCATCCTCGGTATGTTGACTCCACTGAACTTTGCAAAACTTGATAACCTTGCTGCGGGTGACTCGGCTGGCAAACTCAAGAATCTTAACTGGCTTCTCCTCATAAGTCAAATCACATCTAACCGAATCGCCTCTAAAGTCTTGTATCTCTTAACGGTATATCGGCCATCTCAGCATGGCACTTCTTCAGCTGTGAAACGTGAAAACACATCATGAACTCCTGACGATCCTTCAGGTAACTCCAACTTGTAGGAAACTTCTCCCATACGTTCCAAAACACGATACGGTCCTACAAATCTCGGGGCTAACTTTCCCTTAACTCCGAAACGTTTCACTCCTCGCAAGGGTGATACTCGCAGATATGCTCTGTCTCCAATTTCATAGGTTACCTCCTTGCGTTTTGAATCTGCATAACTCTTCTGCCTGGACTGAGCTACCTTCAGTCTATCTCGGATTAACTTAACTTTCTCTTCAGACTCCTTGATCAAGTCTGGTCCAAACAACTGTCGGTCTCCAACTTCATCCCACATCAACGGTGTTCTGCACCTTCGTCCATACAGGGCTTCGAACGGTGCCATCTTAAAACTGGCTTGATAGCTATTGTTGTTTGAGAACTCTACGTAAGGCAAATTGTCATCCCAACTAGATCCATAATCTAGCGCACAGGCCCTCAACATGTCTTCCAGAATCTGGTTGACTCTCTTGGTCTGCCCATCCGTCTGTGGGTGAAATGATGTACTGAACTCCAATCTCGTTCCTAAAGTCTGGTGCAGCTGATGCCAGAACTTTGAGGTAAACTGTGTTCCTCTATCCGATATGATGGTCCTCGAAACTCCATGCAGACATATGATCCTGGTCATATATATCTTAGCCAACTTCGCACTTGTATAGTTGTTTTCACGGGGATAAAGTGAGCCACTTTGGTCAAGCGATCAACTACTACCCATATAGAATCATATCCTGACTTGGTCCTGGGTAATCCGGTGATAAAATCCATGCCAAGTTTATCCCACTTCCATTCGGGTATCGGCATTGGCTGTAACAATCCTGCTGGCTTTTGATGCTCTGCCTTCACTCTCTGACATACATCACATACGGCTACATACTCGGCAATATCCTTCTTCATACCCGTCCACCAGAAATGTCCCTTCAAATCCAAATATCTTGGTGTTTCCGAGGTGTATCGAGTATGGTGAGTCGTGAGCCTCCTAAAGTATTAACTTCCTGATCTCTGGGTTATTGGGCACATAGACACGGTCCTCAAACCATAAGGTGTCGTGCTCATCCTCACGAAAACCTTTGGACTTTCCTTTGCTCAATCTCTCTTTTATCTCGACAATCTCTTTGTCATCCTTCTGAGCTTCTCGAATCTTTCCTGACAATGTAAACTGAACCTCCATTGTTGCAACAAAACCTCTAGGAACAATTTCCAATCGAAGTTCCCTGAGATCCTCTGCTAACTCATTTGGTAATCCCGTACTCTCTAGGATATTAGCATAACTCTTCCGGCTCAAAGCGTGCTACTCGACATTGGCCTTGCACGGATGATAGTGCGACTTCATGTCATAATCCTTTATAAGCTCCAACCATACCCTCCGCCTAATGTTCAGCTCATACGTGTGAAGATGTACTTCAAACTCTTATGATCCGTGTACACATCACAACGGTTTCCAATAAGGTAATGTCTCCAGGTCTTCAACGCATGCACTACGACTGCTAACTCCAAATCATGCGTGGCATAATTCAATTCATGCGGTTTTAGTTGTCGTGAGGCATACGAAACAACTCTTCTGTCCTGCATAAGAACACTCCCAAGTCCTAGGCGAGAGGCGTCGCAATACACTTGGAAATCCTTGCGTATATCCGCAGAGAATCAACCTTGGGGCTGTAGTCAAACGTTTCTTTAACTCCTGAAAGCTTGCCTCACATTCTTCCATCCATTTAAACTTGGTATCCTTCTTTAATAACTCCGTCATTGGCTTCGCAATCTTGGAAAAATTCTCAATGGATCTCCGATAGTATCCCATGAGTCCAAGAAAACTGCGGATCTCGCTAACTGAAGTGGGTGCCAACCATTCAGTGACTGACTGAACCTTGGTAGGGTCTACTGCTATACCTTCTCCTGACATAACATGTCCAAGGAATCCGACTTCATTCAACCAAAACTCGCATTTGCTGAACTTGGCATACAACTGGTGTTCCCTGAGTTTCTCGAGAACTAAACGCAAATGCTCTTGTGCTCCTCTTCATTCTTCGAGTATACCATTATATCATCCATGAACACCACAACAAACTTGTCCAAATATTCCATGAACACCTTGTTCATCATGCTCATGAAATAGGCAGGGGTGTTAGTCAGTCCAAAGGACATGACTGTATATTCATACAACCCGTACCGTGTGGTGAATGCCGTCTTTGGTATATCCTTCTCTCGAATCTTCAACTGGTGGTATCCTGATCGCAAATCGATCTTCGAGAACACCTTAGCTCCTTGCAGCTGGTCGAACAAGTCATTGATCATCGGAAGTGGGTATTTGTTCTTGATCGTCACCTCATTCAAGGCACGATAACCAACAACCATTCTTAGAGACTTATCCTTCTTCTCAACCAAAAGCACTGAGGCTCCCCATGGTGACGAACTCTGTCGAATGTAACCTTTCTCCAACAACTCCTTGATCTGCTTCTTAATCTCCTCCAGATCATTTGCGGGCATCCGATAGGGTCTCTTTGATATTGGCCCTGTACCTAGCAATAGCTCAATGAAAAACTCAATGTCTCGATCCGGAGGCATGCCTGGTAACTCCTCTGGAAAAACATCTGGGTAATCCTTCACTACAGGCACTTCCTCCTGAACAACTCCCATGAGAGTATTCACTTGGCTCCTCCTAGGCACATGCCTAGATACATACTTAATCCTTTTTCCCTCTGGGGGGGTGAGATAAATCAACTTACTAGAACAGTCAATGCTTCCTCCATACTTTGACATCCAGTCCATACCTAATATCACATCCAATCCTTGTGACTCCAAGATTATTAAGTCGGACGAAAAAACATGGCTACCAATGGTTAAGGGTATCTGGTCACACCATCAACTAGCCATATACTCTACTCCAGGTGAACTTACTAGCCGAGGGGTCCTAAGGGTTTGGATTGGTAGTTTAAACTTATCCACGAATCCCCTTGATATGTATGAACGCGATGCACCAGTATCAAAAAGAACAAGGGCGGTAAAAGACTTAACCAAAACTTACCTATAACCGCGTCTGGCTGCTCTTCAACCTCCTCCACATTAACGTGGTCCACTTGTCCCTTGTTGAAGGGATTGGGCTTCTTCCCAGCGCTCCCATTCCGTTTCCATTCTTCCCTTCAGGGCACTCCGTGGCATAGTGTCCAGTCTTCCCACACTTATAGCAAGTAATGTGACCTAGATCTCTTTTGGCGGGTGTGGCTGGATTGGGGCGGTTCTGATTGTTGTTAGCTCCGTTCCCATTTCCGTTCTTAGAACCATTGTGGTTATGCGAACTTCCTCCGGTGTGGTTATGACCTCCATGGTTATGAACAAGTCCTCCCGAATTCGGGGTTAGGCGAGGCTTCTGCTGAGCTCCTGAGTTATACCTCAATTGCCTATATTTCCTCTTACGGCTCTCAATTTGCTGCTGCTTCCCTTCAATCATAAGAGCTTTATCTACTAACTCCTGGTAGTTGTTGAATGTTGCTACCAACAACTGCATGCTCATCTCATCATTCAACCCTTCCATAAACTTCTCCTGCTTCGCGGCATCTGTGGCCACATCATCAGGGGCATAGCGCGATAACTTGCTAAACTCATCCACGTGCTGAGCCATAGTACGGTTCCCCTGGCGTAAGTTGCGAAACTCCCGCTTCTTCATATTCATAGCTCCAGTTGAGACATGCGCTGTGCGGAAGGCTTGCTGAAACTGGTCCCAAGTGACGTTGGCTATGGGGAAGTGGCCGTATAATTCTCCCACCATGAGGCTGCTGGTCCATCCAATTGATGTGCGGCAAAACACACCTTCTCAGCATTTGTGCAACCTGCAGTAGTCAACTCCCTTCCAATGCGGCGTAGCCAATCATCAGCAGCTATAGGCTCGGTGCTACTGGAAAACACCGGCGGCTGCAACCTTAGAAAGCGAGCTAAGTTGTCAACTGGAGGCGGGTTATTGTTGTTGTTGTTGTTGCCATGGTTCTGGACTAACAATTGCATCAAGGCATTCTGCTGCTGGATCAACTGAGTGAGCTCCGGCGGGAAGGCAAATCCGGTGTCACGTCTTGGACGCATCTAGCGGGTTTAGAGGGGAGAGAATTAGAATAGAAAAGGGGTCTAGTGAGAAAGCACTACCCATATGCACATGAGACAAACACAAACATTTCACTCAATCAATCAAGCAAGGGCATACAAGCGGTCTAGAACTATCGTAAAAGTGCTCAACCACTACTATATACATGGGGGAATACTACTAATATTTGGTGGTCATCTAGAAATTTTGATCGGTGGAAGCCTCCACGATGTCTGCTCCAGCTTCGTCTTCAAAGTCATCATCACTAGGGTTGGAGTCGGTGTCGTCGATGATGATGTAGTTCTCCGGGCAAGTGGAATCATCGTCTTCTCCTCCCGGCGCTGGATCTCCCATGAATACTCCGATCTTCTTTATCAGGTCGTCATTCTTCTCCAATAGTGTTGCAATTTCCTCCTCATATCCATCGCGTGTAGACTTGAGTTCTTCTTCCAGCTCGATGATCCTAGTCTTCTCCTTCTTCAAATACATCATGTCTGCGCACATCTGATTCTCCTGACGTCGAATGTGCTGCTTCAACTCCTGGATGGAAGCTGCAATGGATTTGTCCTTCTTGGTGCTGATCATCTCCCATTGCTCGTCTCGGCGCCCACATATCTAATAGATAGTGTAATTGAGATCCTTGTTGTAAACTTATCCAATGCGTCCCATGGTAATGTGGGCTGCCATGCTCTTGCCTAAACTCCAGGTGGGTGCTTCAAAAGAAAATTCTATGGGCTTAGTGGTTGGCGAGAACGTCCGTCTTGGAACTTGTACTTGAATCATCCAGCGCTCCTCTTCTGGTAGGGTGGCGTTGTACGTCTCGGTGAAGCTTGGTATTCCAATGTTCAAGTACCTAGTGACTTCCTTCAAGTGGCGTCCAAAAGGGTGTGTCTTCATCCGGTTGTGCAAACTTGTTCCTCGATTCCGCCATCCTAGAGAGTAGAAAATGGAGAGGAGTCAGAAATGAGTAGAGAAGAGTGACCTATGGCTTAACTTAGTGGTCGTATCCTACACTCAGCGTGTGCTCTGATACCATCTTGTAGTGACCCGACCTCAAACGGTCAAGTCTCTCCGCTTCAGTGTCATCCCTGGATCGGTAATGCTGACACACACAGTACTCGAAGGATTTATAACAGAGTAGCAATCACACACTTATTACATCGAATGTCTCAAAAGAGAACTTATTCCAACAAATATGGCTTAAGGCCATCACATACAATAACAGCGGAAGGCTTGGAAGATAAAGTGAGTCCATCAACTCCAATGGCATAGCTGAGCTGCACGGCAACGACCTAGCGAACCTTACTCATCGTCTGAAAAGTCTGCAACATGATATGTTGCAACCCGAAAATGGGTCAACACATGGAATATGCTGGCAATGTAACACAGTAGAGCAAAAAAAATAGAATAATGCTATCACTACATGCATATTTGGCTGGAGGAAGGCTTTACGGTTAAGGTTTTTGCGAAAAGCCAATTTTTCCCTACAACAAAGGAATAGATTTTAATTTAACTATCATGGTAGTTGAAACATCATTGAGAAGGTTCCTCCAACTCAATCCCATTTAAAGTAGTTATCAGCCCAACAATATTAATTTAGAGTGATGAGATACTTAGGATACTCCAAGTACTAGATACTCAAGATCGTCCATAAACGGGGACACGACTAACCATGATTAGATTGTACACTCTGCAGAGGTTTGCGCACTTTTCCCCACAAGACTCGATCGCCTCCGTTGAATTTCTCGCACTACATGGTGTTTGAGAAACGGATGACCGAGACACAGTCTTTCAGAAACATTAACTCTCTACTCCTGGCAGACCATACCAAACCTACAACCCACTACCTGCTGATCTACCTCTTCAAGAGCTTCACGTAACTTACTCAACTATGGTAGAGCCCATAATAGCTTGTGGCTGCACACGGAAGTTTCTAGCATGAAAATATCTCAGTTCCCTTTGAGCCTGGGTGGTGGTCCATAGGAAAATCACACGGAACCCCGGATTTCCAAAATACAGTAACAATGGATTCTCCAGTGCCTCAATCCACCCAGATGTGTATTTAAGTTGCCACCTTAAGTTGAACCATTAATTAACAATCTCACATCTGTCATGGGTTTCACTCACCCAAACCACGTCTACGAGCATAGCATAGCAATATAAGCAATACGTAGAAGTAACTCCCAAGGGTTTGAATATAACAGGCAATAGGTTCTACCTCATCAACTACTTCCCAACCCACATGTTAATGACATCCTAATCATGCAAAGTTTGAGGATTGAAACTAATGCATAAAAACTGGGTATGGAAAGAGTATGATCAATGTGTTACTTGCCTTGTTGACGATCCGCAAAACCTAGGGACTCGTAGTAGCACGCTTCGCACTCCAGGAATTCTATCGCAAACAAACAATAGCATACATAAGCAATCAAGCAAAGATGCATGGGCAAAACTCGAATAAGAAGAATTGACCAGAAATTTCAACTTAAGAACTCCGGTTTGCAAAAAGAATCAAATCAAACGGAGCAACGAAACTCAAATGGCGAAAGAAACAAGATCCGTTTACTAATCTGAACTAATGTCAAATTTTATAGTACCAAAATCTTGTTCAAGTTGATTAAACAGAAAGAGGGTTTCGAGACGAAGATCCAGGCGCTTGAATCGCCTGATTCCGATAAATGAGCGAAAAGATAAACTGAAACGAAAATCGGATCAGAAATCACGATCGAAAATAATCGCGGAGAAATTCAAGAAAAAGAAAACTGACGAACAGGCTAACGAACGAACATTTGTTGTCTGTAACTATCGAGCGAAAACTGTTCGTTAAAACGGACGTACAGATGAACGCCCGCTAAGAAGTTAAACCGGGAAAAACCGGTGAATCGATCTAAAAAAACAAATTAGGGTTTCTAAAAAACCCGGATCGGTTTAAAAAAAACGGCGGCGTTACCTCCAGCGGCGGAGAGGCGGGCTGCGGCGGCGGGGCAACGGCGGTGGCGTGGCGGGCGCAGCTGGGCGGCGGGCTGGCAAGGCTTGTGTGGTGGTGGAGGGCTCGGGGTATTTAAAGAGGGGCGGCTTGGAGGAGGGGCAAGGCGAGGCGTGAGTCCCACGGACTCCTCATCCGAGGCGGCACGGCTCGGTCTCAGTGGGAGGCAGCGGGAGTGGCCTGCTCAGGGATGCGTTTTTTTAAATAATTTCGCCGAACCAAAAATAAATCCTAGAAAATAAAATAAAAACCTAAAAATGCCAAAACAAATTTTCACCGTCTAAATAAAATATTTCGAACGAGATGAACATTTTATTGGCCCTAAAATGCAATTTTGGAAAACCTGCAATTTTTCTAATGCAAATACAATAGGAATAAAATCCGAATAAAAACAAATATTTGATTTTAATATTTTTCCTCCAATATTTCAATTATTTTGTAGAAGTCATATTATCTCCTCTCATATATTTTATTATGAAATATTTTCCGGAGAGAAAAATAATTAAAATAAAAAAATCCTCGTTTCAATATTTAATAAAATTCAAATATGAAAACCGGAAAGTCCCCAACTCTCTCCGAGGGTCCTTGAGTTGCTTAGGATTTCGAGGATCGTGAAACGAAATGCAATAATATATGATATGCATGAATGATCTATGTATAACATTCTAAATTGAGAATTTGGGATGTTACATATGCAATCTGATATTCTGAAATGTAATGTTCGATTAATGATTTGGTCCAATAATTGCTACATTTCATAATCTTTGTTCTCAAGCATTCTTTGTTCCGTTAAACTGTCTTATCTTCTAGTACATGTTTCTATTCTGCAATGTCGTGCTCAGTTAACTTTTTGGTTCATTTGGTATGATGTCCATTTAACTGTTTGATTCAATTCTGCAATTTGATTTTCATTTGTCGTGGGTACAATTTTGTATTGTTATGCATGTGAGAAATAAATCGAATTTGGATGTACTCAATACATATTCTACTGATAGTATGGCAACTCTCAGTTAACCTGATGAAGATCTTCCTTATATGTGTTGCAGGGAAACAATGGGAGACACCGTGGTTTACCATCGAGGATTGCTCATGCATGGTCCTTTCGATAATAGGACATTATTGTGCAGTTGCAGGAATCATTCTAATATTTAGGTTTCTTACAATTTAGTCTTGCACATGTAAGTCCTGCTGTCAGAGGCTTAGACCCACTGTTTGACCCATTTTGCATATGGGGAAATGAGATGTCCATGAATATCAGTCAAGTCAAGAAACTCAGGAAGATTGTTAGGATGAAGAAACTTGCGACGAATTACAACAAGATCTTTGTTTGCACAATGAAGAAGACATCATCCAACTATAGGATGGTACCAACTCTTTTACCTTGTTTTTACCCCTTGTGCCATTTCAAAATTTATAATAGTGATTTATACATATCTTTATTTTCAGTACTTTTCAAAGCAGTTCACCGATGATTACCTCTCAAACCACCTGCATGGTCAAGAGGCGAGGAAGGTATTCATTCAACACCCACGGTACAATATTGAAGTCTTCCTGAAGAGGACGAAGGTTGGGCGGGCAATTATCCATAGCCACTAGCCTAAAGTTGCAAGGACATTCAAAATCACTGAAGGCTCAATATTTGCCTTCCGCTTCTGTAGTTTCCTAGATGAGATTCATCTGTCTATTTACCGTGTATGATGCTACTTTCCAAAGGTTTTCGATGTTGCATGTGAAACTTAGTGCTGTTGTGTAATGGCATAACTGAGTGTTGAAGCTATCTGATGTAATTCAATTATGAAATCCTAGTTGACGTTATACGGAAATGACATATCTGGTGTGTTTCATAAGAAATGTCAATTTGATTACTACATGGGTTATCAATAATAGGCTAATTACCCTACTTATTGGGGTTTTCTATTGGAGACGGTTACTCAGAAAACACTGTGGGCGATGAACTCAAACAACCCACACGGTTTCTAGAAAGTAGGTGTGTTGGATCAACTAACAATCACACACGGCTTCCGGCAGAGAACTATATGCGTTAGGCCACCTTGCACAAATGTTTCCACACAAAAACTGTGTGTGATATACATACGAACGGAAATGTTTTTCTGGGATTCACCGTGTGGGATGTGCATACGAACAGAAATGATTGGGCTTTGATGCCTCGCCTGATTGCACACGAGCTCATTTTGCCCCCGCCTGTGTGGCCGGAGGGCCTATCCCTGACGGTTTCTAGGTCGTGTGGGAAGGACCCTCCTATCGCACACACTCACTAGGCAACGGTTTAAAACTCCATCACGGAAAGGGGGTAAAAACCGTTTGTATAGCACGTCTCTGCACCAGTGACTCATTGTGAGAATAACCCACCTAGCATGGAAGATACTGACAGCCCCCAGTCACTACATGAGCTATTCAGGCATACAAAACAAATTATTATTTGAAGGTTTAGAGTTTGGCAATTGCAAATTTACTTGCAATGGCAGGTAAATACCGCATATAGTGAAGGCTAGCGAAAGATTGAGGAGCGACCAACTAGAGAGCAACAACGGTCATAAACATGCATTGAGATTAACCAACATTGAGTGCAAGCATGAGTAGGATATAAATCACCATGAACATAAATATCGTGGAGGCTAAGTTGATTTTGATTCAATTAAATGTGTGAACATGTGCCAAGTCAAGCCACTTAAATCATTCAAAGGAGGATACCATCCTATCATACTACATCATAACCATTTTAAAAGCATGTTGGCACGCAAGAGCGACAACGGTCATAAACATGCATTGAGATTAACCAACATTGAGTGCAAGCATGAGTAGGATATAAATCACCATGAACATAAATATCGTGGAGGCTAAGTTGATTTTGATTCAATTAAATGTGTGAACATGAGCCAAGTCAAGCCACTTAAATCATTCAAAGGAGGATACCATCCTATCATACTACATCATAACCATTTTAAAAGCATGTTGGCACGCAAGGTAAACCATTATCAACTCCTAGCTAATTAAGCATGGCATGAGTAACCATAATCTCTAAATGTCATTGCAAACATGTTTCATTCATAATAGGCTGAATTACGAACGATGAGATATCATATTTACATAAACAAAATAGGTCGAGTTCGTACCAGCTTTTCTCCATCTCAATCATTTCATCAAATATCATCATTATTGCCTTTCACTTGCACGGCCAAATGGTATGGATAATAACAAGAGTGCACGTGCATTGGACTAAGCTGGAATCTGCATACATTTATTCAAAGGAGAAGACAAGGTAATATGGGCTCTTTGCTAGATTAACAATAATGCATATGAGAGCCAGTCAACACTTTCATCGTGGTCTTCTCCTTACGACCCAAAGAAAGGGAAAAAATAATTTCAAAGAAACACACTGAAATATTTTTTCAGTTTTTGTTTTTCGGAAGAAAGTAAAACCAGAACGAGAAAAACTATTTACACGGGAAAGCTCCCAACAAGCAAAAGAAGAACGAGAAATCTTTTTGGGTTTTCTTTTAGTACTACTACTAAATAAACTAGAAAGAAAAACTAAAAAGAAGCGAGAACTAGTTTTTTTGAATTTTCTCAAAGTTTTTCAAACACACAAGAAGAAAGCAAGAAAAATAAACTAACATGGATAATACAATGGAAAAGTATGAACACCGACAACTGAAATGAGTGTGTGAACATGAATGTAATGTCAGTGAGAAATACGTACTCCCCCAAGCTTAGGCCTTTAGCCTAAGTTGGTCTAAGGCCAAGGCTGGCCTGGATAGTATCCAAAGTCATAGTTGGGGTTGTACTAAGTTGCGGCCACTACTGCTTGAAGGGCTGCAGCATGGAGGCAAGCGGCCTCCCCCTCTCTCTCATACTCGTCTGCCTCCTCTCTGGTTATGAAGTATCTCTATTTTACCTGAAAGTTGAAGAAGGCAGGAGCGGGACATGTAATATAGAAGACGCACTCCCTGTCAAAGATTAGTCGGTACAAGAGGGCCTGTTCGCTCCTCTCAAGAAACTGGTAACGAACCATAGCATCATTGTCAAGGTAAGTGGGTGGTAACTCAACATCAATTTCTCTTATGGGTACCCCGAGATAATTAGCTAACCGGGTGGCATAAATCCCACCAAAGAAATCTCCATCTTTAGCATTATTATGTAACTGCCTTGCAACAATAGCCCCCAAGTTATATCGTTTATCACCAATTCTACACTCTTGAGGACACTAAGATCTGGTGCACAAAGGTGGCTATGATCATGTTTACCATTAATGCATCTACCTACAAAGAGAGCAAAATAATGTATAGCAGGAAAGTGAATGCTCCCTATAGTAGCTTGTGTTACATTTCTAGTTTCTCCCCTAGTGATGCTAGCAAGGAGCTCAGAACAATCAATTTTACAAGGCTCACTATGAATGCCCCATTGTGGGATTCTACATATTTCATTAAAATCTTCAAGTCCACTCAAAAAGATTTATCATATAGATCAAATAAAACAGAATGAGTATTATGCTTGGATGTAAACTCAAATCTCCACACAAATGAATCAGTGAGATGATAGTATTGCCGGAACTTATTGTTGGGAATCGTTGCCTGGAAAACAAAAAAAATTCTATGCACATGCAATGATCTATCCATGGAGATGCATAACAATGAGGGGGAGAGTGTGTCTACGTACCCTCGTAGTCCGTAAGCGGAAGCATTTCATAAAATGGTTGATGTAGTCGAACTTCTTCATGCTTCAACCGATCAAGTACCGAACACACGGCATCTCCGCGTTATGCACACGTTCAGCTCGGTGATGTCCCTCGCCTTCTTGATCCAGCAAGACGTCGAGGTAGTAAATGAGTTCCGTCAGCACGACGGCGTGGTGACGGTGATGGTGAACTGATCTCCGCAGGGCTTCGCCTAAGCACTACACAAATATGACCGGGGGTGTAAACGGTGGTGGGGGGCGCCACACACGGCTAGGCAATTGTCTGGGGTGTGCTAGGCGCCCCCTCCTCATATATATAGGTAATAGGGAGAGGGGAGAGGCCAAGAGGCGTCCCAAGTAGGTCTAAATCCTACCTTGGGCTCCTGCCCTTGGCCGCACCCGTCTGCCATGTTTGTTGGAGGGGGAAGGAAAGAGGGGGGGGGGGAAGGAAGTGGGAATCCTAATCCACACTTACGTTTCCCTTCTCCCCTTTCTTTCTCCACCTTAGGCAACCCATATGGGGGGCGCACCAGCCCCTTGTGGCTGGTGCGTTTCCCCTCTTGGCCCATAAGACCCATATCTTTTGCCGGGGGTGTCCGGAACCCCTTCCGGTGACGAGATAGGTACCCGGCAGCCCCTGAAACACTTCCGATGTCCGAATACCATTGCCCTATATATCAATATTTACCTCTCGGCCATTTTGAGACTACTCGTCATGTCCTTGATCTCATCCTAGAATCCGAACAACATTCAGTCACCAAATCACATAACTCATATAATACTATATCGTCATCGAACGTTAAGCGTGTGGACCCTACGAGTTAGAGAACTATGTAGACATGACCAAGACACCTCTCCGGCCAATAACCAATAGCGAACCACGGATGCCCATATTGGCTCCTACATATTCTATGAAGATCTTTATCGGTCGAACTATTATGACAACATACGTAATTCCCTTTGTCCATCGGTATGTTACACTACAAAAAAAAGACACATCCGTGACATTTTGGGACGAACGAAAAAAATTCTGTCATGCGTATGACACTTCTATGACGATAATTGTGACAAAACCCAGTATCATCATAGATGTGGTGGGCTCCTACTTCTATGATGAAAATCATGACAGAAAATGGGCTTTTCGTCCTGGGCGGGCCGGAGACGCAGCTACATGACATTCTTTGGGCCATCCATGACGGAAAACCCGTGGTAGAAGCGAGGGCGAGGAAAATTTCAAGGAGTTCCCGGTTATGGTGGGTGGTCGGGGCCAAGCGATGCACGGAGGTTTGCATGTCGTACACGTACACGCATGTGTGCGAGGCGTTGGGCTCTAACTGAACATGAGCGAGGAGTTCGCTTTCTTAACCCGAGCGATTGCACTGGCTACGCATTACTGAACCCAAGTGATCGATCGATCCCTGGCTGTTAACTGAACCCGATCGATGGATTCCTTCGCTACTGCTGCTAACTGAAGCCGATCGAACCTGTTGCCTCTTGATGAACAGCGAGCGTTGTTAGGGGTTGGATGAATAGTTCCCAGTGTGAGTTGGATGAATAGGACCCCGTGGTAGGAGAGGCCATTGCCGCTGGATGAACATGACCCCGATCGAGCCAGTTGGGGGTGGATGAACAGGAGCCCGTGGAGGGCTGGTTGAACAGTTGCCGGTGGAGGCTCGATGAACAGGACCCCGTGGAGGGATGGTTGAATAGTAGCTGGTGGAGGCTGGATGAACAGGAGCCCGTGGAGGAAGGAGGGAGACGATGTGGATGAACAGTAGCAGGTGGAGGCTGGAGGAGGTCGACGGTGGATGAACAATAGCTCGTGGAGTCTCGTTTTGCGGTACACCACACCCCTCCCGATGAACAGGACCCTGTTTCGACTATAGAAGGTCGAAGAGAAGTTCGTTTCCTCCAGTTTGCGGTACGCCGTACCCCTCCTGATCAACAGGACCCCGTTTCGACCGTAGGAGGTCGAAGAGAAGTTTGTTTCCTCCATTTTGCGATACGCCAGACCCCTCCCTTATGAACATGATCCCGTTTTGACCGTAGGCGGTCAAGCAGAAGGCCATTTCCTCCGTTCTGTGGTACGCCATGCCTCGTTTCGGCTGTTCCGTCCAAGCCGGTTGGCTCGCGATGAACAAGACGCATTCCGTTGCCTCCCGATGAACACGACGCAGTTTCTCTGTTCCGACCCAGCTGGTTGGCTGCCAATGAATATGATGCCATTGCTGCCCTCCGCTACCTCTCCATGTACACGAGCCCTGGTCATACATATGCGCGAGTAGGCGTTTCAGACCACTGCGTATGTAATGACGCGGGTCAGATTTACTTTGTTGCACCCTGGCTATACGTACGTGTACACGATATAGACGGGACTATGTGACATGCTACGTCCGCGCCTCTACTACGATACATGCCCTTCCTTACTCGGCCATGGTTCGTCGCTGCAGCCTACAGACAGACCGATCGACCAGTATGTACGTACACGTTCGCGACTGCATGCATAAATTGCACGGTCCGACCGGGTGGGTCCCAGCTGTCAGGGAGGTAAGGAGGCACTTCCTTGCATGCGAAGATATAGCTAGTGGGTCCCAGCTATCAGGGGAAGAATCATATTTTTTGCCCGTAATATGGACGCACTTCCTTGCGTGCGAAGATGTAGCTGGTGGGTCCCAGCAGTCAGGGGGGAGACATTTATTTCACAAAATACGGTGGCCCGTCCGGTGGGTCCTGATACATCTCCAACATATCTATAATTTTTTTGTTCCATGCTATTATATTATCTGTTTTGGATGTTTAATGGGCTTTAATATGCTCTTTTATATTATTTTTGGGACTAACCTATTAACCGAAGGCCCAGTGCGATTTACATTTTTTGCCTATTTTAGAGTTTCGCAGAAAAGGAATACCAAACGGAGTCCAAACGGAATGAAACCTTCGCGATGATCTTTCTTGGACCGAAAGCAATCCAGAAGACTTGGAGTCAAAGTCTGGAACTCCACGAGGCAGCCACGAGGCAGGAGGGTGCGCCCAGGTGGGTAGGCGCACCCCCACCCTCGTGGGCCCCTCGTAGCTCCACCGACGTACTTCTTTTGCCTATATATAATCTTACACCCTAGAAATATCACCGAGAGCCACGAAACCACTTTTCCACCGCTGCAACCTTCTGTACCCGTGAGATCCCATCTTGGGGCCTTTTCCAGCGATCTGTCGGAGGGGGAATCGATCATGGAGGGCTTGTACATCAACACCATTGCCTCTCCGATGAAGCGTGAGTAGTTTACCACAGACCTTCGGGTCCATAGTTATTAGCTAGATGGCTTCTTCTCTCTCTTTGATTCTCAATACAAAGTTCTCCTCGATGTTCTTGGAGATCCATTCGATGTAATACTCTTTTGGTGTGTTTGCCGAGATCCGATGAATTGTAGATTTATGAACAAGATTATCTATGAATATTATTTGGTTCTTCTCTGAATTCTTATATGCATGATTTGATATCTTTGCAAGTCTCTTCGAATTATTGGTTTAGTTTGGCCTACTAGATTGTTCTTTCTTGCAATGGGAGAAGTGCTTAGCTCTTGGTTCAATCTTGCGGTGTCCTTTCCCAATGACAGTAGGGGTAGCAAGGCTCGTATTGTATTGTTGCCGTTGAGGATAAAAAGATGGGGTTTATATCATATTGCTTGAGTTTATCCCTCTACATCATGTCATCTTGCTTAATGCGTTACTCTGTTCTTATGAACTTAATACTCTAGATGCATGCTGGATAGCGATCGATGTGTGGAGTAATAGTAGTAGATGCAGAATCATTTCGATCTACTTGACACGGATGTGATGCCTATATTCATGATCATTGCCTTAGATATCTTCATAACTATGCGCTTTTCTATCAATTGCTCGGCAGTAATTTGTTCACCCAGCCTAATACATGCTATCTTGAGAGAAGCCACTAGTGAAACCTATGGCCCCCGGGTCTCTTTCTTATTATATCTTGTTTACTATTTTGCAATCTTTACTTTCCAATCTATTCAACAAAAATACCAAAAATATTTACTTTACTATCTTTATTAGATCTCACTTTTGCGAGTGACCGAGAAGGGATTGACAACCCGTTTATCACGTTGGTTGCAAGGTTCTAGATTGTTTGTGCAGGTACTAGGTGACATGTGCGTTGTCTCCTACTAGATTGATACCTTGGCTCTCAAAAATGAGGGAAATACTTACGCTACTTTGCTGCATCACCCTTTCCTCTTCAAGGGAAAACCGACGCATGCTCAAGAGGTAGCAAGAAGGATTTCTGTCGCTGTTTCCAGGGAGATCTACGCCAAGTCAAGACATACCAAGTACCCATCATAATTTCTTCTCCCTTGCATTACATTATTTGCCATTCGCTTCTCGTTTTCCTCTCCCCCACTTCTAAAACAATTTTCAAAAACCTTTGCCTTTTCTTCGCCCCTCTTCCGTTCGTCTCTTTTTGCTTGCTTCTTGTGCATCCATGTGTTAGATCGTTTGTTTCGCCTTCATGGCTAGTCCTCCTATCATTGTTAATACTCCTGATAATGAAGTTCTGAATTTTAAACAAAGGGAGGGAGAAAATCTAAAAGATGCTTGGTGTAGAATTTGCAATGCTCAAAATAGATCTAATAGAAAGCAATCCACTTCCGTTGTTCTTCGCAATTTTTACGTAGGCATCACTCCTTGGAATATATATATTCTTGACACCATTACCGGAGAGAATTTCTTGGGAAGCCATACTTTTGATTCTTATAATTCTATGATAGATTTGTTAGGCCCACCACCTATTTTGGTCAATGGAACTATTTTAACTTTGGAACATGTGATGCAAAGGCTTGATATTATTAAAAATAAAATTTCCACTGTAGAGTTAATCGAAAATTTGGATAAAAAGATCCACAAACAAATTACCCAATATGGATCTAAGCTAGGAGCTACTCTAAAAAATCTTAGAGAGAAGGAACCCATAGTTGATGAGAAGATAGATCAAGATTCCACTAGAATTGATAAACTCGGAGATATTATTACCAACTTGGGGTCCGCTTTTTCTGCCGTTAAAAATACCTCAAATCCTCCTCCTACCAAAGTTGCCAAGTTTATCTATGTTCCTAAAAATAAGGGTGAATCTTCTACTAAGGAAAATGAAGACCTCAAATCAATAAGTGTTCACCCCAACTTTTTCGATATCATTATGGAACCTTTTGCTACAAATGAATTTCTTGATTTCTTGCCTAGGAGTTTGATCATTAACAAAACCAAAGAACCACCTAAGGGTTATGTGTGTTCAATTGAAAAATTGCATACCAAAGATGGCAATACCTAGATCTATTCTTGTTTTATGCCTAGCTAGGGGTGTTAAACAATAGCACTTGTTGGGAGGCAACCCAATTTTATTTTATTTCTTTGCTTTTTGCTTCTGTTTAGTAATAAATAATTCATCTAGCTTCTGTTTAGATGTAATATAATTATACAAGTTGTCCTAGTTTTTCAGAATTTTTGGAGTTCGAGAAGTATTCGAACAAATCAGATTACTACAGACTATTCTGTTTGGACAGATTCTATTTTTCGTGTGTTGTTTGCTTATTTTGATGAATCTATGAGTAGTATCGGGGGGTATGAACCATAGAGAAGTTGGAATACAGTAGGTTTAACACCAATATAAATAAAGAATGATTTCATTGCAGTACCTTAAAGTGGTGGTTTATTTTCTTATAATAACGGAGCTCATGAGATTTTCTGTTGAAGTTTTGTGTTGTGAAGTTTTCAAGTTTTTGGGTAAAGATTTGATGGATTTCGGAATAAGGAGTGGCAAGAGCCTAAGCTTGGGGATGACCAAGGCACCCCAAGGTAAAACTCAAGGACAACCAAAAGCCTAAGCTTGGGGATGCCGGAAGGCATCCCTCTTTAAATCTTCGTCTATCGGTAACTTTACTTGAGGCTATATTTTTATTCACCACATGATATGTGTTTTGCTTGGAGCGGCTTGTATGATTTGAGTCTTTGCTTTCTAATTTACTGTCAGGGAACGCGACAGAAAACAAAAATTTCTGACCGACACACCAGCCCAAGACCACTATGGAGACTGCATACATGGTTTGATCTTTTTCGTTACCGAGTCGTAGCGCAGCGGGAAGTAGAGTCGATGACGATCGGCGGTGCAGATACCCGCAGCTAGGATTTACAACCTCCCAACCACGAGGATGTATACCCTCATCTGCTCCTCAGACAGCCCTCTGGGAGGCGGTCGAACAGCCCCTCGGACGGTGTCGCGGATAGCCCTTCGGGAGGACCTTCGAAACTCGAACGGTCACTCGGACAGCCCTTCGGGAGGACCTTCGAAACTCGGACGGTCACACGGACAGCCCTTTCGGAGGCACTCACAAACTAAGACTGAAACTATGATCTCTCTACAGAGTTTCACACATACGGTGTCATCTATCCCAAGAAGGCTTGCCCGTCTGTAACTAGTTCCTGCCGGAACCCAGACAGCCTTACGGCTCTATGAAACTCTTTTCATGGGAGGGAGAGAAGAAGCCAGATAATGCATGGCATGTGTATGAGAGCAAGGGATGGTTGTGGAGGGCTGCCCCTCCACCTCTGTTTATAGGAAATCCCAAGGGGTAGGGTGGTTTTACAAGAAAACCCAAAACCCACATGAAATGGAGTCCTTCCCAAGGACCTAAGAGTGAAAACAAGGGACAAGTGGGGCCCCATGGATGAGCTGCACCCATGAACGTCGCACCCCTTGGGGGACCCCCAAAAGGAGGTTCCCACCCATCCATGTCATCCCTAGATCTTTTGGGCAAAGCCCCAAAAGGTGGCTTTCCATAAAATATCCCAAAAAGCACTTTCAGTATTCACGACGACATTTTTCAAGGTCCGTTCAAACTGAAAATATTTATGTGGTCTTAGAACATTTCCAGTACCCACCATAATAATTTTCAACGCGTTTTGGAACAATTCCAGTTTAGTGATTTTCATCCGCGAAAAGCATCTGAACCGGTTCCTGCAGCTCTGGAACATTTCCGGTTTTATTTCTGAAAATTCCAAAAAGTTTCCAGAATGATTCTGGCACCCTCCAAGAATTATCAGGCATGTGCCAAAACCATTTTGACTTAATGGCATACCCCGAAACAACTATTTCGGTTTCACCGAAACTCATCCGGTGACCTCTCTCTGCGGAACTTTTCCGCTGTCCGAAACTTTTTCGATGATTTTCTCTCGGACTCCCTGTCTAGTATTCAGCAGATAGATGACCCTTAAGAGTGTGAACCTATAGGTTCGGTGAAGTATGGACATGACCCGGAACCCCTTCCGATCAATGATCAACATTGGAGCAGTGGACACCCATATTGACCCCTATACCCACACGAATATATATTCGAGTGAACCTCCAGTTGCAGTGAGCTATTCCTGTTGCTTCACGATATGTCATCAACACCTGAGGTGAGATTTATTGCACCCCCATGGACGAACAATTTGTCCACCATGCAAGTTACCTCGTCACCGGTTTTGTTCTCTTTTCTCGTTTCCGTGTTCGCATCCACGTGATCAAATCACAATCAGATGTCCGCCGTATCGATGATGGATACCGTAAAACCGAGAGGGCCCGAGAATATCTCTTGATCATCGAAGGAGCAAATCCCAATCTTGAGCTATCAAGTTACTTGACACACTTTTCGATGAACCCGTAAGCCGCCGTAATAGCCACCCATTTACAGATGACGTTTAACAAACCCCAAAGTTCATGAAGCAAGTATGAAGAAACTCGATACTCTCATGGTCTCAGGAATTATGCAAAGATTAACCATCTCTGTGTTATCAACCATAAACTTGTGACGAATGAATCTCATAGCATAACATCAATCCGGGTCGATTCAACACAAATGTTCTCTTAACATTGTGCCCTCAAAGTTCTTTGGCATAGACATGCCCATGATCAGAAAAGCAGTAACCATCACGCAAAACTTGAGCTAGTCTTAGAGGCCAGACTAAGAATACTTCTTACCGTTTATTATTCCACACGTGCATATGAGTCTTCCTCCGAGCCTCGTGTTATTGCAGACTCGAGAACCATAACAGTTATAGCATGGAACATAAACATAATTATGAACCGGGAGATAATCAATAACATTCATTATTGCCTCTAGGGCATATCTCCTACAGACTCCCACTTGCACTAGAGTCAATAATCTAGTTAATGCTAATGCACTTTACACCTATGGCATACCGGTGTAAAAAAATGCTTCGCATGTGGTATAGCCTGATGTCCATCGGATCTGACAATTTCAGCTCCGTGTGTATCTCTGCATATCCTCGCGTTTTCACGCTTTCACAAAATTCATATTTTGTACGGACTTGGCTTTTATGTATGTGAATCACAGGTCGAACCTGGATTCCTCAGACTGAGTTATGGAGAAACTACCTGCTGTAGTGTCCCATTGACAAAAGCCATCTTGGAACCATACTAAGTTCATGAATGAACTATATGATCCAACATCTTGTTTGTCGCTTCTAAAGCGTCAACATACTTAGTCATTTGTTATAGAATTCGCCACAGTATCCTGTTGGGAACAATTTCCAACTACCGTGCCACCATATTGTGTATTACACAAAACCCTTATCTTAAATCGAAAATCGCATGTAGAAAAGATGAAGATTGTACCGATGTAACATTTTACAACGAACACTTCATGATCTCCGCTATAGAAAACATATCATCGATGCTTACTCTAGTACTCAATGACATCTTTCACTTTGTTGTCCCACGATCAGTACTTTGATCACTTTAGTATCCATACTCGCAACACCTTGGGAGTATCGGACATATCTGGTTGTTTTACATACCATGGAATACATGATTAATCCAAACACAAAAGTGTCTGGAATCTGCATCATGTATTTTGCTCATCAGTGTTTTGGTACACCGAGTCTTGCAAAAAACTCTTCCATGTGACTCCGGCAAGAATAACTCCTTGGCGGTTTTAAATGCTAAAAGGTTTTAGCACCTTGTCAATATGTATTCATTGCTTAGCCCTATTAGGTAAATCTATCTCAATAGATCATTATGCCTAATATTGAGGCTATTTAGCCTAAGCACTTCATCAAAAAACTATTTTCAAATGAAGTCCTAATTCGTGTCAAGAAATTTATTTCCAATTAACAATGTGTGAAGCACACAAGGTTTTTAGAAATATTATTAAGCTCCCACTTACTTTCTCGAATTACAAGCATCTTCGTTACCCATTGATGAAGTCAAACCCCTTTGACCATTTCATCAAAGCACGAAGATTCCAACTCCATTTTGCTCTCTTCTGTCCATCACTGGAACTCTGAAGTTTGCACCCTTACTAGCATCCTCTCGATAGACAAAATGCCTTGGTGTAACATCCCAAATTTTCAATTTGGAATGTTATACATAGGTCATTCATGCATATCATATTTTGTTGCATTTCGTTTAGCGATCCTCGAAATTCTAAGCAACTCAAGGACCCTCGAAGAGAGTTGGGGATTTCACGTTTTTCATATTTGACTGTTATCAAATATCGAAACAAGGATCACTTTGGTTTATTTATTTTTCTCTCCAAAATATTTCATATAAAAAAAGAAATATAAGAGAGGAGATAATATGGCTTCTCTGAAATAAATGAAATATTGGAGAAAAAATATTAAAATCAGATTAATATTTTTTATTGGGATTTTATCGGTATTTTATTTGAATTAGAAAAAATGTGCATTTTTCAAATTTGCATTTTAGGCCAAGAAAATGTTCACCCTGTTCTAAATTTTTTATTTAGACGGTGAAAATTTGTTTTGGTATTTTTAGATTTTTATTTATTTTTCTACGATTTCATTTCATGAATATGTTAAAAAACTTCCGCCCGGGCTAAGGCCAGAGCCAGGCCAGCCGGCCAGCGCCGGCCACCACCTCCGTGCAAGTCCGGCCGGGACCGGGACACGGGCCGCCGCCCGGGACTCCTCCGCCCCTTCCGCAAGCCTCCCGCCTCCCTTTATAAGCCGCCACACCCCAAATCGCCACCCCTGGCAAGTAGCAAGAAGCAGCTGGCCGCCACCAAGAAGCACCGCCGCCCGCCTCACCACCGCACCTCCCGCGCCACCCCGCTCGCCGGAAGACGCCGAAGCCGCCCGGAGTTCGCAAATCTCGCCGTTCGGTTTTTTTTCGGTTTAGGTAAAAACCGTCGGTTTTTTTAAAACCAGTTACGTTTTTTTTGATCGGTTCGTTGGTTTTCTCGGTTTAGTTTATTTAGCGGACGTTCATCCGCATGTTCGTTTTAACGAACGCTTTTCGCCCGTTAGATACAGAGAGCGAACGTTCGTTCGTTAGCCTGTTCGTCCGTTTTTCTCTTCTCGGGTTTTTTGCGATTATTTTCGATCGCGATTTCTGATCTGATTTTCGTTTTAGTTTATCTTTTCGCTCGTTTATCGGAATCAGGCGATTCAAGCGCCTAGATCTTCGTCTCGAAACCCTCTTTCTATTTAACCAACTTGAACAAGATTTTCGTACTGTAAAATTTGACTTTAGTTCAGACTAGTAATCGGATCTTGTTTCTTTCGCAGTTTGAGTTTCGTTGCTCTGTTTGGTTTGATTCTTTTTGCAAACCGGAGTTCTTAAGTTGAACTTTCTGGTTAGTTCTTCTTATTTGAGTTTTACCCATGCATCTTTGATTGATTGCTTATGTATGCTATTGTTAGTTTGCGATAGAATTCCCGGTCTTGAGCGTGCTACTCTGAGTCACTAGGTTTTGCGGAACGTCGGCAAGGCAAGTAACACATTGATCATATTCTTTTCATACCCAGTTTTTATGCATTAGTTCCAATCCTCAAACACTGCATGATTAGGATGTGATTAACTTGTGGGTTTGGGAAGTAGTTGATGAGGTAGAACCTATTGCCTTGTTATCAAACCTTGGGAGTTACTTCTACGTTATGCTTATATTGCTATGCTATGCTCGTAGACGTGGATTGAGTTTGAGTGTATCCATCACAGATGTGAGATTGTTAATTAATGGTTCAACTTAAGGTGGCAATTTTAATACACATCTGGGTGGATTGCTTGTTTGGGCACCTGGAGAATCCAGTGTTGTCCTAGGATATCCTGGAGTACCCGTGTGATCATCCTATGGTCCGCCACCCAGGCTCAAAGGGATCATAAGATTATTCATGCTAGAAACTTCCGTGTGACCTCTTTCAGTGGTGGGCTAGTAGATGTAGAGGGAAAGTAGGTGTAACTGTCCACCCAGAGTAAAGAGTTAATGCTACTGAAAGACTGTGTCTCGGTCATCCGTTTCTCAAACACCCTGTAGTACAAGAAATCCAACGGAGGAGATCGATACTTGTGGGGAAAAGTGCGCAAACCTCTGCAGAGTGTACAATATAATCATGGTTAGCCGTGTCCCCGGTTATGGACATCTCGAGTATCTAGTACTTGGATTATCCTATTGTATCTCATCACTCTAATTTAATTTGTTGGGTTAGTGAATTACTTTAATTGAGATTGAGTTGGAGGAACCTTCTCAATGATGTTTCAACTACCATGATAGTTAAAATAAAACTTATTCCTTTGTTGTAGGGAAAAATTGGCTTTTCGTAAAAACCTTATAACCATAGAGCCTCCACCGGCCATATTTGCATATAGTGATAGCATTATTCTGTTCGTTGCTCTACTGTGTTACATTGACAGCATATTCCATGTGCTGACCCATTTTTGGGCTGCAATGTATCATGTTGCAGACTTTTCAGACGATGAGTAAGGTTCGCTAGGTCGTTGCCGTGCAGCTCAGCTATGCTGTTGGAGTTGATGGACTCACTTTATCTTCCAAGCCTTCCGCTGTTATCGTATGTGATGGCCTTAAGCCATATTTATTGTAATAAGTTCTCTTTTGAGACATTCGATGTAATAAGTGTGTGATTGCTACTCTATTATAAATCCTTCGAGTACTGTGTGTGTCAGCATTACCGATCCAGGGATGACACTGAAGCACAGAGACTTGACCGTTTGAGGTCGGGTCACTACAAGATGGTATCAGAGCACACGCTGAGTGTAGGATACGACCACTAAGTTAAGCCATATGTCACTCTTCTCTACACATTTCCGATTCCTCTCCATTTTCTACTCTCTAGGATGGCAGATTTGAGGAACAAGTTTGCACAACCGGATGAAGATACACCCTTTGGACGACACTTGAAGGAAGTCACTAGATACCTGAACATCGGAATACCAAGCTTCACCGGGACCTACAACGCCACATTACCAGAAGAGGAGCGCTCTATGATTCGAGTACAAGCTCCAGGAAGGACGTTCACGCCAGTCACAGATCCCATAGAGTTTTCCTTTGATGCACCAACCTGGAGTCTAGGAAAGAGCATGGCAGTTCACATCGCCATGGGACGCATTGGCGAAATTTACCACAAGGACCTCAAGGACACCATCTACCAGATATGTGGGGGCACCGAGATGAGCAACGGGAGATAGTCAGCACCAGGAAGGACAGGTCCATTGCAGCTTTCATCCAGGAGTTAAACCAGCACATTCGACGCCAGGAAAACCAGATGTGCGCAGACATGATTGCTTTGAAGAAGGTGAAGATAAGGATCGCCGAGCTTGAAGAGGAACTCAAGTATACACGCGATGGATATGAAGAATAAATCGCAACCCTATTGGAGAAGAATGATGACCTGATAAAGAAGATCGGATTATTCATGGGAGACCCCGCGCCAGGAGGAGACGGCGACGATTCCACTTGTCCGAAGAACTACATCATCATCGACGACACCGATTCCGACCCTGATGACAGTGATGATGACTTTGAGGATGAAGCTGGAGCAGACATCATGGAGTCTTCCACCGATCAAAATTTCTAGATGACCACCAAATGATTAGTAGTTTTCCCCCATGTATATAGTAGTAGTCCGAGCACTTTTATGATTTTCTAGACCGCTTGTATGCCCTTGCTTGATTGACTGAGTGATATGATTGTGTTTGTCTCATGTGCATATGGGTAGTGTTTTCTCACTAGACCTCTTTTTCTATTCTAATCTCTCCCCTCTAAACCCATCAGATGCCTCCGGGACGTGACACCGGATTTGTCTTTCCACCGGAGATCACCCTGTTGATCCAGCAACAGAATGCCTTGATGCAGATATTAGTCCAGAACCAAGGCAACAACAACAACAACAACAACAACAACAACAACCCTCCGCCACCACCACCAGTTGACAACTTAGCCCATTTCCTGAGGTTACAGCCGCCGGTGTTTTCCAGTAGCACCGAGCCAATAGTTGCGGATGACTGGCTACGCCGGATTGGAAGGGAATTGACCACCGCTGGTTGCACAGATGCAGAGAAGGTGCATTTTGCCGCACATCAGTTGGACGGACCAGCAGCCTCATGGTGGGAAAATTACACAGCCACATTTCCCATAGCCAATGTTACTTGGGATCAGTTTCAGCAAGCATTCTGCACAACCCACGTCTCAACTGGAGATATGAGCATGAAGAAGCGTGAGTTTCACAACTTGCGCCAAGGGAACCGTACTGTGGGGCAGTACGTGGATGAATTTAGTAAGCTATCTCGTTATGCCCCTGATGATGTGGCCACAGATGCCGCAAAGTAGGAGAAGTTTATGGAAGGGCTGAATGATGAGATGAGCATGCAGTTGATGGTGGCAACATTCAACAACTACTAGGAGTTGGTAGACAAGGCTCTTATGATTGAAGGGAAGCAGTAGCAGATTGAGAGCCGCAAGAGGAAGTATGGACAAGGAAGGTACAACTCAGGAGCTCAGCAGAAGCCTCGTTTAACCCCAAACTCGGGAGGATTTGTCCATAACCATGGAGGTCACACCCACAATGGAGGAAGTTCTCACAACCACAATGGCCCCAAGAATGGAAATGGGAACGGAGCAGGTAGTAATCAGAACTGCTCTAACCCAGCCACACTCGCCAAGAAGGACCTAAGTCACATTACTTGTTTCAAGTGTGAGAAGACTGGACACTACACCACTGAGTGCCCTGAAGCGAAGAATGGGAATGGCAATGGAAGCGTTGGGAAGAAGCCCAACCCTTTCAACAGGGGACAAGTGAACCACGTGAACGTGGAGGAGGTTGAGGAGCAGCCTGATGCCATTATCGGTACGTTGTTGGTTAAGTCATTTACTGCAATCGTTCTTTTTGATACTGGTGCATCGCATTCATACATATCAAGGGGATTCGTGGATAAGTATAAACTACCCACTAAGGTACTTAGGACACCCATGTTAGTAAGTTCGCCAGGAGCGGAGTATATGGCAAGCCAAGGATGCTTTCAGATGCCATTGACTATTGGAAGCCATGTTTTCCCCTCAGACCTGATAATTTTGGAGTCACAAGGATTGGATGTGATACTGGGAATGGATTGGCTATCGATGTATGGGGGAAATATCGATTGCGCGAGTAAGTCAATTTTGCTCACCACCCCGGAGGGAAAAAGGATCAAGTATGTATCTAGGCATGCGCCTAGGAGGAGCCAAGTAAATTACCTCAAGGGAGTTGTTCAGGAGGAAGTGCCTGTAGTGAAGGATTACCCAGATGTTTTTCCAGAGGAGTTGCCAGGCATGCCGCCAGATCGAGACATCGAGTTTTTGATAGAGCTATTGCCAGGCACCGGGCCAATATCAAAGAGACCCCACCGGATGCCCGCAAATGATCTAGAAGAGATCAAGAAGCAGAATAAGGAGTTGCTGGAGAAGGGTTACATCCGACGAAGTTCATCACCATGGGGAGCACCAGTGCTCTTGGTTGAGAGGAAGGATGGATTGTTAAGAATGGTGATTGATTATCGTGCGTTGAATGAAGTGACGATCAAGAACAAGTACCCACTGCCGACGATCAATGATTTATTTGACCAGTTGACAGGAGCTAAAATGTTTTCGAAGATCGATCTGCGATCAGGATATCACCAGTTGAAGATTCGAGAGAAGGATATACCTAAGACAGCTTTCACCACAAGGTACGGGCTGTATGAGTATACGGTCATGTCTTTTGGACTGACTAGTGCCCCTGCATATTTCATGAGTATGATGAACAAGGTGTTCATGGAGTTCTTGGATAAGTTCGTTGTGGTGTTCATTGATGATATCTATACTCGAAGAATGAAGAGGAGCACAAGGAGCATCTATGTATGGTTCTGGAGAAGCTCAGAGAACATCAGTTGTATGCCAAGTTCAGCAAATGTGAGTTTTGGTTGAAGGAAGTTGGATTTCTTGGACATGTTATATCAGGAGAAGGTATGGCAGTGGATCCCACCAAGGTTCGATCCAACATCGAGTGGTTGGCACCCACCTCAGTTGGAGAGATTCGCAGTTTTCTTGGACTCGCGGGATATTATCGGAGATTTATTGAGAATTTCTCTAAGATTGCGAAGCCTATGACGGCATTGTTGAAGAAGGACACTAAGTTCCATTGGATTGATGAATGTGAAGCAAGTTTTCAGGAGTTGAAGAAACGTTCGACTACAGCCCCAGTGCTGATTCTGCCGGATATACGCAAGGACTTCCAAGTGTATTGCGATGCTTCACGCTTAGGACTTGGAAGATACTGATGCAAGATGGAAGAGTTGTTCCGTATGCCTCACGACAACTGAAACCGCATGAGTTAAATTATGCCAGGAATGATTTGGAGTTAGCAGCCGTAGTGCATGCGCTCAAGACTTGGAGACATTTACTCATAGGAAACCGTTGCGATGTATACACGGATCACAAGAGTTTGAAGTACATCTTCACACAGAAGGAGCTTAACCTCAGGCAAAGGAGATAGTTGGAGCTCATAAAGGATTATGATATGAAGCTGCATTATCATCCAAGAAAGGCCAATGTCGTAGCAGACGCTTTGAGCCGTACGAGTTATGTTCACACCCTCGTAAGCGGAGGGATGCCAAAGGAGTTAGCCGAGGATCTCAGGGAACTTCGCTTGGAGATAGTTCCTAATGGTTTTGTGGCAACATTGGAGGTTCAGTCAACCTTATTGGAAAAGATTCGAGAAGCTCAGAAGGACAACAAGGAGATTGCTGAGATAAAAGAGAAGATGAGTGAAGGGAAAGCCAAAGGATTTCGTGAGGATGAGCACGACACCTTGTGGTTTGAGGACCGTATATATGTGCCCAATAATGCGGAGCTTAGAAGGTTGATTCTACAGGAAGCTCATAGCTAGCCATACTCGATACACCCCAGAAACACCAAGATGTATTTGGATTTGAAGGAGCGTTTCTGGTGGACTGGTATGAAGAAGGATATTGCCGAGTATGTAGCCGTATGTGATGTATGTCAGAGAGTGAAGGCAGAACATCAGAAGCGGCCAGGGATTACTTTCTGACCTATGCCGATACTCGAATGGAAGGATAAGCTTGGCATGGATTTTATCACCGGATTGCCCAGGACCAAATCAGGATATGATTCTATATGGGTAGTAGTTGATCGCTTGACCAAAGTGGCTCACTTTATCCCAGTGAAAACCACGTATACAAGTGCGAAGTTGGCCAAGATATACATGACCAGGATCGTATGTCTGCATGGAGTTCCGAGGACCATCATATCAGATAGAGGAACGCAGTTTACTTCAAAATTTTGGCATGAGTTGCACCAGACCTTGGGTACCAGACTGGAGTTTAGTACAACTCTTCATCCGCAGACAGATGGACAGACTGAGAGAGTCAATCAGATTCTGGAGGACATGTTGAGAGACTGTGCACTAGACTACTGATCTAGTTGGGATGACAACTTGCCCTACGCAGAGTTCTCATACAACAACAGCTACTAGGCCAGTTCGAAGATGGCACCGTTCGAAGCCTTGTATGGAAGAAGATGCCGAACTCCGTTGATGTGGGATGAAGTTGGAGACCGCCAGTTGTTTGGACCGGATTTGATTAAAGAATCTGAAGAGAAGGTTAAACTGATTCGAGATAGACTGAAGGTAGCTCAGTCAAGGCAGAAGAGTTATGCAGATTCAAAACGCAAGGAGGTAGTCTATGAAATTGGAGACAGAGCGTATCTGCGAGTTTCACCCTTGCGAGGTGTTAAACGTTTTGGAGTTAAGGGAAAGTTAGCCTCGGGATTTGTGGGACCATACCGTCTTTTGGAACGCATGGGAGAGGTTGTCTACAAGTTGGAGTTACCCGAAGGACTGTCAGGACTTCATGATGTGTTTCACGTTTCCCAGTTGAAGAAGTGTCATGCTGAGATGGCCGATATACCGCTGAGAGATACAATACCCCTGGAGGCAATTCATTGGACAGTGATTTAACCTATGAAGAAAAACTAGTCAAAATTCTTGAGTTTGCCAGCCGAGTCACTCGCAGCAAGGTTATCAAGTTTTGAAAAGTTCAGTGGAGCCACCATACGGAGGAAGAAGCCACCTTGGAACGAGTGGATGATGTTCGCAAAGACCACCCACACCTATTTTCTAGCCAACTCGAATCTCGAGGGCGAGATTCATCTTAAGGGGGGTAGGTTTGTAACATCTCAAAATTTCAATTTGGAATGTTATACATAGGTCATTCATGCATATCATATTTTGTTGCATTTCGTTTCGCGATCCTCGAAATTCTAAGCAACTCAAGGACCCTCGGAGAGAGTTGGAGATTTCACGTTTTTCATATTTGACTGTTATCAAATATCGAAACAAGGATTACTTTGGTTTATTTATTTTTCTCTCCAAAATATTTCATATAAAAAAATATAAGAGAGGAGATAATATTACTTCTCCGAAATAAATGAAATATTGGAGGAAAAATATTAAAATCAGATTACTATTTTTATTGGGATTTTATCGGTATTTTATTTGAATTAGAAAAAAAGTGCATTTTTCAAAATTGCATTTTAGGCCAAGAAAATATTCACCCGTTCTAAATTTTTTATTTAGACGGTGAAAATTTGTTTTGGTATTTTTAGATTTTTATTTATTTTTCTAGGATTTTATTTCGGCGGAATATGTTAAAAAAAACTTCCTTGGGAAAGGCGGCCGTGAGCCAGCCCGGCCAGCCTCGCCGCCTCCTGCCCGTGCAGTCCGGCCGGGACACTGGGCCGCCGCCGTTGCCACCCGGGACTCCTCCCGCCCCTCCCTTTATAAGCCGCCTGCAGCATCCAAATCGCCACATGCCGCCATAGCGGCCTCGCCGCCACGCCGCCGCTTCTGGCGTTGCTTGCCGCCCGCCTTACCGCCGCACCTCCCGCGCCACCCTTCCGTCGCCCGCGCCGCCGCCCCGCTCGCCGGAAGCCGCGCCAGAGTTCGCAAATCTCGCCGTTCGGTTTTTTTGGTTTAGGTAAAAACCGTCAGTTGTTTTTAAACCCTAGTTACATTTTTTTGATCGGTTCGTAGGTTTTATCGGTTTAGTTTATTTAGCGGATGTTCATCCGCACGTTCGTTTTAACGAACGCTTTTCGCCCGTTAGTCACAGACAGCGAACGTTCGTTCGTTAGCCTGTTCGTCCGTTTTTCTTTTCTCGGGTTTTTCACGATTATTTTCGATCGCAATTTCTGATCCGATTTTTGTTTTACTTTATCTTTTCGCTCGTTTATCGGAATCAGGCGATTCAAGCACCTAGATCTTCGTCTCGAAACCCTCTTTCTGTTGAACCAACTTGAACAAGATTTTGGTACTGTAAAATTTGACTTTAGTTCAGATTAGTAATCGGATCTTGTTTCTTTCGCAGTTTGAGTTTCGTTGCTCCCTTTGATTTGATTCTTTTTGCAAACCGGAGTTCTTAAGTTGAACTTTCTGGTTAGTTCTTCTTATTTGAGTTTTACCCATGCATCTTTGATTGATTGCTTATGTATGCTATTGTTTGTTTGCGATAAAATTCCCGGAGTGCGAAGCGAGCTACTTCGAGTCACTAGGTTTTGCGGAACGTCAGCAAGGCAAGTAACACATTGATCATATTCTTTTCTTACCCAGTTTTTATGCATTAGTTCCAGTCCTAAAACACTGCATGATTAGGATGTGATTAACTTGTGGGTTTGGGAAGTAGTTGATAAGGTAGAACCTATTGCCTTGTTATCAAACCTTGGGAGTTACTTATACGTTATGCTTATATTGCTATGCTATGCTCGTAGACATGGATTGAGTTTGAGTGTATCCATGACAAATGTGAGATTGTTAATTAATGGTTCAACTTAAGGTGGCAACTTTAATACACATTTGGGTGGATTTCTTGTTTGGGCACCTGGAGAATCCAGTGTTGTCCTAGGATATCCCGGGGTACCCGTGTGATCAACCTACAGTCCGCCACCCATGCTCAAAGGGATCATAATATTATTCATGCAGGAAACTTCTGTGTGCAGCCACAAGCCATTATGGGCTCTGGCATAGTTGAGTATGGTGTGTGACCTCTTTCAGTGGTGGGCTAGCAGATGTAAAGGGAAAGTAGGTGTAACTCTCCACCCAGAGTAAAGAGTTAATGCTACTGAAAGACTGTGTCTCGGTCATCCGTTTCTCAAACACCCTGTAGTGCGAGAAATCCAACGAAGGAGATCGAGTCTTGTGGGGAAAAGTGCGCAAACCTCTCCAGAGTGTACAATCTAATCATGGTCAGCCGTGTCCCCGGTTATGGACATCTTGAGTATCTAGTACTTGGATTATCCTATTGTATCTCATCACTCTAATTTATTTTGTTGGGTTAATGAATTACTTTAATTGGGATTGAGTTGGAGGAACCTTCTCAATGATGTTTCAACTACCATGATAGTTAAAATAAAACTTATTCCTTTGTTGTAGTGAAAAATTGGCTTTTCGCAAAAACCTTATAACCATAGGGCCTCCACCAGCCATATTTGCATATAGTGATAGCATTATTCTGTTTGTTGCTCTACTGTGTTACATTGCCAGCATATTCCATGTGCTGACCCGTTTTCGGGCTGCAACGTATCATGTTGCAAACTTTTCAGATGAGGAGTAAGGTTCGCTAGGTCGTTGCCGTGCAGCTCAGCTATGCCGTTGGAGTTGATGGACTCACTTTATCTTCCAAGCCTTTCGTTGTTATCGTATTAGATGGCCTTAAGCCATATTTATTGTAATAAGTTCTCTTTTGAGACATTCGATGTAATAAGTGTGTGATTGCTACTCTGTTATAAATCCTTCGAGTACTGTGTGTGTCAGCATTACCGATCCAGGGATGACACTGAAGCACAGAAACTTGACCGTTTGAGGTCGGGTCGCTACACTTTGACTGTAACACATGCAAGTCCTTGGTTTCATTTCCATCAGATGGAAATCCTATTGTCATCCATGTTTCATACCTCATGATTGAAATATGTATTAATTGCTAGTTCAACCCGAACCGACTTTAAGCATTGCTACGGTGAGACAATCTCATTGTAGTCAACTCCTTGAACTTGTTATTGCAACAAGTTGAGCTTAATGGATAAAACATTTTTATCCATATCAGTTTATAGTCCCATTACAATCCGTTAGACTCCAAGTCTTTCGGAGGGTTTATCAAGATTTAAATCTTGAATCATTTATGGAAACTATCTCGGTTTATATTGGCATTCAGCCAATTCCGGAGTCAGGGCCCATCAACGCTTCCTTGTGTATCATATGTATACTATTGTCTAACAAGAATATCTCGTTTGCGCACCTGAGAGGTTTGCAGGAGCTTTGCCTACGTTGTTCAGCTACAAGTTCGACCGAAATCCATACATCTAATGTAGAGGCTTCCGTATCAGTCGCGGTAGGAAACTCTGGAATTACTTCCAAGGTTCCTTTCCTTTTACCTGATAACGAAGATACTTGTTATCTCGTCGAGTTGCACTGTCCTCCCACTTACCCTTTTGCAAGAACTATTCTCTTTAAAAGCATACCATTTTGTGGCAAAATCCTTTGCCTCGGTATAGTGGTGGGGGAATACCCAATGACTTGGGATAACTTACAAAACAACACTTGTCTGATTTGGAATAGGTTTGTAACCTTTTACACAAGCCCCATATTCCAAATTTTAGGAAAAGATATAACATGGTTGGGCGTACCATACCATGCCATCATTTCAAAAGACCTAATGGAGCTCTTTTCAGTGTAAAAGCCGCAGTCTCTAAAGCATTACTCTTTAAAAGTGATAATGGCAAATTTATTTATGTCATCTTTGATCTTACCATGTCATAAATGGTTTGATTACATCTTCACAGACATTCCACTCATAGTGGTGTTCCGGGAGTTGTAAGTTATGAAACTCTTTTCACAACTCATCAGACATTCGCTAAACTTGTAACTCAGATATTCCTTTCTGCAGTCAAATTTTAGAAACATAATTTCCTTGTTACAATAACTTCTACTTCATTTTTGAAAACCTTTCGAATGATTTCAAAAGATCCAGACTTACATCTCATCAAGCAAATATCCATATATCTACTTGAGTCATTTCCGAAGATATATAAATCCACTACTTGCAACAACATTTATTTAACTACACACATCAAAATGTATGATCACCAATAAGTTTGTTGCTCGTTCCTTATGGCCTCGTGAACGGTATTTCACCACTTCACTTTTCGGAGGAAAGTTGCAAGTGTCAGATGATTCAAAATCAATCGACTTCAAAATCCATCATAATGGAATTTTTCCATGCAGGTTTCTCCAATGTGACCAAATGCAGTGCCACACATGTCTGGTATTCTCATAGTTTTGTGACATTTAGCGTCAGTGTTATGGATGTATCATTTTACCTTCAATATTCATAACATACATCCCATCTTGGATGGAAGCATGGCCCTTCATGTTATTCATAATACTTAACAACAATTGTTGTTTTTATGGACAACTCTTTTGCAACAAACATTGTGCAATGGGCTAGAGTGTATGAAACTCTAAAATGAATTATGAAAGTAAACCGAGAGGTATTGTATTATTATCAATATTCATAACATACATCTCATTCATAATGAAAGTATGGCCCTTGTGTTATTCATAACATCGAACATAAAAAGTTCTCTTATGAACAACCTTCTTGCAAGATACCTTATGCAATGGGCTAGAGTTTGTAAAACTCTAAATGAATTATGAAAATAAATCTGCATTTAATACACCGATGGAAGGTATAGTAACATTTACTATGTTCCCTGTGTATACCTTAACCTCATTTCTGGCTAGTCTTTTTAGGCAATAGTAGATCTTACATTGATTCGTAACAGAATGCAATCGAGCGGGTATCTTTGTGATTAACTCACAATACCCAAGAATTAGTGATTAACACATTTAACCATAATTCCCAAGAACTATATCTTTGACCAGCCTACTATACAGATAAAACTTGTATGACATCCATACATGAGCTGGATATTCCAGTCATCTTTTTTTCTGTCTTTATACTTCTAACAGTTTAACTTTTAGTATTTCGCCTACTCGCAAAAGAAGCACCCAACTTAAGAGTGGCGTTAGCCCCGGACTTCCTAGGCGTGTAAGTCATACTAACACCCTTTGGACACTTCCTTCCTCTTTAAGTTGTTGTTTTATCCACCTTTCATTATATGACAGGCGTTCTTCTGGATCCCTTTCCCAATAGTCAAATGCATAGTAAACACTTTTACTAATACTTGCAAACAAACATTGCTTTGTTTGTATCTGAAAATAATTTTCAGTTCCATGAATATCATATAACTATCCCAACTTTCAAGTTTGGGTTTCATGGAAGCAAACATATTCCACTTGACCGTAATGAAATTCTAGCTTTTGGATCGAAGGACGAGAGTCACATGATCCATAGCATTAGCGGAGGATACGGAAAGCATGCGATAGGACAAAGTCCTTCTCGGCACTTTGAGGACAATCCTCATATTACGTTACCAATCGTAAAGTTTTAACCAGATATTTAACAGCTATTCAATTTTAACAGGGAAAGTGGAATCGCGAGCCATTATTCTACGACTATTTTGCAAGAAACACTTAGACAATGTTCATAATTTAATTGCACTGAGAATTAAACATGTTAATTCAACAGTGCGCTCCCACTCAAATCAACATCTCTCATAATTAATTTTGAGTGATACAAGATCTAGACTTCAATTCATCGCCATAGAATCATCATCTCATAACGGGAATTTTAATCGGTAGGCCAACTTGCCGATCACATCTCTATGTGACTCTTGCTCATCTTTTGATGCGTGTGTTTCGAGCTCAGGACGATCCTGCCTTGAACGTCAAGACAACCAAGTGATCTTGCTGCGAGGTCTGACCTCACCCGCCTCACACTTCTCTAATCGTTTGTACCCATGCATCCGTGGCGCACCCCGAAAAGATAGGTGCCGTGACGGTGCTACACTTGGGAGAACACTAAGATTGAGCAAACACAAATTCTAGGGAAGCAACAAGAACATCGGGTAACAAATTTCATCTGTCACCCGCATAAATAATTTTCAGCAATAGATCGCATCTACTACCTAATTATATTATGCAATACCCATACATCTCCATGTATTCTAGATCAAAACCTGCATCTATGCATAGCACGGCTCTTGATGCCACTGTAGGGGAACGCGACAGAACAAAAAAAAATTCCGACCTACGCACCAGCCCAGGACCACTATGGAGACTGCATATATGGTTTGATCTTTTTCGTTACCGACTCTGTAGAAAGAACATCAAGCTTGTCAATGTGATCCAGGTGATGCTTTTTCGCCTGATCCTTCCTTGCCAAAGCCGGATACAACCAAAGCATACATGTTTTGCTTGGAGAGTCTTGTATGATTTGAGTCTTTGTTTTCTAGTTTACTGTAAGGGAACACGCCAGAAAACAAAAAAATTCCGACCGACGCACCAGCCCAAGACCACTATGGAGACTGCATACATGGTTTGATATTTTTCGTTACCGAGTCATAGCGCAGCGGGAAGTAGAGTCGATGATGGTCGGCGGTGCAGATCCCCGCAGCTAGGATTTACAACCTCCCAACCGCGAGGATGTATACCCTCATCTCCTCCTCAGACAGCCCTCCGGGAGGCGGTTGAACAGCCCCTCGGACGGTGTCGCGGACAGCCCTTCGGGAGGACCTTCGAAACTCGAACGGTCACTTGGACAGCCCTTCGGGAGGACCTTCAAACTCGGACGGTCAAACGGACAGCCCTTCGGGAGGCGCTCACGAACTAAGACCAAAACTACGATCTCTCTACAGATTTGCACACATACGGTGTCATCTATCCGGCAGGGCTTCGCCGTCCAGAACTAGTTCCTGCCGGAACCCAGACAACCTTACGGCTCTACGAAACTCTTTTCGTGGGAGGGAGAGAAGAAGCCAGATAATGCATGGCATGTGTATGAGAGCAAGAGATGATTGTGGAGGGCTTCCCCTCCACCTCTATTTATTGCAAATCCCAAGGGGTAGGGTGGTTTTACAAGAAAACCCAAAACCCACATGAAATGGAGTCCTTTCCAAGGACCTAAAGAGTGAAAACAAGGGACAAGTGGGGCCCCATGGATGAGCTGCACCCATGAACGTCCCAACCCTTGTAGGCCCCCCCTAAAGGTGGTTCCCAAACTTCCATGTCATCCCTAGACCTTTTGGGCAAAGCCCCAAAAGGTGGCTTTCCATAAAATATCCCAAAAAGCACTTTCACTATTCATGACGACATTTTTCAGCGTCCGTTCGAACTGGAAATATTTATGTGGTCTTAGAACATTTCCAGTACCCACCATAATAATTTTCAACGCATTCTGGAACAATTCCAGTTTAGTGATTTTCATCTGCGAAAAGGATCTGAACCGGTTCCTGCAGCTCCGGAACATTTCCAGTTTTTATTTCTGAAAATTCCAAAAAGTTTCCAGAATGATTCTGGAACCCTCCAAGAATTATCAGGCATGTGTTGAAGCCATTTTGACTTAATGCCATACCCCGTAACAACTATTTCGGTTTCACCGAAACTCATCCGGTGACCTCTCTCTGCGGAACTTTTCCGCTGTCCGAAACTTTTCGGTGTCTGAAATTTTTTCAATGATTTTCTCTCGGACTCCCTGTCTAGTATTCAGCAGATAGATGACCCTTAAGCGTGTGACCCTATAGGTTCGGTGAAGTATAGACATGACCCGGAACCCCTTCCGGTCAATGATCAACATCGGAGCCGTGGACACCCATATTGACCCCTATACCCACACGAATAAATATTCGAGTGAAGCTCTAGTTGCAGTGAGCTATTCCTGTTGCTTCACAATATGTCACAAACACCTGACATGAGTTTTATTGCATCCCCGTGGATGATCAATTTGTCCACCATGCAAGTTACCTCGTTACCGGTTTTGTTCTCTTTTCTCGTTTTCGTGTTCTGGCATCCATGTGATCAAATCACATTGTGTCTGGCCAGACGATGATGGATACCGTAAAACTGAGAGGGCCCGAGAATATCTCTCCATCATCGGAGGAGCAAATCCCAATATTGAGCTATCAAGTTACTTGACACACTTTTCCATGAACCCGTAAGCCGCCATAATAGCCACCCATTTACAGATGACGTTTAACAAACCCCAAAGTTCATGAAGCAAGTATGAAGAAACTCGATACTCGCATGGTCTACGGAATTATGCAAACATTAACCATCTCTGTGTTATCAACCATAAACTTGTGACGAATGAATCTCATAGCATAACATCAATCCGGGTCGATTCAACATAAATGTTCTCTTAACATTGTGCCCTCAAAGTTGCTGGCATAGACATGCCCAAGATTAGGAAAACGAACCATCATGCAACACTTGAGCTAGTCTTAGAGGCGGACTAAGAATACTTCTTACCATTTATTATTCCACACGTGCATATGAGTCTTCCTCCGAGCCTCGTGTTATTGCACACTCGAGAACCATAGCAGTTATAGCATGGAACATAAACATAATTATGAACTGGGAGATAATCAATAACATTTATTATTGCCTCTAGGGCATATCTCCTACATTTACCACAATCATCCTTGATGTACACACCTTTTGGGAGAGACACGCATGAATCGGAATTTATTAGAACACTCTATGTGCTTCACATATATCTTTTGAGCTAGATAACTTTGCTCTAGTGCTTCACATATATCTTTTGAGCTAGATAACTTTGCTCTAGTGCTTCACATATATCTTTTTAGAGCACGGTGGTGGTTTTATTTTATGGAAATTTTTGATCTCTCATTCTTCACTTATATTATTTTGAGGGTCTTTTAGAACAGCATGGTAATTTGCTTTGGCTATAAAATTAGTCCTAATATGATGGGCATCCAAGATGGGTATAATAAAAACTTTCATATAAAGTGCATTGAATACTATGAGAAGTTTGATTCCTTATGATTGTTTTGAGATATGACGATGGTGATATTAGAGTCATGCTAGTTGAGTAGTTGTGAATTTGAGAGATACTTGTGTTAAAGTTTGTGATTCCCGTAGCATGCACGTATGGTGAACCGTTATGTGATGAAGTCGGAGCATGATTTTTTTTCTGATTGTCTTCCTTATGAGTGGCAGTCGGGGACGAGCGATGATCTTTTCCTACCAATCTATCCCCCTAGGAGCATGCACGCAGTACTTCGTTTCGATAACTAATAGATTTTTGCAATAAGTATGTGAGTTCTTTATGACTAATGTTGAGTCCATGGATTATACGCACTCTTGCCCTTCCACCGTTGCTAGCCTCTCTAGTACCGCGCAACTTTCGCCGATACCATAAACCCACTATTTACCTTCCTCAAAAAGCCACCATACCTACCTATTATGGCATTCCCATAGCCATTCTGAGATATATTTCCATGCAACTTTCCATCGTTCCGATTATTATGACACGCTTCATCATTGTCATATTGCTTTGCATTATCATGTAGTTGACATCGTATTTGTGGCAAAGCCACCTTCATAATTCTTTCATACATGTCACTCTTGATTCATTGCACATCCCGGTACACCGCCTGACGCATTCGCATAGAGTCATATTTTGTTCTAAGTTTCAAGTTGTAAGTAAATAAAAGTGTGATGTTCATCATTATTAGAGCATTGTCCCATGCGAGGAAAGGATGATGGAGACTATGATTACCCCACAAGTCGGGATGAGACTCCGGACGAAAAAAAGGGAGAAAAAAAGAGGCCATAAAAAAGCCCCAAATAAAAAAATGAGAGAAAAAGAGAGAAGGGGCAATGCTACTATCTTTTTCCACATTTGTGCTTCAAAGTAGCACCATGATATTCATGATAGAGAGTCTCCTGTGTTGTCACTTTCATATACAAGTGGGAATCTTTAATTATATAAATTGGCTTGTATATTCCAATGATGGGCTTCCTCAAAATGCCCTAAGTCCTCGTGAGCAAGCGAGTTGGATGCACGCCCACTTAGTTTCTTTTTGAGCTTTCATATACTTATAGCTCTATTGCATCCGGTGCATGGCAATCCCTACTCACTCACATTGGCATCTATTGATGGACATCTCCATAGCCATCGATACGCCTAGTTGATGTGAGACTATCTTCTCCTTTTTGTCTTCTCCACAACCACCATTCTATTCCACCTATAGTGCTATGTCCATGGCTCACACTCATGTATTGCGTGAAGATTGAAAATTTTTTAGAACATCAAAAGTATGAAACAATTGCTTGGCTTGTCATCAGGGTTGTGCATGATTTAAATATTTTGTGTGAGGAAGATAGAGCATAGACAGACTATATGATTTTGTAGGGATAGCTTTCTTTGGCCATGTTATTTTGAGAAGACATGATTGCTTTATTAGTATGCTTGAAGTATTATTATTTTTATGCCAATATTAAACTTTTGTTTTGAATCTTTCGGATCTGAACATTCATGCCACAATAATGAAAATTACATTGATAATTATGATAGGTAGCATTCTGCATCAAAAATTCTGTTTTTATCATTTACTTACTCGAGGACGAGCAGGAATTAAGCTTGGGGATGCTTGATACGTCTCCAACGTATCTATAATTTTTGATTGTTCCATGCTATTATCTTATCTGTTTTGGATGTTTAATGGGCTTTAATACGCTCTTGTATATTATTTTTGGGACTAACCTATTAACCAAAGGCCCAGTGCCAGTTTCTGAACCTATTATGTTTTCATGAATATATGTGTGTTCTTGCTCCTATCTTGCAAGTCTATAGTCACCTATTATGTGTTATGATCTGACAACCCCAGTGATAATAATCGGGATACTTCTCGGTGATGACCATAGTTTGAGGAGTTCATGTATTCACTATGTGCTAATGCTTTGTTCCGGTTCTCTATTAAAAGGAGGCCTTAATATCCCTTAGTTTCCATTAGGACCCGCTGCCACGGGAGGGTAGGACAAAAGATGCCATGCAAGTTCTTTTCCATAAGCACGTATGACTATATTCAGAATACATGCCTACATTACATTGATGAATTGGAGCTAGTTCTGTGTCACCCTATGTTATGACTGTTACATGATGAACCGCATCCGGCATAATTATCCATCACCGATCCAATGCCTATGAGCTTTCCATATATTGGTTTACACTTATTTACTTTCCCGTTGCTATTGTTACAATCACTACAAAATACCAAAAATATTACTTTTTCTTCTGTTACTTTTGTTACCGTTACCACTACTATCATACTACTTTGCTACTAAACACTTTGCTGCAGATATTAAGTTATCCAGGTGTGGCTGAATTGACAACTCAGTTGCTAATACTTGAGAATATTCTTTGGCTCCCCTTGTGTCGAATCAATAAATTTGGGTTGAATACTCTACCCTCGAAAGCTGTTGCGATCCCCTATACTTGTGGGTTATCAAGACAACTTTCTGGCGCCGTTGCCGGGGAGCATAGCTCTATTCTTTGAGTTACTATTTATATCTGCCAAACACTATGAAGAACTTGAAAGACGCTAAGACAAAAATTTATCCCTCAACTACGAGGGGAGGTAAGGAACTGCCATCTAGCTCTGCACTTGATTCACCTTCTGTTATGAGTAAGCTTGCGACACCTAAACCTCGCTTACGCTATTCGTTCCGATATGTCGCATGTTATTGATGATGCCACTTCTGCTATGCATGATACTTATGATGAAACTACTTCTATGCTTGATACTACCGTGCCCCTTGGTGAATTTCTTGATGAACAAATTTCTAGGTCTAGAGAGAGAGAGAGAAACTATTGAAACTGAGTATGTTGATGAAAGTGATGATGAAGATATGCCTGCTATTCCTGAGGGTTATCTTTTCGATATGGAATCTTCTGCAGCTATTTTTGCCTACCAGGATAGATACGAACTTAAGAGGCTGTTAGTTAAATGGAGTAAAGAATCTCTTAGAGATGTAATGAAACCTCGACCCTGCTTTTGCTACGCCACGTATTTATGCGTTCCCGATAAGGATTATGGATTCTCTGTTGATCTGATATAATTACTTTGGTTGAATCTGATCCTTTTCATGGGTATGAATCAAACTGTTGTGGCACATCGTACTAAATTAAATGATATAGCCACCACATTTCACGAATGATGAGAGATCTCGCTACTTTTACATCCTTAAAATATTTCCGTTCTCATTAAAGGGTGATGCTAAGATATGGTTTAATTCTCTTGATCCTGGTTGTGTGCGTAGTCGAGGATATGATTTATTACTTCTACGCTAAATATTTCCCCGCTCATAAGAAACAAGCTGCTTTAAAGGAAATATACAACTTTGTGCAAATTTAAGAAGAGAGTCTCCCACAAGCTTGGGGGAGGCTTCTCAAGTTACTTAATGCTTTGCATGATCATCCTCTTAAGAAAAATGAAATACTCGATATCTTTTATAATGGACTAACCGATGCTTCCAGAGATTACCTGGATAGTTGTGCCGGTTCTCTTTTCATGGAAAGAACACCGGATGAAGCTAAAATTCTATTGAATAATATGTTGACAAATGAAAATAATTGGTCACCTCCTGAGCCAGCTCCTGAGCCAATTACTGAGCCTGTTCCTAAACCAACTCCGAAGAAGAGAGGTATTCTATTTCTCGATCTGAAGATATGCAAGAGGCAAAGAAATCTATGAAAGAAAAAAGCTATTAAAGCTGAAGATGTTAAGAATTTACCTCCTATTTAAGAAATACATGGTCTTAATTTATCACTTTGTTGAAGAAACATATGATCTTGATCCATTACCTATTGAAGAACCTCCTGATACCGATAACCCGACACGAGTAGTAAAGGTAAACTCTCTCTATAGATTTGATGAAGGTGATATTCCTCACTATAAGTCTGCTAGACAATGCTTGGACGAGTTTGATAACTTTATTGTCAAACAAGAAAATTTCAATGCTTATTTTGGTAGACAATTAAAACAAAATACCTTTATGATTAAACACTTGGGTGATTATATGGCTAATGTTAGATGTGAACTTAAACTAATTAGCAAACATGCTTCTATGGTTACCACTAAAGTAGAACAAGTACTTAAGGCTCAAAATGATTTTCTCAATGAAATGAATAGTAAGAAAAATGATTATGCTGTTAGAGTGGCTACTAGAACTGGTAGAATGACTCAGGAACCTTTGTATCATGAAGGCCACCCTAAGAGAATTGAGCAAGATTCTCAGAGAAATAAAACTGATGTGCCTAGTCCTTCTAAAAGGAAGAAAAAGAAAAATGATAGGACTTTGCAAACTTCTAGTGAACCTATTGCTGAACCACATGAGAATCCAAATGATATATCTATGTCTGATGCTGAAACACAATCTGGTAACGAACATGAACCTAGTGAAAATGTTAATGATGATGCTCAACCTAGTAATGATAATGATGTAGAACTTGAACCTGCTGTTGATCTTATAACCCACAATCAAAGAATCAACGTTATGATAAGAGAGACTTTGTTGCTAGGAAACATGGTAAAGAAAGAGAACCATGGGTTTAGAAACCCATGCCTTTTCCTCCCAAACCATCCAAGAAAAGGATGATGAGGATTTTGAGCGCTTTGCTGAAATGATTAGACCTATCTTTTATGTATGCGATTAAGCGATGTGCTCAAAACAAATCCTTATGCTAAGTATATGAAGGATATCATTACCAATAAGAGAAAGATACCAGAAGCTGAAATTTGCACCATGCTTGCTAATTATACTTTTAAGGGTGGAGTACCAAAGAAACTTGGAGATCCAGGAGTACCCACTATACCATGCTCCATTAAAAGAAATTATGTTAAAACTGCTTTATGTGATCTTGGAGCCGGTGTTAGTGTTATGCCACTCTCTTTATATCGTAGACTTGATTTGGATAAGTTGACACCTACTGAAATATCTTTGCAAATGGCTGATAAATCAACTGCTATAATTGCCGGTATTTGTGAGGATGTGCCTGTTGTGGTTGCAAACGTTACTATTTTAACGGACTTTGTTATTCTTGATATTCGAGGGCGATAGTATGTCTATTATTCTTGGAAGACCTTTTACGAATACTTAGGGGCTGTTATTGATTGCATCAAGGGCAATGTAACTTTTCATGTTAATGGTAATGAGCATACGGTACACTTTCCGAGGAAACAACCTCAAGTTTATAGCATGAACTCTATTGGAAAAGTTCCATCAATTATTTTTGGAGGTTTTGAATTTCCTCTTCCTACTGTCAAGAAGAAATATGATATTCTTAATATACTAAACCTGACTAGGTTTCTTTTACCTGATTTTTTTTGACTTTTTCTATCAGTCAAAAAGCCAGCCAATGGGAGACCGCCACGCAAATTATTGGGGTACCCGGCGAGGTACACGAGCGGGTGCATGTAGAGATTTGGTTTTGGATTTGGGGATGATCGGTTTGCCCCGCTGCATGCCGTCGTAGTCGAAGGATCTGCGGGGCCCGCCGTTGCATGTGCATCGCATGTTTTCTTGACGTACGGTTGCATGTCTCTTGATTTTTTTCTGTGTGTACGCGTGTTGTATCGAGATAGGATATTGTTTCGTGCCGTGCACGTGTTGTCTTCTATCTGGTGCGTTGTGCTAACCAGGGGTTAGCCACGTTATTCGGGAGCGCCACCATTTGTTTAGCGATTGACGTGTGTTGGATTTTCAGCCGGTGCCGCTCTTGCCGCACGGTCTCGAAGCCGTCTTCCTTGATTGTTCCCTTCTCTCTCGACTTCTCCAGCAGAATCCTGTGCTGCCGCCCAACCGCTCTGTGTGGCTATATAAGGAGGCTCTCTTCCCGGTCGGTCCTCTCCTCACTGCCCTCCCCAATCCCAGCAACGAGCTCCCATGCCCCCTTCCGGTGCTGCCCACATCTGCACTCCATGCGGTCCAATAGGTGGCGCACGCATGTGTCTGAGTCATCAACGGCTACCGGCGAGAGAAGTGGGTAGAGGCGACGACGCAGTAGGGCTTTGTACAGCGGCCACGGGCCGACCCGCCAGTCGCCGTTACTTGCCGGGGAGTTGTGCAAGGAACGGAAGCTGCTGGGGATGTCAAGGTCAGGCCACTGGGCGTGCACTCAATTGAGCCGCAGAAGGGACCCGGGACCATTGGGGGTGCGGCCGCGAAGGGGGGCTCCACCGAGCCGCTGCCAGGTGACAATACCGGGGGAGGAGCTGCATCGAGCCGCTGCTGATGCTCTGCCGAGCGAGGAACTGCATCGCCGTCCCTACCGAAGCTGTCGCTGCCGCTCAAGCTCATGAGCATCACCATCGACACCCCACCAAAGATTCCTCTGGTCTGTGTAGTGCTGCTCGAGCGGGAGTAGTGCCAGGGCCGCTCTGGGGCATCTACGGCAACGGAGCGACACTCACCACGGAGGCGGTTGTGCCGTTCTGGCTCCTCCATCGAGTAAGGCCGTCGCCGGGAGCTGCTTCACGTGCCGTCGCCGCCATGCCGATGCCCCTGGTATTCTCCACGACGACCGCCGCCTGGTCTCCCTGCGCGCGCCGCCCGTGCCTCATTCATTGCCGCACGCCCGCACCTCCTTTTCATGCGTGCGCTGCTGCCCATGGACACCCGGCCGGGTGCCGCGGCCTCCCTCAACGGCCTGTCGGTCACCAGTCGCCATCATAGGAACAAGCGCCGCCCACGGGCTGGGCTCCTCTGCTACTCCTACCAATTAGCGTCGCCACCCAGTCACCCGCGTTCCCGCCCACGACCGTCGTCGACGGACGCACAGTCAGTGCTCTTGCACGCAGCGCTTCTGCTACTATCCCTCTCTCCCAGTTACATGTACAGAATTGGAGCTCCCGCTGCTGTTCTACTTCTATCTCTCTGACTCTCTCCATGGCTCCAATAACTCCCTTTCTCCCCTGGCCGTGCACACAGCGGTGGCTCTTGCTCTCTCTCTCACACACATTTAGCAACAAATTCTCTTTTGCTGAATTGGTGTATCAATTTGAAATCTGGTTTTTTTGTTTTAATAAAATGTCAATGTGATGTCATTCACTCATGCTTAATGCAGAGAAACCTTGATAGAAACACAAACACACAATATTCTTGTTGTTGTTATTTCATGATCTCTATCTGTTCGTTGTATAGCAGACAAAGTGAAGAAGATGGTTATATAAATATCCCATTCGTTAATGATCAGCTAAAAACAGAAGGTTTTAGCAGAAAAAAGTGAAGAGGATGGTTATCAGGTTTAAGGGACTTCTTACTCCCAGAGGCAGTTTCACTATTTTCATATTAGATAAGCCAAGGTTACATTTAGGTGGCATTTAGACCTTAGTGAAATAAATACTATGTGGATTTAGATATATTTTTTAGATGTGGATTTGGAGGTTGGTGCGATACTCCTGTTTTGTCTGTTTGGGATGCAAGTTCAAATGATTCTGTTTGGGATGCAAGTTCAAGTGATCTTTTGGGCTACCTTTTTTTTCATCTTTTTATGTTCATTTTGTATGCACGGGGAAGTCAATTTTCTTGTTCTTTAGAACTTACCTTTTAATGGAATAAGACACTGTTTGATTTACCCTATTTTTTTAACTTTTTCCTATCAGTGTAAATCTGACCAACCGGAACATGCCACGTGTTTTATTAGGGGGCCTGGTAGGGTGAGTTTTCGTGTTCATCTAGCAGGTTTCCGTGCGATACGTACCAGATTTTTCTATCACAGTATGTGCTACTGGATCCACTATTTTCATTGGACTGCATGTGTGCATGCGGGGCTGAACCGATTGGCTGATTTGATTTGACTACATGTAGGCGGTTGCCGCTTCGATTCGTGTGTTCTGGTCGTTTCTCGTCTGCGCCGTTGGCTTGCTGCATAGTTCTTGTTCCCCTAAAAAAGTAGTTCTCTAGTATTAATTGTTATGTTCGTAATAAATCTACTTCTTTGTCATCTTCAACCTTTTTATGTACTGTTATGTCTCTTTTTAATTGATAGCAAATAACTATTAATTACTCTATTGCTTGGATCATAGTCTACATAGTCGCGACTGATCGACGGGCGCGGCGTGTCGCCGCGTGGGCTAAGCTAGTTCTTATTATAGGGGATGTGCATATCCCCGTTGAGGTAACTTAGTGTTATTCGAAATTTCTCCGGTTCCATGTTATTCGGAATGAGTTTGTTAACAAGACTTGATCAACCTTGTTAGTGGATTCCTTTTGATGATCATGAGACGGATGAAACTAGAAACACAAACTTCTGTACCCTCTTTATACTTTTTGTTATTTAGTTGAAATAAAGTAAAAATGGTATTTTCTGTCTGTTTCTTGATTTATCCGTGCAATATAAAAATATCCCGAAAATAAAAGTCCTCAGAATGTCATGCCAATTTAATATGATTTTTTCAGGATTATTTGAGGATTTATGGTGCAAAAATTACCGCGGGGGGAGCTGCCACCTGGCCACGAGGGTGGAGGGCGCGCCCTACCCCGCAGGGCGCCCCCTGCCTCGTGGGCCCACGGTGGCCCTCCTCCACTTATTCCTGCACCCATCCTCTTCTTCTTCCTCCCACAAACACGAATATCTGGCTCAAACACGATTTCCAGCGCTCGTTGCTATGATTTTTGATCTCCTTGCTCAAAGCACCTCTCACAAAACTTCTTGGGGAGATTGTTCCTTGGTATGTGACTCCTCCATTGGTCCAATTAGTTTTTGTTCTAGTGCTTTATTCATTGCAAATTTGTGCTGCATAGGTGACCATGTTCTTGAGCTTGCATGTCAAATTTATATGGTTCCAAGTAGTTCTAATGCTTGATATAGGCTCTAGTCACTTGTAGGAGTAGTTGCTATCAATTTTATTGAAGTTGGTTCACTTTTGTTTGAAGTTACTAAAATTTCAGAAATTTTTCAGAGAAAACAATATGTTTAGGAAGATGTTCCAAGGTGGTTCTTCAAGGAAGCAAGGCCCTAGGCTTGCAATGCGCTATGCCGATGAGGAGCCCCCAAGGGACGCTCCCGTGAGGCCCTGTGAATGGCCTTCGGAAAATTTTATGGATCGAAAGGGAATCAAAGAAGAATTTAACGATATTTTCGTAACGCCGGTCTTGTGGACTTGAGGCGCATAAATGCCCACAGTATCATGATCTCACTAGTTCATTCGTGAGGAGGTTTGAGTTTTCATCTTCGCGTAATTCTCATACATCATGTTTGATCTTTATGACAAATCTTATACCATGGACTTAGAGGATTTTACTTTTGCTTGCAAACTCCCACAATGGGGTAGTACTGTTGATCCCCGTAAATCTTAATTTAGAGACTTTCTTGCTAGTATAACTGTGGGGGAATCTAGAGATATAACACAAGCCACTATAGGGAGTATTCACTTTCCTGCTATACATTATTTTGCTCTCTTCATCGGTAGGTGCATAAATGCTAAGGATGAAGCATGTCACATGTGTGTCCCTGATCTCAGCATTCTCGTGGAGTGCTTGTGTTAGGAGACCAATCTTATCATATGGGAGCCATTGTAGCTCGTAGGTTGCATCATAATAGATATAACGGAGATTTCTTTGGAGGAATTTATGCAACCCGCTTATCTAATTTTTTTGAGATAGATATTCGTGAGGGTGATATGGAGTTGCCACCTACTTATTTAGATTTTGATTCTATGGTTCCCACCAGTTTGTTGAGAGGACTGAATCACCTCTCTAGTATCGACTAATCTTTAACAAATGACATGTTGTCTGTATTACTCTTCCTGCTCCTGCCTTCTTTGATTCTCAGACAAAAGGAAGATATGTTATTACCAGAGAGGAGGAAGATGAGTACGAGAGGAGGGCGGAGGCAACTCGATGCCACGCTGCAGCTCAGGAGGCGATAGCCGCTGCATCACAGTACGACCCAGCTACACCTACGGGTATCCGCCAGGCTATCCCTAGCAATGAACCAACTTAGGCCAAAATCCTAAGCTTGGGGGAGTACGTATTTCCCACTGACATTACATTTATGTTCACACACACTCATTGCTAGATGTCGGTGCTCATACTCTTTCACTGTAATATCCATGCTAGTTTATTTTCTTTTTCCTGCTTTCTTCTTGCGTGTTTAATAAACTTTAAGAAAAACAAAAATTAGTAGTAGTTTCCTGCTAGCGAGATACCATCCTGTTATATCATATTGTGATTGTTTTGAGAAAGTATTGTCATCCGAGATTTACTATTATGACTCGCTAGTTGATTATGCCATTGATATGTGTATATATGAGACCTGAGAATTATTGCAAATGTGGTTAGTTATAATCTTTGCTGAAAACTTGAATGCTGGCTTGACATATTTACAACAACAAGAGCAAACAGAGTTTGTAAAAGTTTTTCTTTTTCTCTTTCAGTTTGTCAACTGAATTGCTTGAGTACAAGCAAGGGTTTAAGCTTGGGGGAGTTGATACGTCTCCGTCGTATCTACTTTTCCAAACACTTTTGCCCTTGTTTTGGACTCTAACTCGTATGATTTGAATGGAACTAACCCGGACTGACGCTGTTTTCAGCAGAATTGCCATGATGTTTGAGGGAGTCCTGGACTAGGGGGTGTCCGGATAGCCGAACTATCATCTTTGGCCGGACTCCAAGACTATGAAGATACAAGATTGAAGACTTTGTCCCGTGTCCAGATGGGACTTTCCTTGGCGTGGAAGGCAAGCTTGGCGATACGGATATGTAGATCTCCTACCATTGTAACCGACTACGTGTAACCCTAACCCTATCCGGTGTCTACATAAACCGGAGGGTTTTAGTCCGTGGGACGAACAACAATCATACCATAGGCTAGCTTCTAGGGTTTAGCCTCCTTGATCTCGTGGTAGATCTACTCTTGTACTACCCATATCATCAATATTAATCAAGCAGGAGTAGGGTATTACCTCCATCGAGAGGGCCCGAACCTGGGTAAAAATATCGTATCCCTTGTCTCCTGTTACCATCCGCCTAGACGCACAGTTCGGGACCCCCTACCCGAGATCCGCCGGTTTTGACACCGACATTGGTGCTTTAATTGAGAGTTCCTCTGTGTCGTCACCTATAGGCCCGATGGCTCCTTCGATCATCAACAACGACGCGGTCCAGTGGTGAGACTTTTCTCCCGAACAGATCTTCGTGATTCGGGCGGCTTAACCTGCGGCCAATTCACTTGGCCATCTGGAGCAGATCGAAGCTACGCCCCAGCCATCGAGTTAGATTTGGAAGCTTGAACTATACGATCGATATCCACGGAGACTTGATCTTCGACGGATTCGAGCCACAGCCTGCCGCCGCAGACCGCTCCTCGATGGGTACGATCTAGCTCTGCCGCCGAACAGTGCCCTGGAGGCCGCACCAGTGCCCGCTCCGACCCTTAATCCGGAGCCGGATTCTTCGATCGAGGACGAGTGGTTGGACACCGCCTCGGGGGCTACGATCTCAACGGCAATCGAGCCGAACTCCATCCTGTCGCTTTGGCGTCAGGACTTGTGGTGTCGGACTCCTCTCCGGACTCAACCTCTCATACCGCCAATCGAATCCGATTGGGCGCCGGTTATGGAGTTCATCGCCGCGAACATCTTTCAAAGACTCGCCCTTTGGCGACATCCTGATTTCACTAAAGTCTCTCTCTTTATCCGGAGAGCCTGGCCGGACTACGGACAGAAGGTTGGGATGCGGACGACGAAGAAATTCAACGCCCACCCACCACCCACTTTGTAGCCACTGCCGATGATTTAACCGACATGCTCGACTTCGACTCAAGACATCGACGGTATGGACGACGATGCCGGAGACGACCAAGACCCAAATACCAGGCAATCGGAAGGCCACCTCGTCATATGACATATACATGGTGGACATCCCAAAAGATGGGAATGGCGATGGAACAACGGAGGATGAGCCCTCCAAGAAACAACCCAAGCGCCAACGTCAGCAGCGCCGCTCTAAATCCCGCCACAGCAAAAACGGTGATTCCGACACGGGATATAATAACACCCCGGACAGTGCCGAAGACAACCCCCTCCAGCAGGACTCAGCGCAGGAGGAGGAAGAAGCAAGTCCGCACGACAGTGCGGCAGAAAGAGAGGTAGAAGACGATAACTATGCGCCTCCCTCCGAAGATGAGGCAAGCCTCGACGACGACGAATTTGTCGTGCCTGAGGACCCCACCGAACAGGAGCGTTTCAAACGCAGGCTTATGGCCACGACAAGCAGCCTCAAGAAAAAGCAGCAACAGCTTAGAGCTGACCAAGACCTGCTAGCTGACAGATGGACTGAAGTCCTTGCAGCCGAAGAGTATGAACTCGAACGCCCCTCCAAAAGCTACCCCAAACGCAGGCCGTTGCCTCGATCAGAGGAGGAAGCACCCAAGTCACCAGCGTACGACATGGCAGACCGGCCACCCCGTGGCCGCGATAGAGAGGCCTCTAGACCCTCCGTTCAAGCCGTACCCCGACGCCGTTCAAAAAGTACCAAGGCACGGGAAAACGTGCGGACTTAAGTAGATATATTGGAGGATAAGGCAAAACATACAAGATCGATTCCACGGATCGCGTGGCCCCACGACGCGTGATGATAACCGGCCACGCCGGATACAAAGAAACCCAGCCGGGCGAACACAAGAGACAAAGCTCATATGAGCTACGCCGTGATATAGCCTAATCTGAGGCGCCAAGACACCCACTATGCTTCACAGATGAAGTAATGGACCATCAAATCCTCGAGGGTTTCAAACCCGTAAACATCGAATCATACGATGGCACAACAGATCCTGCGGTTTGGATCGAGGACTACCTCCTCCATATCCACATGGCCCGCGGTGATGATCTACACGCCCATCTAATACCTCCCCTCAAGCTTAAAGGACCAGCTCGGCATTGGCTTAACAGCTTGCCACCAGAATCAATTGGTTGTTGGGAGGACCTGGAAGCCGCATTCCTTGATAACTTCCAGGGCACATATGTGCGACCACCAGACGCCGATGACCTTAGCCATATAATTCAGCAGCCATAAGAATCGGCCGGACAATTCTGGACACGGTGCCTAACCAAGAAAAATCAAATCGTTGACTGTCCGGATGCAGAGGCCCTTGCAGCCTTCAAACATAACATCCGCGACGAGTGGCTAGCCCGGCACCTACGACAGGAAAAGCCGAAATCCATGGCAGCCCTCACCACACTCATGACCCGCTTTTGCGCGGGAGAGGACATCTGGCTAGCTCGTAGTAACAACTTGACCAAAAACCCTGGTAGTTCGGATACCAAGGACAACAATGGCAGGTCGCGTCGCAACAAGAACAAGCGCCGCATTAACGGCGATAATGCTGAAGATACGGTAGTCAATGCCGGATTCAGAGGCTCTAAACCCGGTCAGCGGAAGAAGCCATTCAAAAGAAATACCCAAAGGTTCTGGCCCAACTTGGACCGAATACTCGATCGCTTGTGCGGATACATGGCACCCCGAAAAGCCAGCCAACCACACCGACAGGGATTGTTGTGTGTTCAAGCAATCCGGCAAGTTAAGTGCCGAACTCAATGACAAGGGGCTGCATAGCGATGACGAGGAAGAGCCCCGGCCGCCGAACAATAGAGGACAGAAGGGTTTCCCCCCACAAGTGCGGAGGGTGAACATGATATATGCAACCCACATACCCAAAAGGGAGCGGAAGCGTGCACTAAGGGACGTATATGCGATGGAGCCAGTCGCCCCGAAGTTCAACCCATGGTCTTCCTGCCGATCACCTTCGATCGAAGGGACCACCCCACTAGCATCCGTCACGGCGGTTTCGCCGCATTGGTTCTTGACCCAATTATTGACGGATTTCACCTCACCAGTCCCGATGGACGGCGCACAAAGAGCCTGAACCTGCTTTATCGGGATACAAGGCGCAAAATGGGCATAGACCCTCAAGGATTAAACCCACAAAGACGACCTTTAAAGGCGTAATACCAGGTGTAGAGGCCAATTGTACAGGCTCGGTTACACTCAAGTGGTCTTCGGATCCCGGATAACTTCCAAGCAAAGAGTTAATCTTTGACATAGTCCCGTTGCGGCGGCTATCATGCATCGCCGGACGAACCGCATTGCAAAGTTCAATGCGGTGCCGCACTATGCATACCTCAAGCTCAAGATGCCAGCCCTCGAGGAGTAATCACGGTCAATGGAAACATCAACGCCTTCTCGAACGGAGGAGCACACGGCGGCCTCGCGGGCGGAGGTGAAAAGGAGCCTCTCACAGCAATTCTCGAGTCCGCCACTAAACGTCCGGACAATGTCAAGCGCTACCGAGTAACCTACAACAAGACCGCCTAGCACGATCCAAGCATCGCGTAGCAATCCGCCCCAACCCCAGCCCTCGCGAAAATGCGGCCAAGATTACGCTGCATATAACTATGCTCTGGAAATACCATGGGCATAAGGGGAGGGGCACGACCACGGCACGCCCAGAATGCGGCTCAACCGCACGAGGGGCTCCCGATTGTGTCATTCTTTTTCTTTTTCCTTTTTTTTCTTCTTTCTCTCTTACTTTCAGGACTCTCTTCACCGGAAGCCCTGTCCGGCATTCGCGCCGAACTCACGATGCAATAGCCATGGAAGCAGAATACTGCGTCGAGTGTCCAGGTGGTCTCTACTACGAGCATTATACCTGTTTTACATACCATCCCGCAGCTTACCCCTGGAGGGGGACATGTTAAATAGTCCCATCCCTTGCTTATCGCACAATTTGTATCGCTCGCTTTTTATTTGCAGTTTCTTTTTAATAACCAATATATAGCTTTTGCCTATTATTGCATTCTTTCCTATTATATATGTTCATTTATGACATTGTGCAACCGTACAATTTGGTACAGCCAATACACCAGGGGCTTAAGTACCCCAAAATTATGGTGTGATAAGTCCGAACACTTTCACAAGTGTGGCACCCTGAACTTATAGCATTATATGCATCGGCTCCGAATCATGTCTTGGGTCAATAGTTGGGTTTGCCCGGCTCCCGTGTTTTGGTACCTTACGCCCGTTATATCGGCTAAGGTAGCACCGGAGAACCACCGCGATTGTGCCCCGGTTGAGCTGGGTTGAGCACCTCGGTGGAGAAAGCTAAACTGACCGTCATGATAGGGCGAGAGTCGGTCACTGCTCGAGAGGTTTTTCGGGTCCCTAAAGACTTATGCCGCTTAGAGCGAGGAACCGGAATTGTCCGCCAAGGCGTGGATAAGCGCCGAACTCGGTCTTCTGAATACTAGGGGCTTCGCCGAAATTTAAAATTATAGAATTCTATTGCTAAGTGAGAGTGTTCAACCATTATAAGTCCGGTTGCCTTGTTTGTTGCGTTGAGCACCTCCCTCGATGGACCCAAGAATGGGAACAAGATCGCTCAAGTTTATCCCGAACACCCCAGCACTCGTGGCATGGGGGTTGAAGCCAACGACTTGCCATCTCTCAGATTTGATAAACGGCCGCACAGAAGGTAATATTTTAAATTAACAAGCATTGCTTAGCGCATATGAACAAGTTTTCAGCGTACAGGATAACAAATGCGAGTCTATTCAAAAATTACATCTTTGGAGCACTCATCCGCTTATACGGCGGGCACCCTTCAGACGCCACATATTACATTTCGGGCGTATGATGCTCCTTGCCCTTCGGTGGCCCGTCCGTCACAAGCTTCTTCCCCATCCAGCTTGCCCGCACTTTAGCACGGGCAAGGGCCCGACGGGCAGCTTCAATGTAGACGGAGCGCTTGATGACTTCAATCCACGGACAAAGGCCCACCACCGCCGTGACTAGCCCAAAGTAGCTCCTATGCATGGCTTCCAATGGCCACACCAACTATGAGGCCCTTCATGGCCTGTTCGGCGACCTTGTGGAGCTCGACCACCGCTTCACCGGTCGCTTAGGGGCACCGGATGTCCGCCTCAAAGATATCGAGACCAGAACACCTTCTCCGTCGAGCTCCTCCTTGGCGCGGTAGAACGCGACAAAGATCTCGACACACTATGGGGCAGATCTGCGAATGCTCTGGAGAGCTCGAACTGGGTAAGTAATAGGTAATTCACTTTCACATGCTTGCTTTGCATAAAGAATGCCTTACCCGCCGCTATCTTCTTTAATGATTCAATTTCTTGGAGGGCTTTTTGGGCCTCGGCCTTAGCAGCTTTGGCCCTCTCAAGAGCCGAGGCAAGCTCGGACTCTCGGGTCTTCGAGTCACGCTCCAAACCCTCGTGTTTTTTCACGAGAGCCAGGAGCTCTTGCCGCACCTCCGCCAGCTGCGCCTCCCCCTTCTCTCGCTCGGTGCGCTCCGCGGCCGCCTTGCTTTCGGCCACGGACACCGCTTCCTTCAGGGTCGCCACCTCGTTCGTGGCCCCTGCAGTACGCATGTTATTCCTGTTATTTTTTGCAACCGAATCCTTTCTATAAGGTATTTCTTTAATAAGGTATTACTTACCTTCCTTGTCCTCGAGTTGCTTCTTGGCAAGGCCGAGCTCGTTCTCGGACCGCTCGAGGCTCTGCTTTAATGCATTGACCCCGCAACAAGGCGGGCAGAGGTCAAGAAAGACACCTGCATTCCCATATTGACATACTTATGTTAGACTCATGCGTATATCTTTTAGATCCTTAGTCCGGCTTTTCTTTCCGAACACCGAACTAAGCATCGTGGGCTACTGTCTATGCGGTATTATTTTTACATCTTCTAAACTTACCTCAAAGCCCGTTAGAAGGCTAAATGCAGCTTGTCAGCCCGCTCTTGGCGGACTGAACTTTCTGGATCACCACACTCATAACAGTGTGGTGCTCCTCCTCGATGAAGGCGCTGTTAAGCGCCTCCAGTAAGCTATCCGGTGCCTCCGGTTGGACGGAGGACACCGGCATCTTACCCTTCTTACGAAGGGGCCGCTTGCCGGACTTCGGAACCACTGAAGGTTCCGTTATGGAGTCCGGACAAGGGTCGGGCTTAGAGCCCCTGGGGGTCTCGCCCCCCACGCGCCTGGAGTCCGGGAGGTTGCCTTGCGATCCCTCCTGCGCCACCTCCTCTTGACCAGGCCCTCCTTGGGGCCCCACCTCGGCGTCGTCCGCAGCGTAAGGTGAGGAGGCGGCCGGTAGTGAAGTACTCTCCATTTCCGACGAACTCAGGGACCCGCTCATCGAAGGGCGAGCTCGCCCTTGGGCGGGCTGCATGATTGTTCGGCATTAGAGAACACTATGCAATGATAGAAAAGCCATGGGTATCCGGACACTTACGATCTCGCCAGGGGCTCGGCCCTTGTTAGCCATTCCTCCTCGTCGTTTTCGACGTTGGTGGAGAAGTCCGGAGGAAGGGTCCTTCCCTTCTTGGACCCTCCGGCCTCCCCAGTTGGGGTGGCCTTCCTTTTTTTCCCTCCCCCCGATGGGGGAGAGGCTTCTTTTTCCTCCTCCTCTTCCTCAGAGGAGGATTCCGCCTCAGGGTTGTCGCGTGATGAGTCCGACAGCCCCTGGCACCGGGAGCTCCTTCGAGTTCCCATGGCCTCCTTCTTGGCCTTCTTCTCCGTCACCACATGAGGTGCCCGAGCCAGCAGCCCCGTCAATCGGGCGTCCGCTGGGTCTTCTGGCAAAGGAGCCGGACAGTTAATCTGTCCATACTTCGTGAGCCAGTCCTGTCAAAGGTTAGTGAGTTTTAGATCCCGCATAGAGTCAAACTATGAAAAAAGAGTCCCATAAAAGGGTAGAATAACTTGCCTCGCTGGCTTGACGCAGCGAGCTGAATCCGCGATCTTTGTTAGCGGATGCGGGGGCTTCGGCGCCCTTGAACAGCACCTTCCAGGCATCTTCGTACGTAGTGTCGAAGAGCCGGCTCAAGGTCCGGTGCTGTGCCGGATCAAACTCCCACAAATTAAAGGCCCGTTGCTGGCATGGGAGAATCCGGCGGATGAGCATAACCTGGACTACATGGACAAGCTTGAGCTTCTTGTCCACCAGGTTTCGGACACAGGTTTGGAATCCGGTCAGCACTTCCGAATCACCCCACTTCAGGCCCGTCTCTTTCCATGATGTGAGCCGTGTGGGGGAGCCAGATCTGAATTCGGGGGCCGTCGCCCATTTGGATTCGCGCGGCTCGGTGATGTAGAACCACCCCGATTGCCACCCCTTTATTGTCTCCACGAAGGAGCCCTCGAGCCAAAGGACATTGGGCATCCTGCCCACCATAGCGCCTCAGCACGCTGCCTGTCGGCCGCCCACTATCTTCAGCTTGACGCTAAAGGTCTTCAACCATAAACCGAAGTGGGGTTGGATGCAGAGGAAGGCCTCGCACACGATGATAAACGTCAAGATATTGAGGATGAAGTTTGGGGCCAGATCGTGGAAATCTGTGCCATAGTAGAACATGAGCCCCGGACAAATGGGTGAAGTGGAAAACCTAGTCCATGGAGGAAGTGGGTGAGGAACACCACCCTCTCAAGGGGCCCGGGAGTGGGGATGAGCTGCCTTGTTGGGGAGACGACACGCAGCGATGTCGCCGGACAAGTATCCGGCCTCCCGCAGCTTTGTGATGTGCCCCTCCGTGACGGAGGAGGCCATCCACCTGCCTCCCGCTCCGGACATAGTTGGAGAAGGTTGAGGTGGGATGTGCGGACTTGGGCGCTGGAGCTCGAGTGCGCGGATATGGATGAGTAAAGGAGGAAGAAGGCGTAGGCTAAAAGGTGGATCCTTATCCCCTTATATGGACGGGCGAAGTTATGCGTCCCCCGCCAGCCTGGTAAAACTCGCTTATCTCCCAAGCGTCGTAATCAAGGGCGCGGATGGGTTACCCACGTCCGTATTGATGAGAATCCCGGAATAAGGGGGCACGATCTATGCTTTGATAAGACGTGCCAAGGAAACCGCCTCGCTAAACGCTACCGAGGTGGAACAAAGAAAAAGCGATTCATATAAAGACACGGCCGTGGTGTGATGTCACGCCGCGGAATACGCCAGCAGATCTGCGGCAAAAGTTAGTCTCTCTACGGTGGTATGTGGAACTTGTTTTGCGAGCGGACACTATCCCGGTGTTCAAAACCTTCTATGAAGTATTCGGAGGAGGAACCCGCCTTGCAATGTCAAGACAATATGCGCGCCGGACTCGTCATCATTGAAGCCTAGTTCGTGGACTACCGAGGGAGTCTTGGACTAGGGGTGTCTGGATAGCCGAACTATCATCTTTGGCCGGACTCCAAGACTATGAAGATACAAGATTGAAGACTTCGTCCCGTGTCCGGATGGGACTTTCCTTGGCATGGAAGGCAAGCTTGGCGATACGGATATGTAGATCTCCTACCATTGTAACCGACTCTGTGTAACCCTAACCCTATCCAGTGTCTATATAAACCGGAGGGTTTTAGTCCGTAGGACGAACAACAATCATACCATAGGCTAGCTTCTAGGGTTTAGCCTCCTTGATCTCGTGGTAGATCCACTCTTGTACTACCCATATCATCAATATTAATCAGCAGAGTAGGGTATTACCTCCATCGAGAGGGCCCGAACCTGGGTAAAAACATCGTGTCCCTTGTCTCCTGTTACCATCCGCCTAGACGCACAGTTCAGGATCCCCTACCCGAGATCCGCCGGTTTTGACACCGACAATGTTGTTTTATGTGCAGAAAACAAAAGTTCTCGGAATGACCTGAAACTCCACGGAACATCTTAGAAAAAATAATAAAAATCCTTGCCAAAGATGAAGACCAGGGGGCCCACACCCTGTCCACGAGGGTGGGGGGAGCTCCCCCCTCCTGGGCATGCCCCCCTACCTCGTGGGCCCCTTGGAGACCTTCCGACGCCAACTCCAACTCTATATATTGGCTTTCGGGGAGAAAAAAATCAGAAAGAAGAAATCATCAAGTTCTACGATACGGAGCCGCCGCCAAGCCCTAAAACCTCTCGGGAGGGCTGATTTGGAGTCCGTTTGGGGCTCCGGAGAGGGGGATTCGTCGCCGTCGACATCATCAACCATCCTCCATCACCAATTTCATGATGCTCACCGCCGTGCGTGAGTAATTCCATCGTAGGCTTGCTGGACGGTGATGGGTTGGATGAGATCTATCATGTAATCGAGTTAGTTTTGTTAGGGTTTGATCCCTAGTATCCACTATGTTCTAAGATTGATGTTGCTATGACTTTGCTATGCTTAATGCTTGTCACTAGGTCCCGAGTGCCATGATTTCAGATCTGAACCTATTATGTTTTCATGAATATATGTGTGTTCTTGATCCTATCTTGCAAGTCTATAGTCACCTATTATGTGTTATGATCCGACAACCCAAGTGACAATAATCGGGACACTTCTCGGTGATGACCATAGTTTGAGGAGTTCATGTATTCACTATGTGCTAATGCTTTGTTCCGGTTCTCTATTAAAAGGAGGCCTCAATATCCCTTAGTTTCCATTAGGACCCCGCTGCCACGGGAGGGTAGGACAAAAGATGTCATGCAAGTTCTTTTCCATAAGCACGTATGACTATATTCGGAATACATGCAATTACATTGATGAATTATAGCTAGTTCTGTGTCACCATATGTTATGACTGTTACATGATGAACCGCATCCGACATAATTATCCATCACCGATCCAATGCCTACGAGCTTTGCATATACTGGTTTACGCTTATTTACTTTCCCGTTGCTATTGTTACAATCACTACAAAATACAAAAAAAATATTACTTTCGCTTCCGTTACTCTTGTTACCGTTACGACTACTATCATACTACTTTGCTACTAAACACTTTGCTGCAGATATTAAGTTATCCAGGTGTGGCTGAATTGACAACTCAGTTGCTAATACTTGAGAATATTCTTTGACTCCCCTTGTGTCGAATCAATAAATTTGGGTTGAATACTCTACCCTCGAAAGCTGGTGCGATCCCCTATACTTGTGGGTTATCACTCGTTTACTATTTTGCAATTTTTACTTTCCAATCTATACAACAAAAAAATCAAAAATATTTACTTTACTATCTTTATTAGATCTCACTTTTGCGAGTGACCGTGAAGGGATTGACAACCCCTTTATCGTGTTGGTTGCAAGGTTCTTGATTGTTTGTGCAGGTACTAGGTGACTTGTGCGTTGTCTCCTACTGGGTTGATACCTTGGTTCTCAAAACTGAGGGAAATACTTAAAGCTACTCTGCTGCATCACCCTTTCCTATTCAAGGGAAAACCAACACATGCTCAAAAGGTAGAAGGTCCCTGCTGTCAGGTGGAGGAATCATTATTTTGCGCGTAATGAGGAGGCACTTCCTTGCTGCGGCCGTGGACCCAGCTGTCAGCCTCTCCACGTTTAGTACTCTTCCGATGGAAGTCGTTCCTTGGCCACATTGACCACGCTGCACCGAGAGCAGCAAGGCGGTGGACGACGGTGAGGACTAGGAAGGGGACGACGCGGAGCCAGGGAAGATGCGGCAGTGGATGCCCACGCAGAGAGGAGTACGAGGGTTGACTGGTTCGGCTGCGGTGTGATGCTGTCGTCGCCATAGAATAACAGGGGTTGTGGGTGAGTAGAGGGATGGCTTGGCCAGAGGTTGGAGTAGGGTGGGGTAGTCAGCCCTGTGCGGCAGCGGAGCCGGCCATGGGAGGCAGAAGCAGGCGGCACGACCAGCGCTGGTTTGGGCGGCTGGGGCAAGAAGACCAGAGGTTGAAGAAGCACTACGGCCATTGGATGGACATCGTACAACCACTGGAGCTAGAATCGTTCATATTGACTAAGTTGACAAATCCCTCCGTCCGCGTCAACTTAGTAGGCCCACAAGTCAGCCTCCCACTATGGTGGGTCCTAGCTAGCAGGGGAGTATTCATTTTTTTTGTGCGTAATAAGGAGGCACTTCCTTGCATGCGAAGATATAGCCGGTGGGTCCGAGCTGCCAGCAGGGGAACATTTTTTTCACAGAATACAGAGGCCCTTGCAGTGGGTCCTAGCTGTCAGGTGGAGGAATCATTATTTTGCGCATAATAAGGAGGCATTTCCTTGCGTGCGGCCGTGGACCCGACTGTCAGCCTCTCCACGTACAGTCCACTTCTGATGGATGTCATTCGTTGACCATGTTGACCACGCCACTCCGAGAGCACCAGGGCGGTGGACGACGGCGAGGCCTAGGAAGGGAATGACACGGAGCCAGGGAAGACTCGACAGTTGTTTCCCACGCGGAGGGGGGTATGAGGGTTTACTGGTTCGTCTGCCATCGCCGGAGAATAACAATAGGTGTGGGTCAGTAGAGGGATGGCTAGGCCAGCGATGGGAGTACGATGGGGCGGTGAGGCCTATGTCGCAGCACAGCTGGCCGTGGGTGGAGGGAGCAGGAAGTCTCGCCGGCGCTTGTTTGAGCAGTTGGAGCAGGAAGAGCAGAGATTGAAGAAGCACTACGGCCGTTGGATGGACATCAACCAGTCACTACTCTCATGTGTTGACTAAGTTGACATGATGTTGCGTGTGCATCAACCTTTTTTTTGAAAGCGTATGCGTCAACCTATAGTAGGCGCACAAGTCAGCCTCAAATGTGTGGAAAACAACATACAACCCATCTGCCATTATTTCCAATAATTTACAGCCCATTTGCTAATTCTGAAGGATTTCTTTGGAGCCCATATTCTCTTTGTTAGCATTACAACCCATATTGTGGCTATGGTTAAAAATTTGCATATTTCGATGCGTTCAACTGTTTTTAATCCTGAAATTTCGAGTCACATTCAAACTAATTTGAAAAATAAATTTATATAAATATACAATCCAAATAATTGTACACGCAGAAGAATCAATGGAATTTAAAATATTGAAATTAAAAAAATTGGAACTAATTCCCGATTTGATGTGTTTTAAAAATGTACAACCCATTTCTCATTACTGATAGCACATTTTCTGGGCAAGCCGAATGAAACTTTCCTCGTCTTGAAAGATTTGCAGCCCAGCAGGGCTGACAAAGCAAGTAGGCCTCGATTGGGTATATCTTTGAAAAAAGTAGAACTGGGCTAGCCATTTTCAGCAAGAAAAAAACACAACTGGGCTCATGATATGGTAACATAAATAAAACCCTGGCTAGATGTCTGGGTGGAACGACACCTATGGGATCACAAGAATCCCTACTACGGTTGCCGGGGCGCAGGGTTGCAAGAAGAGCAGGACCAAGAGTCAAAGACGAGGATCGTTTACCCAGGTTCGGGCTGCGAGGATGCGTAAAACCCTAGTCCTGCTTTGGTGGGTGTATTTCAGAGAGTTCTTGAGCTCTCGAACTAGCTGTGGTGAGTGCGTCGTTCCAAAGAGCTGAATCCTTCTCCAGTATGCCATGGGCCTCCTTTTATAGGCGAAAGGGGCTACCACAGTGGCATACAAGAGGTGGAAAGGTGTACAGTATTGCGAGCTTATCGTCAGACATGAGACAAGACGCATTTAATGTGCCGCTGAGGTGTCCCCTAGCTTTATCGGGGACGGGGGCGAGGCCCGTCCTGTCGGTCGCCGCTCCTCCTCGCTTCGACACGCGCCCTGGCCAGTGATGCGTGAGGCTCCATGTAAGCAGGCAGGCAGATGAGGTGGCGCGGTGGTAGGGTCTTCACGAAGATCAGCATGCCACCACGCAGGCGCTTGATGAGTTGGCCTGGAAGCCGCATGTTGCCACGCAGGTGCCTGCCCAACTGGTCGGGTTGGCGCTGCATGTGAACGGCAGTGGAGACTTGGCTGGTGCGGGCCTGGCAGTGGCCCTGTTGGCGTCTTCAGCGAGAGCCTTGCCGGGAGGGCCGGCAAGGGTCTTGCCGTGGCGTGCAGTCGTCCCCGGCAAGAATCTTGCCGGGGGTTTTGTGGCTCTCCTCGGTAAGGATCTTGCCGAGGATCGTTGTCTTCTAATCCTCATCTGATCTTGAATATGTCTTCACAAAGATCTTCATGCCACCACGCCCTGGCCCCACGTGATGTTGGAGACCATGGGCTCAAGGGTGGCTCGCTCTGTTGGTGTGGGGCGAGCTGCCCCGGCAAGGGTCTTGCCGGGGCTGCTGAGGCTACCCCGACAAGGGTCTTGCCGGGGGAACCTGCTTCATCCCTCTGCTCTTTGTGGTCTTGGTCTTGGTGTTGCTCTGGTTATGTTGGGCTTCGATCTTACCTTGGCTCACCTCCCCTGTTCTTCTTGGTGTGACCATGGGCGCGGCTCCGACTGCCCGTGCACAGGTAAAGGGGTACAAAAGTGTGCCCCTCCTTTTGTACACCGACACTAGACAGGTCACAGCCCCCGCACAGCCCCGTTGTTACCCTGATCCGTCTCTAAAACTAGTATAAATAACAACTGCTTGTTCATAAAAAAAAACAACTGCACGACCTGCTGGGTCCCTGGTGTCAGCTGCTCGTTGTGTATTCTCTCATTTATTGACTATGTTGACAATGGCGTGGGCCCCAGATGTCCAACCATCAGGAGGAACCATTTTTGGGCTTGTAATAACGAGGCACTTGCTTGTGTACTGCCATGACCCTTGTGGGCCCCTATTGTCATCCTCTCCAGGTACAGTCATCTCCTTGTTCCTCTCGGTTGTTGATTACGTTGACAACGCGAGAGGGCGGTGCACCGCGCACGATGAGCGAACCAAGGCGAGGCCTTGGATGGAACGAACAGGAGCTGTGGAAGATGCACCGGTCCAGTCGCAGGTGGATGGGAGTATGAGGGTTGACTGGTTCGGGTGCGGGTGCGTGTTGGGGCTGATGTCACCGGAGAATAACAGGACGTGTTGGGGAATAGAGGGAGGGCCTAGCCAACATTGGAGGGTATGGTAGGGCGGCGGAGGCACAGCCAGCCGTGGGAGGTGGGAGCAGGCGGAACCGACGAGGTGGTTTGGTTTGGGCGGGTGGAGGAAGAAGACAAGAGATAGAAGATACACGACGGATGTTGGATCTCAATCCAACGGTTGGTAGGAAGAATTGTTTGTTGACTAGCTGGTAAGTCGACACCACCTTGGATAGGCTTTTTCCTCGTGGGTCCCAAATGTCAGAATCCAAATCTTTCACGGTTATGCAGCCTTTCTTATGAAAATTTACAGCCCATTTGGTGTGCTAGTTCAAAATAAGTTTGTGGGTGCTGGTGGGGGCTAATCACTTGGGTTCTGTAATGCACAGTGAGATCAAGCAGCCGGCCAGAGTGATGTTATTTCCCTTGGTTGGGATTTGTTACAATATTTCACTCTTAATTAAACAAATGGCAAGCCATTTTCCTTGTTTCAAAGAAAGTATGACAGCCACAGCCGAGTTCAAAAGAGCAACAACATCAAACTCTGGCTTACAAACTATACAAAAGCACGAGGGTTAATTGTTCATCAGGGTTAGACAAAACCAGATTGAAAAGGGCAACAACATCTAACTCCAACACTGTTTTTGGCAGTCATAGTCAAATGGATCGGTCAGATCCATAGAATGAACATCCTGGGACATAAAATTTACTGGATTATGACCACAAGATGTTGTAAATAGAAGCCCGACTTGTTCAGAAGCTCTTTTGTCCATCTGAAACTCCTTTTTTGCTCTTCGACATACCCATCCATCAAAACCATCCTGCTGATAAACTTAAGCCTGATGGACAATAGTAACTTCGCATTCAGCAGGAAGAATATGACAAATCTAGTGTTTGCATGGTTGGCTACATATCATTCCAGCGTTATTGTCATCAATCGAATGTCATGAGAAGTGAGAAAATCACGGTGCTTACGAATCCATCGATTGGTTATAACTTTCTTACCCCGTCCTGTTGCCTAAATAGACATGAAGATTGAAAACAGTTAAGGTCTAAAAAAAGAGTGTCGAAAAAGAAACAACTGAACAGTTAATTCTAGTACACCATATGCGGGCTTCCAATGTGCTTGAAATTATCACCTTTATATACAACTTCTCTAGACATGGAAAGCATTGCTGCAAGCCGATAACCTTGTTCAGATCAAAACTATTCATTTGGATATATAAGATCTTGACAGAATCCAGCACCATTGATAGGCTATCCATGTAGAAACTCTTCATTGAGCATAGAACATAATATTAGTACAAAATGTGTAATCCAAGATGATATATAACTTATGTGCAGAAATTTAAAATGCAGCTTATGGTTACAAGTGTAGATGATAATATACAGTACCTGAAGAACTATGGAGACAAACACCATCTTGAAATGAGCACATAGATCATGTATTACACCCAAGGTCTCCAGTTTAGGCGCAGAGACGATGGTAATTTATGACGGTGAATAACTAGAATGAAGGATCAACCTTTGAAGTGAAGGGGCATCTTGGATGATGAGCTGCCTTCCGTCAAAAGAAATTCCAATTCTTAAAAGGTTAGGCGACTTTATTTGGAGACAACCGATTCTAACTGTGAAAACAAGCACCAAGCACTCTAGGGCAGGGCAGCTGGAGTGGATGATGCTGCGCAATGAGGCCTCTGATATACGAACCCGCACAAGTGATTTTTTTTGAGAAATGGGAGTCAAAGGTTTAGTACCAGATTATTTGGTAGGTAGCTACTACTTCCTGGGTCTGCGTTGGTTTTTCCCTTGAAGAGGAATGGGTGATGCAACAAAGTAGCATCAGCCTCCCGTGTTCTACTTCTCCTCGATGATGGCGGCGGACGCGGATGCGTTGGCCACCAACTCATCGCTCTCCACGCACCCGGCTTCTGTCTCTGCTTGCATTGTGCGGCCGCTGATGACCCACAAGTATAGGGGATCTATTGTAGTCCTTTCGATAAGTAAGAGTGCCGAACCGAACGAGGAGCAGAAGGAAATGACAAGCGGTTTTCAGCAAGGTATTCTCTACAAGCACTGAAATTATCGGTAACAGATCATATTGTGATAAGATAATTTGACGAGTAACAAGTAAAAAAATTAAACAAGGTGCAGCAAGGTGGCCCAATCCTTTTTGTAGTAAAGGACAAGACTGGACGAACTCTTATATAAAGCAAAGCGCTCCCGAGGACACATGGGCATTGTTGTCAAGTTAGTTTTCATCATGCTCATATGATTCACGTTCGTTACTTTGATAATTTGATATGTGGGTGGACCGGTGCTTGGGTGCTGCCCTTCCTTGGACAAGCCTCCCACTTATGATTAACCCCTCTCGCAAGCATCCGCAACTCTGAAAAGAAGTATGAAGGTAAACCTAACCATAGCATGAAACATATGGATCCAAATTAGCCCTTACGAGCAACGCATAAACTAGGGTTTAAGCTTACATCCTTTGTAGCAACCCATCATCTACTTATTACTTCCCAATGCCTTCCCCTAGGCCCAAATAATGGTGAAGTGTCATGTAGTCGATGTTCACATAACACCACTAGAAGAGAGACACCATACATCTCATCAAAATATCGAATGAATACCAAATTCACATGATTACTTATAACAAGACTTCTCCCATGTCCTCAGGAACAAATGTAACTACTCACAAAGCATATTCATGATGAAGATCGGAGGAGTATTAATTATCATTAAGGATCTGAAAATATAATCTTCCACCGGATAAACCAACTAGCATCAACTACAAGGAGTAGTCAACACTACTAGCAACCCATGGGTACCAATCTGAGGTTTTGAGACAAAGATCAGATAAAAGAGATGAACTAGGGTTTGAGAGGAGATGGTTCTGGTGAAGATGTTGATGAAGATTGACCCCCTCTCGATGAGAGGATCGTTGGTGATGACGATGGCTTCGATTTCCCCCTCCCGATGGGATGTTTCCCTAGCAGAACAACTCTGCCAAAGCCCTAGATTGGTTCTGCCTAGGTTCCACCTTGAAACGGCGGTGCTTCATCCCAAAAGCTTCCTTATGATTTTTTCTAGGTCAAAACACACCATATAGCAGAAGATGAGCATCGGAGGCCTGCCAGGGGGCCCATAAGGATGGGGGGCGCGCCCAAGGGGTAGGGCGCGCCCTCCACCCTTGTGGCTGGCTGGTGGCCACCTCTGGTATTTTATTTGCCCAATATTTTTCTATTCCAAAAATATTCTCCGTGAAATTTCAGGACTTTTGGAGTTGTGCAGAACAGGTCCCTAATATTTTCTCCTTTTCCAGTCCAGAATTCCAGCTGCCGGCATTCTCCCTCTTCATGTAAACCTTGTAAAATAAGAGAGAAAAGGCATAAGTATTGTGATATAATGTGTAATAACATCCCATAATGCAATAAATATCAATATAAAAGCATGATGCAAAATGGACATATTAGCCGCATGCATGGGAGTCTCGGCCACAAAAATAGGAGACGTGGTCGCAGACACGGGAGGCATAGTACGAGGCGGCGGCGTGGACAGCAACGATGACGCCGTGCTCCCCGCCGTGGAGCAGCTTGCCACTCCTCATTGAGCTAGCCTGGAGCGGCGAGTTGCTGAACTGCACGTCGGCTTGGGGCGGAAACTGGCTCTGTCGGTCGAGGGGAGGGAGGTGGATCAGCGAGCTGCATAGCTCGTACCCGGCTGGCTCGGCGGGCCACACAACCGGCTTGGATGCCAGATAAATACTCTTCGTAAGCCATTGCAAGAGTGGAGAAAATGGTGAAGGAGGAGATAGGGGAGCGGCGGATGAGTGCGATTCTTGGCCGACGTCTGGCCTCGTTTAAGTAGGCGACTAAATAGACGGCGGACGGGAGGAGCTCCGCCGGTGTTGTGTTTAATGCCGGCCCGGTCATGAAGGGACATGTGTCCTGAGTGGGTTTCTTGGGTTCCACATGGGTTTCATGGAGGCATTTGAATGTGGCAAGGAGGTGTGTTCAGCCGGGCCTGCAGTGAGCGGCGCCCTCGACTCTGACGTACGACACAGCGTTCAGTGTCAAAACCGGCGGATCTCGGGTAGGGGGTCCCGAGCTGTGCGTCTAAGGTCGATGGTAACAGGAGACAGGGGACACGATGTTTACCCAGGTTCGGGCCCTCTCTATGGAGGTAATACCCTACTTCCTTCTTGATTGATCTTGATGAATATGAGTATTACAAGAGTTGATCGACCACGAGATCATAATGGCTAAAACCCTAGAAGTCTAACCTGTGTGATTATGATTGTACCTATGGACTAAACACTCCGGTTTATATAGATACCGGAGGGGACTAGGGTTGTACAAAGTCGGTTACAGAGAAAGGAATCTTCATATCCGAACGCCAAGCTTGCCATCCACACCAAGGAGAGTCCCATCCGGACACGAGAGAGTCTTCTGTATTGTATCTTCACGGCCCATCAGTCCTGCCCATGTCCAACAGGCCGGACGTCCGAGGACCCCTTAATCCAGGACTCCCTCAACCGCGCCATTCTTCCACTGACACGTGGGTTCGTTGGGTACCTGGCGTGCATGTCAGTGACCCAACGCAGGCAGTGCATGGCAGAGGAGCTTTTGGTGGGCCAGGGTGGTCAGAAGCGGGCAGTTCATAAACCGATGATTGTTCATTGAGTGTGACGCCATCTATTTCATGTAGATAAGCCTACTATATAATGTAAGAGAATTTCAAAATTTTCATATATACGTTGATAGCCCGTTCGATACGTTGTGATTCATAAAGATCGCTGCAAACATCAATGTTCTGCTTATCACAGATAAGATTGATTAATACCCATAACAATCCATGTCCTTAACAAAGGGTGCATGCACGTATAGGTTGAGCGTGTGTCTTGCATAGTGTGCTATGTGCATGCAGGCGTTCAAATTTTCCGTGCGTGCATGTGTACGTTTCAGTGTTGCATGCATGTGTGCACGCATGCGCGTGTTCGTTAGTGCATGTGTACATGTCAGTGTTGCACGCCTGCATGCGTGGGTGTGTTCGTGTGAGTGTTGTGTGTGTGCATGTGTACGTGCGGGGTGAGGCTACACGTCAGTCGGCTGACTTTTTCATCTCTGGTCAATCGGTTTTCCATCCGTTGGATACGAAATCAAGGGCCTGCAGTTCATCTTCAACTTTCACCCCCTAAGCCACCAGCCACCACCGGCCCCCGCCGCCCTCGGCCGATGGAACTCCCGTGCCGCCTCGCCGCCCCGGCCATCCCTCTAGCCCCCCCTCCCCGCGCCGAGCTTTTTCTCCAGTGATCCCCACGCCACCGCCCCACCACCGCACCCCCCCACCACCGGCGACCACCGCCCCAACCCTGAACCCTAAGATAGATAGTGGGGTACCTCTCCGGCGAGCCCCCCACCCCTTGAAAATCGACTAACCCAAAAGTTGATTCAGTCGAGTGAAGTGTAGTTAAATCGGTACGTGTGAGTATTGCATGCATGCATGCGGGCATTGCGGGTGTGTTTGTGTGCATGTGTGATGAGTTTGTATTCACCACAATGGCTCGTGCGTGCGTGCAATTAAAATGGCCGGCTCAGCATATCGTCACAAGGCGATCCTTGTCCGCTATGGTTAGGGGGCGCGGGCTGCCAACCAGAGGACACTACAAAAAGAAGACACATCCGTGACATTTTGGGCCGAACGAATTTTTTTCTGTCATACATATGACACTTCTATGACGATAATTGTGACAAAACCCGGTATCATCATAGATGTGGTGGGCTCTACTTCTATGACAAAAATCATGACGAAAATGGGCTTTTCGTCTGGGCGGGCCGGAGACGCATTGCATGACATTCTTTGGGCCGTCCCATGACGGAAAAACCGTGGTAGAAGCGAGGGGAGGAAAATTTCGGGAGTTGCGGTTACGGTGGGAGGTCGGGGCGGAGCGATGCGCGTTTCTCTCGTGACGTCTTTGCGTGTGTGCGAGGCGTTGGCTCTAATCGAAGCCGAAGCGAGGCGTTGGGCTCTAATGAACCCGGCGATCGACCGCAGTTACACGTTATCGAACCCGAGCGATCGATCGATGGCTGTTAATCGAACCCAATGGAGCGATTCTTCGCCATCGCTGCTAATCAAGCCGATCGATGCCGCCTCGGGATGAATAGTGAGCGTTATGGGGGTGGATGAATAGTGAGCGATGGCGTTGCCTCCGGATGAACAAGAACCCGTGGTGTGGAGGGCTGGATGAACAGAGACGGTGGAGGGGTGGCCGTGGAGGGGTGGTCGAACAGACCCCGTGGTGTGGAGGGCTGGATGAACAGAGAAGCGGTGGAGGGGTGCCCGTGGAGGGTGGTTGAACAAGAGCCGGTGGAGTAGCACGCGGTGGAGGCTGGATGAACAGGAGCCCGTGGAGGCCGGAGGAGGTCGACGGTGGAGATGAACGGTATCCCGTGGAGTCCCGCTTTTGCGATACGCCACACCCCGCTTTCGACCGTAGAAGCGCTCCAACACAAGTCCGTTTTGTCCGTTTTGCAGTACGCCACACCCCTCCCGATCAACAGGGCCCCCGTTTCGACCGTAGGAGGTCCGTTTCCTCCGTTTTGCGGTACGCCACACCCCTCCCGATCAAGAGGACCCCCGTTTCGACCGTAGGAGGGCCGTTTCCTCCGTTTTGCGGTACGCCAGGCCCCTCCCGATCAACATGACCCTGTTTCGAATGTGGCCGGTCGAACACAAGGCCCTTTCGTCCTTTGTGCGGTACGCCAGGCCTCGTTTCCATCGCCTGTTCCGTCCAAGCCCTCCCGATGAACGCGATCACGCATTCCGTTCCGACCCAGCCGGTTGGCTCCCCATGAACATGACGACGACGCTGTTTCTCCGTTCCAATCCAGCCTTGTACGTATGCGCGATAGGCGTTAGAGACCCTGCCCGTATGTACGAACGTGGCCGTATTTTCTTTCTTGCACCCTCGCATGCGTGCGTGTACACATGCTACGTCGCGGCGCCTCTACATCTATGACACGTGCGCGCCTCTACATCGACTAGTATGTACGTACACGTTTGCGACCAGAATGACAACGCTACGTACGCTTCGACCAGGTGGGTCCCGACTGTCAGGCAGTTCCTTGCATGCGAAAATGTAGCTGGTGGGTCCCAGCAGTCAGAGGGGCGAATCGTTTTTTTTGCCCGAACAAACTTCCTTTGCATGCGAAGATGTAGCTGGTGGGTCCCAGCAGTCAGGGGGCGAATCGTTTTTTTTGCCCGGACGCACTTCCTTGCGTGCCAAGATGTAGCTGGTGGGTCCCTGTAGTCAGGGGGCGAATCGTTTTTCTTTTTTTTGCCCGGACGCACTTCCTTGCGTGCGAAGATGTAGCCAGTGGGTCCCAGGCGGTTAGGAAACGTTTTTTCGCGAAATCGGTGGCCCGTCCGATGGGTCCCGGTATCGGTGGAGGAATCATTATTTTCCGCGTAAAAAGGAGACACTTCCTTGCTGCGGCCGTGGACCCAGCTGTCAGCCTCTCCATGTATAGTCCACGTCCGATGGAAGTCATTCCTTGACCATGTTGACCATGTTGCGTCGAGCGCACCAGGGTGGTGGACGACGGCGAGGCCTAGGAAGGGGACGACGGGGAGCCGGGGAAGATGCGCGATGGAAGCCAAGGAGAGGAGAATCTGAGGTTCACCGGTTCGGCTGCGGTGTGTGGCTGCCGTCGCCGCAGGCCCGCCAGCGGTGGGAATAGTAGGGGCGATGAGGCCTCATGCAAAGACAGCCGCCACGGGAGGCAGGAGCATGCGGCACGACCGGCGCTGCTTTGGGCGGCTGGAGCAAGAACACCAGAGGTTGAAGAAGCACTACGGCCGTTGGATGGCCGTCGTACGGTCACTGGAGCTAGAATCGTTCATATTGACTAAAGTTGACAAAGGCCCCCGTCCCATTCAACTTAGTAGGCCCACAAGTCAGCCTCCCACCATGGTGGGTCCCAGCTAGCAGGGGGAGTATTCATTTTTTGTGCGTAATAAGGAGGCACTTCCGGTGGGTCCGATATGACAGCGCGGGGAATGTTTTTTCGCGAAATACGCTGGCCCGTCCGGTCGGTCCCGGCAATCAGGGGGGAAACGTTTTTTTCGTGAAATAAGGTGGCCCGTCCGATGGGTCCCTGCTGTCAGGTGGAGGAATAATTATTTTGCGCGTAATAAGGAGGCACTTCCTTGCGGCCGCCTGGACCCAGCTGTCAGCCTCTCCACGTACACTACTCTTCCGATGGAAGTCGGTCGTTGACCATGTTGACCACGCCGCACCGAGAGCACCAGGGCGGTGGTCTGGACGACGGTGAGGCCTAGGAAGGGGACGACGCGGAGCCAGGGAAGACGCGGCAGTGGTAGCCAGCGGAGAGGAGTCTGAGGTTCACTGGTTCGCTGCCGCCGCTGCAGAAAAACAGGGGTGTGGGTGAGTAGAGGGATGGCTCGCCAGCGGTGGGAGTAGTACGGGCGGTGAGGCCTCCATGGCATCACAGCCGCCACAGGAGGCAGGAGCACGCTGCACGACCGGGCGCTGGTTTGGGCGGCTGGGCAAGAAGATCGAGATCAAGAAGCATGATTGCCAAGTTAGATTGACATGTGGGTGAGTAGAGGGATGGCTAGAACAGCAGGTGTGGCCGTGTGGGTGAGTAGAGGGATGGCTAGGCCAGCGATGGGAATCTGATGGGGGCGGTGAGGCTGCTGGCAGCTTATAGCCGGGGAGGAGGAGGGAGGCAGCGATCTTGCCGGGCGCTTGTTTGAGCGGCAGGAGCAGGAAGAGCAGAGATTGAAGAAGCACGACGGCCGTTGGATGGACATCGTACGATCAATGGAGCTAGAATCGTTCATATTGACTAAGTTGACAAAGCCCTCTGTCCCCGTCAACTTAGTAGGCCCTAAGTCAGCCTCCCACCATGGTGGGTCCCAGCTAGCGTGGGGAGTATTCATTTTTCCGTATGCGTAATAAGGAGGCACTTCCGGTGGGTCCGAGCCGACAATGGGGGAACGTTTTTTCGCGAAATACGGTGGTCCGTCCGGTGGGTCCCAAAGATCGGCGGCAAATGTTTTTTCACGAAATACGGTGGCCCGTGACGGTGGGTCCACAGCGATGGGGAAACGTTTTCCGCGAAATCCGGTGGCCCGTCCGGCGGGTCCCTCGCTTGTGGAGGAATAATTATTTTGCGCATAATAAGGAGGCACTTCCTTGCGGCTGCCGTGGACCCAGCTGTCAGCCTCTCCATGTACAGTACTCTTTCGATGGAAGTTGGTTGTTGACCACATTGACCACGCCGCGCCGAGAGCACCAGGGCGGTGGACGACGGCGAGGCCTAGGAAGGGGACGACGCGGAGCCGGGGAAGATGCGGCAGTGGATGCCCACGCGGAGAGGAGTACGAGGGTTCACTGGTTCGGCTGCGGTGTGAGGCTGCCGTCGCCGCAGAATAACAGGGGGAGTGGGTGAGTGGAGGGAAGGCCTGGCCAGCCGTGGGAGTAGTATGGGGACGGTGAGGCCTCCGCGGTAGCACAGCCGGCCACGGGAGGCAGGAGCATGCGGCACGACCGACGCTGCTTTGGGCGGCTGGGGCAAGAGGACCAGAGGTTGAAGAAGCACTACGGCCGTTGGATGGACATCGTTGACCACGCCGCGCCGAGAGCACCAGGGCGGTGGACGACGGCGAGGCCTACGAAGGGAACGACAGGGAGCCGGCGAAGACACGACAGTGGCTGCCCACGCGGTGGAGAGTACGAGGGTTGACTGGTTCGGCTGCCGTCGCCGGAAAATAACAGGAGGTGTGGGTGAGTAGAGGGATAGACAGGCCAGGGATGCGAGTATGATGGGGCCGTGAGGCCTGCCTGGCAGCACTCCCGGCCACGGGAGGCGGAGCAAAGGCGTTCCGGGCGCTGGTTTGGGCGGCTGGGGCAGGAAAATCAGAGACTGAAGAAGCACGATTGCCGTTAGATTGACATCTAACGGTCTGACGCTGGTGGAGTCGATTGTTGACTAAGTTTCTTTTTTAAGAAACCTTGTGTACGCATGAACTTAGTAGGCCAACAAGTCAGCCTCCAAATCTGTGGCAGACAACATAAAGCCCATTTGCTATTTTTTACAATTTGCAGCCCATTTGCTATTTTTTATAATTTGCAGCCCATTTGCTAATTCTTAAGTAATCTATTACAGCCCATTTTCTGCCGGGACCACGGTCAAAAAGTTCAACCTTATTTTGCATATTTCGTGGAGTCCAAACTGGTGTAATCCGAAATGATAAACCTTTTTAAGAACTTATTAATTTGCCAAAATCGCTTTTGTTTTTGTAAGCAAATAAGACGTGGGACAATTGAGTTGGTTTAAGGAAAACCATTGGTAAAAAATAACCTTGGGTGGGAAAAACAACAAAAATAAGGATGTAAATATGAAAAGGGAATTTTATGTGTTTTCAATATAATGATACGTGTATATGAACTAGTAAAACTATAGGTAGAGATTAGAAAACGGATGTAGGACATGCGTTTCAAGAGGAAAATAGAACTGGGCTGTGTGTTTGATTAAGTAACAAAACTGCCTGCGGATGTTGTAAGACAAAATATAACTTATTTGGCGGGCGAGAGGCGATGAGATACCTGCTGGATCTTTGTGCCTCGTTGTCGTCATGGGCTGGGCCTGTTAAAAACAAAACCAACCCTGGTCAGTCTACAGCCCAGTTGAAACTTGCTCGACCTGAAAAAACAATATACATGCTCAATAAACGAGAGAATTCTGCAAGCACAGACTGATAACTGGGACGCAACACGGATATTGTTTTTTTATTGTGATAATAAGTGCATGCACTTGTTTCGAAAAAACTGCAGAACTGGGAATTCGAACGGCGGGTGCTTATGCTACCCATCAAATAAAAATCAGGTGCCTGAGAATTCATTTCGAAACAAATGATTCAGCTTTATATCCACGTCGACCCTCGGCATGATGGTTGGAAGCAAATGCAAGTTCATACCAAAAGATCGTTAACAACAATACCAACTTGCGGACGACAAGGTAGTACAACTACCAATACCAAACTACTCCTGGCCCTATTGTTCGTCTGGTAGAAAATCTTGCAGAGGACCAGCTCCCGCTCCTTCTCTTGCTCCAGGTCCCGATGTGGTACTAGTGCATCACCCAGTTGGTCCTCTGCTGGTCAAAGTTCTTGTTCTTGTGCAGCACCAGAACCTTTTTTGCTGCCCGTCTGCCGGCCTTTGACCATCACAGGCAAGGTATTGCTGGTCTTGTGCCACATCGCGTGCGTGCCGCACTCCGACTGTATCTTGCGACGCGTCCACGTGCCCCTTTTGAACGCCGTGGAATTGCGCTGGAAGAAATGCTTCCTTAGGCCACTCTGTGTGATACCTGTTGTATTGTGGAATACAGGTTTTAGTGTACCTAGTTGGCATTTTCATAACATCTTTGGCATGTTGCAGTCACTTGTTTCACTTTTTATTAACTGTCAAATTGTAATTGTTTCACCAGGTCTGCATCTAAAAAGAAAAATAGGGCTATAAAAAAAGGAATATGTTTGTGCAAGTAGACGGCCGATCGGTGTCTTACCTGGAAGTTTCTCAGGTTGGGTGTAGCATATGCCGTGCTTGCTGTCGATGGTTGGTATGAACAAATCGATGAGAGACTGAAATCTCGCACCGTCAACACTCACTTTGGCCTCAAGGTGCCCGATCAGCTCCTGATCCGTGGGATCGAACTTGACGCCAGCCGGCAGCACCGGCCAATCCTTCTTCGACTTGCATCGGTAATTCCAGTTATATGGTACTCAATGTATGACCAATCGACTGTTTTAAGTGAATGATGAAAGATTTTGACAGAGTAAAAACTCGCGCTTCTTCGACAGTTGTACGAGAGTAATTGCCATGCCGTTTTGCAAGGGCGCTTGTAAAAACTCTAAACTCTATTCTCCTCTTATTTAATGGATGAGCCAAATCTTTTGCCTCCGTTTCGGAAAAAAAAAGATTTCGACAGATAAGTGGTACTCCAAATCTGAAGTCCGGAATACCCGAACACGCATTTGGGATTCTTGTGTCACCTCACGCGGCGTGTTGTCACGCGTCAATTCAACGTGTGGACATGATGAATAATTTGACCGACGTATACTAGTACTGCTATTGTACTACTTACTAGTCGTATTTAGTGTCACAATTTATACATAGGTTTAACTAACAAGTACGCACTTGAAGCCTAACTGATATATATGTATATATATGGCTTCTCCACAACATCTCCATCATCATTATCAGTACATCCTACGGGGGTGAGTTAGGATGCACTTGATCCCAGGAAGGTATCTATCCTTCAAACAAGAGGATTGCTTCAAACTAACAACAATACATAATATCCAACAAAAGAGGGTCGTGCTACAGCAGCAGAATACATGGCTCAGTCTAGATATCAGCACGAATCAAGTTGTGCATATTTGCTGTTGGCATGAACCACATCGCCGCATGTCGGGTTTGCAAAAGCCATCCATCGCATGGAAGCCTGACGCCTTTCACACACTGAAGATTACCTGGCAACAAGCTGTGTCGACGAATCTCTGGATATGGTGATTCATGAAACCCATGGTATGATGTGTAAACACAGCCCCCCTCACGAATGGAAGTTGCATAGCACAGTAATCATCGCCGGTGATATGATCGATGATTTGCTGGATGATCGGATAATTGAGCCCGAGGAACAAGGAGTGGTTGCCGAGGCTATAAACCTGCCTCCAGTTGAATACGCCTGGCCCAACGGAGCTGGGATCTTTCTCGAACACGAAGCAGCCATAGCCATCAGTGTCATAACGCCCACGCATTGTACCGCATGTGGTTTGATATAATGGTTTGGTCAATTTGGTATGTGCGAATGAGCATCAAATGACCCATTGTCACTGAACGAAGCGATAAACCAGCACCCATCGGCTGGTATGATTCCAGTGTCCTGGAATCATGAAGGCCAAAGACATTTATGCTCTTGCAAAAATTCAAATTGGAGACGAAAAGGACAAAAATAAACAATCATGTTCAGAGTATGTGTGGAATTAAGGTTATTATAACAGTGACACATATCATAGACATAGAATTGCAATGTTGTGGTCATAATCATACCCCAAGTTAAAAAAATAAGCCAACGACTTTCATATTCTAGCAACATATCATGGTTCAAACATCATGTAACAATGAGAGGAAAACAGCTATGACAGCGCCTACTCATATTCTACCATAGCACTTACTACTACTATTCTCATATCAACTCTAAGCAATAACATGCATTGTTATAAAAATCTAGTAAACAAGAGTAACATATAGCAATCATGATGTTATGCTCATAATATGTATTCTAACAATCATTAGATGCCAATTGTTCTCATATCAACTCTAACAATAACATGTGTGGTCATAAAAATCTAGGAAATGAGAGGAACATATAGCAATGATGTGGTTATAGACATGCTATGCATTCTAAATTTGTAACAAATGAACAGGCAATCGTATTCATAAGGTAAAGATGAGATGAGATAGAACAATTACACGACGATAGATTCCACCAGTATATGCAGCCAATCTGTGCGTCGACCGCGTAAACGATCCCATCATGCACTATAGCATCAGACAGAAATGTTGCCTCAACAGGATTGATGATGAGCCATAACCATGTATGGCGATCGGATTCCAGATAGACTAATCCCATGTTGAACAAGGCAATGAGCTTGTAATCCATGTAGTCTTCGATGGTGTGGGCACTTCGCAGATTACAACTTTACGCAAGCAGAGGTCGAGCCAAAAGCTTGACGCGTCTCGTGCATAGTAGGCAGGAGTGTCCGGCGGGCCGCGAGGCTCGATGTCGGCGGTATCCAACGGTGGAAGGGTGATCTCTTGCTGGGTGTAGATATCCACGAGACGCCACGGACTACCGTTGTGGTGGATGAGGACGATCCAGTTGGCCTTCATGCCCACCCAGTAGTGGCCGCGCATGAAGGACAGGTGGACGGGTAGTGGTAGCATGTCGAGGGGCACCACGGCAACCTCCGTAGGATCGTCAAGTCGGTGTCTGGGCCACCTGTGAGGATCGGGCATCAGCAAGTAGGGTGTCTTGAAAAGAGTCGGCCGGTTGCAGACGAGTAGATGGTACAAAGACACCGAGCATGCGGCCATACGGACGGTGCTGAGTAGGTCCATACGACTACAGATCTGCTCCAAGAGAACATCGGGGAGGGAATTCCAATCATGACTCTGCGTGTCGGTCGGTTACGCCATTGGGGTTTTCGGTGCATGCTAGCTAGCGGGGAAGTGGATTCGGGTGAGCGAAGAAGCTTCTCCTCGTGTGGCGAGTAGTGAGCGGGGGATATGGTACGCCATGAGCTACCAAGGAAGATGGCGCTGGCGGCGAAAGCGGTGAGCGGGGTAAATGGTGTGCTGACTTGATGGGGAAGATAGGAGGAAGAAGAAGAGAGGAGGAAGAAGAGTGGAAGACGGGGAAGAAAGTGCATTAAATCTCAATTCTACTAGTACTACTACCAGGATATAGGCACCGGCCCTCCAGTGTAAATAGTTACACCGATGACATGTGGGTCTACCACAAGAGGGCCCATATGTCATTTAATGGAGGACAGTGCGTGGGCGTATTCTTGAGCGTGCTCTCTTGGCAAACATGATGGCGATCTTGGGTAAGGCTGATTTAGTAACACCAACACACTGGTTTAGCTTATTAATTACGTGTCCCATTTGCTGCAGCGTGTATTGTCACTTCACTGCGGAGACTAGTTGAATAGTTCTCTCTGGCCGAGATGGGGAATGATGGATCGCGAGGATTACCTTTCTATAGTATCCCTATGCCCCTACGCTCACTTCACTCATTTTGCTCCGTACCTAGTCACTTGTTGAAATCTGTAGAAAGACAAATACTCCGTATTTGGGAACAGAGGGAGGCTTTTACTCCGTACTGGAGTATTTGGGAACAGGGGGAGTATCACCATATGGAGGGAATAGAGGAAGTTTGAAATATGAACATGTCAATGGGAGGGAGTATGCCCCATGCATGCATGCATGCAACATGCAACACTCACACGTACTCCACATGGACGCATGCAACACTCACGCACCCCATGCGACACACAGCACACGACGCAACAGACACGCTCACGCTCAAGTGCTCAACCTACTCCCTACGTCCGTGAAAGACTGTACATTTAGAGATTTACACATTGACCAGGGTATAATTAACGCCCAAAAGTAGCAGACTTATGTGTGCATGCGACCATTGAGATAATAAGATTAAATGAAGGCCGTTGCATGCTGCAATTAAGGATAGACATGTAGCCTATACCTACAGCACAAGTTGGTGCATTAGTCAATCAATATCGATTTAGATTAAAGGCTAAATGCATTGGAAGTTTAGATGTACATCATGTACTACTAGTACACTCTTTGTTTTATAGCCGATGTACACTCTTTGTTGGAAGGCCGAGGGAGGACATGTGCATGCACTCACATACACAGCCAGGGCGGTTCGGGCGCAAGGGTTGGGCTCGTGTGGCGCATGCGTAAAGTTTTGTTTAACTGATTTCTTTGCTCCGCCAACTGACAGGTGGGACCCAGAAATCAGGTGACAATTTAACCAGTCAACAAAGTGCCACGTCGATTATGTGGCCGGTCAGTAGGGTGCAATACGGTGCTCTACGATGAGCTAGTGACCGTAAAGAGCGTATTGTTACATACGTTGACCGCCAGTGTATTTTTCTCGTTTCAAATTAAGCCATATTAATCGGAAAGGACGCAGTATGGACTACTACTAGTACTAGTACTGCTTTGATGTGTCCCGTCAACTCGCCGAACGAGGAGAAGCTTGCTTACTACGCCTCTCCCTCGCCCACGCGCGCGGTGGTTCGCAGGACGAGGAGAGGGTTTTCACTACAGCGTCCTCTCCCTCGCCCTCGCCCTCGCGGTGGACGTGCAGCAGTTCAATCAGTGTCAGATTGCCAGACGCATATTGTACTGTAGTATCATCATTGTTGGACCTTCCGAAGAGGCGAAGAGGCAAGTGCAAGGTTAACACGAGTACGAACTATTGAACCTCCCGAAGAGGCAAAGAGCCAAGCGCAAGGTTTTATAGGAGTTGTCGTCCTAGTAGGAGTGTACTACAACTATAGCAAACGATGCTACTGTATGATGCCGCCACGTCACCTATATCCAAAGCTGTGCCACCTTTTTTCTCAAAGAGCGTGTTGGAGCCCGTGCGACAACCACACAAGTTGCACGTACACATAACACATTTACTAGTAATAAATTCTAAAGGACAAATGCCAGTATGCCACACAAGTTCATCTCTCCAATTCATGTGATAAATTTGTGCACGACTAGTCTATATATATTCACAGCGCTACCGTTCACAATTACCGTACTCCACTTACACGTTATAGATGGGCTACATGCATGTCCTCCTCCGTGTTCCATCCCTGTGTGTTCTTCATGGATGGCACGATTCATAGCAGCGGGCAACGGAAATCATTGTCGCGGCTTTCTAGTCCGGTTCCACACGATGGAGACTCATCCAAGCTGAAGCGGCATAAATCAGGGATAGCGTGTCCCAGCATGTCGTTCATCCGGCGGTGCGCACTGAAGACACAACCATGCTTCATGAACGACAGGCCTTCCGTGTCGTGCACGGAAGGTGGCATCCGCTTCACAATGGGGTAGCTGTCCCCGATGAAAAGCGAGTACTCTCCAAGAGTGTTCCTCGGCACCCACGTAGCATCACGGGGTCGAACTTCGGCGCCGTTCATCCGGTACACGCGGCATCCCAGATCTGGACACATGGTGACGTACATAGTCAAGGTCCATGCATAATAATGTTGTGCTCAAATATGGCGGTCGATGTCTTGTGCAGCAAATAGTACTACTCGGTATAGAGGAAGTAAAATAACCGGCTTATTATATATAGCCACTCTTGGCTACATGGATGAGATAGTAAGACATGGAAAAACAAAAATGGTGGCAGCTAGTGGGTTCAAGTCTTCAAGGGCCCAGCTAGCTATACGCTGGCCCTCCAAGGTAAAAAGTACTCCTACTAGTAGTACTAAGTATACTACTAGTACAACAATGAAAGAGAAGGCGAGAGGGTTAAAAATGGAATACACGGTAGATGGTGACGGTCTGATCGTGGTAGATTGTGTGACCATGTTGCACATCAGTGGTACCATGGGTAACGACTGCTAAGATAGTTGATCCCAATATGCCAAAGTCAGCTACAAGGTTTCAGGTTAGACCAAATCGCGGATGCAAATGCACATCCAGGATCGGCGATCTTATTTTGACCGGGGATGACCGGTCCTCGCAAAATAATGGAGTACCGTTAGGGATGCAAATGATGGTTTGTGCATTCCGTTTGTAATCTCCCGTATCGTAGGATGGCAACCAGATGAAACAAGTCCCCTGGCTTGTCACCGCGAAGATGCGGCCTAGATGGCGCACGACGTCTTCGAACATGTAGGGGTACAAATCTGCCGCCGCCAAAATGCGCCAGCCTCTGCCGTTACTGCGTCTTGCATTGATGGCAATCCTTATGTCGAACACCGCGATGAGATAGTAATCGTCATAGCCGCGTCGCTTTGTCGGCGGGTCCGCAATTGCTATCTTCTTCAATCTCATGTAGGCATCATCATATGTATTCAAGCCCAGCCAGTCCGGAAGGCCGACCCAATAGTGGAGAAGGGGTCTACCGGAACGGCCGCCTTCTTGTGGATGTTGTGCAAAATGATGGTGGTATCCGCGGAGGTATGCAAGCCAATCTTTGTTGGCACCGACCCAGACCTATATATAATATGGTGGGTAGCGAAGAAATTACGGGATGGAAATGGAATAACTAAGTACTACATGATCAAACTCCATTACTGACCTGCTCATCGGACAAAATCCGACTACCTCTCAACGTCGGCAACTCTATTGGAGTCAACGTGCAACCATGGCCAGGGAGCGATGGACTGTTCGAAGGATTGTCCCATAGAAGAACCTTCTCCTCGAGGACGCATGGAAGACCAACAAGCATGGACCTTTCCCAAACCTGTTTAAGCAGCGTCTTGAAAAAGTTGGTGCAGGAAGCACCGAGTCTTCTTGGCGGTGAGGACGTCGGAGCGGCGTGCGATTTCTCCCAGAGGATCGTCATCCAAGGTCTCCCAGCCCCGACGAGGAGGAGAACCGCCTGGCGAATCCATGGGAGCAGCGACAAACTGCCTTCTCTTCGGGGGGAGGGGAACTGGCGAGGAGGATATAAGAGCGTAGTAACCGCAGGGCCTCGTCCCTTCCAACTGTAGATCGTTCCTCAGCGAAGGGGTGAGGCTATTATTTACTACTAGTACTAGCATTATGGAACGTTATGGGATTGCATTATACTGTAAATAATAGCACTAGTAAGAATTTATTGGCACTAGGTAGTAGTTTTTGGCGTGGATTAAGAAATTTTGGGTATGTTTTTGCCATTTTTTGTACACGCCAACTAGTGCCAAAAAACGTCTTACATTATGTGACGGAGGAGTACGTACTCGTACTGTAGTAGTACCAGTACTACTTTTCTCAACTACGAGTATTAGTGCGATGTACTGTACTTCTAGACTAGTCTAGTCTAGTATAGTGCACCAGTTTTGAACTCTTGAATCTCAGGGCCAAGGAGCTACAGTTGGAAGTGGAGGGTACTATCGTTCTCTAGAACCATCATTTGTACTATCAATGCAGGGGAAGTACACCTGCGTAGTGGCCTAGTGGGTACTCTCGGTGCTATATTCAGCCACTCCTCTCACGTAGGAGTAGCTGGCCTACTCAGCCGCTCCTCTCACGCACACACTAGCAGCCTATTTATCAGCGACGGTTACTGCGGTCTGCAGGGGCAGAACATTTGAGTTATTTGATACAGCGAGACTAGGCTTTTCGCTTCCATGTGTGGAGGTGTAATGGATCTCGTCGAACTTTGTTAGTAGTTCCTTCTTTATGAATGAGATGAAGCAAAGCTTTTGCCTCCGTTAAAAAAAACACGTCAAGAGGAATTTCTTTTATAGTAGAGCCGATAATGGAGTGAAGTCCATGCGTGCAGCGCCACAAGCTACAGAGTACTAGTAGTACATCAATTTACATAGGGTACAGAGCCATATTGCACAGTTCCCAATGCCCCGCCAAGCTTTTCCGGCTCCTCGGGCTTAATTGGGAGGCGCTAATTTAAATATGCTACTACTAGCTAATGAGGAAGCTGCAAGCGAGCTGCGGCTAGGGCGAGCACGCGAGCCACGGGATGCTGGGAAGGAAAACCCGTTCACGTGGCTAGGTTGTCCAGTGCACCCAGATTGTGGGGCCGCACGTCCGTTTGACTTCAAAACTCAAACTACCCGTGTAAAATATTGGCTCGCAGCGAAGTGTAGTACTAGTACTATTTAAAAAAAAGGCCGCCGTGCGTTCGGCCGGGATCGAACCCACAAAACGAGGTATACACTCCCGCGACCACTAGTAGTACTCGTTGGAGTACAACGCAACCTAGAATCGCCTTTTGTCGCTAGTAGCACGTACATTGTTCCTTACAAGAAACCCCTAATAATGCAAGAAACCACTAAAATGCCAAGAAACTACTACCACTTGCATATGTTGCAGACTTAAGATAAGACTACCTTATCAACCATTGTACATGCTCTTACCAACCAAAATCCTCGAGTGACCTCCTACCTCCGGCCCGTCCACCTATTCATCCTCGGCCATGGGACGCAGCTACCGCCGCCGGCAGAAGGCGGGGTCAAAACCGCCGGCGATGCGGAGCCCATGTTGCGGCATCGCGGGTGCCAGCTCCGTCCGGCGCTCGCGGCCGCTAGCTAGCCAAGATAGCTCCATCCAGCTGCTTGTCTGCAAGGTTTGCTAGCTAGATTGGCACGCAGCGGCAGCGGCTTGCGGCGCACAAGGCCAAAGCCAGCCATACGGCTCGGCGAAGGCCAGCGGCAGCTTGCTCGCTCGTGAGTCACGCTCGGGCCAGCCTGCCAACCTGCGGCGGAGGTGGCCAGCGGCGTCCGGCCCATCCCGGAGTGGCGGACAACTCGCTCATCACCGGCGCCACCGACGAACACGCATCAAGATCTTGTTTGAAGTGATGTTCAGGAAAAATAATGATTTGAGGGGGAATAACAGGATAGAAGGTCACATGTGGGTCCCTCGTGTCAACGGTCAAACAAAATGTGTTGGTTTAAGCTGCCTCGTCAGCACGAACGTGTGGGCCAACCCAGTCATAAATGGGTTTAAACGAACCTAATCGATAGGAGTACTAGGTAGTACGTAGTAGTTTTTGGCGTGGATTAAGAAATTTGGGGTATGTTTTTGCTATTTTTTGTACAATAGGTTCTTCCTAGGGCTGGTTGAAAGTGGTAGTTTTTTGTTAAATACTCAACATATTGTAAGTAGGTGCGAAAGTTAAGCTTTGGAAGCCAATAAGCAAGGCTAGTTACATAGTGCATATGTCTACATGATTGAAAGTAAATATCAACCATGAGTGACTAATATCTTGATGGAAAACTCGAAACTATGGAATACTAGAAAAAAAAATACATGGTTGGAAATACTAGCAATGTTCATGTCCGTTAACGAATCATAATTAGAATAATACTTATTCACAAACTTGGTACAAAACACCCTAATTTTGATATACATATGTATATTATGTTTCAATTATAATATATTCCTTGGGCTGTTTTGGTGAGGTCAGGGAGGGATGTGGTTGGTTTTAAGATACTAATTATGGGTTTTTTCTGCAAATTGGTAGACAAGTGGGATGTTGGTGAGAAAAGGCAACAACTTACCTCACAACCATTAGATGTAGATCTAATGGTCAGAAACGACGGATGGCAGACACACCAGCATCACCAACTTAGTCTTGTGTAGGAGTACTAGCAAGATCTGTGCATTAACGGAACATCAAGATGCATTTTTTTATAAAAAACACTTGTTGTGATTGACCCTTGCGGGAGTAATCCCATGTGTAAAAACTGATGATATCTCGAGAAATATGAGATAAGGTGAAGAGGAGTTGGGTGTGGTAGTGGTTGGTGGTCGGACTGAGCAGAGGCATGGGGATTGACGATGCCGGCAGCGGCCACTAGGCTAGTTTGTTCCAGAGGCTTCCTTTCTTAATTGCTTAACAATGAGGTTTGTTGGAGATAAGGATGAACGAGGGAAGGCCTTGTCTGCAAATGTGGAGAGGGGTGCGGGTATCTTTTAGTTTAATTCCATCCGTCAGATATAGATCATACGGTCTATATTGCAAGATGGCACACATACCATCATCACCAACTCGGTTTTTTATAAAAGAAGAAATATAAGTATGGAGATACAAACATATTATCGATACTTGCTTCCGTAAACTAGCATCTACATTCTATTCAACGCCTCGGCATGTGGGGCCTTAGCACAATGACTTCTCGATTGTGTAAAACAAAGATTTTCCCGTCGCCGACAAGGAGGGGGTGACGGCGGCGCGCTTTTTGGCTTGCTCTAGTCCTAGTAGTCATACTAGGTGGTCTAAGCACGTGTAGATTTATTCTTTTTCACGTCTCGTGTTCGCCGTACTGCCACGACTGTCGATGAGTAGACGATAAGTTATTCATTGTTGAGCGTGTTTGCGAGAGAGAGAGAGAGAGAGAGAGAGACAGGGTGCGTGTGCGATATTTTAGAGACTGAGGCAATGATAATGATTCTTTGTGTCTATGTGTGTGGAGGATAGAGAGAGACATGTACATGGGGCTTTGTGTTGTGTAACGTGGAGACACATATACATAATTAGAGAGTGAGTGTGTGAGATACACATGCGGACAAGGGGAGAGATGAGGATCCAGATAAATGGGTGTTTGTGCGTGTCTGTGTGTGTTTGTGCAGCGTTTGTGTGTGTGAGGGAGAGAGTGTATGTGGAGTAGAGAGACCACTGATGATGTAAACCTAGTATATGGGAAGGGGAATGGTGTGACATGTGTAGTAGCGAGATAGCACGGGTGCGGGCGGGGGGAGCAGACTATTTGGAAGAGACATCGAGTGTGTGTGTGGGAGAGGGGTGTGAGAGCGAGAGAAAGAGAGAGAGCTAGCGATGAGGAGAGAGAGAGAGAGACATAGAGACAGAGAGACAGAGAGAGAGAGTAAGAGAGGGGCGACAGAGGGGTCGTTTGTGTCCATAAATGGCGTATAGATAGGGAGACAATGTTGATGTTGTCCGAAATTGGCCTATGAACGGAGACGCAGGGTAAGCGAGTCATCGTGTGTGTGATAGGGACTTCATGAGAGATCTTGAATAGATGGTGTAGAGAACAATGTGCGAAATCGAGAACGATTATACATTAGGGAGCTATGCAAAGAGTCACGACATATATGTATACAGGGAAAGAGCTGGGGCGGGTCCGCATGTGGGTGAGATAGAAAGAGGAGAGTGGTGCACTAGGAGACAAAGTGTGCTTGTTTGCAGTGGGGGTGGTGTGTGAGGTGAGTGCGCGAGAACCACATAACTAGGGAGATAGAAGTTTGGGGGCGACGTTTTGTGTGTATGGGAAATATACACTCTACATAGTGTGTGTGCTTGGGTAAGAGAGATAGCGGGAGACCTAGAGAGTGAGGGAAGAGATGTGTGCATGCCAGGAGACAAAGTGATAGAGACCTATGTTGGGGTCCGGACTTTACAAGAGAGAGGGGTGTTAATGTGCTCGTGTGTTGGTGTCTGGGGGAGAGAACGACTTCTCTATGTGTGTGTGTGTGTGTGTGTGGTGGTGGTGGGGGGGGGTGACTTCAGATGAAGAGTGAGGTGTCTATATTTGAGGGACTTTAGTGTAATTGAGATATTGTGCACTCATGGTTGATCAATTTGTTTCACAGTTTGTACTATGAGATAACGATACTTTTGAACATGCATGATATACCTTGATGTACCAGAATTACAAACCTAATATTGGAATTTTGGAATTCGACTCCATCATTAGCTTTTGTAATTCATTTAAAAACGGAGGTACATTTTTAAGCCGGAATTTCGTGATTTCAAATTCATATATCAAACCTAGAGATATACACATACGGGCATGTTCAAACTTTATAATCATTCACTTCATTCATACACATACACATTTTTGCTTTTGTCATCGTATCTAGGATAAACACATTTGGAATATCATTTGAATTGGACCGTATGATGGTATTTGCTTGTAGTAGCTCAATGATCCATATTTGAATTGAATGGACAATCTAAGTTTCGAGTTGGAGACATTGATTTTCAAAACTTGCACATTTTTTTTTGCGTGCAAAAATAAACAAATGGTCGGCCATGATATCATAGTCGGCCGTACGAGAGCAGAATACTTATAATTTTAGGCGCCAAAAGCTTTCAAACTTCCCGCTCACATCGAAATATCACGCGCCCGAAAGTTTAGCCTGCGATATTCCTGTTTTACCCCTGCCACATGAACGGAAAAGGGCTGCTTTGGTAACTCCATTGTTTTCCCCTCTTTGCCCCCAACATTCTTTCCCAGAGCCCCTCCCCTTCCCCTCCCCGCCCCCCCAACCACGGCAAGCCGCCGAATCTAGTCCTCTGCCGCAGCGATGGACCTCACACCCCGCCGGATCTACCTTCCGCACCTTGGAACCCCCAACTGCCAACTCACGACTTCACCGGAGCCGCTTCAGCGATTGGCTTGTCCACCGCTCCAGATCTCCTTGACCGCCATCATGGTCCACCGCATCGGATCTGCTTAACCGGTGCCCTCGTCCACCACAACGTAGGCCCTTCACTGACTCCCTAGTCCGCCCCTTTGCTGGCCCTTCATACAAGCCCTCGTCCTCGGCAACAGATCCGCCTCTCCGAAAGCATCAGCATAACGCGCCGCCAAGCTTTCGTCCCTTTGACACGGACCCGCTCCACGGACGCCATATTCAACTCCACCGGCCCTGCTTTATCGACGCCGCAGCCTCATCAGGTTATTTCGATTTGTACTCCTTCGGTTTTTCTCTTTATCGTGCAACTGTTCACTTACCACAGATGAGCTTTCTTGTATGTCGACAGGCGCCGCAACCGTAGCACCGGAGCCACTTCAGCGACGGCGACAGCCGGCCCAAACTCAACCGCAACACGAGCACCATCGACGATCCTTAGCTATCAAGTATGACAACGATACCCATACGCCATCGAGAATCAGGTACTATCATCCAACGGCCGGCGCCTACGTTCACTTTCCTAGCATAAGCACCGCACCTTTGAATTTCTTCAGGGCATCATTCAGTTTTTCATGAGACGCGTTATTCTGCTTGCACCTGTAGGGCCATACTTACGGCGGTGAACATGTTACATGTGCTAAATTACATACCAAAGTGCACATATAGTTAATATGCTTTATTTTGTTACGATGCCACCTATTGGTTCCATCGTGGTTAATGTTCTCTATGCTTAATTACACATCAGCAAACTAGCATGTGGTTCCGCTGCTTTTTGTTTGTTTTACCCTACATTTTCTCGATGCTAGCTATTACATCACCGCTCCGAGCCTCATTCATTACTTGTTTGTGTGTTCTTGATCTTCCCAAGTTGCATGACTAATTTGATGCTTCTACTAATTATGGAGCTGCCAACCCCATCAAGCAAAATATTTGTTCTTTTGGGGCCGGCACCTCGAACAAGCATAAAAATAGACGGAAGCAGATATATTGTCGTGTATGCACACACCCTTCTTTCATTAGTTTAGATGAACCATTGATGATCAATTCGGACCCGGTGCATGCGACTAAAATTAATTTTACCTAAATAGATGGTGCAGAATAAACTACAACAACTAGATTTGCAACCACGGGATGTCGATTTATATTTTCAAAGAACATTGCAACAGCAGCTAGGCTTCACAAAGAATGCAGACGGTAAGCCAATGTGTTTTAGTACATGTGAAATGTAATGCGAGTGGGCTGCTTTCTTGGCTTGTGCCCTCAACGTGTAATCCTACCGAATTACAAATAGTTCAGTTGTCTGCTTTGTTGTATTGCTTGATTTGAATGCTTGTTTGTTGTTACGCTATACCTGAGTTGGCCAATATGTCAGCAGTGCCTGCTGTACTATCGTAAAAAAATGCATGCCTATTTCATTTGAGTCCTTAACTTTTCCTCTCAACTTCATCACAAGACTGTCTTCGTAGTTTATATGAGGCCACCTTTGTTAAGTGCTTTCTCAGATTATTTCAACTACTTAGATGCCTTGGCAACTTAAATATAGCAGTTGTACACTCCCTTTCAACTAGGGATGTCAATCGGGTCCCGCTTAATCCCGATTAAAGTCCACTAGTGGTATGATAGTTCGTAAGAGTTTTTGTTTTTGAGGAAAATGAACTAGGGAGGTAGCAAAAACTAACTAGATGGGACTGGCGGATGTCGTTTATTTGCCACTTACATCCCTAGTTTCATCTTACCATTTTAATTTCTTTTCGGTGATGTCGCTTGAACCATTCAAATATAGTTTGCCATGCTCGACAATAATTAATTCGTCCGTCGTTTACCATGTAAGCTTCTTGCTGGATCATACGATAACTATCTCTTACTTATGTCCAGTGAAACCTTTCGTGGATGCCGTTCACACTAGGACACAATGTACAACCCAGAATCTATTTGTGGAAGCGGTGAGCCATCCATGTTACCAGATGGTAGCAGTTCAGAGGCAACACCGCCGGAGAGCGCCTCGAGCATAGATATTATAGTGCTTGAGGCTCTACTAGAGGCAGAAAGAGATGGTGTGGCTGCCATGAATGAGGTAATCTTTATCTTGAGGCTTGAAATTACGGAATTAGCGGCACGCATTATGCAAGCAACCCAAGAATTTGAGGAAGTAAGAATGTTGCATTTGAAGACGGAGGAGGTCCTGCTGTTTCTGCTATCTGAAGCCCAAGGTAATCCCGGTTCTTCTTTAGATACCAGTTGAAATTGTCATTAGATTATTGTACTTGCATGTTGTGTCATGTCTCTTAATAGATTATGTTGCAAGACCCCCTATGTTGTCCGGAATTCCATGTTGTCCATGTGTTGTAATGATCCGAATTTTTTAGGCGAGGTAATCCTCACTACTTGTATGATTGACATAAGGTGAACTGTTTTTGGTGTGAGCATATTGTATTGGATGAAATAACTGTTTGGATCAGAGTGTATCCAACCTACTGAATTCGAAGATCACGACATTTCTAAATCATAATCATATATAAAGGTGGAATAAATCTTTGTTGTGGTGTTGAAGAAATAAATAACAAAATGTATAATTATCTGTGGATATTCGTAATCAAATACAAATTGGATTTGAATTTAGTTTGCCAGGTCCCAGGGCAAACGTGAATGCTACTTCTCCCAAGTTTTGAACGAAGCGGCTAAACACCCACTATAATTTGTGGGCTGCCCGAAGCAAGTGTTTGCGAGATGGAAATTATTGTCTACCCCTGACACTGAGTACATCCTTATCGACCGGATTTACACTGCTGTCGATAGGGGTAGACTAGTAACTTCAATCAGACGTGACACGACGGCCTCTGAGCCCATTCAGACACGGTGGGCACCAAACGTGGGCGGCAAAACACATTTGATTCAAGCTCGTCCGAAAGACATGTGTCTCTTCCTCCATTTACCCATTCATACACGGTGGACGGCAAAACAAACTCTCCTCCTCCGAAATCGATGTAGGCTAATATTTTAAATAAGGGCAGATGTGTAACTTTCATCAGACGTGACACAACCGCCCTGCCTGTCAGCCCCATTCATACACCGTGGGCGTCAACCGTGGGCGGCAAAACACTCTCTCCTCGCCCGAAATAGTTACCGGCAAATATTTGGGAGATGCGAGATTACCGTCCTATCCCCAGCCGACGCGATGTCCGAAATTTTAAACGGGGATAAGTTCAGAACTTTCCCCCATTTCGTAGAAGCGTCCCAAAGTTTGAGATCCCCTCCCTCCATTTCCCCATTCATACACCATCGGTGACACGACAACCTCCATCATCGCGGCCAGCCTCCTCCGTCCGCCACCCCATCCTCCACCTTGCCGGAGCCGCTACCCCTACCCGTTGTCCATCGCAAGAGATGGACGTCTCTCATCTACGGCTGGACCAGGATCCTTTCATCGCCTCCTCTCGCTTCATCGGGCGCGTCGTCCACCTTGCCGTTGCCGCTCCTACGACCGCCTCGCCCACGACAACAGGATATATCCCCGACCCGCCGCCTCGCCGCCTAAAGTCTTCTTCCCCGCCGACAGCCATCGCACCCGCAACACCCTCAACGTATCAGCATAGGCCTATACGGCGTCGCAAGATAGGTGGTACTCTTCCATATGTGCTTAAGTTATTGATCTCACCCGGAAAATAGATCGTAATTTGTTTACTGTACTTTTCTTGTCCGTACCAAATCGTAGTGGCTAGTTGAAAGCAAACATTGGTTGCGTTGTAGCTTTGTCCGGTTTGCACCATCAGATCCACCATGGCACGGGCACTATACTCGTAAAGCTTATGGTTTCCCCCCTTTATATTCACTACCATCATCGTAGGTGCTTCGTGTCGTGCTAGCACTGCTCGTCAAGACCTCAACCCAAAGCTTACGTGTTGAAATACGAATCTGATATGATGCTCATATCACTAAAACAGAGAACGTTTAATTGGTCACCTAATGTTCCTATATTCGTTTCGAAAAGCATGTGCGCCACCCACTGGTCCAGCTAGTTTCACTTTCCTGATTTTTCTCTTGATGCTTAGGGTTTCCCCTTTTATCTACTCTACTATGATCTGCGTAGGTGCTTTCTCGTCAGACCGGCATTACTCCACCCTTCAAGCTAAACAACACAACACTCGAATTCAAAAGCTTAGTTGTTCAAATATGATTGTGATATGATCGATATTAGTTAACCGACACATTTAATTGGTTAGCTAAAGGTCCCACTTGAGTTTCCAAATGCATGTCGCGACATATAGAGAGGCAACATAATTGCATTTCTTTGTCACTTGTTGACCGTACTTTCTTGTCCATACCAAATCTTAGTTGTTATTTCAAAGCAAACATCGGTTGCTAAGTACCCTTTGCACGGTTTGCAGCTTCAGATCTGCCATCCCACTGCCACGCTCAACACTGTACTCATCATGCTTATGTTTTCCCCATTTTATGATGACCACAATAAGCCTACGTGGTTCGTGTCGTAAGTAATAGCATGCGCCACTCATCAAGCTAAACAAGCTTAGTTGTACAAATTCATGTCTGATATTATTGCTGATATTAGTAAAACTGAGAGATGTTTAATTGGTGAGCTAAATGTTCCTACTTTAGTTTTCAAATGCATGTGAGCCACATATGGAGAGACCAGAAAGAATAGCATTTCTCTGTGCGCTCTGGTTCATCATGGGTGGCCAACCGACATAGTATTGAAAGACTTGTAATATCTTCAATCTGCTTGCTCTTCTGCTCTTCTTTAAGATGATACTCTTCTCTTGCGATTATTTGGTCAGGTCGAGTTGTTCTCTCTTAGTATATTTTGAATCTGTGAGGTCAGGTCGACTTGTTCTTCTTTACTATATGTTGAAGCTATCATCTGCGAAGTGTCATCACTTCTGGAGCTCTCATATTTTGAGTAGTAGGCCACATTATATTAATGCACACAACAAATTACAGCATGCATGTCATCTTTTAAAAGAATTACAGAGATATCACAAAGGGGTTTACACGGAGGCAGTATTGGATTAGAATCACTTCTGCATTACAAAGAAAATCTCACTTGTTTTTATGTTTTCATGCATGTCAGATATTGAACATTATCAAAATGAATATGAGAATGGGCGCATGAGAGGAATATTGCGGAACGATCCACTGGCTAACGAACTTGGCATGGTGGAGGATGGCCTATCTTATTCACCCATCAAGGTGCTTGCTCTAGCTTTCCAAAGTTGTATTGGTCGCACATATTTTGCATCTGACCTATTGCATTACTTCTATTTTGTTACACCATCTACTTAGTTTAAGCATCATATATGATTATATGCCATACCTATCCATTTTCTGTACCTATTCCATGTGTCGTCACACTATCTTTTTCCAGTCAAATGTTGTTCTTTCGTAATAGATGTCCAAAAGGAAGAGAGTGAGTGCAGATCCTCAAGGAGTACAAACTATGTATTTGGAAAAGGTAGTGATACTGTTAAATCAGATAGATCAGCAGACCACGTAAAAACACATGCCTAATCTGTACCACACTTTACCCCTACTCCAAAGGGCCAAACCCCTATAAGAACTGCTGGGAGCCCAGCGTCAGGTATTGTCTATGATATCAATTCAAAATTTGAACTCCTAAATTTCTGCTTGTGCCCTTACCTTCTCTCTTGTATGAAAACTAATTTCAGATGAATCTCCTTGCTCAAAGGATCATACAATCTCAAAACAATACTGGGCTCTGCATTGCTCTCGTCAGTACCTCTCTGCCTTTTTCCTTGTAACGTTGTACTTAATTAATTGCTATTTGATTATGTATCATCAGTCTTCACCTGAGCTTCATTATCCTCTGTTTCTTCCAATATTATTTGAGCTATATTTACTCTTTGCAAATTGTAGAATAATGGCAACGCTTATAAAGAATTTTCTTTGGGGAATTTATTGAATTATCCTTCCATCAACATGGAGAAGGGCTTTGTCCAGCCCGTGTTAACATGTAATGTAAGTTCATCCTTCTCAAGCCTTCAAACTTTGTTCTAGTATAGATTTGGATAGGCATCATTTCCTCCACTGCTGTTTGCTTTGCTGTTTACATCTGATTGGATGTTTGCAACAACTACTAGTTCCAAATTGTAGTTGTAAAAACATGTTCCTTGTGCAGAACAGATCCATTTATTTGCTTATATAATTGTGAAACCTGTTACGTGTCTCCTTGTTTCTCTTCGTAGTCGTATCTCTTACGCCAGGCAGTAACTTTAGGGAAGATAGTGAGCCAAACCATCTTGTGGACGGTGAGATGACCCCAAGGTCTGTCTTGATGAAGACAAGTGAGTTGAAGCTACTCACCGGCAGGTGTGAGACAACCTCTGCGATCATTGCCTCGATCGGTTTGACTTCTTGGTCTCAACTTAAAGCAGAAAGGCTTGCTTTAGCTCAGCTCCGACTTGAAGTCAAAGATGCAATGAAGATGTCAGAGGACTGCCGTGCGCACCATCAAGCCTTAAATCTAGTGTTGATGCATCTATCATTGACACAACTGAGGTCTACTCAGCTTCTTGACTATTTGGGGGCCCTTCTGCCTGTGCCTAGTGCCTTACAAGTGCTCTCAGTTTTGTATATTCTTTTGTCGGCGCGTTTATTTGCACTGGTGGCGAACTTTGATGCCCAGTGGATGTAATATGTGATAGCCTAGCGTAAGTTGCTTGCTTATTTATTTCCTTGTTGTCTTGTTTATTTGTTTGCTTGTAGTCATTGCAGTTCTTTTTCCACGGTTAGCTAGTGGCTGCAATAACCTATTTTCTAAAACTAGGCTACAATAACTATGGGCTAATATTCTTGTAGTGACACTTTGGGCCTCCTACCGTCAGAAAGCGATGGGCCTTCTATGGGTCAGAGAAACAATGGGCCTTCTAAGGGTCAGAGAAACAATGGGTTTTCTAAGGGCCGTAGAAACAATGGGCTTTCTACGGGCCGTATAATCAATGGGCCTTATACGGGCAGTATGATAACATGGGCCAATAACAGGCTGCATTATGGCCGTAAACAGGCTAGAGTTGGAATCGTCCGTTCATGGGCCGACCATAACGGGCCATCAATAGGCCGTATTTCATGACGCTATGAAAACGGCCCAACGTATTAACGGACCACAAACGGGCCGACTATAACCATGGGCTGGATTTGGCCCACAAGCAGAAAATGACAGTAACGGTCCGTAAGTAAACGAATGCTAGAAATGAGCCCAGGAATAAATGGGCTCCGAGAAGGCCGAAAGATAACATGGGCTGGAAACAGCCCAACGGAATAACGGGCCGTTAATGGGTATAAAGTGATACACTGTTCATTACGGGCCAGTTTCACCACGTGCCGTTAATGGGTGTAAAGTGATACACTATTCATTACGGGCCTGTTTCACCACGGGCCGTTAATAGGCTAAGAGTTACATAGGGCCTCATATGGGCCGAAAGACGTCATGGGCCATACATGGGCCAGAAGTGAAAATGGGCTGGAATCATATTGGGTGGCCCAGATGATGCTATTGGGCCTAATTCGGATAGGGCGTAACGGGCCTTGGTTTAGCGGGCTGTAAATGGGCTATATGCGAACAGGCCGTTAACAGGCTTTCCATGGGCCGGGCCGCCACATTTTGACCAAGAAACGGGCCGGCCTTTTCATAGGAATGGGCCTCTGCTAATGCGTACACGTGTCGACGTATCATAGGCGCTTCTTCGTCCAATGAGTGGATGACATTGTGACGCCGGATAATTAGGCTACTGATAATCCCGTTAATGATGCCACGTCACCTACATCGTAGTTAATCTCGGGTTAGTTCAAAAACCGATTCAAAATTCAAATTCAAAATCAAGTCAAACAATAAAAGTTTTCAAATGTCAAAAATTAAATGCTCTAAAGTTGACAAATAAATCCTAAGTAATTATGGTGGTGAACCACATTTTTATAATATGATTAGATGCACTAAGTGAAATAAAACAAGAGCAAAACAATTAATTAAATGTCCTTTTGCAATTAATAAAATGTTAAGATATTTTATCTAGTTACCCAAAATTAATGGGGCAGTAGCGTAACTTTAATACTAAATTAGGACTTGCTTTTATATTTTATAAAACTATAGTAAATAGAAAGTAAAATAAAACCGTAAAAGGGAAATAAACAAAATCAAACAAAAGCAAAAGAAGGAAAGTTCCCCCTCCACTTGGCCGAATGGCCCAACTGGCCATCCATGCCAAGGCCCACCCCATCCCACCTTATCCCCACCTGACCGAAACCCTAACCCACGCGCTCCCACTTCCCCCCACGTCGCCACTCCCTCTCCCCTTCACGATCCAATCTGGATCGGGGATGAGAAACCCCCGCTCCCCTTGCTCCTCGCCCCCTTTGCCCGATCTGGATCGAGGCACGGCGCCCTGACCCCGTCGCCGATCCCTGTCGCCTCGACGCCGCCCCAATGACTCCGCCCCGCCACGGCCCCCATCACCGCGCGCCCGCGCCGTCCCGCACCCGACGCGCCCGCGACCGTGCCTCGACGCCAGCGCTCATCGCCGCCCGGGACCACCTCGCCGATCCGTCGCCGCCTCCCGTCCTCGCTTCTTCCCGATCCAGAACTGGATCGGGCACGCCCGACTCCGGGACGTCCCGGCGCCATCGTGCCGACTGACCCAGACGCCGCCCGACTGCGTTGTCACCGCTGCCCGAGGTCCTCGCCGGAGGTCACGACGTCGGAGCCACCCTGCCGGCCTGCTTCCTCTTCGTCGCGACGTCCCCGTCCTCCTCCTCAACCCCCACTGCCCCGTCCCCTACACTCCCTCGGTGAGGCCCCGGCCTCCTCTTCTCCCTCCCGTCACCGTTCCGTCGCGCCGTCTGGATCACCGTACGCCGCCATGGCCACCGCGCCCGCTTGCGGAGCGCTCCCGCGCCCCTGCCTTCGCCGTTCCTCTCACACGCCCCGTATTCTCCTTAGCGCCCTCCCCATGTGGCCGCACGCCCCGCCGCGGCCTCGTCCCCTTGCCGCCCGCGCCCCATACAGTTCTGCGGCGAGCACTTGTGTGCCGCCCCCTCTGCTTTCGCCGTTCTTGGGGCGCTTCGCCGGCCGCGGCCCGGTGGCACCTGCTGCTTCCCGTCGGCGTCCCCTCCGATGACCACCCGACCTCGCTGGCCTCGTCCCTTGGCGCCACAGGCGTGCCCATTGGGTCGTGCCGAAATAAATCGCCGCCACCCATTAGGCCCTGGGCCACTAGACAACAGGGCCCAGCCCCTGGAACATTTTATTAAAAAAAGAAGAAAATAATTTTAAAAAAGGTAATAATAATAATAATGTTAATTAATTAATTAAGTAGTTATTAACTTAATTAATCCTAATTAGATTAACCTAATCACTTAGGTTAGTTAATTAATGTGTTAGGTTAGTTAAAAGTCAATGACAGCTCGGACCCACACGTCAAATTGACCAGTCAACACCCTGTTGACTGCTGACGTCATGATGACGTCAGTAAGCACTATTCTGGATAATTTGATTTAAAATAACTAAATAAATCTTAAAAATGATTTAAATCTTTTTAAATTTAATATAAAATAAACCGTAGCTTGGATGGAAGAACTTTGTACATGAAAGTTGCTCAGAACGACGAGACGAATACGGATACTCAGCCCGTTCGTCCGCCACACATCCCTAGCATAGCAAACACGCAACTTTCCCCCTCCGGTTCATCTGTCCGAAAACGCGAAACGTCGGGGATACTTTCCCGGATGTTTCCCCCTTCGCCGGTGTCACCTACCACTACGTTAGGTCACCCCTAGCACCGCATATTGCCGCGTCTTGCTTTGTGTCACATTTGATTGCTCTGTTATTTATTGTGTTCCCCCTCCGTTACTTCTTTACGGTAGACGTTGAGACCGGTGCAGATGTCCGTGTGTTCGACTACACCGAAGATGACCCCTCCTTGCCAGAGCAACCAGGAAAGCCCCCCCTTGATTACCAGATATCGCCTATTCTCTTCTATACTGCTTGCATTAGAGTAGTGTAGCATGTTACTGCTTTTCGTTAATCCTATACTGCTGCATAGCCTGTCTTTGATACTACTATTGTTACCTTTTACCTGCTATCCTACTGCTTAGTATAGGATGCTAGTGTTCCATTAGTGGCCCTACACTCTTGTCCGTCTGCCATGCTATACTACTGGGTCGTGATCACTTCGGGAGGTGATCACGGGCATATACTATATACCTTACACTGTTACATTACCTGTGATACTGTTCGGAGATGGGGCTGAAGGGGCAGGTGGTTCCACCCAGGTAGTGGTGGGCCTGGGTTCCTGACGGCCCCCAACTGTTACTTTGTGGCGGAGCGACAGGGCAGGTTGAGACCACCTAGGAGAGAGGTGGGCCTGGCCCTGTTCGGCATTCGCGGATACTTAACACACTTAACGAGATCTTGGTATTTGATCTGAGTTGGGTCGTTGACCTTATACGCACTAACCGCCACGTGGGACAAGATATGGGCAACCGGCGTCGTGGTATCGTACCGGCACTTCGTGACGTCGGCGGCGCGCGCGCCGATTGGACTGGAACGCTCGCTAGGCTAGGTTCTGCTTCCGTCCGCCCACGCATAGCGATGCATGTGTGCTAAGGCGATGGGCTCGCACTGTGCGCTTAGGTTTAGACCGGCGTCTTGACCTCTTTGTTGTGCCTAGGTGGGGCTGCGGCGTGTTGATCTTCCACGGCGGGCATGACCCGAAAAAGTGTGTCCGGCCAAATGGGATCGGCGTGTCGGGTTATGTGGTGCACCCCTGCAGGGAAGTTAATCTATTCGAATAGTCGTGATCTTCGGTAACAGGACGACTTGGAGTTGTACCTTGACCTTATGACAACTAGAACTGGATACTTAATAAAACACACCCTTCCAAGTTCCAGATACAACCCGGTGGTCGCTCTCTAATGTGGCTACGAGGAGAGGATCGCGGGTAGGATTATGCTATGTGATGCTACTTGGAGGACTTGATCTACTCTCTTCTACATGCTACAAGACGGAGGCTGCCGAAGCGTAGTCTTGACTGTGATTAGCTATCCCTCTTATTACGGCATTACTGCAGTTCAGTCCACGGATATGGCCCTTTACACATATACCCATGCATATGTAGTGTAGCTCCTTGCTTGCGAGTACTTTGGATGAGTACTCACAGTTGCTTTTCTTCCTCTTTTCCCCCTTTTCCCTTCTACCTGGTTGTCGCAACCAGATGCTGGAGCCCAGGAGCTTGATGCCACCGTCGATGACGACTCCTACTACACCAGAGGTGCCTACTACTACGTGCAGGCCGCTGATGACGACCAGGAGTAGTTAGGAGGATCCCATGCAGGAGGCCTGCGCCTCTTTCGATCTGTATCCCAGTTTGTGCTAGCCATCTTATGGCAACTTGTTTAACTTATGTCTGTACTCAGATATTGTTGCTTCACGACTTCGTCTATGATCGAAAGCACTTGTATTCGAGCCCTCGAGGCCCCTGGCTTGTATTATGATGCTTGTATGACTTATTTATGTTTTTAGAGTTGTGTTGTGATATCTTCCCGTGAGTCCCTGATCTTGATCGTACACGTTTGCGTGCATGATTAGTGTACGATTGAATCAGGGGCGTCATGCATATCTGTCCCAACGATGAGCGGAACACGTGTTTCCTCCAGCCAATGATGATTTTACTGGTGGAAAATCCCCATTGGTCGGGCTGATAACGGGTTATCGGATCCAAAACCCGACCCGATAGCTTAACGGCGTTGCGTTACGGTGGATGCCACGTGTCGGTCACCCTTGACGAAAGCACTTACGTGACGCGATTTATCGTCATGGAAGTGGACACTTCCGTGATGATAATTTTGGTAATGTCATCGAACACTTCTCTGACAACGGGTATGACTATCTTGATTCTGTCATAAATTTGTCATGGATGTACATGCATGACAAAAAACGTGACCTACTGTGACAAACACGTATCATTACGGAAGTGTATTTTTTTGTAGTGGGTCTCACGATTTCGAATCCCCACCGACCACTAATTTATTACCATTTCTGTCTTTCATATACGCACTGACGGGTGGGACCTATGGTTATGTGCGCTGGTGAATGTAGACTGCTTGACTGGTCAATTGATCGTGTCATCAACAAATTATGGAGCTGTATGGTGAGCCAGTGACTGTACGATCACCATAAAATGTATTTTATTAACACAGTACACACTCAAACTACCAGTTCTTTCTTTCATATATGCGCTAACAAGTGGCCCCGCGGTTATGCACGCTGATGGTGCAACACTAGTTGCACCACGTGGAACGTTTGACTGGTCAATTGATCGTGTCATCAACAAACTATGGAGTTGTACGGGTGAGCTAGTGACCGTATAATCACAACATGTATTTTTTAACACAGTACAGACACAAGCGCTCATATATACGTGCAAACACTCACCGCTATAAGCACACACATGCAGACCCTACCCCTATGAGCACCTTCGAGAGAGTGAGCCAACATATGATCTTGAGATTTTATGAAGTCACCATAGGTGCCTCGTAGTCGAGGGGAACGTCTCCTCCCACTGAACGCACATCGCCCGAAAATACTAAAATTAATCAAGGATAAATGCGAGCACCAGGACTTTAACCCTAGTGGCTGGGGAAACCACTGTCCTCCTAGCCATCCAACCACAGGTTGGTTAGCACCACAAAATGTATATGGTGACCTTGATGACCTTATTCTGAAGTCCAGTGACCATATCGTGCTTTCGCTTCAAATACAATGATCGTAAGTGTCGTCAACAAAATATGGAGCATGCATCAAATACAATGTCCGTCAGTGTCATCAACAAAATACGGAGACGTGTCGTGAGCTAGATACCGTATGATCACCACGAGAATGTATACGGTGACCGTAATGAGCATATTAAGAAGTCCAGTGACCGTGTAGTGCTTTCGCTTGAAATACAGTGACCGTCACGCGTGAATGTGTCAGTGGCATGCATAATTTTAGAGGATCTAGAGATAGTTTGTGTGCGTACGTGAAAGTGGTGTAGAAACAGGGGGTGTCCAGTGGAGACAAGGAGATATATGCCCTTCGTTTGTCTTTCCCGTGGCTAATGTTTTAGGAGAAAATATAAACATTCACAATGCCAAACAAATATTATTGGATGCACCATGCAATTAACATTCATGTATAACATTGCACTATTGTATATGCTTATTTTCTTAGTGGCCGATCGAGTGTGGGGTGTGGTGGGCACATCATTTCCAGTTGTGGTGGGTCAATGTAAGGACTCATGGGCCAGTTCCATCCAGCGCCACATAGGTTGGACCGAGACGCATTATACGAAGACCCATGTGGAGGACTCAGCGTACAAGAAAAAGCTACCAGAGTCGTGGAGGACTCTATCCCCACTGATGATAAGCCGACTATATATGATTTGTTACCCTAGGCCCCGAGTATGTTATAGAAGCCCAGGGGTTAGTTCGTCAATAGTATACACAGACGCACAATGCCTGGTATTCACGTGTACTTTCTACACACCCTATCACAAATATACAGTACCAGGAGTAGGATTTTTCCTTAACCGCAAGGGCCCGGACTTGGGTAAAACTTGCCTCGTAGTACCATCCAGCCTAACAGTCAGGGATATCCTACCGAATGATCTGATGGAATCATATCTGCCAAATACTAAGAGAGAGGTGTGTGTGTGTGGGGGGGGGGGGTAATGTGTGCTAGAGAGGCTTAAAGATAATGTGCGTGCGGGAGACATGTAGGCACATATATGTGCCTATAGAGGGTTAGTAGAGACCGTGCGTGTGTATATATGCATGTGAGAGAAATAGTGTTTTCCAACTGAGATTAGTGAAGAGAGTGGTACATAGTAGTAAGAAAGAGAGAGGGAGATATATAGAGAGAGTGTGTGTGAGATACCCCGGGAGAGATTGTGAGCATGTGTGAGAGAGAAATGCTCATGTATATAAAGTGTGTGCACTTATGCGTTATATAGAGAGATATATAGCGTGTGTGAGAACGGGCCGAGGCATAGTGCATCTATGTGTAAAAGGCGGTTCCCCCTCCCTCCGTTTCCCCATTCATACTCTGTGGCGCCAAAACACCCTCTCCAGCAGCCGCGAAACCCCAGCCTCCTCCGTCCTCCGCCCCATCACGCCCAATCCACTGCCACCCTCCTCCATCACGCCGGAGCCGGGCCCCCGACGTCGTCGTCCAAGGCAACCGCAACTGCAACACCCTCAAGGACTTAGCTGCTGAAGCCAAGGCAGAGCTGCCTCCATGACGCCGACGCCGACGTGCGTCGTACCAGAACCGCTTCAACCACGTCATCCCGCGCCTCACCGCTGCCGCTCCACTGTCGCAACCGTTCACCGCACCGGAGTTGTTCCCGCTACGCCGTCATTCACCGCCTTGGATCTGGTTCCCCTCCACCGACAGAAAAACACCGCACAACACTCAACAACTTGGCCATGGGTTAGTCCAAGGCTCCATCATCCTCCACAACTTCTCGTTTCCAGTGAACCACAAGAAGATTGTTGGAAAAGCAGAGGGAGGACTCAGCACTGCCAGTAGAAACAGGTACTCCTCTTCTCTTATTCATGTAAATCTTATGTCTCTGCTCACACTGTATTCATCCCATGAAAGAAACTAGTTGAGCGCTTCTTACTGCATCTTCTTTGTGATACTAAATGCACAAGGTTTCCTCCCATTTACTATTTCACCTTGGCTAGAGGTCAGTAGCCCGCCTGGATTTCAATTCAGGGTTAGTTGATTCGCAATTAAAAGAAGCAGCACCCGCTTAGGCGCGCGGAGCACCTAGTCCGCATGTTCGCCAGGGAAGCGGTGCATCGGTGTCTATCATTGGAGTGTGGGGCGCAGGAGCTGCTTGCGCCCGAGATCTGGAGGTCGGCGGGGCTTGAAGGGATGGTCGAGGGTGGTGCCAAGCACGGCGGTGCGGTGAGGTCGAGGGGAGGGCGGAGGCAGAGGACTCGGCCGGTGGTCGCTGGCGTTCTGAGGAAGATCGTCAACACTGACTGACTAGAGGTAGATGAAGGCGATCTGCCATTCTTTGTACATCATACGGTGCGGAAAAAATGGACTGGCCTATTTGTTTTCAGTCGACTATTATTTTCATGGGACTACACCTTGTGGTGTGCTGGAGGAGCATCTACATTTCCCAGCCATCCCTGTGCTCATATTTCAAAATCCTAGAATCTAGTAATTTCGTGTGCCATGCATGTTGTAGAGCTATCATATGTCTCCCGTCATTTATTCCTCACTGACCTGATATCTGCTACTTTTACACTGTACTAGTTGTTCACACACTTCACCCATACTCACACTATTTTTTTATGCATGGGTATTTCAGACTCTGGCGCAGTGTTGATGAATACACAAAAGAAAAGACAGATGTCGCTCCAGTGTAATTCAAAGATAAGCGCTAAGCGTTTTAGCGCTCTAAAGGGTGTAGTGTCAGCAGATAGAGACAGTAAACGTAGCTTTGCAGTTGATGATCTCAATTGCCACACACAACCATCCCAGGTGCTTGCTTTAACTTCGCGCTGTCAAATGTGGTTGCATGTTGCATATGGTGTCTAGCTTGTATTGCTTCCAATCCAATTTGGTTAAATTGCATCTGCTTACTTTACACATTATACCTTTGATAATGACACGCCTTCCAATTTTTGATACATACTACATATGTATATTAATCATGTTCGTACATCAAACTAATGCTCTTTTATATCCCTCATCAATCACTTATGATGAGACAGTCACCCCAGTGGGTTACTGTGAGACGCGCTACTCGTTTAAAGAGTGCAGTGTCATCATCCCCACATGATTCTCAAGAAACAACAAGGCTAAATGAAGATAGTCAAAGTAGCTCTCTAGTTGATGACCGCAATTCCCCTACACCACCATCGCAGGTGCTTTCTCTTACTTCGCAATGTGATATGTGGTTGCATGTTGCATATGGTGTCTATCTTGTAATGCTTCTAATTAGGGTAAATTGCATCTGCTTATTAACACATTAACCTATGAATATGACATGCCTTCCTGTTTTTGGTACATGCTATGTCTTTCTATTAACCATGTTCTTACATCAAACTACTTTTCCTGTGTATCCCTCATCAATCACTTCTGACGAGACACCTTCAAGTTGACAGTGTAATATTGGATGCATCTTGCATATCATTTCAAACATGTATTGCCTCTTATTTGTTGAAGTGCCACTTATAATGAGACACATCTAACTTGGTAGAGTGATTTTGGTTGGATCTTTCATATGGTGTCTAGATTGCATTGCTTCCAATTTGTTGAAATGCCTTCTGCTTAGCGTTTTTTTGTACATATTCCATCCTCCTACAATGTGGTTGCCTTACATAAAAGTTGTGTTCATCAGTATCATGCATCAACGGATTTGGAAGTGCCAATTTCATTCCTTTTTCTTGTGTGTTTACTTGACAAGGCAAAATCTAAAAGTACGAAGGCACGGAATGATGGTGGTCCTCTGGAGCAACCGAAACAGATGATCTTTGCAGATTCTCCTGCTACTCCTACCGCAGTGCAAGTTCCAAATCTCATCTTCCCTACTCCACTACCCCAGGTGCTTGCTCTAACATGGCAGTGTGATATCTGGTTGCATGTTGCATATGGTGCCTAGCTTGTATTGCTCCTAATTTGTTAAATTGCATCTCCTTAGCTTACACATTATACATGTGAATATGGCACGCCTTCCTGTTTTTGGTACATAATACATCTGCCTATCACACCATGTTCTTACATCAAACTATTGTTCTTGTGTATCCTGCATCTATCACTTATGACGAGACAGTAACGCCCGTGGGTTAGTATGAGACACGCTACTCTTATAAAGAGTGCAGTTTCACCCTCCCCACATGATTCTCAAGAAACAGCAAGCCTAAATGAAGATATTGAACGTAGCTCAGTACTTGAAGACCGCATTTCCCCTACACCACCATCGCAGGTGCTTGCTCTAACTTTGCAGTGTGATATGCGGTTGCATGTTGCATACGGTTTCTAGCTTGTAATTCTTCTAATTAGGGTAAATTGCATCTGCTTATTTTACACATTATACCTGTGAATATGACATGCCTTCCTATTTTTGGTACATACTACATCTATCTGTTAACCATGTTCTTACATGAAACTACCTCTCTATGTATCCTGCATCAATCATTTACCATGAGACACCTTTATTTGTTGCCATGTATTGCTTCTAATTTTGTAAAATACATTTATGAGGCCACCCTTTTAATTTGGCAGAGTGATATTGGATTCATCTTTCATATGGTTTCTAGCTTGCATTGCTTCTAACTAGTTCAAACACCTTGTGCTTAGTTTACACTTTATACATAATACATGTCAATATGTCATGTCATCCTGTTTTTCATACATATTCCATCCTCCTATCATGTGCTACCTTACATGAAAGTAGTGTTCATTAGTATCATGCATCAATGAGTGCTGAAGAGCAAATTTTATTCCTTTTTCTTATGGATTTGACTTGACAAGGCAAAATCAAAAAAGAGGAAGGAAGGCGATGATGGTGGTCCTCTGCAGCAACGTAAACGGAGCATCTGTACGGATTATCCTTGTACTACTAGCGCAATACAAGTTACAAGTCTCCGCTCCCCTACTCCACCATCCAAGGTGCTTGCTCTAACTTGGCAGTGTGATATCTGGTTGCATGTTGCATAATGGTGTCTAGCTTGTATTGCTTCTAATTAGTGTAAACTGCATTTGCTTAGCTTACACATGATACCTGTGAATATGACACACCTTCCTATTTTTGGTACATACTGTATCTGTCTGTCACACCATGTTCTTACATGAAACTACTCTTCATGTGTATCCTGCATCAGTCACTTATGATGGGACACCTTTAAGTTGGTAGCGTGATATTGGTTTGCGTCTTGAATATGATATCTGGCATGTACTGCTTCTAGTTTGATGAACGCCACCTATGATGGGATAGTTTTAACATGGCAGAGTGATATTGATTGCACCTTCCATATGGTGTCTATAGCTTGTAGTGCTTCTAATTTGTTGAAGTGCCTTCTACTTAGTTACCACATCATAGGTGTGAATATGTCAAGCCGTCCAGTTTTTCGTACATATTCCATCCTCGTATCATGACTTTGCCTTTCATCAGAGTAGAGTTCATCAGTATCATGCATGAATGAGTTCTGAAGAGCGAATTTTGTTCCTTTTTCTTGTCGGTTTGACCTCACAATGCAGAATCAATAAAGCGGAAGGAAATTGGTAAGGCATTGGATGATGGTGGTCCTTCCGAGCAACTGAAAACAGAGGGTCTCTATAGATTCTACTCCGCCATCCACCCAACAAGATTCGCAAGACAAAGCAAGGGTAGATAGTCAACGTAGCTGTGTAGATGATGAGCACATCTCCCCTACTCCACCATCACAGGTGTTTGCTCTAACTAGGCACTATTATATGTGGTTGCATGTTGCATATGATGTCTAGCTTATATTGCTTCTAACTTTGTTGAATTCCATCTGCTTACTTTACACATAATGCCTGTGAATATGACACGTGTTCCTGTTTCTGGAACATACTTTATCTTATCACACCATGTTCTTACATCAGATGACTGTTCTTGCATATCCCGCATCAGTCACTTATGATAAGGCACCTTTAAGTCGCCACTGTGATATTGGTTGCATGTTGCATATGATTTCTAGCATGTACTTCTTATAATTTGTTGAAACGCCACACAGTTTGAACTTGGCAGAGTGATATTGGTTGCATCTTTCATATGGTGTCTAGCTTGCGGTGCTTCTAATTTGTTGAAATGCCTTCTGCTTAGTTACCATATCATAGGTGTGAATATGTCACGTCGTCCTGTTTTTCGTACATATTCCATCCTCGTATCATGTGTTTGCCTTTCATCCGAGTAGTGTTCATCAGTATCATGCATGAATGAGTTCTGAAGAGCAAATTTTATTCCTTTTTCTTATCAGTTTGACTTCACAATACAAAATCAATATAGATGAAGGAAATTAGTACGGCAGTGGATGATGGTGGTCCTTCGGAGCAACTCAAACAGAGTGTCTCTACAAATTCTACTCCACCATCCTCCCAACAAGATACGCAAAACAACACAAGGCTGGACAGGCAACGTAGATGTGTAGATGATGAGCACATCTCCCCTACTCCACCAACACAGGTGCTTTCTCTAACATGGAACTATTATATGTGGTTGCGTGTTCTATATGATGTCTAGTTTGTATTGCTTCTAATTTTGTTGAATTGCATCTGCGAAGCTTACAACTTATACCTACAACAATCACTTACTCATAAGACACATTTAACTTGGGAGTGTGATGTAGGTTGCATCTTGCATTGTCTTCTAGCTTGTACTACTTCTAATTTCTTGAAATGGCACTTACGACGAGACACTTTTTTACCAGAAAGAGTGATATTGGTTGCATGTTCATATGGTGCCTAGCTTCCATTTCTTCTAATTTTGTTGAAATGCCTTTTGCTTACTGTTTTTCATACATATTCCATCCTCCCATCGTACGTGTGAATATGCAATGTTGTCTTTTTCTTGTATATATTCCATCCTCCTATCTTGCGCTTGCCTTACATCAAAGTAGTGTTAAATGCACGTATCATGCATCAACCAGTTATGCAGAGCTAATTTTATTCATCTTCTTATGGTTTTGACTTCATAAGGCAATATCAGAAAAGAGGAAGGAAAAGAGTAAGTTAGGGGATGTTGGTGGTCCTTCGGACCGACGCAACCAAAAACTCTCTAGACTTGACACTGCCACTGCTAATGCAGTAGAAGTCCCAAGTCTACATGAGTTCATCTCTCGTACTCCACCATCGCAGGTGCTTGCTCTAAGTTGACAGTGTGATAATTGGTTTCATGTTGCATATGTTGTCTAGCCTGCATTTCTTCTATTTTGATTAAATTGCACCTGCTAAGTATATATGTTACACATGTGCATATGACATGCCTTTCTGTGTCTAGAATACACTACATCTATCTATCATACCATGTTCTTACATCAAAGTACTGTTGTTGTGTATCCCGCATCAGTCACTCATGATTGGACGCTTTTAACATGGCAGTCTGATAGTGGTTGCATCTTGCATTGATTTTTAGGTTGCACTGCTTCTAATTTTTCGAAATGCCACTTATGACAAGACACTTTTAACTTGGCAGAGTGATATTGGTTGCATATTTCATATGGTGTCTAGCTTGCATTACTTCTATTTTCTTGAAAATCCTTCTGCTTAGTTTACACATCGTACCTGTGAATATGTCACGCCGTCCTGTTTTTCTTACATATTCCATCCTCATACGGTTGTGTTACATCAAATTATCGCTTGTCTATATCATGCATCAATGAGTTCTGAAGAGCGATTTTATTCTTTTATGTTGTGGGTACAGCTTGCAAAGTCAAAAAAGAGCAAGGAAAATAATATAGTAGGGAATGGTGTTACTCGTCGGGTGCAACGGAAAAGGATCTGCCCTCGAGATTCTGCTGGTACTTATAGTGTAGTAGAAGGTCCAAGTCCACCGACTAAATCTACAAACACAGTATCACCTGCTCCACCAGCTGCAACATCTGCTTCAACTGTACCGGCATCTCAACGAGTTACCCATTCGTTTGCTCTGCAACTGGCCAGTTCCCAAGCTACCTTCACACGTAACACTACTTCGAAAGCACTGCTGACGCAACAGGACTTGGCAAGATCAGATGAACCTCATGAGCATCAACACCAAGATGGTACCTGACCGAGTCAAGTTGTAGTTGCATGCTCCTTTATATGTACTCTCACAGTTTGATGTGCACTAACACTTTCCATATTCATTGTTGAACTAGCACCATGGCGCAAGCGGAAACAAACATCAGGGATAATGCTTGACAGATTAACAAAATCTAAAGGAGGAAGAATGGAGATCCATTTTGAGGCAGTTTTAAAAAGGCCACGTGATGCTATAGAGTCAGCCAACTTAGTATCAGAGGCAGCCGTTGTCGTTAGGTGTCATGCATGTATACTCCCAACGTGGATCCAGTATAGGAATGAGAAAGACGATACCGAGACCATTTAGCCATAAGTAATGTTATCCATCGCAATTTGTAATATTGTCTTTCTCTGTTCCATACTTTCTAGCTTCCTCCTAATAAGACTCATATTCTTTTTCAACCAGATCATGTTCAAGTTGGATCCGAAATATGATGCAACTAAACAAGCATGCACTCATGTTTTCCAGTCTCCTCTGCGACAGTATCGGTATCACCTTAGAAAAACTTACTTTGAAGGCAAGGCTAATAATGAAATCGCCCAAACATCTCCAGTGTAATATATTATAGATGAAGACTGGACAACCCTTGTTAAACACTGGTCTAATCCAAAGTATCAGGTAGGGTATATGTATTTGATCAGATCACATATTGAACTTGTATTTACGTATGTGCCTTACAAGTATATCTTCTTCTAGGCTAACCATTTGAAGAATAAGACCAACCGTTCTAAAGTGAAATTCTAATAGACAACAAGATCTCGTAGCTATATTGCACACTGCGAGGCTCTTGTAAATAGCTGCTACTTCCTTCATTTTTCTGTGCCATATTATCATATCTATATTGACTTGTTCCTAATACAGAGGAAAGCCTGTGCGGACCAAAAAGAACCTGAACCAAATGCAGTGAAAATCTTCAAGGATTGCCACACCAGCAAGATGAAGGGCATGAGCACACCAGTTCACACCGCTGTTGTAAGTCCTTACTACTCCTGCCTTTGAACTGCTTGTTACTGTGACGTGTTCATTTAACTGCTTGGTTTGCAGCCAACGGCAGTTACTCTGTTCACTTTTATGCATAGTTGTCTTAACGTATCATTTCACCTTACACGGTTTAAAAGAGATGAATGATATTCTTTTTGTCTTGATCTGTAATCTAGTTGTGATGTTCACGTGCCCACACAATGATACAATAGCATGTTTGTTTTATATCTGTTTGCCCATGATATGAATGATGTCATACTATGTTCATCCTACTTTAAACCATGTCTCATTATCCCTACATGTCAACGAATGTGAGGAAATATACAATACAATAGGCATGCTACATGGACATATGTTCCGAAAGTGATTTTATTATGTAGTTGGCACTACAATACATGCTAATGTATTATAGTAGTTCACCAAAATAAGTTATGTATAAACGTGAAACCTACTTTGTTTGTTTTTGTCTCATTAGTAACTTATCTGGCACACTAATCTACAAGTTTAAACTTTCAGCAAGCTATGGAACAAATGATTGAACTGCCAAAACCACCTGAAGGTGACGAGGCTACCATGGGCACAATGTCACTCTTGCTGCAATGCGTCAGTATCTCTCCACTAACAGTGCAAAAAGCACCTTCCTGCGTAAGTCTGGGTTGGTTGTCAAGGTAACCTCATCCAAACCGCCTACTGCACAAAATCTTCTAGCTAGACAGAGTGATATATCTGTGCTCCAGACACAAGTCCAATCCCTAATGGACGTCATTTTGGAAACAAGAATAGTGGTTGACAAATGTCGTCAAGATGTGAATGGTTTTGAAACCAGATATCAGACATTTGCTTCGTTGTTCAAGAGCAATGGCAGAAAAAAGGGGATGCTCATGCTGCTCCATCAGATTCTACAGCCTGAAACATTAGCACTCAAGTCAAATGATCTGTGCTTCTATACATCTGATGGTGCTTTTATCTGCAAGGACTGTAAACTTTACGCCAACAGGCCTTTTGTTGGATGGCTGGATTTTTTTGTGATACAACATCTATCGTGCTTCCAAAGGCTGTGGAAATTATGACGCTATTTTGTATAGTGTAGGTTTATCTTAGTAATGTATTCGGCCGAAAGCTTCGTAGGAGCCCAACGTGCCAACATTCGTTGGGCCCATCCCAATTGGGCTGAAAACGATTATGGGCCATAATTTGCATGTAGCCCACTAAAAATATCTGGGCCTAAATTAGCGTAAGCTTTCATATTTTTGGTAGGCATGTGCCCCTAGTGGGCCTTTAACAGGCCTAAACATAATTTGAACCCTCAGTAACAATAGACCGTGAACATGTGTAAATAGCTCGAGCCCATAAATAACATGGGCCTTTAATAGGACGAAAGTGAGATTGGGCCCTGATTGTGCCAAGTAACCCATTGGACATTAGCAGGCCGAAACGTATCTCAACTCGTGGTGGCTGTCGGTGTCAAAACCGGCGAATCTCGGGTAGGGGTCCCGAACTGTGCGTCTAAGGTGGATGTTTACCCAGGTTCGGGCCCTCTCGATGGAGGTAAAACCCTACTTCCTGCTTGATTAATATTGAAGATATGAGTAGTACAAGAGTAGATCTACCACGAGATCATAGAGGCTAAACCCTAGAAGTTAGCCTATGGTATGATTGTTGTATATATCTATCGACTAGCCTGGCCTCGGTTTATATAATGCACCAGAGGCCTAGGATAACAAGAGTCCTAGCCGAATACGCCGGTGGGGAGGAGTCCTTGTCTTGATCGCCAAGTCTTGTGGAATCTTCCTTGTACGTGGGAGCTGTCCGGACTGGCCCATGAGTATACGGCCACGGGGGTCCTCGGCCCAATCTAACAGATCGGGAGATGACGTGGTGAGTACCCCCTAGTCCAGGACACCGTCAGTAGCCCCCTGAACCAGTCTTCAAGTTAGGGACGCTCCTCGATTGTTCCGAACTGCTCTTCATCTTCGGTCGTCGGTCTTGAAAACTGGTTCAACAAATCTTCTCATCTTCGATCTTGAGGATCGCCGAAGTGCATCCGAAGAGTTTACACGTTGGGAATCCGACGAGCCCCTTTAAGTATCCGGCCTTTATCAATGCCTAGTTATTTTATGCCACGCCTCGGGTTTGAAGTTGTTCCCGGAGGCGGTGTCCTCTTGAGTCCGAGCTCCAATGCCTGACTGCATTCGAGGTATCCTTTGCAGCCGAGCACCAATGTCGGACTGCTTCCGAGCTCCAACACCAAAATGTATCCGAGCTCCAACGCCGGACTGTGTCCAAGCTCCAGCGCCGTACTGTATCCGAGCTCCAACGCCGGACTATATCCAAAATGTCATAGATCATCTTGGTACAAAAAAGTTGAAGGAGTGTAGCCTAGCTTAATGCCGGAAATACCCTTTAAGGAGCTAGCCGCTGGCGCCCGAGATTTATGTCGGGCTGCCTCCGAGGTGGTGCACCACCCCGACCGCGGGCTGATTTTTTGTGAATATTTTTAACTGGTGTAGTTTATCCTCTGTCGAGATATATAGCCAGTATCCCTCAAGGTGTGTATCTGTCTAAAACCCGAGACGCACCTGAAGGAAAGCATAAAACCGCTGTTCCCAGTAGCCCTTGAGACTCAGGTTGATGCGCGAAATCGGCCTGAGGATCAACTCCTAGCTCGGCAATAAAAACAAAGTGTAATATATTAGAGATAATAGTGATCGGCGAACGGGCTCCTGAGAGAGGGTCGTGAGAAGTCACCGTAATATACTAGCTTGATGCCGGATAGGTCCATATGGTACCTATTATTGTCCGAAGACATGTATGCGCATAGTTCGTTCAAGCCGAACACTGAGCACTTTGAATTCTCTGCATTGAATAAGCAATGCAATAGCCCCCGAGACACTGGTCGGGTGGCAACACCGCATCGAGGATCGATGTGCCCTTTAATATTTGTAAATAATGAGCAAGAAGCCCAATAGCCCCGAGCCTTGATGTGGGCACGGGTGGCCGAATTAAGCATCGATATCCAGAGTAAAATCACAGATTATGTGTAATGATTCTATGTATCCAAGTACTTTACATCATTATTTTGACTCCATTGTGACCGTTTATCAGTTGAAAGTGGCCCATCGTCGGCTTCTACCCCTTTGTAGATACTATGAAGGGTGTTTCCGCAATAACAAGAGAACCCTTAGCTGACGTCTCGGTGCCCGAAGGCGGTTGTGTTAGCGGAAATGAGGAAATCAGATATGCGGGCTTTAAAACTTTCGCTTAGTCATAGGAGCTTTAAACTGGGGAAGCTAGCTATGAGCCCCCGGTTAGTGTTCGGCGACATCCGAGGTCAAGCCGTAAACACGTCGGCCAATGTTATGAACGGCCCGTCATTAAACATAGTCATCAGATCGCTGACGGTTCGCCTATTGTGACAGATCGGTTTTGGCTTTCTCCATCGAGGTGCATGACCATGCGAGCTTTGGAAGCACAATCGCAGTGGTTCTCCCTTTGCACACCTAGCCGAACAAAGCGGAACATAGGAGGCAAGCGCAGGAGCCGGGCAACCCCACTATTTGACCGAAGACACAATTTGAAACCGATACATATATAGCAATATCCGAGAAATTTTGCCAAATCTCTAAAGGTGTCCGGCGTTGCACTGCGAGATTAATGCTGGAAACGCACAAATAGTTTAAAAGTGCCATAGGCTCGAAAACCCAAAAAACTTATTCAAAAGTTTAATGTCCAAACTAGATTAAGTGTTCGGTGCCAATCCGAAAATTGGACTTTTTAAAAAAAAAAGGTGCTTCTGCCTTGCTTTAACATGACACATCCTATCTCAAGACTTCAAGCGAATTGACCTATGGCTTCAACCTCCTTATCCCAAAAGCGGAGTGCTTCTCTGAGGCTAGTTTACCAAACTGCACTCGAGCGGATTTAGAGAGAAGCAAGGCTATCCGGCTATTGACCACACACTTGCATCAAGAAAGGAGTGATAGAAAAAGACTTTGCAACGACTAATAAGAGGAACACTTATTATAAAACAGCTCACATAAATTTAAGAGCCCCTGAGTGACTTGGGTAAAAGAATGATTGTATGGACCGAAGTACTTATATCATATCTATGTTCACCCGAAATTTAAACGCGTCTTAACCAACCGTCGGCTTCTCCCTCTTGATCAAAGACCGAAAAGTGTTATGTACTCCAATGCCGAGAATATCGACGGTGTTTCCGATAACCAGGCAATCAGGTCATAAGGATGTTACAGACAAAGCGCGCTGAGGGAACTTATGCTATATTACTGATAAAGTGTAAGAAGCATCTTCGAAGAAAATAGTACCCCCACCGATACCATTCTTCGGTGCTCATTGTTAATATGAGACTTGTGCAATAGATTTATTGTACTCATGAGTTCCGTTGTGTGCCGACCATTATTGAAAAGCAGTAAGAGCGCTAGCTTTCGCTTCACCAGTCGAGGTCGGCTCGGGTGACCCGATCGTGACAATCGCAGAGGTGCTCCTTTACTCCCTAGCCAAACAATCGGAAACGTAGGGGTAAACACAGGAGCAAGGCAACCCAGCTTGCAAATCACTTAGGTCAATATGGTGCATATTGTGGCGTAATACACGAACAAGGAACGAAGCCGTACAAGTATAATCGTATGCAAGAGGAAAAGCTCCAAGAAGGAAGCCCCTGTAAACGGGTATTTGAATTTGTCCGTCACAAACAAAGTTTGGACAAGGAAAAAATTTACAAGCAACTTTTTCCAAAAAGTATAATGCTTGGTCGAGCGAACACAAGTTAAAAAATTAGAACTTTGAGCATGAAGGCAACTTAGCTGGTTAATGTGTTCGGTATTGATGACGCTGTCCGAGCTTGATGCGGGACAAGGTTCCATCCCCAAGCCGGTCCCGAGGTGGCGGAGCAAAGAGCTCGGAACTCGAAGTGGTGACATAAGCGCAGTCGATGTAGGCCGGCAGTGATGCCGAAATCCCGGCATGGGGTAATGAAGTGTTAATGAAGCCCCGTCCGTACCAAGGTGACGCCAAAAGATATAGTCCGACTGGATCATTTTCCTGTGCACAAAAAAAGTGCAAACCAGGGGTAATAGTAATAATAATAATTAAAAAATGTTGCATAATAAATAATTTATGCAAAGTGAGTAATAAAAGAAATATGGCGTGGCGCCGAAGTCAATGTCGATGCAGGGCGTCGGCGTGATGCAGTAAAGGCGTGGCAAAGCCTGAATTCACGAGGTCGGTCCGAGTTCGGATGCGGCGTCACGGACTATATACGGAAACTGACCGAGCCACCATGCGACAATCGATAATGCGGCCACCATTTGATAGACCTGTGTACATATGATGGACAAACCAGAGTAATAATTCCTTGGGAAGAATGAACCCAAACAAGCAAAAAATACTAGGATTAATAGCACCTGGTTTATTTGTTGTAGCAATCCGAAGGAAGGTGATTCCCAAAATTGGGACTCGATCCGCACACCCATTGCACGATGGGCGATAAAGCGACGGCATGGCAATCTTTGGCAAAGGTCGGCTTGCCGAGGCAAAAGCCCTTGGTCCGACTAATCGTGACGAAGCCGGGTCGGCTGGTGACGCCAAAGTCACCGCAGTAGGTTGATGAAGAGATGATGAATCCCCCGGTCCAGCCGAGATGTCGAAGCCTCGATGTCAGCCGATGGGTCGAAATAGGTCGGCATGATGGACACCGGCTTGAAGGAGCAACAGTGCGGCCCTGCCGATGCAGGTCGTGACGTGGTCAATGCCGGCTTGATGAAGTGACCGTGCGGTGATGCCGGTGTGCCCGCTCCATGTAATCCGTGAGGCGGCAATGTTGGTGATGATTTATCCTTTGCGATGCCGAACTCTTGTTCGGCTTGCCGAGATGATGATCCGAAGTAGTTGAGGTCGGCTCAAGAAAGTGACGACGTGTCTAGCGCAGGTCGGCTGCCGTCGAGCAATATTGCCGGACTGGTTTGAGACCAGCATGATGTTGAAGATCATGTTCAAAGGATTGTAAAGTTAGTGGGATGTGTTCGGGAACAAAACACAATACCCTATCCAAAACTTCCATTAAAAAGGATGTCCGAAATCCCGTTCATAAAAAAGACGAACTCGGGTCGGATTCGCTTTTCTTGTGAAAACAGATCCGAAAAGTGATGCACTAATCGGAAGGTTCCCGGAGTTCGGACGGTCGAATCGAGCTAAAATTTTGAGGGGTGGTAGATATAGGAATTCCGCAGCCGATCAATGGTTGGATCTTCCAAAGGATGTCCGAGCTAGAAGCTGGACACCACGCCCTAAACTCGTTCAAATTTGACATGGCTCCGGTATATCGTGGATTGCTAGAGATTCCTCCATCGGAATTCGACGAAATTTTCCAGGGTTGTTATAGACTCAATTCCGCACAATTCCACTGAAGCAATCGTTAAAACGACACTTGAGGAGGCGGTGGCGGCGGACACAAGTCCGTTGTCCAGAAAAACAGTACGGTCGCCCAAGGGCAATGCTGACGTTGAGCCCCCGGGCTCCTTGGATGATTTCTCCATGATCTTGATAGAGATCGGATTTGATTTTGATGAAGGCCCTCATCCAAACATGACGATCGGAGGTAGGGCGCAGTCCTTGGTCGAACCAAGGTGACCAGTCGAGCTGGTGACGAAGATGCCGAAGTCGCAGTTGATCTGCAGGCGAGCCATCGACCTTTTGCCAAACACAAAGCGGAACTCTCAATGAAAGCACCAATGTCGGTGTCAAAACCGGCGGATCTGGGGTAGGGGGTCCCGAAATGTGCGTCTAAGGTGGATGGTAACAGGAGGCAAGGGACACAATGTTTACCCAAGTTCGGGCCCTCTCGATGGAGGTAAAACCCTACTACCTGCTTGATTAATATTGAAGATATGAGTAGTACAAGAGTAGATATACCATGAGATCGTAGAGGCTAAACCCTAGAAGCTAGCCTATGGTATGATTGTTATATATATCTATCGACTAGCCTGGCCTCGGTTTATATAATGCACCAGAGGCCTAGGATAACAAGAGTCCTAGCCGAATACGCCGGGCGGGAGGAGTCCTTGTCTTGATCGCCAAGTCTTGTGGAATCTTCCTTGTGCGGCGGTTGTCGGACCGCCCATGAGTATACGGCCACGGGGGTCCTCGTCCCAATCTAACAGATCGGGAGATGACGTGGTGAGTACCCCCTAGTCCAGGACACCGTTAGTGGCCCATTTGCAATGCAGATCGTTCATAGTCTGAAATTCAAATGGGCCGTAATTGCGCCGACCTACTACACTGGCCTTTAACAGGCCAGAAGTTCGGTCGAGCTTGATTAGTATCAGTTTTATATGGGCCGTTAATAGGCCCGATGTGACGTTGGGCCACATATGGCCCATGAATTTCGTCCGACGTTAACAGGATGAAAATCACATCAGGCTAGAAGTGGCCCAAATCTATAGTGGGCCTCTAACAGGCCGAATGTCAGACATGGCCGAATATGACCCAAATCCTTCACGGTCATGTATGGGCAGAAAGTTTCAATGGCCAAAAAATGGGCTAAAATGAAGCAGGACCTTTAACAGGCCGGAAACACACCGGGCCATAATTCGGCCCAAATACTTAGCAGGCTGTTAACAGACCAGAAGTGACCATGGTCCGCGATGATGACAAGTTTAGAACAGGCCTTGACGGGTCAATTTGACAATAGTCGTACGAGCCTTAACTACGAATGGGCCATCTGCAAGCAAGCTATTAATGGGCCAACCCGCTAATTTTGACTGGACCAGCCTTTTTAATCTAAATGGGCCGCTGTTGGGCCTTGCCACGTGTCGACGTACCATAGGCGCCTCCTGTCCATTGGGCGGTCGACATCTGTCCTTTTCAAGTGTTGACACGTGGTTGCTATAGCCAATGACAATTTTACACGTGGAAAATCCCCATTGGTCGGGCTGTTAATGGGTTATCGGATACAAACCGGAACCAGATAGCTTAACGGCGACCCGTTACGGTGGATGCCACGTGTCGGTCACTCTTGACGAAAGCACTTCTATGACGCGCGATTTATCGTCATGGAAGTGGACACTTCCGTGATGATAATTTTGGTAATGTCATGGAACACTTCCACGACAGCACATGTATGACTATCTTGATTCTGTCATAAAATCTTCCTAGATGTACATGCATGAAAGAAAACGTGACCTACTGTGACAAACACGTATCATCACAGAAGTGTATTTTTTTGTAGTGTTACTTGCCCAAGATTCGATCGTCGGTATCCTCATACCTAGTTCAATCTCATTACCGGCAAGTCTCTTTACTCATTCCATAATACGTCATAATGTAACTAACTCATTTGTCACTTTGCTTGCAAGGCTTCTTATGATGTGTATTACTGAGAGGGCCCAGAGATACCTCTCCGATACTCGAAGTGACAAATCCTAATCTCGATCTATGCCAACTCAACAAACACCTTCGGAGATACCTTTAGAGCATCTTTATGATCACCCAGTTACATTGTGATGTTTGATAGCACACAAGGTATTCCTCCGGTATACGGGAGTTGCATAATCTCATAGTCGAAGGAATATGTATTTGACATGATGAAAGCAATAGCAATAAACTGAACGATCATCATGCTAAGCTAATAGATGGGTCTTTTCCATCACATTATTCTCCTAATGATGTGATCCCGTTATCAAATGACAACACATATCTATGGATAGGAAACCTTAACCATCCTTGATCAACGAGCTAGTCTAGTAGAGGCTTACTAGGGACACAGTATTTGTTTATGTATTCACACATGTATTTAAGTTTCTGATCAATACAATTCTAGCATGAATAATAAACCTTTATCATGATTTAGGAACTATAATAATAACCATTTTATTATTGCCTCTAGGGTATATTTCCATCAGTCTCCCACTTGCACTAGAGTCAATAATCTAGTTCACATCACCATGTGATTTAACACCCATAGTTCACGTCGCTAGGTGACCAAAACCCAAAGTGTTTACTAGAGTCAATAATCTAGTTCACGTCGCCATGTGATTAACACCCAAAGTGTACTATGGTGTGATCATGTTTTTGCTTGTGAGATAGGTTTAGTCAACGGGTCTGTCACATTCAGATCCGTATGTATTTTGCAAATTTCTATGTCTACAATGCTCTGCATGGAGCTACTCTAGCTAATTGCTCCCACTTTCAATATGTATCCAGATCGAGACTCAGAGTCATCCGGATCGGTGTCAAAGCTTGCATCGATGTAACTCTTTAAGACAAACTCTTTATCACCTCCATAACCGAGAAACATTTTCTTACTCCTCTTGGTTAGGGAACGTAACATGCAATTTCGAAAAATTTCCTATGCTCATGCAAGATCTATCTAGGAGATGCATAGCAACGAGAGGGGGAGAGTGTGTCCATGTACCCTCGTAGACCGAAAGAGGAAGCGCTAGCTTAACATGGTTGATGTAGTCGAACGCCTTCTAGATTCAACCGATCTAGCACCAAATGTACGGTACCTCCGAGTTCTGCACATGTTCAGCTTGATGACGTCCCTCAAACTCTTTATCCAACAAAGTGTCGAGGAAGTGTTTCGTCAGCACGACGGCGTGGTGACGGTGATGGCGATGTGATCCGTGTAGGGCTTCACCTAAGCACTACGACAATATGACCGGAGGAATAAACGGTGGAGGGGGGCACCGCACACGACTAAGAAACAATTGATGTGCTTAGAGGTGCCCCCCCCCCCCCGCCCACATATATAAAGGAGGGAGAGGGGAGGAGGCTGGCCTAGGGCACGCCAAGTGGGAGGAGTCCCACTTGGACCCCTAGTCCAATTCGTCCCCCCCCCCCTTTCCTTTTACCAGAAGGGGAAAGGGGGAAGGAGAGGGAGGAGGAGAAGGAAAGGGGGGCCGCACCCCCTCCCCTTCTCCAATTCAGACTCCCCATGGGGGGCGCGCGCCACCCCCTTGTGGGCTGCCTTGCCTCCCCTCTATGGCCCATATCTTTACCCCGGGGATTCCGGTAACCCCCCCGGTACTCCGATACGTACCCGATACATTCCGAAACACTTCCGATGTCCGAATACTATCGTCCAATATATAAATATTTACCTCTCGACCATTTCAAGACTCCTCGTCATGTCTGTGATCTCATCCGGGACTCCGAACAATCTTCGGTCACCAAAACACATAACCCATAATACAAATCATCATCGGACGTTAAGCGTGCGGACCCTACGGGTTTGAGAACTATGTAGACATGACCGAGACACATCTCCGATCAATAACCAACAGCGGAACCTAGATGCTCATATTAGTTCCTACATATTCTACAAAGATCTTTACCAGTCAAACCGCAATGACAACTTACGTCATTCCCTTTGTCATCGGTATGTTACTTGCCCGAGATTCGATCGTCGGTATCTTCATACCTAGTTCAATCTTGTTGCCGACAAGTCTCTTTACTCGTTCCGTAATACATCATCCCGCAACTAACTCATTAGTCACATTGCTTGCAAGGCTTATCACGATGTGTATTACCGAGAAGGCCCAGAGATACCTCTCCGATACTCGGAGTGACAAATCCTAATCTCGATCTATGCCAACCCAACAAACACCTTCGGAGATACCTGTAGAGCATCTTTATAATCACCCAGATATGTTGTGACGTTTGATAGCACACAAGGTATTCCTCCGGTATTCGGGAGTTGCATAATTTCATAGTCAAAGGAATATGTATAAATCATGAAGAAAGCAATAGCAATAAAACTTAACGATCATTATGCTAAGCTAACGGATGGGTCTTGTCCATCACATCATTCTCCTAATGATGTGATCCCATTCATCAAATGACAACACATGTCTATGGTTAGGAAACTTAACCATCTTTGATTAACGAGCTAGTCTAGTAGAGGCTTACTAGGGACACTGTGTTTTGTCTATGTATTCACACATGTATCAATTTTCCGGTTAATACAATTCTAGCATGAATAATAAACATTTACCATGATATAAGGAAATATAAATAACAACTTTATTATTGCCTCTAGGGCATATTTCCTTCAGTCTCCCACTTGCACGACAGTCAATAATCTAGTTCACATCGTCATGTGATTTAACACCAATAGTTCACATCTTTATGTGATTAGTTCACATCGCCATGTGACTAACACCCAAAGGGTTTACTAGAGTTAATAATCTAGTTCACATCGCTATGTGATTAACACCCAAAGAATACTAAGGTGTGATCATGTTTTGCTTGTGAGAGAAGTTTAGTCAACGGGTCTGCCACATTCAGAGCCGTATGTATTTTGCAGTTTTTCTATGTGTAACATCCCAATTTTTAGTATATTTCGATGTTAATAGAATCATTCAATGCATATCATATTTCTTTGCATTTTGGAGTTTTTGAAATATTCAAATAATATTTTTCCACTCGAGAAAAACAAATGAGAGGGGATAAGCTGACTTCCTCAAATTTATAAAAGAGTGGGAAATTTTATGTTGAATATTATTTGAAGTTTTGGAGTTTATTGGTATTTATTTTATTTGCAACAAGTGCATTAATTGCATTAGGAAAATATGTTCAAAATTTTCTGTGCTTAAATTAATATTCATTAGGCTCTAAATATTGTATAGTTATTTCAGATATTATTGTGGTGTTTTATTAATTCATTTGAATTATTTAGGGCCACTTTAGTGTTCGGTTTAAAAAAACACGCACGCACGCACGCACTCATCCGCCTGGACCGAAACCAGTTCGGCCTAGGGACACGCTGGCCACCGCGCCCAAGGCCAGCCAGCCCGGCCATTTTCGCCCAAGGTCGCCAAGACGCTCAAGCTGCCGCCTTTGGTCGACAGGCTCCGCGCCCGCCCTCGCTCGCCTCCTCTCGCTGTCGCTGCCAGGCTGGCCCCACTCGCCAGCCCGTCCCCAACCTCCCGCAATGCACGGGATAAACATCCTTGCCGCGCTCCCGCAACCGCCGCTCGGCTCTCTCCTGGATGAGGCCTTATTCGTCGACCCCGAGCCCTCTGACCGCGCGTACAAATGCCCGCGAACCACCTCTTCCAAACCCGCCGTCTTGCTTCTTCCCACGCCGCTCATAGCCGCTGCGCTGCCCGTTCGCATCTCGCCGGAGCCGCGCAACTCGACGGAGCATTTCATCGCCCGTAGACCACTCCGAACCTCCTTTTTCTGTATTTTTTCTTAGCTCGCCGAGGCGCATCTGTTTGGCATAATTTTTGCCCCTAGGTCCCGTCGGAGCCGCCGCACCGTCGACGCGGAGCCGCCAGAGCACCGAAGGCTGCCATCTTCGCCCCGCCCCGTCTGGACGCCACCGACGCACACCACCACCACCTTTGCGACGCCCTCGACGCGCCACACCTCCCCGTCTTCTTCCCCGACACCGAGGACCGCCGTAGCCGCTACCCCGCCACCGCCCGATGTCGCGCCGCCGTCCTCTGCTCGTCGCTGACGTCGCCAGCCTGTGTAAGCCGCCGCACCTCCTCTCGTTCGCTAGATCGAAGATCAACGGCTTAGATTAGATTAGGTTGTTTTTTTAGTTGAACCGGTACGCGGTTAACCGCGGGTTTTTATTCTAAAAACCGATCGGTTTCTGTATAAGTTAGCCGTCGTCACCGTTTTTCTTAGATTGCGGCTGTCCGCTGTATAAGCTACGCGGCGAACACCTTTTGGCCAGTAGGAATCTGCCACGCGCCAGGGACCTATTTGCGATAGTTTTTCTTCACTGTTTAGTCCCTGTAATTAGCAGATTAGTCTCTGATCTTAGATTAGCCACAACTTTTTAACCGTAGATCCAAACTCGATGAAACCAACGACAAATTCTTCGTCGTGTTTAGCAGTGGTACCATTTTTGAAAACTTTTGTCTGATTCAAATTTTAATTTGTTCAGATTCGAATTCGAACTTCAAATGGCCATATCTCCCAAAGCGAAGCTCCGATTAAGTTGATTCTTTTTGCATTCTGCCACCATAGCCAAACCCTATCACCTGGACCTTTGTCACAATAATTTTCACACACTAGAATATGTAAATTAATATTTTTACTAGTATGCATAGTATGCATTATAGTTCACATCACTTCTTGAACCATGTGCCTATGTTGTTTTACACTTAGAATATTTTCGTGATAGCTAAGTGTGTTGTGTGTTCATTTGGTTTTTCTGAGACTTTTTGCTTTGCATGTTAGTTTTGGTTCTCTGGAATGTTTGCTTATGTTTGTTTATCTTCTTTGCGATAGATTGCCCGGAGTGCGAAGCAGAATATTATCAGTCTTTAGAATTCAACCATCAGTACCAAGGCAAGTTGCATCTTGATCATGTTTCATTACCAATGTTTTTATTACACACTTAGTTCTTTGCTGTAGGACTGCATGGTACGAATTAATGTTGTATGACTATGCTTACACCCAGTAGTTCATTGAGGTAGGTCTGAACCTTACCACATTGTCGCCATTGTTTTACATTATATTGCTTCGCTAAGTAGACGTGGATTGGGGAGTGATCATTGTAAAGTATGAGTGATAATGTAGTAAATAGGACCTAAGATAATTAATGAACTACCTGGGCGGAAACTTGTTGGAATGGTGGCGAAAATGCGATGGGGCAACGCATGGGAAATCCATGGTGGTGCACCACTAGTGGATCGTCCGCTCAGGCTCAAAGAGATCAATCGTATTCTCATGTCTAGAAGCTTACGTGTGCAGCCACAAGCCAATATGGGCTCTGGCTTAGTTCAAGAATTAGTGTGACCCCTTAGGGATGGGCTAGCAGATGTAGAATGATGTAGGTGTACCGGCCTATCCGTGGGTTAAGGGGGAACATTTTCGAAAGACTATGTCTCGATCTTCCGATCATGGAGGTGGTCGAGTCTTGTGGGGAAAAGTGCGCAACCTCTGCAGAGTGTCAACCTAATCGATTAGCCGTGTCCCTGATAACAGACAAGTTGAGCATCTACTAGTGGAAATGCCGGGAGATCTCCTCACCTTTAATTAAACAGTTGGGTTTCAAAGGAAACTTGGGAACGGATGAAGTTGGATTTGCCAACTCATACTATGCAAATGTGTAGTAGTAGAATAACATCTTTCCTAATAGGGAAAAACTAGCTTTATGCAAAAAAAAAAACTTAGAGCCTTCCACCAGCTAAATTGCATGTACAAGTAGGTTCTTTACGCTTATGATGTGACTTGCCAGTACATTCAATGTACTGACCTATATGGCTGCAACTTATCACGTTGCAGATATATCCGACGAGGACTAAGGTGCGATAGGTCAAGGTTCTACACTCAACCTTGCTCGTGGAGTTGGACTCATTTACTACTTTGCTTCCACGGTATTTTTTTATTGGCTCTATGCCCTATTTTGTAATAAATGTATTGCTCCTGGACTATCGATGTAATAAAGAGATGTGTGTTATTTCTGTTATTTCATCGAGTACTGTGTGTGCTAGCAAGTCGATCCAGGGACTAGCACGGTAAGCACAGAGGCTTCGGCTCTTACCGGGTCGGGTCGCTACAAGATGGTATCAGAGCACATGTTGACTGTAGAACGCGACCCCTAGAAAATGGAAAAGCCATAGGATAAAAAGCTATATTTTTTCACTTTCCCTATATATCCTTTGGTCTTGTACCTTCTCTGCTTCATTACTAATTTCTTCCCTCTTTAAAAATGTAGATGTCGTCCGCCATTGTCGAGTTCGAGCAGCCCGATGAGACCATGCCCTTTGGACGGCAGCTGATGAAAATCGTGAAGCACCTGAAGATTGGGCTTCCCACATTCACTGGAACTTTCAGTGCCAACTTGCCCGAGGAGACACGTTGGAGGATCGGTGCCCATATCCCCGGACGCATCCTCAGAAACCGCACCAAGCCCATTGATTTCCATGTGGATACTGCAACATGGGGCTTGGGCAGGGGCATCGCTGCTCACATTGCTCTCGGAAGCATTCGAGAGGAGTATGACGAGGACCTCAAGCGGACCTCCTTCGTGATGTACGGACGCCGTGACGCGAATGGAGATGTGGTGCGTACCCTGGAGGACGAGACGATAGCATCCCATATCCAGGACATGGAGGATCACATTCGTATGATGGAGTTGGAGTTGTCTGACAACATGATTGTCATCAAGAACCTCATGACTCGCAAGGCCGAGCTTCAGGAGGAACTCCAGGACGCTCGCATCGAGCATGAGGGAGAGTTGGATGCACTGCAGGAGAAGATCGACGACCTGAAGCTTGAGCTTGAGGAGGCGAGGAGAAGTTGGATGAGGGAGAAAACATCCAGGAGGATCACTCTTATGGAGATTGTGTCAGCCAGGACAAGGACCAGGATGATGAGCTTTGAGATGACGACACAGACAGTGATGCAAGGACACCTGATGTCAACATGGTTGACTGGTCTTCATCCGATGAGAGTTAGATTTTATACCACCATGAGAGTTAGAAATTTTATTTTGTTATCCGATTAGTTTTACTTCATTTGTAAGACCTTGTCAAATCTTGTGACATGGCTTACCTTAGGTTTGATTATTTGTGTGAACCTCTTTGTTTGAAATTGAATTGGAGTGATTTGAAGTTTTATTGCTATCATGTGCATATGGGTAGTGTGATTTTACTCACTAGGCCTTATTCTATTCTAACTCCTCATCCACTCTAAACCCATCAGATGCCTCCAAGACGTGACCCCGGATTCAACTTTCCGCCGGAGCTCACGCAATTGATCCAGCAGCAGAATGCTCTTATGCAGATGCTCATTCAGAACCAGAACCAAAACAACAACAACAACAACAACAACCCACCGCCGCCACCCCCAGTTGACAGTCTTACCCGTTTTCTGAGGCTGAACCCACCCGTGTTCTCCAGCAGCACGGAGCCAATTGTCGCACATGACTGGCTCCACAAGATAGGAAGGGAGCTGGCCACGGCAGGATGCAATGATGCTGAGAAGGTGAAGTTTTCCGCCCATCAGCTGGATGGCCCGGCCCCTGCTTGGTGGGAGAACTACACCACCACATACCCCTTGGAGAATGTGACTTGGACTCAGTTCCAGCAGGCGTTCCGCACTGCTCATGTCTCACCTGGAGCCATGAGTCTGAAGAAGAAGGAGTTCCGCAGCTTGCGCCAGGGAGGACGCACAATATCTCAGTATGTTGATGAGTTTAGTAAGTTGGCCCGTTATGCCCCAGGGGACGTGGCCACTGATGCAGCCAAGCAGGAGAAGTTTCTGGAGGGACTGAATGATGAGTTGGGAGTTCAGTTGACTGTGGCGACCTTTGCGAACTATCAGGAGCTGGTTGATAAGGCTACCATTCTTGAAGACAAGCACCAGCAGATGGAGAACCGTAAGAGGAAGTACGGTCACGGGAAGTATAACTCTGGAGTTCAACAGAAACCCCCGCTACAGCCCGTACTCAGGAAGTTCTGGATCAGGCACTAGCAAGTTTGGAGGGAATCATCATAACCATGGAGGCCACATTCAGCATGAAGGAAATGGACACAACCACCATGGTCACAAGCATGGAAATGACAATGGCAATGGCAATGGAGGGAATGGCAACCAGCAGCATTTCAACTCTTCTACACCAATGAAGAAAGATCTGAGTCACATCACTTGCTTCAAATGCAAGAAGACGTGGCACTACTCCAATGAGTGTCCCGAGCAGCAGAATGGGAATGGAAATGGGAATTCTAGAGGCAAGAAGCTTAATCCTTTCACTAAGAGGCATGTGAATCATGTCAATGTGGAAGAGGTCTATGAGCAGCCTGACGCAGTGATTGGTAAGGTCTTGGTTAATTCATTTCCAGCACTCATTCTTTTTGACACTTGTGCATCGCATTCATTCATATCAAGGGGATTCGTGGATAAACATAAGTTGCCTACCATAGCTCTTAAGCCACCCATTCTAGTGAGTTCCCAAGGAGCCGAGTCTATGGCTAGTCAGGGATGTTTCCAGTTGCCTTTGAACATAGGGGGATATGTTTTTCCCACAGACATGATCATACTAGAGTCGCAAGGGTTGGATGTAATCCTAGGGATGGATTGGATGTCCAAGTATGAGGCAAATATTGATTATGCTAGTAGATCAATTTTTCTCACCATCTAGAGAAGAAGAGGATCAAGTATGTACCAGGCTTAAGCCTAAGAGGACTCAGGTGAACTCTCTTACGGGAGTTGTCCAGGAAGAAGTACCAGTGGTGAAGGATTATCTCGATGTTTTTCCGGAGGAGTTACGGGGTATGCCGCCGGATCGGGAGATTGAGTTTTTGATTGAGTTGCTGCTAGGTACAGGACCTATCTCCAAGAGGCCGTATCGGATGCCAGCTAATGATTTGGAGGAAGTCAAGAAACATATCAAGGAGTTGCTATAGAAAGGGTATATTCGCCCGAGTTCATCACCTTGGGGAGCCCCAGTACTCTTAGTGGAGAAGAAGGATGGAACCTTGAGGATGTGTGTGGATTACCGCTCTTTGAACGAGGTGACCATCAAGAACAAGTATCCCCTGCCGATGATCAATGACTTGTTTGACCAGCTAGAAGGAGCTAGTGTTTTCTCCAAGATCGATCTTCGATCGGGTTATCACCAGTTGAAGATTCGTGAGAAGGATATACCCAAGACAACTTTTACCACAAGGTATGGGCTTTATGAGTATACATTCATGTCCTTTGGTTTGACTAATGCCCCTGCCTATTTTATGAGCATGATGAACAAGGTGTTCATGGAGTTCTTGGATAAGTTCGTTGTGGTATTCATTGATGACATATTGGTTTTCTCCAAGATCGAGAAGGAACACGCTGAACATCTGCGCTTGGTTCTGGAGAAGCTCAGAGAACATCAACTTTATGCCAATTTCAGCATGTGTGAGTTTTGGCTGAAGGAAGTCGGATTTCTTGGACATGTTGTGTCAGGTGAAGGGATTGCAGTGGACCCTACCAAGGTAGAGTCAGTCACAGAATGGAATGCACCCACCACAGTTGGCGAGATTCGCAGTTTCCTTGGACTTGCTGGATATTACCGGAGATTTATTGAAAATTTCTCCAAGATTGCAAGGCCCATGACAGCGTTGTTAAAGAAGGACACCAACTTTGTTTGGACTGAAGAGTGTGAAGCCAGCTTTCAAGAGTTGAAGAAGCGTTTCGTTACAGCCCCAGTGCTAATCCTGCCTGACGTACACAAGGACTTTCAGGTGTATTGTGATGCTTCACGTCAGGGACTTGGAGGCGTTCTTATGCAAGAGGGAAAGGTTGTAGCTTATGCTTCACGACAACTTCGACCTCATGAGTTGAACTATGCCACGCATGATTTGGAGTTGGCAGCCGCAGTGCATGCACTCAAGACATGGAGACACTATCTTATTGGGAATCGTTGTGATGTTTACACGGATCACAAGAGTTTGAAGTACATCTTCACGCAGAAGGAGTTGAATCTCGGGCAAAGGAGATGGTTGGAACTTATAAAGGATTATGACATGAGTCTGCATTATCATTCAGGAAAAGCCAATGTTGTGGCGGATGCTTTGAGCCGTAGGAGTTATGTTAATACCCTTACAACAGGAGGTTTACCTCAGGAGTTATGTGATGAGCTTACAGACCTTCAATTGGAAATAGTTCCAAGAGGTTATGTTGCCGCACTAGAGGTCTGATCCACCTTGTTGGGAAGAATCGAGAGGCCCGAAGTTGGACCAAGGTATTGCTGAGATAAAGGAAATGATGAGCAAAGGGAAAGCGTATGATTCCGAGAGGATGAAAATGGAACCATATGGTTTGAGAAACGGATTTATGCACCAATGACCCGGAGATCGTGAAGTTGATTCTTCAGAGGCTCATGACTCACCATATTCGATACACCTGTGCAACACCAAGATGTACTTGGACTTGAAGGAAAGTTTTTGGTGGGCCGGTATGAAGAGAGAAATTGCCGAGTATGTGGCAATATGTGATGTATGTCAGAGAGTAAAGGCAGAACATCAGAAACCAGCAGGTTTACTTCAGCCGTTGCTGATACCTGATTGGAAATGGGATAAACATGGTATGGACTTTATCACAGGGTTACCCAGGACCCGTTTAGGTTATGATTCCATTTGGGTGATAGTGGATCGTTTGACCAAGGTTGCTCACTTCATTCCAGTGAAGACCACCTATACAAGTGCTAAGCTGGCAAAGATATATATGACCAGGATCGTATGTCTGCATGGAGTTCCGAGGAGCATCGTATCAGATAGAGGAACACAGTTTACCTCAAAGTTTTGGAATCAGTTGCATGAAACTTTGGGTACCAGGCTAGAGTTCAGTACAGCCTTCCATCCACAGACTGATGGGCGGACAGAGAGAGTCAATCAGATTCTGTAGGACATGCAGAGAGCTTGTGCGCTAGACTATGGGTCTAGTTGGGATGATAACTTACCCTACGCAGAGTTCTTGTACAACAACAACTACCAAGCCAGTTTGCAGATGGCCCCTTTCGAGGCATTGTATGGCAGGAAATGCAGGACACCTTTGATGTGGGATGGAGTTGGAGATCACAAATTGTTTGGACCTGATTTGATTAGGGATTCTGAGGAGAAGGTCAATTTGATTCGTGACAGACTTAAGATAGCTCAGTCAGGGCAGAAAAGTTATGTCGATGCTAAACGCAAGGAAGTGATCTATGAAGTGGAGGATAGAGCATATCTTCGAGTGTCTCCACTTCAAGGTATTAAGAGATTTGGAGTCAAAGGAAAGTTAGCACCACGATTTGTGGGACCATACAGAGTTCTGGAACGTAGAGGAGAGGTTGATACCAGCTGGAATTACTAGAGGCTTTGTCGGGAGTTCATGATGTGTTTCATGTTTCCCAGCTGAAGAAGTGTCATGCAGAGATGGCAGAGATCCCTTTGAGAGATACAGTGCCACTGGAGGAAATTCAGTTGGAGAGCGATCTGACTTATGAGGAGAAGCCGGTTAAGATTCTTGAGACTGCAGAGAGAATCACTCGTACCAAGATCATCAAGTTCTGCAAGGTTCAGTGGAGTCACCACACCGAGGAGGAAGCCACTTGGGAACGAGAGGAAGATCTTCGACAAGACCATCCACACCTTTTTGCTGGCCAACCGAATCTCGAGAACGAGATTCATCTTAAGGGGGTAAGTCTGTAACATCCAAATTTTTAGTAAATTTGGATGTTAATAGAATCATTCAATGCATATCATATTTCTTTGCATTTTGGAGTTTTTGAAATATTCAGATAATATTTTTCCACTCGAGAAAAACAAATGAGAGGGGATAAGATGACTTCCTCAAATTTATAAAAGAGTGGGAAATTTTCTGTTGAATATTATTTGAAGTTTTGGAGTTTATTGGTATTTATTTTATTTGCAAAAAGTGCATTAATTGCATTAGGAAAATATGTTCAAAATTTTCTGTGCCTAAGTTAATGTTCATTAGGCTCTAAATATTGTATAGTTATTTCAGAAATTATTGTGGTGTTTTTATTAATTCATTTGAATTATTTAGGGCCACTTTAGTGTTCGGTTTAAAAAAACACGCACGCACGCACGCACTCATCCGCCTGGACCGAAACCAGTTCGGCCGAGGGACGAGGGCCTTACCAGCCGGCCAGCGCCAGCCGGCCACCGGCCATTTTCGGCCCAAGGCCGCCCGCGCGCCCGAAGCCTCTCGCACTGGTCGACCGCTCCGCGCCCGCCCTCGCTCGCCTCCTCTCGCTGCCGCTGCCAGGCGGGCCCCGCTAGTCAGCCCGTCCCCAACCTCCCGCACAGCACGGGATAAACATCATCGCCGTGCTCCCGCAACCGCCGCTCGGCTCTCTCGTGGATGAGGCCATATCCGTCGATCCCGAGCCCTCTGACCGCGCCTATAAATGCCCCCGAACCCCCTCTTCCAAACCCGCCGTCTTGCTTCTTCCCACGCCGCTCACAGCCGCCGCGCTGCCCGTTCGCATCTCGCCGGAGCCGCGCAACTCGCCGGAGCATTTCTTCGCCCGTAGACCACTCCGACCCTCCTTTTTCTGTATTTTTTCTTAGCTCGCCGAGGCGCATCCGTTTGACATAATTTTTGCCCCCAGGTCCCGTCGGAGCCGCCGCACCGTCGACGCCTGTGACGCCCCCGATTCAATCGTACACTAATCATACATGCAAACGTGTACGATCAAGATCAGGGACTCATGGGAAGATATCACAACACAACTCTAAAAATAAAATAAGTCATACAAGCATCTTAATACAAGCCAGGGGCCTCGAGGGCTCGAATACAAGTGCTCGATCATAGACGAAGTCCGGAAGCAACAATATCTGAGTACGGACATAAGTTAAACGAGTTTGCCTTAAGAAGGCTAGCACAAACCGGGATACTGACGAAAGAGGCGCAGGCCTCCTGCACAGGATCCTCCTAACTACTCCCGGTAAATCGTCAGTGGGCTGCACGTAGTAGTAGGCACCTTCGGGGTAGTAGTCGTCATCGACGGTGGCATCTGGCTCCTGGGCTCCATCGTCTGGTTGCAGCAATCGGGTAAAGAAAGGGGGGAAAGGGGAACAAGGCAACCGTGAGTACTCATCCAAAGTACTCGCAAGCAAGGAGCTACACTACATATGCATGGATATATGTGTAAAGGGCCATATCTGTGGACTGAACTGCGAGAATGCCGAATAAGAGGGGGATAGCTAATCCTGTCGAAGACTACGCTTCTGGCAGCCTCCGACTTACAGCATGTAGCAGAGAGTAGACTGAAGTCCTCCAAGTAGCATCACATAGCAATAATCCTACCCGGCGATCCCCTCCTCGTAACCCTTAGAGAGAGCGACCACCAGGTTGTATCTGGCACTTGGAAGGGTGTGTTTTATTAAGTATCCGGTTCTAGTTGTCATAAGGTCAAGGTACAACTCCAAGTCGTCATGTTACCGAAGATCACGGCTATTCGAATAGATTAACTTCCCTGCAGGGGTGCACCACATAACCCAACACGCTTGATCCCATTTGGCCGGACACACTTTCCTGGGTCATGCCCGGCCGCGGAAGATCAACACGTCACAGCCCCACCTAGGCACAACAGAGAGGCCAGCACGCCGGTTTAAACCTAAGCGCACAGGGGTCATGATACCTCAGGCTCAGGATGCCTGAGAAGAAAGGTGCAACACAAATTGACGGGATAACACTGTAAGATTCTCGGGAAATGAACTATGAAATGATTTCCATTAACAAGAGTTCATCACTATCCCAAGGAGAGGACAAGGAGGTGGATGATGAACTCAACGACAATTCTTCGAGATTTCCAAGATATGGATTTCCAGATTTAAGTGAACAAGGAGATAATATTTGTCAGATCAAATGATATAAGGAAGTATGCTCGAGGAAAACATACACAATTAAACATTGGTTGAAAGGTGCACCCGAAATATGGGTTGGGTTGCACGACCAATGTCAGAATGGTGATTCAGTAATCAACAGTCTAAGAATGAACGACCGACCATTAACTTCAAAGCAATAGGGTTGCTAGAAGTTTTGGGATTACACATCACAGTCCATTTGTCAGTGGTTAGAAATAACACGGTGGACAGGAAAAGAATGGTGATGGTGATAAGTATCACTTGTATTAAGAATTCTCCAGAGGTGGTGAAATTCTCACAACATTGAGGACATAAGAGTGTTAATGTTCCAAGGTAAAGAAGAACAGTTACTGGATAACAAGGAACTCAAGGTATAACACCAAACACGAACAAGCTTGTGTTGGTGGGAAGGCAATAAAGTGGTCGATGATAACACGAACCATCGAGGGGCAAGGATGGTATTACCCATCAAGAATTTGATATATATCTTGGAAGAGCTTAGGATGTTGATGATGATCACGATACAGTGGTCGAGAGATTTCATCAAGATGTAATCGGTCGACGATGACATCAAGTCAATAGGAATGATGAAGCGAAAGGTTATTGGAACCACGGGTTCGACACAAACTCGAAATCAAGCTTACTGTTCAAGGTGAAATGATATGACGAGGAAAATCGACGTAAGCTTAGCTCATCGTCGAAAATTGTGCTCCGAGAAGAAGGACCGGGTAGCACAGTTAAAATCATCACGACAATGATATAGCCAAACAGGCTAGGAATGGCGTGATCGGGTACAAACTTCGTACTTATAGAAGCTAATCGAAGAGTTGTTGAACCGTAGTGCGGACTCGGTTCAGCTTATCGGTGTCTATGAGTGTCTATTAACTCAGAGCCCGTGAAAAATTGGAATCAGTGGGAATGTAGCACTTGATGAAGAACTCATAAGAAGTTATGCAGTTCCATGATAATCTCGAGATACCAGGGGGGTAATACTCGATGACAGATCAAAGTAGAGGTTGGACCGGGGTATTGCTCTACAGAAGACAAGTGCTAAAACTTGCACGAGAAATGGTATTTAAAAGAGAACATGGTCGGAACCACGATTGCAAAAGGCCAGATCCCTGATATAAGATGAACTTATACCAAAGGAATAATTAATTTAAGAGAAGCTTTAATGATAAGATCAACATCGTGTCCATGGGCATGAACACAAGTTCAAGGTCGACTCCCACTTCTCCAATGCATAACCTTTCATTCACTTCTCACATTCGATAAAGTTGCAGTGTTGAAATTTTATCTGGCGAAGCACCAGAAGAGTATGATTCGTGAAAACTTTCGGGTTCACACGGTTTAGAGAAGGCATATGTTCAACCCATAGGGGCTTCTTAGAAACATATACCACAAGTTTCAAGAGTACATAACACAAGCCCGAAAGCAGAGCATGGTTGGCCAAGCAGAGGATACAACTTAACAAAGACATTATGTATCAGGGGAAGAACTCACAAAGTGATCAAATGTGAAGGACACTGTCGGATAACAATCCAACAAAGGACTTGATGGTCCACAAAGGATCTGATGTGAGTATCGATACTCAACCAGAAGAGGAAGGAATGCAAATGCAACAGGTTATGGAATCATCTGAATAATTCAAAGCTTAAATGCAAAGGAATTATGATTTCCAAAACAAAGGATCAGAAGCAGACGTTCTGATCAAGGATGGATCAATTGAATATACCAGAGGCACAATCGACGACAGATAGTTTGGTTGAGAACCAGCTCAGTCTGAGCCGGAAAGATAATTTAAAAGGATCAACTGATGATTGCGTGCATTCGCACGTATTGAATCAACGGACTCAAAAATGATGGTGACACAGGATGCCAATATGAGTACTATACTTATGGGATTAATCATAATGAAAGCAAACAAGAAATTCTAGGGCAATAGGTTGCTGAGGATTTTCGGAATATCGAACGGTATTTCGAAGACTTTTGTGTAACACATGAACAACTGGGGGATGAGCGGATACTCGATAAGTGCGAGAATTAACCGTAGGGGTATTCAGGTGACAAAGAACAGCAAGGCAGTAAGCTCAAAGGATTATCAAAACAACGAGGAGTTTTTCAGGGTATCTTGTAATAACAAGACCAACTGGGGATGCAGGTAAGAATAACAACTGCAAGTAGTTATCCATAAGGGTTTACGGTGGAAGGGGAATTGCAAACGCGATGAACACAAGATCTCGAGTTAACAGCGAAGAGCATCTTCAGGGTCTTCTCGTGCAGCAGACGATCATCATTAATAAGGGGCTCTCCGGGTGAAAGTGATAACGAGATCCTAATGTTAGATTTAGTAAAATTCATTTAACCCGAATAGAGGAGAGATCAGAGCCCCAGAGTAAAGGTCGAGGAGTAAAAGATCCTAATACCACCCAATGGCGACGTGGGCCCGTAAGGCACACAGCCATGTTAGTAAAAGTTTTGTAATGTCTAGACTCGACTTCGGCCAAGGAGTGTGGAAGGGGATTCCTACAGGCAGTCGGCTCTGATACCAACTTGTGACGCCCCCGATTCAATCGTACACTAATCATACACGCAAACGTGTACAATCAAGATCAAGGACTAACGGGAAGATATCACAACACAACTCTAAAAATAAAATAAGTCATACAAGCATTTTAATACAAGCCAGAGGCCTCGAGGGCTCGAATACAAGTGCTCGATCATAGACGAGTCAGCGGAAGCAACAATATCTGAGTACGGATATAAGTTAAAACAAGTTTGCCTTAAGAAGGCTAGCACAAATCGGGATACAGATCGAAGAGGCGCAGGCCTCCTGCCTGGGATCCTCCTAACTACTCCTGGTCGCCGCCGTGGCTGCACGTAGTAGTAGGCACCTCCGGGTAGTAGTCGTCATCGACGGTGGCGTCGCTCCTGGGCTCCATCGATGCAGTTGCAGAAATCGGGTAAAGAAAGGGGGGAAAGGGGAACAAGGCAACCGTGAGTACTGGCCCAAAGTACTCGCATAAGCAAGGAGCTACACTACATATGCATGGATATATGTGTAAAGGGCCATATCGGTGGACTGAACTGCAGAATGCCGAATAAGAGGGGGATAGCTAATCCCGCCGAAGACTACGCTCGGCAGCCTCCGTCTTGCAACATGTAGCAGAGAGTAGACTGAAGTCCTCCAAGTAGCATCACATAGCAATAATCCTACCCGGCGATCCCCTCCTCATAACCCTGAGAGAGAGCGACCACCGGGTTGTATCTGGCACTTGGAAGGGTGTGTTTTATTAAGTATCCGGTTCTAGTTGTCATAAGGTCAAGGTACAACTCCAAGTCGTCCTGTTACCAAAGATCACGGCTATTCGAATAGATTAACTTCCCTGCAGGGGTGCACCACATAACCCAACACGCTTGATCTCATTTGGCCGGGCACACTTTCCTGGGTCATTTCCGGCCGCGGAAGATCAACACGTCGCAGCCCCACCTAGGCACTGTGAGAGAGGCCAAAGACGCTGGTCTAAACCTAAGCACAGTGGGTCCGGGCCCATCGCCCATAGCACACCGCACATTGCGTCTGTGCCGAAAGCGTAACTAGCCCCTTAATACAAGAGCAGGCTTACGTTCCAATCCGGGCGCGCCACTCGGCCAAGGCGTCCACGAAGGCTTGGTGATACCACGACGCCGGGATACCCATAACTACTCCCGTGTAGATGGTTAGTGCGTATAGACCAAATGGCGGACTCGGATCAAATACCAAGATCTCGTTAAGCGTGTTAAGTATCTGCGAACGCCGAGGGCCAGCCCACCTCTCTCCTAGGTGGTCTCAACCTGCCCCTGCCGCCGCCACAAGTAACAATCGGGGTCGCCGAGAACCCAGGCCCACCTCTACTGGGATGGAGCCACCGTCCTTTCAGCCCCATCTCCTAACAGTATCACTGTAATGTAACATGTAAAGTATATAGTATATGCCCGTGATCACCTCAAAGTGATCACGGCCCAAGAGTATAGCATGGCAGACGGACAAGAGTGTAGGGCCACCGATGGAACACTAGCATCCTATACTAAAAGAGGATAGGTGTAAAGGTAACAACAAGAGTAGCAAGGACAAAGGCTATGCAAAGAAGATAGGAATAACTGAAAGCAGTAACATGCTACACTACTCTAATGCAAACAGTATAGAGAAGAGTAGGTGATATCTGGTGATCAAAGGGGGGGCTTGCCTGGTTGCTCTGGCAAGAGAGAGGGGTCGTCAACTCCTTAGTCGAACTGGGCAGCAGCAGCGTCGGTCTCGTAGTCTACCGGAGATAAGAGGGGGAAGAAACAACGAATACAATGCAAACATAAACACGATGATGTGTGACGTGACAATGAGCGGTGCTAGGTGTGCCCTAACGTGGTATGAGGTGGTACCGGTTAAGGGGGGAAACATCCGGGAAGTATTCCGGTGTTTAATTTTCAGCGAAGGAGCCGAGGGGAAAGTTGCGAGTTCGATAGGTTAGGAGGGTGTGGCGACGAGCGGTTTGCGATCCGGAATCGTCTCGTCGTTCTAAGCAACTTTCATGTTGAAAATATTTTAATCCGAGTTACGGATTAAAAGATATGATTTTCTAAAGATTTAATCATTTTCTGATTTTATTTAATTATTTATTTAAATCCAACATTATCCAAAATAGTAAATGATGACGTCAGCATGACATCAGAGTGATGTCAGCAGTCAACGTTGACCATTGACCTGGTCAACCTGACGTGTGGGTCCCACTGTCATTGACTAAGATTAACTAAAACAGATTAATTAGTTTAATTAGTGATTAGGTTAATCTAATCAGGATTAATTAACTTAATTAATTACTTAATTAATTAATTAATATTTTAATTATTTTAATTTTTATTTATTTATTTATTTAATATTTTTTAATTCCTTTTTTTTATTAAAACGTTCTGGGGTGGGCCCCGGCTGTCATTGGGCCAGGGGCCTTAACGGGTGACGGTTGCACGCAAGGAGAGGCGCCGGATGCGCCTGAAGGGCGCACGCCCATTACGGGCGGACTGGCGCCGGCAGGGGAGGAGAAGTGGCCCATGACAGGCCATCACGGAGCGGGGTCCGGCCGTGGGCGGCGACGGACGACTAATGCGGGCCGAGAGAGGCCGCGGTGAGGGGTTACGGTGGAGGGGCCGGGCGACGACGCAGGTGAGGGGCGGGCGGCCCCGAGCGACGCAGGGGACGGCGACGGGCACGGAGGAGGAGAGGCGTGAGGTGAGGCGACCGGGAGAGGGCGCGGCGATCATGGGCGCCGGAGAGCGGACGGGCGATTGAGAACCGGACGAGGCCTGTGCGTGAGGGGCGGCTGCATGGCCGCGGCGTCTGGCGCGCCTGGGGCGTGGGCCACCGGTGGGGAAAGGGGGTCGGGCGGGCGACGGATCCGGCGAGGGGCGGTGGTGGTCGCGTCGGAGGCGCAGGGGCTGTGGCGGCGGGCCACGCGGCGAAGACGGCAGTGCGTGACTGGGCCAGACGAGGAGCGGGGGAGCTCACCGGGGGTGTAGGGCACGGGCAGCGGGCTCGGGGAAGTTTAGGGGAGGCCGACGGGGACGCGTGACGGAGTGGAAGAAGAACGGCGAGGTGGCGGCGAGCTCCGGACGGCGTCGGTGATGGCGCCCTCCTCCTCGATCCCGATCCAATCGGGGAGGGGAGGGAGGAGATATTTTGGGAGCGGGGGGGAAGTGTCGGCGGGGTGTGGGTTGGACCGAGGGGGAGTGGGGTTAAGGGAAGGCCAGTTGGTAGGATGGTCAGCTGGGCCGTCTGGCCCATTTGGCCAGGGGGGCTCTTCTCTCTTTTTTTTGTAGTTTTGTTTTCTGTTTTTATTGTTTTCCTTTTTCTTTATTTTCTCTACTGTTTTAGCTCATTTTAAAAATATAGGCCTTATATAAAAACATGGTTTCTTCATGACAAATAGTTAGGGAATATTTTCAACACATCGAACATTTTAGTTTTGACTTTTGAAAACTTTAATTGTTTTAACTTTAATTCAAATTTAGAATTTTGAATCCGTTTCGATCTAACGTGGGATTATCAACAATAACCGAGGTGACGTGGCATCGTTAACACGGGATTACTGTAGCCTGATTACCCGGGCGTCACAATGCCGGAGCCGCCGGAGCACAGAAGGCCGCCGTCTTCACCCCGCCCCGTCTGGACGCCGCCGACGCACGCCACCACCCGACGCCTTGTGGCCGTCCTCTTCCCCGACGCCGAGGACCACCGTAGCCGCTGCCCCGCCATCGTCCGACGCCGCGCCGCCGTCCTCTGCTCGTTGCCGATGTCGCCAGCCGTTGTAAGCCGCTGCACCTCCTCTCGTTCGTTAGATCGAAGATCAACGGCTTAGATTACATTAGGTTGTTTTTTTAGTTGAACCGGTACGCGGTTAACCGCAGGTTTTTATTCTAAAAACCGATCGGTTTTTGTACAAGTTAGCCGCCGCCGCCGTTTTTCTTAGATTGCGGCCGTCCGCTGTACAAGCTACGCGGCGAACACCTTTCGGCCAGTAGGAATCTGCCATGCGCCAGCGACCTGTTTGCGATTGTTTTTCTTCACTTTTTAGTCCCTGTAATTAGCAGATTAGTCCCTGATCTGAGATTAGCCACAACTTTTTAACCGTAGATCCAAACTCGATGAAACCAACGGAAAATTCTATGTCATGTTTAGATCTATCCAGTGGTACCATTTTTGAAAACTTTTGTCTGATTCAAATTTGAAATTATTCAGATTTGAATTCGAACTTCAAATGGCCATATCTCCCAAACCGAAGCTCCAATTAAGTTGATTCTTTTTGCATTCTGTCACCGTAGCCAAACCCTATCACCTGGACCTTTCTCACAATAATTTTCACACACTAGAATCTATCCATTAATATTTTTACTAGTATGCATAGTATGCATTATAGTTCACATCACTTCTTGAACCATGTGCCTATGTTGTTTTACACTTAGAATATTTTCGTGATAGCTAAGTGTGTTGTGTGTTCATTTGGTTTTTCCGAGACTTTTTGCTTTGCATGTTCTTTTTGGTTCTCTAGAATGTTTGCTTATGTTTCTTTATCTTCTTGCGATAGATTGCCCGGAGTGCGAAGTAGAATATTATCGGTCTTTAGAATTCAACCAGCAGTACCAAGGCAAGTTGCATCTTGATCATGTTTCATTACCTATGTTTTTATTACACACTTAGTTCTTTTACTGTAGGACTGCATGGTACGAATCAATGTCGTATGACTATGCTTACACCAAGTAGTTCATTGAGGTAGGTATGAACCTTACCACATTGTCGTCATCGTTTTACATTGTGTTTCTTCGCTAAGTAGACGTGGATTGGGGAGTGATCATTGTAAAGTATGAGTGACAATGTAGTAAATAGGACCTAAGATAATTAATGAACTACCTGGGCGGAAACTTGTTGGAATGGTGGCGAAATGCTGGGAACGCATGGGAAATCCATGGTGGTGCACCACTAGTGGACCGTCCGCTCAGGCTCAAAGAGATCAATCGTATTCTCATGTCTAGAAGCTTACATGTGCAGCCACAAGCCAATATGGGCTCTGGCTTAGTTGAGTAGTTAGTGTGACCCCTTCCGGGATGGGCTAGCAGATGTAGAATGATGTAGGTGTACCGGCCTATCCGTGGGTTAAGGGGAAACATTTTTGAAAGACTATGTCTTGATCTTCCAATCATGGAGGTGGTCGAGTCTTGTGGGGAAAAGTGTGCAACCTCTGCAGAGTGTCAACCTAATCGATTAGCCGTGTCCCCGGGTACGGACAAGTTGAGCATCTTGTAGTGGAAATGCCGGGAGGTCTCCTCACCTTTAATTAAACAGTTGGGTTTTAAATGAAACTTGGGAACATATGAAGTTGGATTTGCCAACTCATCCTATGCAAAATGTGTAGTAGTAGAATAACATCTTTCCTAATAGGGAAAAACTAGCTTTATGCAAAAAAACTAAACTTAGAGCCTTCCACCAGCCAAATTGCATGTACAAGTAGGTTCTTTACACTTATGGTGTGACTTGCCAGTACATTCAATGTACTGACCTATATGGCTGCAACTTATCACGTTGCAGATATATCCAACAAGGATTAAGGTGCGATAAGTCGATGTTCTACACTCAACCTTGCTCGTGGAGTTGGACTCATTTACTACTTTGCTTCCGTAGTATTTGTTTATTGGCTCTATGCCCTATTTTGTAATAAATGTATTGCTCCTGGACTATCGATGTAATAAAGAGATGTGTGTTATTTCTGTTATTTCATCGAGTACTGTGTGTGCTAGCAAGTCGATCCAGGGACTAACACGGTAAGCACAGAGACTTCGACTCTTACCGGGTCGGGTCGCTACACTATGTCTACAATGCTCTGCATGGAGCTACTCTAGCTAATTGCTCACACTTTCAATACGTATCTAGATTGAGACTCATAGTCATCTGGATCAGTGTAAAAGCTTGCATCGACGTAACTGTTTATGACGAAGTCTTAACTCCATACCGAGAAATATTTCCTTAGTCCTCTAAGGATAATTTTGACCGTTGTCAGTGATCTACTCCTGGATCACTATTGTACCCCCTTGCCAATCTCATGGCAAGGTACTCAATAGGTCTGGTACACAGCATGGCATACTTTATAGAACCTATGGCTGAAGCATAGGGAATGACTTTCATTCTCTCTCTATCTTATGTCGTGGTCGGGCTTGGAGTCTTACTCAACTTCACACCTTTGCAACACAGGCAAGAACTCCTTCTTTGACTGTTCATTTTGAACTACTTCAAAATCTTGTCAAGGTATGTACTCATTGAAAAATCTTATCAAGCATTTTGATCTATCTCTATATATCTTGATGCCCAATATGTAAGCAGCTTCACCGAGGTATTTCATTGGAAAACTCTTATTCAAGTATCCTTTTATGCTATCCAGAAATTATATATCATTTCCAATCAACAATATGTCATCCACATATAATATTAGAAATGCTACAGAGCTCCCACTCACTTTCTTGTAAATACAGGTTCTCCAAAAGTCTGTATAAAACCATATGCTTTAATCACCTCATCAAAGCGTATATTCCAACTCTGAGATGATTGCACTAGTTTGTAAATGGATCGCTGGAGCTTGCACACTTTGTTAGCACCTTTAGGATCGACAAAACCTTCTGGTTGCAATCATATACAACTCTTCTTTAAGAAATCCATTAAGGAATACAGTTTTGACGTCCATTTGCCAGATTTCATAATCATAAAATGCGGCAATTGCTAACATGATTCGGACAGACTTAATCCTTGCTACGGGTGAGAAGGTCTCATCGTAGTCAACTCCTTGAACTTGTCGAGAACCTTTCGAACAAGTCGAGCTTTGTAGATAGTAACATTACCATCAGCGTCAGTCTTCTTCTTGAAGATCCATTTATACTCTATGGCTTGCCGATCATCGGGAAAGTCAACCAAAATCCATACTTTGTTCTCATACATGGATTCCATCTCAGATTTCATGGCCTCAAGCCATTTCGCGGAATCTGGGCTCATCATTGCTTCCTCATAGTTCGTAGGTTCGTCATGGTCTGGTAACATGACTTCCATAATAGGATTACCGTACCACTCTGTTGCGGAACATACTCTGGTTGACCTACAAGGTTCGGTAGTAACTTGATCTGAAGTTTCATGATCATCATCATCATTAACTTCCTCACTAATTGGTGTAGGCATCACAGGAACGGTTTTCTGTGATGAGCTACTTTCCAATTTGAGAGAAGGTACAATTACCTCATCAAGTTCTACTTTCCTCCCACTCACTTCTTTCGAGAGAAACTCCTTCTCTAGAAAGGATCCATTCTTAGCAACAAAGATCTTGCCTTCGGATCTGTGATAGAAGGTGTACCCAACAGTTTCTTTTGGGTATCCTATGAAGACACACTTCTCTGATTTGGGTTCGAGCTTGTCAAGCTGAAACTTTTTCACATAAGCATCGCAACCCCAAACTTTAAGAAACGACAGCTTAGGTTTATTGCCAAACCACAGTTCATACGGTGTCATCTCAACCGATTTAGATGGTGCCCTATTTAACGTGAATGCAGATGTCTCTAATGCGTAACCCCAAAACGATAGTGGTAAATCGGTAACAGACATCATAGATCGCACCATATTTAATAAAGTATGATTTTACCGTAATGGGAAAGGGGGGAGAGGGAGGAGGAGAAGGAAAGGGGGGCCGCGCCCCTCCCCTTGTCCAATTCAGACTCCCCGTGGGAGGGCGTGCCACCCCCTTGTGGGCTGACTTGCCTCCCCTCTATGGCCCATATGGCCCATATCTTTCCCTCGGGGGTTCGGGTAACCCCCCGGTACTCCGATATGTACCCGATACATTCCGAAACACTTCCGTTGTCTGAATACTATCGTCCAATATATCAATCTTTACCTCTCGACCATTTCAAGACTCCTCGTATTGTCCGTGATATTATCCGGGACTCCGAACAATCTTCGGTGACAAAAACACATAACTCATAATACAAATCGTCATCGAACGTTAAGCGTGCGGACCCTACGGGTTCGATAACTATGTAGACATGACCAAGACACATCTCCGATAAATAACCAACAGCGGAACCTGGATGCTCATATTGGTTCCTATATATATTCTATGAAGATCTTTATCGGCCAAATCACAATGACAACATATGTCATTCCCTTTGTCGTCGGTATGTTACTTTCCCGAGATTCGATCGTTGGTATCTTCATACCTTGTTCAATCTCGTTACCGGCAAGTCTCTTTACTCGTTCCGTAATACATCATCCTGCAACTAACTCATTAGTCACATTTCTTGCAAGGCTTATCACGATGTGTATTACCGAGAGGGCCCAGAGATACCTCTCCGATACTCGGAGTGACAAATCATAATCTCGATCTATGCCAACCCAACGAACACCTTCGGAGGTACCTGTAGAGCATCTTTATAATCACCCAGTTATGTTGTGATGTTTGATAGCACACAAGGCATTCCTCCGATATTCAGGAGTTGCATATCTCATAGTCAGAGAAATATGTATAAGTCATGAAGAAAGCAATAGCAATAAAACTTAACGATCATTATGCTAAGCTAACGGATGGGTATTGTCCATCACATATTCTCTTGATAAGATCACGTTCATCAAATGACAACACATGTCTATGGTTAGGAAACTTAACCATCTTTGATTAACGAGCTAGTCTAGTAGAGGCTTACTAGGGACACTGTGTTTTGTCTATGTATTCACACATGTATCAAGTTTCCAGTTAATACAATTCTAGCATGAATAATAAACATTTATCATGATATAAGGAAATATAAATAACAACTTTATTATCGCCTTTAGGGCATATTTCCTTCACTCTTTAGGTACCTAAGAATAATTTTGACCGTTGTTCAGTGATCTAATCTTGGATCACTATTGTACCCTCTTGCCAAACTCATGGCAAGGCACACAACAGGTCTGGTACACAGCATGGCATACTTTATGAACCTATGACTAAGGCATAGGGAATGACTTTCATTCTCTCTATATATTCTTCCATGGTCGTTTTTGAGTCTTACTCAACTTCACACCTTCTAACACGGGCAAGAACCCTTTCTTTAACTGATCCATTTTGAAATTCTCCAAAACTTTATCAAGGTATGTGCTTTGTGGAAGTCCTATCAAGCGTCTTGATCTATCTCTGTAGATCTTGATGCCCAACATATAAGCAGCTTCACCGAGGTCTTTCAATGAAAAATTCTTATTCAAGTATCCTTTTATGCTATCCAGAAATTCTATATCATTTCCGATCAACAATATGGCATCCACATATAATATCAGAAATGCTACAGAGCTCCCACTCACTTTCTTGTAAATACAGGATTCACCATAAGTCTGTATAAAACCATATGCTTTGATCACCTCACCAAAGCATATATTCCAACTCCAAGATGCGTGCACCAGTCCATAGATGGATCACTGAAGTTTGCACACTTAGTTAGCACCTTTAGGATCGACAAAACCTTCTGGTTGCATCATATAAAACTCTTCGTTAAGAAATCCATTAAGAAATGCAGTTTTGACATCCATTTGCCAGATTTCATAATTATAAAATGCGGAAATTGCTAACATGATTCGGACTAACTTATGCATTGCTACGGGTGAGAAGGTCTCATCTTAGTCAAATCCTTGAACTTGTCGAAAACCTTTCGCAACAAGTCGAGCTTTATAGATGGTGACATTACCATCAGTGTATGTCTTCTTCTTGAAGATCCATTTATTCTCAATTGCTTGCCGATCATCGGGAAGTCCACCAAAGTCCACACTTTGTTCTCATACATGGATCCTATCTCATATTCCATGGCCTCAAGCCATTTATCAGAATCCGGGCTCATCATAGCTTCTTCATAGTTCGTAGGTTCGCCATGGTCTAGTAACATGACTTCCAAGACAGGATTACCGTACCATTCTGGTGCGGAACGTGCTCTGTTCGACCTACGAGGTCCCGTAGCAACTTGATCTGAAGTTTCATGATCATCATCATTACCTTCATCTCTAATTGGTGTAGGCATCACGGGAACCGATTTCTCTGATGTTCTACTTTCCAATTTGAGAGAAGGTACAGTTACCTCATCAAGTTCTACTTTCCTCCCTCTCCATTCTTTCGAGAGGAACTCCTTCTCTAGAAAGAATCCATTCTTGGCAACAAAGATCTTGCCTTCGGATCTGTGGTAGAAGGTGTACCCAATTGTTTCCTTAGGGTATCCTATGAAGATGCACTTCTCCGATTTGGGTTTGAGCTTATCAGGCTGAAGCCTTCTGACATATGTGTCGCAACCCCAAACTTTAAGAAATGACAGCTTAGGTTTCTTGCCAAACCATAGTTCATACGGTGTCGTCTCAATATATTTAGATGGTGCCCTATTTAACGTGAATGCAGCTGTCTCTAATGCATAACCCCAAAACGATAGTGGTAAATCGGTAAGAGACATCATAGATCGCACCATATCTAATAAAGTATGGTTATGACGTTCGGACACACCATTGCGCTGTAGTGTTCCAGGTGGCGTGAGTTGTGAAACTATTCCAGATTGTTTTAAATGAAGGTCAAACTCGTAACTCAAATAATTTCTTCCGCGATCAGATCGTATAAACTTTATTTTCTTGTTACGATGATTCTCCACTTCACTCTGTAATTCTTTGAACTTTTCAAATGTTTCAGGCTTGTGTTTCATTAAGTAGATATACCCATATCTGCTCAAATCATCTGTGAAGGTCAGAAAATAACGATACCGCCGTGTGCCTCAACACTCATTGGACTATATACACCGGTATGTATTATTGCAATAATTCATTAGCTTGCTCCATTGTTCGGAGAACGGAGTTTTAGTCATCTTACCCATGAGCATAATCAAGTGATTCCAAAAGTCCATCTGCATGGAGTTTCTTCATGCGCTTTACACCAATATGACCTAAACGGCAGTGCCAAAAATATGTTGCACTATCATTATCAACTTTGCATCCTTTGGCATCAATATTATGAATATGCGTATTACTATGATCGAGATTCAATAAACCATTCACATTGAGTGTATGACCATAGAAGGTTTTATTCATGTAAACAGAATAACAATTATTATCTGAATTAAATGAATAACTATATAGCAATAAACATGATCTAATCATGTTCATGCTCAACGCAAACACCAAATAACATTTATTTAGGCTTAACACTAATCCCGAAGGTAGAGGGAGTATGCGATGGTGATCTTATCAATCTTGGAAACACTTCCAACACACATCGTCACCTCGCACTTAACTAGTCTCTGTTTATTCTGCAACTCCTGTTTCGAGTTACTAATCTTAGCAACTGAACCAGTATCGAATACTCAGGGGCTACTACGAACACTAGTAAGGTACACATCAATAATATGTATATGAAATATACTTTTGTTCACTTTGCCATCCTTCTTATCCACCAACTATTTGGGGCGGTTCCACTTCCAGTGACCATTTCCATTGCAGTAGAAGCACTCAGTTTTAGGCTTGGGTCTAGCTTTGGGCTTCTTGACGGGAGTGGAAACTTGCTTGCCATTCTTCTTGAAGTTCTCTTTCTTTCGTTCACCCTTTTTCTTGAAACTAGTGGTCTTGTTAACCATCAACATTTGATGCTCCGTGGCGTTCAAAACATTTTTGAAGTCCCAGTTCTAAGTCATAAAGCATGGCACACTAAACCATCAAGTAGTTATCATATCGAGCTTGCAAACCATTCATAACGTCTCCATCTGCTCCTGCAACAGGTTTGTCACCTAGCGGTGCATCAAGGACATAATTCTTACAGGCAAAGAATGAGGATAATCCTCAGATCATGGACCCAGTCCGCATCATTGCTACTATCATCTTTCAACTTAGTTTTCTCTAGGAACATGTCAAAAATACATGGGAGCTATATCGCAAGGTATTGATCTACAACATAGATATGCAAAACTATCAACACTAAGTTCATGATAAATTAAGTTCAAAATTAATCAAATTACTAATGAACTCCCACTTAAATAAACATCCCTTAGGTTATCTAAGTGATACATGATCCAAATCAACTAACCCATGTCCGATCATCTTGTGAGATGGGGTAGTCATCAATGGTGAACATCTCTATGTTGATCATATCTACTATATGACTCATGTTCGACCTTTCGGTCTCCAGTTTTTCGAGACCATGTCTGTACATGCTAGGCTTGTCAAGTTTAACCCAAGTATTATGCATGTGCAAAACTGTGGTATTGATCTATAACATAGATATGCAAAACTATCAACACTAAGTTCATGATAAATTAAGTTCAATTAATTAATCAAATTAATAATGAACTCCCACTTAAATAAACATCCCTCAGGTTATCTAAGTGATACATGATCCAAATCAACTAACCCATGTCCGATCATCTCGTGAGATGGGGTAGTCATCAATGGTGAACATCTCTATGTTGATCATATCTAGTATATGACTCATGTTCGACCTTTCGGTCTCCAGTTTTCCGAGACCATGTCTGTACATGCTAGGCTTGTCAAGTTTAACCCAAGTATTATGCATGTGCAAAACTGTCTTACACCCGTTTTATGTGAATGTAGAGTCTATCACACCCGATCATCACGTGGTGACTCGAAACGACGAATTGTAGCAATAGTGCATACTCAGGGAGAACGCTTGTAACATCCCAAATTTCCAATTTGGAATGTTATACATAGGTCATTCATGCATATTATATTTTATTGCATTTCGTTTTTGCGATCCTCGAAATTCTAAGCAACTCAAGGACCCATGGAGAAAGTTGGGGATTTCACCGTTTTCATATTTGGATTTTTATGAAATATCGAAACAAGGATCACTTCGGTTTTAATTATTTTTCTCTCCAAATATATTTCATATTAAAAATATATGAGAGGAGATAATATGACTTCTCCAAAATAAATGAAATATTGGAGGAACAATACCAAAATCAAATAATATATTTTATTTGGATTTTATTGCCATTTTATTTGAATTAAAAAAATATGCATTTTTCAAAATTGCATTTCAGGCCAAGAAAATGTTCACCCTGTTCTAAATATTTTATTTAGACGGTGAAAACTTGTTTTGGTATTTTAAGATTTTTGTTTATTTTTCTAGGATTTATTTTCTCCGGAATATGTTTTAAAAAAAGTTTCCCCAGTTGGCCTAGCCACTGTGGCGTCTCCCTCATGGAGATCATGAGCCACTGCCGCCAGCCGTGGCCGACTTCGGCCACGTCTCCCCGCCCCCGCCTCAGCCGCCTCCCTCCCTCCTTAAAGCCGACCCGGGCCCCTCTGGAGCCCTAAGTCGCCGCCGCCCTCCGCCGCGCTGCCCACGCCTGGCGCCATCCCGCATTGTTGTGCCGTTGCTTGCCGCCCCCATCTTGCCCGCCTCGGCGCCAGAAGCCGCCGGAGCCGCCGCTGATCCGATCCGGATTCATTCGTTTTTTTGGTTATTAGGTAAAATCCCGATTTTGAAAAAAAACCCTAGTTTTGTTTTTTTAGATCGGTTCGTTCGGTTTTTCTTGGTTCGATTAAATAGCGGACGTTCGTCCGTACATTCGTTTCAACAAACGTTATTCGTCCGTTAGCCGCAGGCAGCGAACGTTCGTTCGTTAGCCTGTTCGTCAATTTTTCTTTTCCCAGGGTTTTCCCATGATTATTTTCGATCGCGATTCCATCCCCCGTCTTCGATTTGGTATATCTTTTCGCTCGTTTATCCAAATCAGGTGAAACAAGAGTCTAGATCTTCATCTCGAAACCCTCTTTCTATTTAACCAACTTGAACAAGATTTTGGTACTATAAAATTTGAGTTTAGTCCAGATTATTAAACGGATCTTTTTTCTTTCGTATTTTGAGTTTCGTTGCTCCATTTGTTTTGATTCTTTTTGCAGATCGAATCTCTTCAGTTGTGTTTTTAGGATTCGATCTTCTTATTTGAGTTTTACCCATGCATCTATGATTGATTGCTTATTTATGCTATTGTTTGTTTGTGATATAATTCCCGGAGTGCGAAGCGTGCTACTACGAGTCTCTAGGTTTTGCAGATCGTCAGCAAGGCAAGTAACACATTGATCATACTCTTTTTCATACCTAGTTTTATGCATCAGTATCAATCCTCAAACATTACATGATTAGGATGTGGTTAACTTGTGGGTATTGGGAAGTACTTGTTGAGGTAGAACCTATTGCCCTGTTTATTATCAAACCCTTGGGAGTTACTTCTATGTTATGCTTATATTGCTATGCTATGCTCGTAGACGTGGTTTGGGTGAGTGAATTCATGACAGATGTGAGATTGTTAATTAATGGTTAACTTAAGGTGGCAACTTTAATACACATCTGGGTGGATTGCTTGTGGGCACCTGGAGAATCCAGTGTTGTCCTAGGATATCCCGGAGTACCCATGTGATCATCCTACGGTCCGCCACGCAGGCTCAAAGGGATGATAAGGTTATTCATGCTAGAAATTTCCGTGTGCAGCCACAAGCTATTATGGGCTCTAGCATAGTTGAGTATGTTGCCTGACCTCTTCCAGTGGTAGGCTAGCAGATGTAGGGGATGTAGGTTGGTACTGTCTACCCGGGTTTAGAGTAATGCTTCTGAAAGACTGTGTCTCGGTCATCCGTTTCTCAAATACCATGTAGTGTTAGAAATCCAACGGAGGAGATCGAGTCTTTTAGGGAAAAGTGCGCAAACCTTTGTAGAGTGTACAAACTAATCATGGTTAGCCGTGTCCCCGGTTATAGACATCTTAAGTATCTGGTTCTTGGATTATCATATGGATCTCATCACTCTAAATATAATTTTGTTGGGTTGATAATTACTTTTAATTGGGATTTGAGTTGGAGGAACCTTCTCAATGTTGTTTCAACTACCATGATAGTTAAATAAATTTTATTCCTTTGTTGTATGGAAAATTGGCTTTTCGCGAAAACATATTAACCATACAGCCTCCACCCGCCATATATGCATGTAGTGATAGCAACTATCTGTTCATTACTTTAATGTGTTACTTTGCCAGCATATTCCATGTGCTGACCCATTTTCGGGCTGCAACGTATCATGTTGCAGACTTTTCAGACGAAGAGTAAGGTTCGCTAGGCTGTTCTCGTGCACTCAGCTATGCCGTTGGAGTTGATGGACTCACTTTATCTTCCAAGCCTTCCGCTGTTATCTTATTTAGATGACCTTAAGCCATATTTATTGTAATAAGTTCTCTTTGGAGACTATCGATGTAATAAGCGTGTGATTGCTACTCTGTTATAAATCCTTCAAGTACTGTGTGTGTTAGCATTACCGATCCAGGGATGACACTTATGCACAGAGACTTGACCGTCTGAGGTCGGGTCTCTACAAGATGGTATCAGAGCACACGCTGAATGTAGGACACGACCACTAAGATGAGCCATAGGTCACTCTTCTCTACTCATTTCTGACTCCTCTCCATTTTCTACTCTTTAGGATGGCGGACTCAAGGAACAAGTTTGCACAACCGGATGAAGACACACCTTTTGGACGACGCTTGAAGTAAGTCACTAGGTACCTGAACATCGGAATACCAAGCTTCACCGGGACGTACACCGCCACTTTACCAGAAGTGGAGTGCTGGATGATTCGAGTTCAAGTTCCAGGAAGGACTTTCATGCCAATCACTAAGCCCATAGAGTTTTCCTTTGATGCACCAACATGGAGTCTAGGCAAGAGCATGGCAGCCCACATTGCTATGGGACGTATTGGAGAAGTCTACAAACAGGAGCTGAAGGACACTATCTACCAGATATGTGGGCGTCGAGATGAGAAATGGGAGATGATCAGTACCGGGAAGGACAGGTCCATTGCAGCTTTCATCCAGGAGTTAAACCAGCACATTCGACGCCAGGAGAACCAGATGTGCGCTAGCATGATAGATTTGAAGAAGGCTATGACCAGGAACATGGAGCTAGAGGAGGAACTCAAGTCTACACGCACGGATACGAGGAGGAAATCGCAATACTATTGGAGAAGAATGACGACCTGATAAAGAAGCTCGGAGTATTCCTGGGAGACCCCGCACCAGGAGGAGATGACGACGAACCCAAGGAGATTCGTTCTAAAGACTACCGCATCATCCACGACACCGACTCCGATCCCAACAGTAGTGATGATGACTGTGAAGACGAAGCTGGAGCTGATATCATGAAGTCTTCCACCGACCAAAACTTCTAGTAGACCACCATATGATCAAGTAGTATTTCCCCCATGTATATAGTATAGTCTGAGCACTGTAACGGTAGTTAGATCGATTGTATGCCCTTTCTTGATTGATTGAGTGATATGATATGATTGTGTTTGTCTCATGTGCATATGGGTAGTGCTTTCCCACTAGACCTCATTCTATTCTAATCTCTTCCCTCTAAACCCATCAGATGCCTCCGAGACGTGATACCGGATTTGTCTTCCCACTGGAGCTCACTCAGTTGATCCAGCAGCAGAATGCCTTGATGCAGTTGTTAGTTCAGAATCAAGGCAACAACAACAACAAAAACAACAACCCACCGCCACCACTTCCAGTTGACAACTTAGCCCGTTTTCTGAGGTTGCAGCCGCCGGTGTTTTCCAGTAGCACCGAGCCGATAGTTGCTGATGATTGGCTATGCAGGATTGGAAGGGAGTTGACCACCGCAGGTTGCACAGATGCTGAGAAGGTGCGCTTTACCGCACATCAATTGGATGGACCAGCAGCCTCATGGTGGAAGAATTACACAGCCACATTCCCTATAGCCAATGTCACTTGGGAGCAGTTTCAGCAAGCATTCCGCACATCCCATGTCTCAACTGGAGCTATGAGCGTGAAGAAGCGTGAGTTTTGCAACTTACGCCAAGGGAATCATATTGTGGGGCAGTACGTGGATGAGTTTAGTAAGTTATCTCGCTATGCCCAGATGATGTGGCCACAGATGCCGCAAAGCAAGAGAAGTTTATGGAAGGGCTGAACGATGAGATGAGTATGCAGTTGATGGTGGCAACATTTAACAACTACCAGGAGTTTGTAGATAAATCTCTCATGATTGAAGGGAAGCAGCAGCAGATAGAGAGCCACAAGAGGAAGTATGGACAATGGAAGTACAATTCAGGAGCTCAGCAGAAGCCTCGTTTTACCCCGAACTCGGGAGGATTTACCCATAACCATGGAGGCCACACTCACAATGGAGGAAGTTATCATAATCATAATGGCCCCAAGAATGGGAATGGGAATGGATCAAGCAACAATCAGAACTGCTCCAATCCAGCCACACCCGCCAAGAGGGACCTAAGTCACATTACTTGTTTCAAGTGCGGGAAGACTGGACACTATGCCACTGATTGCCCTGAAGCGAAGAATGGAAATGGTAATGGGAGCTCTAGGAAGAAGCCCGATCCATTTAACAAAGGACAAGTGAACCACGTGAGCGTGGAGGAGGTTGAAGAGCAGCCAGACGCAGTTATCAGTAAGTTTTTGGTTAAGTCTTTTACCGCTCTCATTCTTTTCAATACTGGTGCATCATATTCATACATATCAAGGGGATTTGTGGACAAGTTTAAGTTGCCAACCCTATCCCTTAGGACACCCATGCTAGTGAGCTCACCAGGCACAGAGTACCTTGCCAGCCGATGGTGCGACCGGATACCCTTAACCATCGGGAGCCATGTTTTCCCCTCAGACCTAATAATTTTGGAGTCGCAAGGATTGGACATCATATTAGGCATGGACTGGTTATCGAAGTATGGAGGAAACATTAACTGTGCTAGCAAATCAATTCTACTCACCACCCCGGAGGGAAAAAGGATCAAAGATGTATCCAGGCATTCGCCAAGGAGGACTCAAGCAAATTCCCTCTCAGGAGTTGTTCAGGAGGAAGTGCATCTAGTGAAGGATTACCCAGATGTATTTCCAGAGGAGTTACCAGGCATGCCACCAGATCGAGACATTGAGTTCTTGATAGAACTATTGCCAGGCACCGGACCTATATCAAAGAGACCCTACGGATGCCTGCAAATGATCTAGAGGAGATCAAGAAACAGATTAAGGAGTTATTGGAGAAAGGTTACATCCTACGAAGTTCATCACCGTGGGGAGCCCCAGTGCTCTTCGTTGAGAAGAAGGATGGATCTTTAAGGATGGTTGTTGATTATCGAGCATTGAATGAAGTGACGATCAAGAACAAGTACCCACTGCCGATGATCAATGACTTGTTTGATCAGTTGCAAGGAGCTAAAGTATTTCAAAGATCGATCTGCGATCAGGATACCACCAGCTGAAGATTCGAGAGAGAAGGTTATACCTAAGATAGCTTTCACCACCAGGTACGGGCTGTATGACTATACGGTTATGTCATTTGGATTGACTAACGCCCCTGCCTACTTCATGAGTATGATGAATAAGGTGTTTATGGAGTTTTTGGATAAGTTCGTTGTGGTGTTCATTGATGATATCTTGGTATACTCAAAGACCGAAGAGGAGCACAAGGAGCATTTGCGTTTAGTGCTCGAGAAGCTCAGGGAACATCGGTTGTATGACAAGTTCAGCAACTGCGAGTTTTGGTTGAAGGAAGTTGGATTCCTTGGACATGTTATATTAGGAGAAGGTATAGCAGTAGACCCCACCAAGGTTAAGTCAGTCACAGATTGGATATCACCCACCACAGTTGGAGAAATCCGCAGTTTTCTTGGACTTGCGGGATACTATCAGATATTTATTGAGAATTTATCTAAAGTTGTGAAGCCCATGACGGAGTTGTTGAAGAAGGACACTAAGTTCAAATGGATAGAAGAATGTGAGGCCAGTTTTCAGGAGTTGAAGAAACGTCTGACTACGGCCCCAGTGCTAATTCTGCCGGATATACGCAAGGATTTTCAAGTGTATTGCGAGGCATCTCACTTAGGACTTGGAGGAGTGCTTATGCAGGACGGAAGAGTTGTTTCATATGCCTCAGGTTAACTTCGACCACATGAGTTGAATTATGCCACTCATGATTTGGAGCTAGCAGCCGTAGTGCATGCACTCAAGACTTGGAGACACTTTCTTATTGGAAACCGTTGTGATGTGTACACGGATCATAAGAGTTTGAAGTACATATTCACCCAGAAGGAGCTGAACCTCAGGTAGAGGAGATGGTTGGAACTTATAAAGTATTATGACATGAAGCTGCATTATCATCCAGGAAAGGCCAATGTCGTAGCAAACGCTTTGAGCCGGAAGAGTTATGTTAATACTCTCCTAATGGGAGGGTTGCCAAAGGAGTTAGCGGAGGATCTCAGGGAACTTCGTTTGGAGATTGTTCCCAGAGGTTTTGTTGCAGCGACGGAAGTTCAGTCTACATTGTTGGGAAATATTCGTGAAGCTTAGAAGGATGACAAGGAAATTGCCGAGATAAAGGAGAGAATGAGCAAAGGAAAGGCGAAAGGTTTTCATGAGGATGAGCACGACACCTTGTTGTTCGAGGACCATGTTTGTGTGCCCAATAACGCAGAAATCAGGAAGTTGATACTACAGGAAGCTCATGACTCGCCATACTCGATACACCTCAGAAACACCAAGATGTATTTGGATTTGAAGGAGCGTTTCTCGTGGAATGGTATGAAGAACGATATTGCTGAGTATGTAGCGGTATGTGATGTATGTCAGAGAGTGAAGGCAGAACATCAGAAGCCAGCAGGATTACTGCAGCCTAAGCTGATACCCGAATGAAGTGGGATAAGCTTGGCATGGATTTTATCACCGGATTGCCCAGGACCCGATCAGGATATGATTCTATCTGGGTAGTAGTTGATCGCTTGACCAAAGTGGCTCACTTTATCCCAGTGAAAACCACGTATACAAGTGCGAAGTTGGCCAAGATATACATGACCAGGATCGTATGTCTGCATTGAGTTCCGAGGACCATCATATCAGATAGAGGAACACAGTTTACTTCAAAGTTTTGGAATCAGTTACACCAGACTTTTGGTATGAGGCTAGAATTCAGCACAGCCTTTCACCCGCAGACAGATGGCCAGACTGAGAGAGTCAATTTGATTCTGGAAGACATGTTGAGAGCTTGTGCGCTGGATTATGGATCTAGTTGGGATGATAATTTGCCATACGCGGAGTTTTCATACAACAATAGCTACCAGGACAGTTTGAAGATGGAACCATTCGAAGCCCTGTATGGAAGAAGGTGCAGAACATCGTTGATGTGGGATGAAGTTGGAGACCGCCAGTTGTTTGGACCAGATTTGATCAAAGAGTCAGAAGAGAAGGTTAAGATGATTCGGGATAGACTGAAGGTAGCTTAGTCCAGGCAGAAGAGTTATGCAGATTCAAAACGCAAGGAGGTAGTCTATGAGATCGGAGACCGAGCATATCTTTGTGTGCCACCTCTGCGGGGAGTTAAACGTTTTGGAGTTAAGGGAAAGTTATCCCCGAGATTTGTAGGATCGTACCAAGTTTTGGAACGTATGGGAGAGGTTGCCCACAAGTTGGAATTACCCGAAGGATTGTCAAGAGTTCATGATGTGTTCCACGTCTCTCAGTTGAAGAAGTGTCATGCTGAGATGGACGATATACCTCTGAGAGATACAGTGCCCTTGGAAGCGATTCAGTTGGACAGTGATTTGACCTATGAGTAGAAACATGTCAAGATTCTCGAGTTTGCCAGTCGAGTTACTCGCAGCAAGGTTATCAAGTTTTGCAAAGTTCAGTGGAGCCACCATACCGAGGATGAAGCCACCTGGGAACGAGAGGATGATCTACGGAAGGACCACCCACACCTATTTTCTAGCCAACCCGAATCTCGAGGGCGAGATTCATCTTAAGGGGGGTAGGTTTGTAACATCCCAAATTTCCAATTTGGAATGTTATACATAGGTCATTCATGCATATCATATTTTATTGCATTTTGTTTTTGCGATCCTCGAAATTCTAAGCAACTCAAGGACCCATGGAGAGAGTCGGGGATTTCACCTTCTTCATATTTAGATTTTTATCAAATATCGAAACAAGGATCACTTGTGTTTTAATTATTTTTCTCTCCGAAAATATTTCATATTAAAAATATATGAGAGGAGATAATATGACTTCTCCAAAATAAATGAAATATATGAGGAAAATACGAAAATCAAATAATATATTTTATTTGGATTTTATTGCTATTTTATTTGAATTAGAAAAATATGCATTTTTCAAAATTGCATTTTAGGCCAAGAAAATGTTCACCCTGTTCTAAATATTTTATTTAGACGGTGAAAATTTGTTTTGGTATTTTTAGATTTTTATTTATTTTTCTAGGATTTATTTTCGGCGGAATATGTTTAAAAAAAGTTTCCCCGCCGGACCAAACTGGGCCGAGGCCCAGTTGGCCCAGCCACCCCGCGCCGCCGTCTCCCTCGCGGAGATCGCGAGCCGCACGTCGCCGCCCGCTGTGGCCAACTCGGCCATGCCTCCCTCGCCTCGCAAAGAAGTCGCCTCCTCCCTCCTTAAAGCCGACCCGTCCCCTCGAGCCCCAAGTCGCCACCGCCGCCGCCGCCGCCGTCTTCTTGCTTGCCGCTGCTACTCGCCTTGCCGCCGCTTGAGAAGCCGACGGAGCCGCCGCCGCCGATCCGATCCAGAGTCGTTAGTTTTTTTTCGGTTTTTAGGTAAAATCCCGTTTTTAAAAAAAACCTAGTTTTGTTTTTTTAGATCGGTTTGTTCATTTTTTCTCGGTTTGATTAAATAGCGGACGTTCGTCCGTACGTTCGTTTTAATGAACGCTATTCGTCCATTAGCCGCAGGCAGCGAACATTCGTTCGTTAGCCTGTTCGTCAGTTTTTCTTTTCCCAGGGTTTTTCCGCGATTATTTTCGATCGTGATTCCAGTCGTAATCTTCGATTTGGTATATCTTTTCGCTCGTTTATCCAAATCAGGTGAAACAAGCGTCTAGATCTTCGCCTCGAAACCATCTTTCCGTTTAACCAACTTGAACAAGATTTTGGTACTGTAAAATTTGGATTTAGTCCAGATTACTAAACGGATCTTGTTTCTTTCGTAGTTTGAGTTTCGTTGCTCCGTTTGTTTTGATTCTTTTTGCAGATCGAATCTCTTCAGTTGTGTTTTTAGGATTCAATCTTCTTATTTGAGTTCTACCCGTGCATCTATGATTGATTACTTATGTATGCTATTGTTTGTTTGCGATAGAATTCCCGGAGTGCGAAGCGTGCTACTACGAGTCTCTAGGTTTTGCAGATCGTCAGCAAGGCAAGTAACACATTGATCATACTCTTTTTCATCCAGTTTTTATGCATTAGTATCAATCCTCAAACATTGCATGATTAGGATGTGGTTAACTTGTGGGTATTGGGAAGTAGTTGTTGAGGTAGAACCTATTGCCCTGTTTATTATGAAACCCTTGGGAGTTACTTCTATGTTATGCTTATATTGCTATGATGTGCTCGTAGACGTGGTTTGGGTGAGTGAATTCATGACAGATGCGAGATTGTTAATTAATGGTTAACTTAAGGTGGCAACTTTAATACACATCTGGGTGGATTGCTTGTGGGCACCTGGAGAATCCAGTGTTGTCCTAGGATATCCCGGAGTACCCATGTGATCATCCTACGGTCCGCCACGCAGGCTCAAAGGGATGATAAGGTTATTCATGCTAGAAACTTCCGTGTGCAGCCACAAGCTATTATGGGCTCTTGCATAGTTGAGTATATTGCATGACCTCTTCCAGTGGTAGGTTAGCAGATGTAGGGGATGTAGGTTGGTACTGTCTACCCGGGGTTAGAGTAATGCTTCTAAAAGACTGTGTCCCGGTCATCCGTTTCTCAAACACCATGTAGTGCGAGAAATCCAACGAAGGAGATCGGGTCTTGTGGGGAAAAGTGAGCAAACCTCTGCAGAGTGTACAAACTAATCATGGTTAGCCGTGTCCCCGGTTATGGACATCTTGAGTATCTTGTTCTTTGATTATCATATGGATCTCATCACTCTAAATATAATTTTGTTGGGTTGATAATTAATTTTTAATTGGGATTTGAGTTGGAGGAACCTTCTCAATGTTGTTTCAACTACCATGATAGTTAAATAAAATATATTCCTTTGTTGTAGGAAAAAATTGGCTTTTCACAAAAACATATTAACCATACAGCCTCCACCGGCCATATATACATGTAGTGATAGCAATTATCTGTTCATTACTTTACTATGTTACTTTGCCAGCATATTCCATGTGTTGACCCGTTTTCGGGCTGCAACGTATCATGTTGCAGACTTTTCAGAAGAGTAAGGTTCGCTAGGTCGTTGTCGTGCACTCAGCTATGCCGTTAGAGTTGATGGACTCACTTTATCTTCTAAGCCTTCCGTTGTTATCTTATTTAGATGGCCTTAAGCCATATTTATTATAACAAGTTCTCTTTGGAGACTATCGATGTAATAAGTGTGTGATTGCTACTCTGTTATAAATCCTTCTAGTACCGTGTGTGTCAGCATTACCGATCCAGGGATGACACTTATGCACAGAGACTTGACCGTCTGAGGTCGGGTCGCTACGACACTTTTATCTTGAAATTAAGTGAAGAGATCGTCTTATAATGCTACCACCACTCTAAGCCAAATAAGATGCATAAAAGATAAACATCCCATGCAATCAAAATACGTGGCATGATATGGCCATCATCATCTTGTGCTTTTGATCTCCATCTCCAAAGCATCGTCATGGTCTCCATCGTCACCGGCTTGACACTTTGATCTCCATCGTAGCGTCGTTGTGTTGAGGTCGTCACGCCAACTATTGCCTCTACAACTATCGCTAACACATAGTGATAAAGTAAAGCAATTACATGGCTCTTGCACTTCATACAATAAAGAGACAACCCTAAGGCTCCTGTCGGTTGTCGATATTACAAAACATGATCATCTCATACATCAACATATATCACATCTTATCTTGACCATATCACGTCACAACATGCCCTGCAAAAACAAGTTAGATGTCCTCTACTTTGTTGTTGCAAGTTTTATGTGGCTGCTACGGGCTTCTAGCAAGAACCATTCTTACCTATGCAAAAACCACAATGGTGTTTCATAAAGTTTTTGTTTTAACCTTCTTCAAGGACCGGCTATAGTCAGTTTCGATCCAACTAAAGTAGGAGAAACAGACACCCCTCAGCCACCTTTTATGCAAAACTTGTTGCATGTCAGTCGGTGGAACCGGTCTCATGTGCGTGGACATATAAGGTTGGTCCGGGCTCCTTCATTCCACAATACCACCAAATCAAAATAAGACGTTCATGGTAAGCAGTATGACTATCACCACCCACAACTCTTTGTGTTCTACTCATGCATATCATCTACGCATAGACCAGGCTCGGATGCCATTGTTGGGAATCATTGCATGGAAAACAAAACAAATTCTATGCGCACGCAAAGATATATCAATGGAGATGCATAGCAATGAGGGGGAGAGTGTGTCTACGTACCCTCGTAGACCGTAAGCGGAAGCGTTTCATAACGCGGTTGATGTAGTCGAACTTCTTCGCGCTTCAACCGATCAAGTACCGAACGCACGGCACCTCCGTGTTCTGCAATCGTTCAGCTCGGTGATGTCCCTCACCTTCTTGATCCAACAAGAATTTGAGGTAGTAGATGAGTACCGTCAGCACAACGGCGTGGTGACGGTGAAGGTGAAGTGATCTCCGCAGGGCTTTGCCTAAGCACTATGAAAATATGACCGGGGGTGTAAATGGTGGAGGGGGCGCCGCACACGGCTAGGAAATTGTATGGGGTGTGCTAGGCGCCCCCTCCTCATATATATAGGTGGGAGGGGGAGGGGAGAGGCCAAGGGGCACCCCAAGTAGGTCTGAATCCTACTTGGGCTCCTGCGCTTGGCCGCACCCCCTCCCCCTGCCATGTTTCTCGGAGGGGGAAGGAAAGAGGGGGAGAGGGAAGGAAGTGGGAATCCTAATCTACAGTTACCTTTCCCTTCTCCTCCTTAGGCTGGCCCATATGGGGGGCGCACCAGCCCCTTGTGGCTTGTGCGTTTCCCCTCTTGGCCCATAAGGCCCATATGTTTTGTCGGGGGTGTCCGGAACCCCTTCCAGTGACCTGATATACCCGGCAGCCCCCAAAACACTTCCGACGTCTGAATACCATCGTCCTATATCAATCTTTACCTCACAACCATTTCGAGACTCCTCGTCATGTCCGTGATCTCATCCGGGACTCTGAACAACATTCGGTCACCAAATCACATAACTCATATAATACTACATCGTCATCGAACATTGAGCGTGCGGACCCTATGGGTTCGAGAACTATGTAGACATGACCGAGACACCTCTTCGGTCAATTACCAATAGCGAAACCTGGATGCCCATATTAGCTCCTACATGTTCTACGAAGACCTTTAACGGTCGAACTGTTATGACAACATATGTAATTCCCTTTGTCCATTGGTATGTTACTTGCCCAAGATTCGATCATCGGTATCTTCATACCTAGTTCAATGTCGTTATCGGCAAGTCTCTTTACTCGTTCTGTAATACATCGTCCTATAACTAACTCATTAGTCACTTTACTTGCAAGGCTTCTTATGATGTGCATTACCGAGAGGGCCTAGAGATACCTCTCTGATACTCGGAGTGAAAAATCCTAATCTCGATCTATGCCAACTCAACAAACACCTTCGGAGATACCTGTAGAGCATCTTTATGATCACTCAGTTATGTTGTGACATTTGATAGCACACAAGGTATTCCTCTGGTATCCGGGAGTTGCATAATCTCATAGTCGAAGGAATATGTATTTGACATGAAGAATGCAATAGCAATTACCTGAACGATCATTATGCTAAGCTAACGGATGGGTCTTGTCCATCACATCATTCTCCTAATGATGTGATCCCGTTATCAAATGACAACACATGTCTATGGTTAGGAAACCTTAACCATCTTTGATCAACGAGCTAGTCTAGTAGAGGCTTACTAGGGACACGGTATTTGTTTATGTATTCACACATGTGTTTAAGTTTCCGATCAATACAATTCTATCATGAATAATAAACCTTTATCATGATTTCGGAAATGTAATAATAACCATTTTATTATTGCCTCTAGGGCATATTTCCATCACTTATCTGACACGAAGTCTTCAAGGCCAGCATTTTGTACGTATGCGACAAATTCCTCCTTAAAACCGGCATGAACCATGAAATGATCCGATGGCCATTCACAAGGCTGCACTAGAGCTTCCCTTAGTGGTTCAAGGTCTGGATCATGTATTGCGGGCCTTGGGGCTTTCTTTGTTGAGGAACCCCCTTGGTATATCTTCCTAAACATTTTTCTTCCTCCGGAAAATTTCTGAATTTTTAGTGGCTCAAAATAAAAGTGAACAAAACTGAATAAGATTGCTAGCAACTACTCCCACAAGTGTCTAGAGGCTATATCATTGCAACAAAACTACTTTGGACCATATAAATTTGACATGCAAGCTCAAGAACAAGGTCACCACAGCAGCAAAAATTTGCAAAATATAAAGCACTAGAACAAAAACTAATTGTACCATTGGAGGAGTCACATACCGAAGAACAAATCCACAAAACAGTTCAGAAACGGAGTTTCGAGCAGGGAGATCGAAAATTGTAGCAAAATGAGCAAGAACACGGGTTTGAGCGATGGTGGGATTTTTCTGGAGGAAGACGAAGTGGATGGGTGCTGGAATAAGTGAGGAGGACCCACGTGGGACCCATAAGCCCCGTAGGCGCGCCCTGTGGGCTTGTGGCCCACCGGTGCACCCCCCCCCCCCCAATGTGTTTTTAGTGCCAAAAAATCTTAAATATTTCAGGGCATTTGGAGAACTTTTATTTCCTGGTCATTTTTTATTGCACGGATAATTCAGAAAACAGACAAATAATAGTCTTTTTGCTTAATTTACTCTAAATAACAGAAAGTAAGAAGTGAGTAGAGAAAGTTGTGTTTACTAAATTCATCCATCTCATGCCCGTCGAAAGTAATCCATTAACAAGGTTGATCAAGTCTTATTAACAAACTTCTTCCGAATGACATGAAACCGGAGAATATTCGTATAACACTAGGTTACCTCAACGGGGATATGCATGTCCCCAATAGTTGGGGAATATTCTTACTGTCCCCAACAGTTGTCTACATGTCCCCGACTTGCTAGGTTTTTAACAATAGCATATAAGCATTACATTTCAATTGTCCACTAACATATGCATTGAAGTTTTCTTGTTTAATAATAAAGTTATCAAATTCATCCAAGCATTGACTAGCAGACTTATTATGAGGAATGTCACCTTCATCAAATCTATAGAGAGAATTTACCTCTACTACTTGTGTCGGGTTATAAAGACCATGTATTTCTTCAATAGGTGGTAAATTCTTAACATCTTCAGCTTTAATACCTTTTTCTTTCATAGATTTCTTTTCCTATTGCATATCTTTAGGATTGATAAATAGAATACCTCTCATCTTCAAAGTTGGCTTAGGAGCTGGTTCGCGAAGAGTCCAATCATTATTATTACTCAATATATTATTCAATCGCACTTCAGCTTGTTCAACAGTTCGTTCCCTGAAAACACAACTAGCACAACTATCCAGGTGGTCCCTATAAGCATCGGTTAGTCCATTGTAAAAGATACCAACACTACTGCAGGATGTTGCTAACGCGACACTACGATCAGAGACCCTTCGACGAAACTGTGTGCGATGCAATAATTGCAAATGGTGGTCTAAAAGAATCGCTCAAAAAAGGTGCAAAACGTTTGCGATAGCGGAGCCATCAAACATGGTTCAGATTTTAGTTGCGTGTGCGATCCAGGGCATATGGTTCAGTCCAATGAATTATTTGCGATGAGGCGGAACAAAAGAAACGGGCAGCCTGATGAAGGCATGTGCGATATAGAGCATACGGTTCACTCGGATGAACTGTTTGTGATTAGGCAACACCAAAGAAACGGTCAGCCAGATCAAGGTGTGTGTGATTGAGGGCATACGCTTCAGAAGGATTAAATGTTTAAGATTAGGCAACAGAACAGGAATGGGTCAGCCAGATCAAAGTGTATGTGATTTATGGCATACACTTCACATGGATGAACTGTTTGCGATTAGCCACAACAAACTGAAACAGTTAGATAGATCAACGTGTCTGTGCTAGACGGGCACACATATTCTAATTAAAAGAAGCGTTCGCGATGGTAATAACGAGCGTGCACGGTTGTTGAAACAAGACGTGTGCTGACATTGCCTATTGCGATGCACCCTATGGTGCAAACGCCACGTACACGGCCGAGAAGGCGTACGTGCCCACGTTACGCCTTCTGGGAATAGTGCCACACTTATAACCGTCAGTAAATTTTGAGCATGCGTCCCGTCACAATTTTTTTAGAAGAACAGGGAGGCCGCATTCCATCACATTCCAAATTGCAAACTTGTTCACACCGATCAAAACCTAAACGGTTTCCCACTTAGGAGCATATTACTACGCGGTTATAAATACCACTACTCCAAGATGACTGCACATTCCTCCTCAACTCCTCATGCACAAAAAGTCAAAAACAAACAAGTCATTCATCATCGTTCCCTTGCGTCCACCATGACCAACGTGAGTTCTTGGTAAAGATATTGCCACCAGGGAGAGGCGAGCCTGGAAGCGGAAGCACGAGAGATGTCCGCCTCGCCGCGAAAGCAGCCACCAAGTCCCGGCCAAGACGTCAGAAAAGACAGAGGTCATGTCGTGCCGCCGAAGCAGCACGGAGGCCCCGCCGTGCCGTCGATGCAGCAGACTTGGCCGACCGTGCCACGGAAGCTGAAGAGATGTCCCGCCGCGACGTGAATGCAGCAGAGATGTCCTCCCACGCTGCGGTTGTCGGTGTCAAAACCGGCGGATCTCGGGTAGGGGGTCCCAAACTGTGCGTCTAAGGTTGATGGTAACAGGCGATAGGGGACACAATGTTTACCCAGGTTCGGGCCCTCTCTATGGAGGTAATACCACCTTCTCGCTTGATTGATCTTGATAAATATGAGTATTACAAGAGTTGATCTACCACGAGATCGTAATGGCTAAAACCCTAGAAGTCTAGCCTGTATGACTATGATTATGATTATTCATCCTGTACGGACTAAGCCCTCTGGTTTATATAGACATCGGAGGGGACTAGGGTTGTACAAAGTCGGTTACAGAGAAAGGAATCTTCATATTTGGCCGCCAAGCTTGCCTTCCACGCCAAGGAGAGTCCCATCCAGACACGGGAGAAAGTCTTCGGTCTTCGTATCTTCATAGCCCATCAGTCCGGCCCATGTCTAATATGTCGGACGCCCGAGGACCCCTTAGTACAGGACTCCCTCAGTAGCCCCTAAACCAGGCTTCAATGACGAGGTGTCCGGCGTGCAGATTGTCTTCGGCATTGCAAGACGGTTCCTTCTCCGAATATTCCAACAGAGTCTCCGGACTCAACGAACGTGTCCGGCTCTACAAAACAAATTCCACACACAACAGCAGAGAGTATAATATTCCATGAGTCCAATCCGCGGACAACTTTTGGTAATGCGACACCACGTCATCACCCGGTCATTATTTCGAACCGTTTTTCGGCCTGCTGCTTCGAGATGCGGTCTCATTGGCACGTTTTGTCAAAGCTGAGATCGTGTCCCCTTATTGCGGGATTCTCATCAATATGTGTGTGGGTAATCCAACCATGCCATTCACACAACCCTTGGAAACATGCGAGTTTTAAGGCAAGTGGGGAGGCGCTTGACATTCACTGCCTTTATAAGGAGATAAGGACTCCCTTCTTTCACCCCCGCCTTCTCTCTATCTCTGTCTTCCCATTCTCGAGCTCCAGCGCCCAAGTCCTCATCTTTTCCACCTCAAGAAAGCACTCAACCATGTCCAGATCTGGAGCGCAAGGCAAGTGGATGGCCTCCTACGTCAAGGAGAAGGACATCACTGAGCTTCTGGAGGCCGGGTATCTGCTGGCGAAAGAAAAGAAATCGCCCACCGGCTTCCGGCCAAGGGGCAAGTCGTTCCAACCCGAAGCCGAATGAGAGGGTGGTGTTCATCCCCCATTTCATCCGCAGGTTAGGGTTTCCTATCCACCCTTTCGTCCGCGGACTGATGTACTATTACGGGCTAGATTTCCATGATGTAGCCCCAAACTCCTTCCTCAACATCTCGGCATTCATTGTCGTGTGTGAGGCCTTCCTCCGCATCCCACCCCACTTCGGACTGTGGCTTAAGATCTTCAACGTGAAGCCAAAGGTAGTGGATGGACAACACGCGGAGTGCGGAGGCGCGATGGTGAGCAAGCTACCCAATGTCACATGGCCCAAGGGTACTTTTGTGGAGACCGTCAAAGAGTGGCAGAAACTATGGTTCTATATCACAGAGCCCCGCGACGCCACCTGGGCCCCGGCTCCCGAATTCAAGTCCGAAGTTCCAATGCGGCTCACCTCCTGGCTAGAGAAGGGCCTGAATTGGTCTTCGTCGGACGAGCTGACGGCGCTGCAAACACGCATCCAGAGCATGATGGACAAGAACATCAAGGTCGTTAATGTGATCCAGGTGATTCTAGTTTGCCGGATCCTTCCATGCCAGATCCAGACTTGCCACTTATGGGAGTTCGATCCAGCCAAGCACCGGACCTTGCTACAGTTCTACGGAACCACGCACGAAGATATCTAGAAGGTGCTCTTTAAGGGCAATGAGACGCCCCTGGACATAGACTCGGACCGCGGGCATGATCTTGCCCATCCCGCCAGTGCGGTAAGTCCTTCGCATCTCAAGGTGCATCCTCTACTTATTTGATCAAGGAAGATATCTAAGCATCACCATTTATTTTTCGGGACTGGACGAAGAAGGCGGAGCAGATTAAGTGTCCGGCACCGCTGCCCGAGGAACCAGTCATCCCGCTCCTAGCGAAGATGTTGGTCCCGGCGCCCTATCAGGTGCTGGAGAAGAAGGCCAAGAAGAAGGCCAAGGGGGTCCGAAGTGGACCCTGCCGCAAGGGAGTTTCGGACGTGTCGTCCGAAGACAAGACTCACTCCTCTGCCGCCGAAGACGGCGACGGGTGTCGGTGTCAAAACCAGCTGATCTCGGGTAGGGGGTCCCGAACTGTGCGTCTTGGATCGATGGTAATAGGAGGCGGGGGACACAATGCTTACCCAGGTTCGGGCCCTCTCGATGGAGGTAATACCCTACTTCCTGCTCGATTGATCTTGATGATATGAGTATTACGAGAGTTGATCTACCACGAGATTGTAGAGGCTAAACCCTAGAAGCTAGCCTATGATTATGATTGTTGTTATATCTATCGACTAGCCTGGCCTCGGTTTATATAATGCACTAGAGGCCTATGATAACAAGAGACCTAACCGAATACGCCGGTGGGGAGGAGTCCTTGTCTTGATCATCAAGTCTTGTGGAATCTTCCTGGTATGCGGCAGCTCTCCGAACTGGCCCATGAGTATATGGCCATGGGGGTCCTCGGCCCAATCTAACAGATCGGGAGATGACGTGGTGAGTACCCCCTAGTCTAGGACACCGTCAGTAGCCCCCTGAACCGGTCTTCAAGTTAGGGACGCTTCTCGATTCTTCCAAACTGTTCTTCATCTTCGATCGTCGGTCTTGAAAACTGGTTCAACAAATTTTCCCATCATCTGTCTTGAGGATTGCCGAGCTAAATCTGACGAGTTTATACATCGGGTATCCGAGGAGCCCTTTAAGTCTTCGGCCTTTATCAACGCCTTGTTATTTTTATGCCACACCTCGGGTTTGAAGTTTTTCCCGTGCGGTGGTGTCCTCTTGCATCCGAGCCCCAACACCGGACTGCATTCGAGGTATCCTTTGCAGCAAAGCACCAACGCCGGACTGTGTCCAAGCTCCGACGCCGGACTATATCCGAGGTGTCATAGATCACCTTGGTTCAAAAAAGTTGAAGGAGTTTAGCCGAGCTTAATGCCGGAAATACCCTCTATGGAGCCAGCCACTGGTGCCCGAGCTTTATGCCGGACTGCTTCCGAGGTGTTGCACCACCCGACAGCGGGCTGATTTTTTACGGATTTTATTTCCGATGCGCATAAATTTATTAGTTGTCAACATGTATAACTAGTAGCCATCAAGGTGTGTGTCGGTCTAAAACACGAGATGCACCTGAAGGAAAACATGAAACCGCTGATCCTAGTAGCCCCTGAGACTTAGGTCGATGCGCGAAATCGGCTTGAGGATTAACTCCTAGCTCAGTAGCACACGTAGGAATAGAAACACAGTGTAATATATTAGAAATAGTAATGATCAGTGGACGGGCCCCTGAGAGAGGGTCGTGAGAAGTCGCCGTGATATATTAGCTTGATGCCAAATAGGTCCATATGGTACTTATTGTTGTCCGAAGACGCGCTTTCCCATAGTTCGATCAAGCCGAACACTGAGCCCTTTGAATTTTCTACATTGAATAGGAAATGCAGTAGCCCCCGAGACACTGGTCGGGTGGCAACACCAGATCAGTGGATCGATGTGCCCCTTTAATATTTGTGAATAATGAGCGCAAAGCCCAGTAGCCCCCGAGCCTTGATGTGGGCACGGGTGGCCGAATTAAGCATCGATATCCAGAGTAAAATCACAGATTATGTGTAATGATTCTATGTATCCAAGTACTTTACATCATTATTTTGACTCCATTGTGACCGCTTATCGCTTGAAAGTGGCCCATCGTCGGCTTCTACCCCTTTGTAGATACTACGCAGGTGTTTCCGCAATAACAAGAGAACCCTTAGTCGACGTCTTTGCGTTCAAGGCGGTTGTGTTAGCGGAAATGAGGCAATCAGATATGCGGGCTTTATAACTTTCGCTTAGTCATAGGAGCTTTAAACTGGGGAAGCTAGCTAGCTATGAGCCCCCGGTTAGTGTTCGGCGACATCTGAGGTCAAGCCGTAAACACTTCGGCCAATGTTATGAACGACCCGTCATTTAACATAGTCATCGGATTGCTGACCAGTTTACACTTGTTGTGACAGTCAGTTTTTGGCTTTCTCCACTGAGGTGTTTAACCATGCGAGCTGGAAGCACAATCGCAGTGGTTCTCCCTTTGCACACCTAGCCGAACAAAGCGGAACATAGGAGGCAAGCATGTGAGCCGCAACCCAACTATTGACCAAAGACACAATTCAAACCAATGCATATATAGTAGTATCCGAGAATGTTTTCTTGAATCTCTAAAGGTGTCTCATGCGTAATCGCGAGACTTATGCCGAAACACACAAATAGTTTAAAAGTGCCATAGGCTTGGAAAACCAAAAAACTTCAAGAAAATCAAGGCCCTAAATACAACAAGTGTTCGGTGCCAAGTCGAAATTTGGTCTTAGAAAAAAAAAGGTGCTTCTGTCGTGCTTTAACATGACACATCCTATCTCAAGACTTCAAGCGGGTCAGCCTACGGCTTCAACCTCCTATCCCGAGGGCGGAGTGCTTCTCGTTAGGCTAGTTTAGTAAACTGATCTCTAGCGGTTTTGAGAGGGAAATTAGGCTCCCCGGCTAGTGACCACACACTCGTGTCGAAAAAAGGAGTGATAAATAATAATAAAAAACTTTGCAACGACTAAGAAGAAGAACACTTATTATAAAACGGCTCATATAAATTTAAGAGCCCCCAAGAGACTTGGGTAAAAGAATTTTATGTATAATGATTGTATGTACCGAAGTACTAATATCTTATCTTTGTTCACCCGAACTTTAAACGCGTCTTAACCGACCGTCGTCTTCTCCCTCTTCGATCAAGGACCGAAAAGTGTTATGTACTCCACCTGTCAAAAATATCGACGGTGTTTCCGATAACCAGGCAATCAGGCCATAAGGTCGTAATGCATAAAGCGCCAGTGGAACTTATGCTATATTACTAACGAAGTGTAAGAAGCATCTTCAAAGAAAATAGTACCCCCACCGTTACCTTTCTTCGGTTGCTCATTGTTACTATGAGACTTGTGCAATAGATTTTTGTACTCATGAGTTCCGCTCATGCCGACCATAATTGAAAACAATAAGAGCGCTAGCTTTCGGCTTCACCCAGTCTGAGGTCCGAGCTCGGATGACCCGATCGTGACAATCGTAGAGGTGCTCCCTTTACTCCCTAGCCGAACAATCGGGGACATAGGGGTAAACACAGGAGTGAGGCAACCCAACTTGCAAATCGCTTAAGTCAATATGGTGCATATTGTATGTAATACACTAACAAGGAACGAAGCCGCATACAAGTATAATCATATGCAAGAGGAAAGGCTTCATGAAGGAAGCCCCCAAGTGACCTGGTTATTTGAATTTGTGTGTCACAAACAAGGTTATGACAAGGAATTTTTTCACAAACAACTCTTTGCCAAAAAAGTATAATGCTTGGTCGAACCGAACACAAGTTAAAAATTTAAACTTTGAGCATGAAAGCTACTTAGCTGGTTAATGTGTTCGGCATTGATGACGTGCTCCGAGCTTGATGTGGGATAAGGTTCCATCCCCCAAGCCGGTCCCGAGGTGGCGGAGCAAAGAGCTCGGCACTCTGAAGTGGTGTCATAGCATGACCAATGCAGGTCGGCAGAGTTACACCAAAGTCCCCGGCGTGGGTTAATGAAGTGTTGACGAACCCCCCCCGTCCAGCCGAGGTGACATGGTATGTCAGTACGCCGAGTTGACGATACTGCCCGACCCGGATCATTTACCTGTGCACAAAATATAGTGCAAACCAGAGATAATAATAATAATGATAAATTAAAAAAATGTTGCATAATAAATAATTTATGCAAAGTGAGTAATAAAAGGAAAATGGCCTGGCGCCGAAGTCAATGTTGTTGCAGGGCGTCGGCGTGATGCCGTAAAGGCGTGGCAAAGCCTGAATTCACAGGTCGGTCCGAGTTCCGGATGTGGCGTTCGCCTGACTATGTACGGAAACTGACCGAACCACCATGCGACCGTCGTTAGTGCGGCCACCATTCGATAGACATGTGTACAGATGATGGAACAAACCAGAGTAATAATTTATTGGGAAAAATAAAACAAGAAAAAAATTACAAGAATTAATAGCACCTGGTTTATTTGTTGTAGCAATCCGAAGAAAGGTGACTCCCGAAATTGGGACTCAATCCGCACACCCATTGCCTGACGGGCGATAAAGCGACGACATGGCGACGCTGGCAAAGGTCGGCTTGCCGAGGCAAAGCCCTCAGTCCAGCCAACGTGGCGAGGCGGGTCGGCTAGTGACGCCGAAGTCTCCGGAGTAGGTTGATGAAGAGGTGGCGGAGCCCCCTGTCCAGCCGAGATGTCGAAGCCTCGATGTCAGCCGATGAGTCGAAGTAAGCCGGCGTGATGGACATCGGCTTGAAAAAGCAACAGTGTGGCCTTGCCGATGCCGGTCGTGAAGTGGTCAATGCCGGCTTGATGAAGTGACCGTGTGGTGATGCCGGTGTGCCTGCTCCGTGTAATCCGTGGGGCGGCGATGTTGGTGATGATTTATCCTTCACGATGCCGAACTCTTGTTCGACTTGCCGAGATGATGATCCGAAGAAGTTGAGCTCGGCTCAATAAAGTGACAACGTATCTAGCGCAGGTCGGCAGCCGTAGAGCAATGTTGTCGGGCTGGTTTGACACCAGCACGATGGTGAAGATCATGTTGGAAAAGACTTCAAAATTAGCGGGATGTGTTTGGGGACAAAACACAATACCCCATACAAAACTTCCTTCAAAAAGGATGTCCGAAATCCCGTTCATAAAAAAGATGAATTCGGGTCGGATTCGTCCTCGCGCAGGAAACAGATCCGAAAAGTGATGCACTAATCGGAATTCCGATTCCCAGAGTTTGGACGGTCGGATCGAGCTGAAATTTTGAGGGGTGGTAGATATAGGAATTCCACAGCCGATCAACGGTTGGATCTTCCAAAGGTCGTCCGAGCTAGAAGCTGGACACCACGCCCTAAACTCGTCCAGATTCCCGTCTAGTTTTGATAGGGCTCCGGTATATCGCGGATTGCCAGAGATTCCTTCATCGGAACTCGACGAAATTTTCCAGGGTTGTTGTAGAATCAATTCCTCAAAATTCAACCAAAGCAATCGTTAAAGCGACACTTGAGGAGGCGGTGGCGGCGGATACAAGTTCGTTGTCTAGCAAAACAGTACGGTCGCCCGAGGGCAATGTTGACGTTGAGCCCCCGGGCTCCATGGATGATTCCTCCATGATCTTGGTAGAGATTGGAGTTGATGTTGATGAAGGCCCTCATCCGAACATGACGATCGGAGGTAGGGCGCAGTCCTCGGTCCAGCCAAGGTGACCAGCCGACCGGTGATTTAAGAAGCCGACGTCGCAGCTTGATCTGCAATCGAGCCATTGATCCTTTTGCCGATCACACGCCGAACTCTCAATGAAAGCACCAATGTCGGTGTCAAAAGCTGGCGGATCTCGGGTAGGGGGTCCCGAATCGTATGCGTCTAGGATCGATGGTAACAGGAGGCGGGGGACACAATGTTTACCTGTGTTCGGGCCCTCTCGATGGAGGTAATACCCTACTTCCTGCTTGATTGATCTTGATGATATGAGTATTACAAGAGTTGATCTACCACGAGATTGTAGAGGCTAAACCCTAGAAGCTAGCCTATGATTATGATTGTTGTTATATCTATCGACTAGCCTGGCCTCGGTTTATATAATGCACCAGAGGCCTAGGTTAACAAAAGTCCTAGCCGAATACGCCGGTGGGGAGGAGTCCTTGTCTTGATCACCAAGTCTTGTGGAATCTTCCTTGTATGCGGCAGCTGTCCGAACTGGCCCATGAGTATACGGCCATGGGGGTCCTCGGCCCAATCTAACAGATCGGGAGATGACGTGGTGAGTACCCCCTAGTCAAGGACACCGTCAACGGGGAGGAGGAAGAAAGCAACTCTCCCCCTGATGGGGGAAGAAAGAAGAGGGCGGCCTCCACAAATCTGGAGGCGGAGGTGCCCAAGAGGGGGAAGGGCCCCTCGCAGATAACTCCGCATGGGACGTCGATCGCAGCCCAGAGCGACGCACCCGAGAGAAGCCCCTGGCCGCATCGTGATTACCGAAAAACCCTGGTGCATCCCTATATCCAGCCTCTCTACTTCACAATTTTAACATGTTTATGCAATTACAGTCCAGCCCACGATAGCTCCATGCGATCCTCATCGGGGGAGTCACTGCATTCAAAGGCAATGGCCAGCGAGTCACCACCGACGGCTCACTCTCCCCAGGCCAAGGGTGACGCCGAAGTGTTGTCCCGAAGGACCTTCCTCGGCCAGGGAGAGGTTGAGGAGGTTGTCAAGGTGGCGCTAGAGGATGACTCCTCGGCCGCCGGACACACGGGGGAGAAAGCCCCCATGGAGACTGGCGATGGGGGCCATATCCAATTCGGCCCCCAGCCGGATACCATCCCGGAGACCTACACGGCTCCGAGGTCAAGCGAGCAGCCTCCTCCGAAGGGAGGAGGTGTGCCTATTCCATCGGTGACCTCTGTCCAACTAGAGGCACCGGATAATCTGCTGGAAGCGCTACGAGGCACTTCCAGTATGGAGGAACACCGTGTCCTTATGGGTACGGTGGTTGAGAGGGTTCAATCCATCAAGAGCGGACTGACAGAAGCCTGCACTAGTCTGCTGACGGGCTTTGAGGTAAGCGACACAAAAGAAAAAGTCACTGTACAGACAATAGCCCCTGAGACACTGTCCGGTGTTCGGAAAGAAAAGCCGGACAGAGGATCAAGTAATTTTCAAAGGGAACTAACTAAATATGTCTTGTGTTAATGTGCAAAGGCGTTGCTTTGGCGCAACCTCTCATCTTCTTTGAAGTCTCAGGACTAAAGCAGTCCTGAGCGGGCGAAGAAGAGCTCGGCCTTGTGAAAAGGCAGCTGGAGGACAAGCAAGGTATGTGGTGGCTTGCTGTATATTCGAAAAGAGTAAATGATGTGTGCTGACCGAAGTACCATGATATTTGTAGGAGCGGCGACCGAGGTCGAGGTCCTTAAGAAGGCGTTGGCCAAGGCCAAGAAGAAAGCTAGCAAGGAACAAGCCGCTCGTGAGAAGCACGAGGCCAGGCTTGACGAGGTCCAGTAGGAACTCCAGGATGCCGTGAAGAAGTGTGAGTCCTTGGAATGCGATGTTTCGGCTCAAGATACCAAACTCGCCAAGGCTCGCCAAAGCGCACAAGAGGCCCGGGCCGAAGCCCAAAGCGCCCTCCAGGAGATCCAACAGGCCAAGAAAATCTCCGCGGGTAAGGCTTTTATTATGCAAAGCAAGTATGTGAAGAAGTATCTCTTACTGACCCAGATTTGGAGTTCTCCAGGGACGTTTGCGGATCTGCTGTGCAGCGTTTCTGACGCTGCTGAATTCTTTCGAGCCGAAGAGGGGGGCTCAAGTGGTCGCAATACCTTGCGCCCGAACATCTGGTGCCCTTTAGCGATCAGCTAAAATAGCTGGTCGAGCTACATAGGGTGGCCGAACTGGCCATGAAGGACTTAATAATCCGGCTGTGGCCTGCCGAAGCCATACCCAGTAGATACTTTGGTCTCGTGAAGCGGCTAGTCAATGCCTGCCCTCGGCTTGACGCCATCAAGCAGTCGGTCCGTATTGAAGGTGTGCAGATGGCCTTCGCCCGCGTCAAGATGCAGTGGGCAAAGATGAACGCCGTCACGGTCGCAATCGAGGGACCGCCCGCGGGCAAGGAGCACCGCACGCCGGAGCGATATTTTAGCGATGTCCTAGAGGTATCCCGCATTGTGGCGGAGCAATGTGCGAAGGATGTAATCTTTGAATGAATATATTCATGTTGTCTCGCCATGTATTATGAAACAAGTTCGGCTATGTAATATAGTGCCTGTTTAATATTTTACCTCATGTGCGGCCGTGTTTATGAAATTTCGAGAGTTGGCCAGTCGTCGGCTTCAGCCCCCACGTAGGTAGTACGGGGGTGTTCGGGATGTAATCTAAACACTCTTGATCCAATTGTTTGGTCCTTGAAGGATGTATTTAGCGCAACGAACCAGGCAATCGGACTATGTGGCTTTATCACCCTCACTTAGCCATAGGAGTTTGACAATGAAAATTTAGGCGCAGCCCCTAGTATCCGAACTAGGGTACTTGAAACACCTGATCGGGTAAGAACCGATCCCTCGCATAATGTGGAAAAAATCGCTAAAGATTTGAAACCTCCGAAGAGCTGATCGGCTCTCGCCGCATCATAATGATCGATTTTGGCTTTCTCTCTTGAGGTGCTCATCCGGATAAACTAGGACACAATCGCAGTAGTTCTCCCTTTACTACCCTAGCCGATATAGCGGAACGTAAGGTAGTAAGCACAGGAGCCGGGCAACCCAACTATTGACCAAAGACATGATTCGGAGCCAATGCATATAATGCTAAATTCGGGGTGCCGAACTACATTGTAGAAAGTGTTCGGACTTTGTTGTCGTATTATGGGTCGCAATGAAGCCCCTGGCAGATGAAAGCGTACCAAAGTGTACGTGCGCAACTTTGAGAAGATTACCAAAGAAGGAAAAAAAGGGAGTAGTAAGCTAGTGCCGCAGAAGTTGGGCTGCAAACTGTTTCCATTATATTTTGATTAATACGTCAAAGCGTATTCGTACAGGTGGTGCAGTAAGCAACCGGGCTATTTAACATGCCACTACCAAGGGAGAGCTGCGTACGGGCCCTGAAAACAGGTAGAGTGATCGTTAAAGAGACCACCTAAAAATTCCCTGGTACGCCAGTGCTTCTTGCCATCTTGGTGTATCTGTCCTATCGAGAGGACCAATGATCAGGTCGTCGGAAGAAGCCTGCAGAAAAGAAACCTGAAAGGGTAAAAAGGAAAAATTGAAAGTATGCGTGTCCGGGGGCGGTCGAGCCGTAGTGTGGATCACAAGCTAGTTATGCCTCCGTCTATGCCCATGGTATTTTGAGTGCGTAGTTATGTACGCGTGGTACAAATGCTGCTACTTTGTTGGGACTGGGACGGAGGCCAAATTGCTAATCGGGCTCTTGACGAGCTGTGCCGTCCTACTGCAGAGTAGTCCGGACTCGTTTGACAGTGTGCGGGAGTTCGGCCAACGAATTAAGGTTCTGCTTGAGAAGGCGACATTTCAGCCGCGCTAATGCAGCGTGTGCTCCTACAGACGGAGGGTGCGTCCCGTATTTCCGTTGACTGTTATGACGCCACGTAGTCCTGTCATCTTGAGCTTAAGATAAGCGTAGTGTGGCACCGCGTTGAAGCATGCAAATGCGGTCCGTCCCAGCAGTGCACGATAGCCGCTGCGAAAGGGGACGATGTCAAAGATCAGCTCTTCGCTTCAAAAATTGTCCGGGGATCCGAAGACAACCTCGAGGGTGATTGAGCCCGTACAGCGGGCCTCTACGCCTGGTATAACTTCTTTAAAGGTAGTCCTTGTGGGCTTAATTCTTGAGGGATTAATGCCCATTTTGCGCGCTGTGTCCTGATAGAGCAGGTTCAAACTGCTACCACCGTCCATTAGGACTCGCGTGAGGTGGAATCCATTGACGATTGGATCGAGGACCAGTGCGGCTGACCCGCCATGATGGATACTGGTCGGATGGTCTCTGCGATCAAAGGTGATCGGACAGGAAGACCATGGGTTAAACTTTGGGGCAACTGGCTCCATCGCGTAGACGTCCCTGAGCGCGCGTTTGCGCTCCCTCTTGGCGATATGGGTAGCGTATATCATGTTCACCGTTTTAACTTGGGGAGGGAACTTCTTCTGTCCTCCTGTGTTCGGTGGCCGGGGCTCCTCGTCATCGTCCTTGCTTTGCGATCCCTTCTCCTTGTTTTCGGCATTTAACTTGCCGGCATGTTTGATAACCCAACAGTCTCTGTTGGTATGATTGGCTGGTTTATCCGGAGTGTCGTGGATTTGGCATGGACGGTCGAGTATGCGGTCCAGGCTGGATGGGCCCGAGTTGTACCTATTGAATGGCTTTTGCGCTGACCGGACTTGGAGCCACTGAATCCGGCGTTGACCGCTGTGTCATCGGTATTGTTGCCATTGTTTTGACGCTTATGTCTGTTGCGTTGGGGCTTGCCGTTGCTATCCTTGGCTTCGGAGCTGCCAGGTTCGCTTGCATTATTATTGCAACGGGCTAGCCAACTATCTTCGCCCGCACAGAAGCGGGTCATAAGTGCCGTAAGGGCTGCCATGGACTTTGGCTTTTCCTGCTCGAGATGTCGGGCGAGCCATTCGTCGCGGATGCTATGCTTGAAGGCCGCTAGAGCTTAGGCATCCGGACAGTCGATGATCTGGTTCTTTTTAGGTAAGAACTGTCGGATCACGGGTTCCGGCAAAACCCTCAAGGTTCGAACACTGGGGTGCACACGAAGATCTTCCCCTACCGATCCATGTCCTATCTTGCTAAGATCTCAAGGACTAACTCAACGAACTCACAACACAAGGGACACAAGATTTATACTGGTTCAGGCCACCGTTGTGGTGTAATACCCTACTTCAGTGTGGTGGTGGTTGATTGCCTCTTGGGCTATGGATGAACAGTACAAGGGGAAGAACAGCTTCCTGAGGTTGAGGTGTTTTTGTACTCGATGTGTGGCTAAGGATTGGCTCAAGATCAGATCGGATCCTGAGGCTCCGTTGTCTGTTTATCAGTTGCCTCCTACGGTGGTGGCTAGTCCTATTTATAGAGGCCCTGGTCCTATCCGCAAATATTGAGCGGGAAGGGAGCCAACAATGGCCAATTTGAAAGGGGACAACTAGTACAGCTTATCCTGACAAAAGTTGTCTTCGCCTGCCAAAGGCTCTGGTGGTGACGCCGCCTTGGGCTCCATGGTGACCTCCATCTTGCTGTCCTACTGGTCTTGGTATCGTTGCACCGATATGGAAACCTTTGCTTGACTCCTCGGTAGTCCGCGCCTGCGCTTGCTTCCTTAGCACCAAAGAGGAAACAAGGACGCTGTGCGGACTGGCGCCCGCCTGGCCTTGATCGTCATGGCTCACGTCCCAAGAACCTCGCGAGGTTTGCCTTGCCTTGAACTCTCCGCCCCTCGCGAGCCAACCTAGTGAGGCCGCTCCTGAGGAGGTCTTGTGTCGTCCGCCTCGCGAGGCTTGGCCCCTCGCGAGGGTCTTGAATGCTTGTTGGTGAAGATGGGCCGTACGGGCCCGCTCGCATAGCTACGCCATGGGCAGTGTGAGCAAGTCTGGGGACCCCTTCCCCTTAACGCCAACAAGAGCTCCGGGCCCAAGGCACGCCGCTTGGCTTCGAGGCGGCCAAAGGTCAGAAATCTTGAGCGCCCTTGGCCCCAATAGCCTGCGGCCTTGGTCGACGCATGGCGATTGATTGGACGTGGGCGTCTCCGCTTCCCCACGCTGCCTCGGCAACTGCCCGACATGACAAGTCCCTGTGACATGACAAGTCCCTATGATCGTGCGAGGCGCCGGTTGGCATTCTCCTTCTATAAATGGGGAGGGGGCGGAGCCCCCGTCGCCCATCTCTTCCCATTCCGCTTACTTCTTCCCCCTTGCTCCATTGCTAGTAGTGACACCAATGGCGTCGTCGAGGAGGTTCTCTGCCACGGATAAGGGGAAGGCCCCTCGCGAGGGGCCCGGCTCCCCGGCGCCCAAGCGTGGACGTGGCCGTCCTCGCAAGCACACCGTGACCCCCGCCGCGGCCCCCCGTTCCTGTGGTGGTGCCGCTGCCCGTGGCAGGGGTCGTTACAGTCGTGGTATCCCTGTCGATGAAGGGAGACGTGCCATGGTTGCACGGCCTTCCCGGCCTCGCTTCCACTCGGGAGAGGTGCTGCAGGAGTTCGTCGTCTAGTCGAAGAACCCGGCCGGCAACTGGCTTCAGCTCCCGCGCTTCTTCGCTGATGATAACCCACAAGTGTAGGGGATCGCAACAGCTTTCGAGGGTAAAGTATTCAACCCAAATTTATTGATTCGACACAAGGGGAGCCAAAGAATATTCTCAAGTATTAGCAACTGAGTTGTCAATTCAGCCACACCTGGATAACTTAATATCTGCAGCAAAGTATTTAGTAGCAAAGTAGTATGATAATAGTGGTAGCGGTAACAAAAGAGTAATGAAAGCAAAAGTAATATTTTTGGTATTTTGTAGTGATTGTAATAGTAGCAACGGGAAAGTAAATAAGCGTAAACCAATATATGGAAAGCTCGTAGGCATTGGATCGATGATGGATAATTATGCCAGATGCGGTTCATCATGTATGATCATAACATAGGGTGACATGTAACTAGCTCCAATTCATCAATATAATGTAGGCATGTATTCCGAATATAGTCATATGTGCTTATGGAAAAGAACTTGCATGACATCTTTTGTCCTACCCTCCCGTGGCAGCGGGGTCCTAATGGAAGCTGAGGGATATTGAGGCCTCCTTTTAATAGAGAACCGGAACAAAGCATTAGCACATAGTGAATACATGAACTCCTCAAACTATGGTCATCACCGAGAAGTATCCCGATTATTGTCACTTCGGGGTTGTCGGATCATAACACATAATAGGTGAATATAGACTTGCAAGATAGGATCAAGAACTCACATATATTCATGAAAACATAATAGGTTCAGATCCGAAATCGTGGCACTTGGGCCCTAGTGACAAGCATTAAGCATAGCAAAGTCATAGCAACATCAATCTCAGAACATAATGGATACTAGGGATCAAACCCTATCAAAACTAACTCGATTACATGATAAATCTCATCCAACCCATCACCGTCCAGCAAGCCTACGATGGAATTACTCACGCACGGCGGTGAGCATCATGAAATTGGTGATGGAGGATGGTTGATGATGACGGCGGCGATGAATCCCCCTCTCCGGAGCCCCGAACGGACTCCAGATCAGCCCTCCGGAGAAGTTTTAGCGCTTGCCGGCGGCTCCGTATCGTAAAACGCGATGATTTCTTCTCTCTGATTTTTTTCTCTCCGAAAGCAAATATATAGAGTTGGAGTTGGCATCGGAGGGCCTCCAGGGGGCCCACTAGGTAGGCGTGCCGGGAGGGGCGCCCCCCACCCTCGTGGACAGGGTGTGGGCCCCCTGGTCTTCATCTTTGGTGAGGATTTTTTTATTATTTTTTCTAAGATGTTTCGTGGAGTTTCCGGTCATTCCGAGAACTTTTGTTTTCTGCACACAAAACAACATCATGGCAACTCTGCTAAAAACAGCATCAGTCCGGGTTAATTCCATTCAAATCATACAAGTTAGAGTCCAAAACAAGGGCAAAAGTGTTTGGAAAAGTAGATACGACGGAGACGTATCAGCTGACGAGCTGCCAACCTCCAGTCCAGGTGGACTCTGGCTGCAGGCAGACGGTTGCTGCAGTAGGGCTTCTTGGGTTGCAGTCGAGGTCTCCGTCGCAGGCAACATAGCTCTGACCCACGGTTGGCAGACGTTCGCCCGCGCGTGCGGCCTGGGCAGGCGGTGCACCCTCCATTTCAAGTACGACGGTGATGCGACCCCCTACGTGAGGGTGTTTGGGGAAGATGGTCGCCGTGCCGGGTGCTGCCCCGAGGTGAACGACAGCGAGGAGGTGCTCGGCCTTGGTGACGGTCAGGACGAGGAGGAGGGAGAACCCGCCCTTAATGTCGACCGCGTCTCATCCAGCTACGGTGGCTCTTCCCCCGGCGACAGCTCCAACAGTGGTGGCTATGACCAGCCGCTACGCCGCCGCGCCCGCTTCGAAGGTGGCAGCGGGTCGTCTCGTCGTCGCGCCTCCGTGAAGCACGAGGAGGGGTCCGGCTGAGCTTAGGACATCTCCAAGAGCCCACCGTTGTGAACCACTGTGGGGGGCAGGCGCCGCTTTTACTTTGTTCTTCAGTTCCTTCCTGTATCAAAAAGAAACCAGTATGGGCCCCGGAGGGGCGTGTATCGAACCGTGATTCCTCAATCACTATGTTATGCTTATCTTTTATGTGATGTGCCGTTGTTTGTGTAGAGATAACTTAGCTTGGCACGCTCGGGGCATCCTCCTCTTCACGAGGCACTTGTTTCCTAGTGCGTGTCAAAGCCTTCCTTGACTCAGTGGGCGCCTAGGAACTGCAAAAAATTCGTCAGGAAGCTCGCTAGGAGGCTTATCGTTCACCCGAGCCTTGACCCAGCGCTTCATATTGCGGTACCCGAGGGGCACGGATTAGGAGAGGTGCGCCAGCTTGTGGGCTCGAACGAGGGTGCCTCGCAAAAAAGCAGACAGAAGGCAGAGAAAAGGAAAAAGCTCGCGAGGGCACCTGCCTAGCCCCCTCGCGAGGTATGCGAGAGAGAGAACAGGTTAAACAGGGGTCGGAAACAGCGGCAAAAGGCAACGGAACCAAATCAACAAGGAACACCAGAAGCAAACTTCAGTTAAAAGGAGGCGAGCCAACTACGAAAAGCAAATGAAAAGCCGCGTCCAGCACCTAGTCTAGTCTTCAAGTCTTCTCACCAGCGCGGAGCTAAGTGCTGCCACTAGGACGTGGGAGGGAGCCCCCGAGGCCCGAGGGCGGCACTCCTGAGACTCCGGGGCGTGTACAGCCCCACTCGTTATTACTTGAGAGTGTCATGGGCAGCGATCTTCACAGGCACTGGGCCTTCTTCACAGGCACCAGGCTTTTCTTCATGGGTAGAACTTCTGGAGGTGCTAGATGTTCCAGGCGTTCTGGATGGGAACCCCGTCCAGTGTCTCCAGGCGCGCGGCACCAGGCCTGGAGACATGGACGGCCTTGAACGGGCCCTCCCACATGGGTGAGAGCTAATGCAACCCTTCCCTGGAGAGGACCCGCCTCAGGACGAGGTCACCCGCCTCGAGCGTCCTAGAGCGGATGCTGCGGCAATGGTATTGCTGCAGCGCCTACTGATACCTTGCCACCTGCAGCGCGGCTTCGCGGCGACGTTCCTCCCCCAGCACGAGGTCCATTCCCCGCGTGGCGTCCTGCTGCATTTCATCAAACGCCAGGACACGTGAGGAGCGATGCTTGACCACGTGAGGGAGGACCGCTTCAGCTCCGTAGACGAGGAAGAACAGGGTCTCGCCCGTTGGCTTGGTGGTGGTGGTGCGGATGGACCACGGCACAGACTAGAGCTCGTCGTACTAGCCCCTGCCGCAGGCCTCGAGCTTTTTCTTGAAGGTCCTGGTCTTGAGGCCCCTCAGGACCTCTGCGTTGGCGCGTTCATCCTGACCATTGCTCTAGGGCTGCGCCACCGAAGCATAGCAGATCTGCGTTCCAAGGTTAGCACAATATGTCTTGAAGAGATTACTAGTGAACTGTGAGCCATTATCAGTGATTATGTGGTTGGGAACCCCGAAGCGGCTTACGAGAACCTTGATGAACTTGACCGTGGAGCCAGCTGGGATGGTGCGGACGGCTTCCACCTCCGCCCACTTGGTGAACTTGTCAATGGCGACGTAGAGGTAGCGGTAGGCCCCAGGCGCTCGAGGGAACGGGCCCAAGATGTCCAGCCCCCAGACCGTGAACGGCCATGTGAGTGGGATGGTCTGGAGGCCCTGAGCCGGCTGATGGATCTGCTTGGCGTGGAACTGGTAGGCTTCACGGGACTTCACCAGCTCAGTCGCATCATTGAGCGCCGTGGGCTAGTAGAAACCACTGCGGAATTCCTTGCCGACGAGGGCCCGTGACGACGAGTGGCGCCCGCAGTCCCCACCATGTATGTCAAATAACAACTCCTTCCCCTGGTCTCTGGAGATGCAACGCAGTGAAACATCGTTCGGTCGCTTCCTGTATAACTCACCGTCCCAAATGCAGTATGTCGTGGCTTGCCGGGCCACGCGCTCTGCATCCTCCTCCTTCTCCGGCAGCACCCCTTGCATCAGGTATTCCTTGAATTCCTTGGTCGGCACCCCTCCACAGGGCTCGGCGCCAAGAAGCGGTAGCGCTCTGAAGTCAGACCATAATTTGGGGCTCTGTGGTGGCGGTGCGGGAGTTCCTCCCGAGGCTGAGCTGTCCTTGAGAGTGGTGGTGCCGCTGATGGCTTGAAGAGCCGCTCCTCGAAGACGCCAGGCTCTTGGGGCTGTCACTTGGATGCCCTCCTGGCGATGTCGTCAGCTTCCTTGTTGGTGCCCCGGAGCACGTGCTGCAACTCCAGGCCCAGGAACTGCTTCTCCATTTTGCGCACCTCCGTGAGGTATGCTTCCATGTGCTCGTCCTTCGGCTCGTACACCTTGTTGGAGAAGTTGACGAGGAGCTGCGAGTCGCCCCTAACGGCGAGGCGCTTCACCCCTAGAGTTGCCGCAGCCTTCAGGCCAGCTATGAGGCCTTCGTATTCTGTGATGTTGTTGGAGACCTTCTCGCCCCGCTGAAAGCAGAGCTGCACTACGTAGTAGAGCTTGTCTTGAGTGGGCAAGATGAGTACTGCTCCAGCCCCCGCGACCTGGTGCGCGAAGGCGCCACCGAAATACATGACACAGCCGTTAGGCGCCTCACTTCCCAGCGAGGTGGACCGGTCCTCGCCTACTTCAAGCGTCGGGGCATCCGTCCATTCTGCCACGAAATCAGCGAGTGCGGCTCCTTGATGACCCTGGTAGTGCTGAACTCCAACTGGAATGCCTGCAACTTGATGTTCCACTCAGCGACCCTTCCAGCAGAGTTGGGGCTCCTGAGCACTCTCTCTAATGGGTAGGCTGAGACGACCTTAATGGGGTGGCCTTGGAAGTAGTGCCGCAACTTACGTGAGGCCACCAAGAGCGTGAGTAAGATCTTCTGAGGCATGGGATATCGTGCCCTTGCATCCCGCAACACCGTGCTGACGAAATACACCGGGTGCTCGACGAGAGCTGACGCGTTGGTGAGGCTCGTGTCTTGCGGAAGGTAGGGCGTCTCCTGAGGTTGTGGAGCTCCCGACGCCTGATAGCTTGTCGGGATCTCGGCGGCGTCGTCCTGCCGAGCTTGGTCCTCTGTTGACGCTATCTTGGCTCTTGCGGCGCCTTCCTAATCTTGCGTCATCTCGGCTGGCGGCATGGCTTGGCGCGACGCGCCTTTGGTTTGGCGTTCTTCCTGAACTGCCACCAGAGCCGCGCTGGTGGAGTATGGGGTGGCGGTAAGGTAATGCACTAGGGGCTCGAGAGGTCGTGGCGCCACCATCACTGGAGGGCTGGTTAGGTATCTCTTGAGGTCTTGAAAAGCTCGGTCGGCCTCCGGAGTCCATTCGAACGGGCCTTTCTTCTTCATCAGCTTGAAGAAGGGCAGTGCGCGCTCTCCCAGCTTGGAGATGAAGCACCCCAACACAGTTACCCGACCAGCCAGTTTCTGCATTTCCTTGAGGGTCTGCGGTGGGCTCATGTCTTCAATGGCCTTGATCTTTTCTGGGTTCGCCTCGATCCCTCTGTGGGACACGAGGAAACCCAGCAGCTTGCCAGAAGGGACGCCAAACATGCACTTCTCCGGGTTAAGCTGCAAGTTCACCTGGCGTAGGCTCGCGAAAGTCTCCTCCAGATCTTGGATCAAGGTCCTCGCCTCCCGAGACTTCACCACAATGTCGTCGACGCAGGCTTCCGCGTTTCTCCCGAGCTGCTGCCCTAAGGGGATGTGCATCAACCGCTGAAAGGTTGTGCCTACGTTGCACAGTCCGAAAGGCATGCAAGTGTAGCAGTACACTCCGCACAGGGTCAGGAAGGCTGTCTTCTCCACATTTTCTACCGCCATCTTGACCTGGTGATACCCTGAGAATGCATCTAGGAAGCACAGCAGGTCGCACTCGGTGGTGGAGTCGACGATCTGGCCGATGCGCAGGAGCAGGAACGGATCTTGGGGGCAGGCCTTGTTGAGGTTGGTGAAGTGGATGCACATTCGCTCCTTCCCGCCTTTCTTCGGCACAACGACGGGGTTTGCTAGTTCGGGGTTCCGAACCTCGCGAATGGCTCCCGCCGCCTCTAACTTGCGGGTTTCACGGAGAAGAAGGCTGAAGGCTTCACGAGCGGCACGTGAAGAAGGCTGAAGGCTTCCACGAAGAGCACGTTGAGGCCGGCGCCGTCGATGAGGGTCTTGGTGACGGCCACGTTGCAAATGGTGGGCGTGCAAACCATCGGGAGCATACCCGCACCGGCGGTGGTGACGGGGTGGTCTTCTGAGTCGAAGGTGAGGTCGGCCTCGGGTGCAGCCCAGCCCGGCGGAGCCCCCGAGCGCTTGGAAGCGGCGCCGATCTGGCGAAGGAACGGCTTGATATGGCGATCTGAAGGTGGTGCTTGAGAGCCGCCCAGCAAGGCCGCGACCGCGTGGTGCGCCGGTGCCGCGTAGCGCGCGATGAAGAGGTCGTGCAGCTCCTCCCAAGACGCCACCGTGGATCCGGGGAGGTTGAGCAGCCAGGAGTGCGGCGCACAAGTGAGGGCCATGGGAAGCTAGTTGGCCATGACCTTGTCGTCACCCCGTCCTCGAGGACGGCCTCCTCACACGCCAGGAGGAAAGCTGATGGGTCCGCCGCACCATCGTAGCGCGGCGGCATCTCCGGCTTGACTTGGGCGGCCACTGCACCTGCCGCAAGGCCGGGGCCAGGGACCGGAGCCCCCTAGCCCCGTCGTCGGTGCCAGTTGTCGGAGCCTGGAGCGGGACGCCTGCCATGAGGGTGGAGAGTGGTGGTGGCGGAGCGCAGATCGATGGAAGGAAAGCCACAGCGCAACCCTACCTGGCGCGCCAAATGTCGGATCACGGCTTCCGGCAAAACCCTCAAGGTTCGAACACTGGGGGTGTGCGCGAAGATCTTCCCCTACCGATCCACGTCCTAGCTTGCTAAGATCTCAAGGACTAACTCGACGAACTCACAACACAAGGGACACAAGATTTATACTAGTTCGGGTCACCGTTGTGGTGTAATACACTACTCCAGTGTGGTGGTGGTGGATTGCCTCTTGGGCTATGGATGAACAGTACAAGGGGAAGAACAGCCTCCTGAGGTTGAGGTGTTCTTGTGCTCGATGTGTGGCTAAGGATTGGCTCAAGATCAGATCGGATCCTGAGGCTCCGTTGTCTCTTTATCAGTAGCCTCCTACGGTGGTGGCTAGTCCTATTTATAGAGGCCCTGGTCCTCTCCTCAAATATTGAGCGGGAAGGGATCCAACAACGACCAATTTGAAAGGGGACAACTAGTACAACTTATCCTGACAAAAACAATCTTCGCCTGCCAAAGGCTCTGGTGGTGACGCCGCCTTGGGCTTCATGGTGACCTCCGTCTTGCCGTCCTGCTGGTCTTGGTCTCGTTGCACCTATATGGAAACCTTTGCTTGACGCCTTGGTACTCCGCGCCTGCGCTTGCTTCCTTAGCACCAAAGAGGAAACAAGGACGCTGCACGGACTGGCACCCGCCTGGCGCCGCCTGGCCTCGATTGTCATTGCTCACGTCACGAGAACCCCGCGAGGTTTGCCTTGCCTTGAACTCTCCGCCCCTCGCGAGCGAACCTGATGAGGCCGCTCTTGAGGAGGTCTTGTGTCGTCCGCCTCGCGAGGGTCTTGAATGCTTGTTGGTTAAGATGGGTCGTACGGGCCCGCTCGCAGAGCCACGCCGTGGGCTGTAGGCAGGCAAGTCTGGGGACCCCCGTTCCCAGAACACCGACAAGAACCTAGTCCAGAATTTCCTGGCTGGCTCTCTCAGCTGTTGGACTATATGACTTAAGTCATCTGCATCCGGAGGTCAGACATATGTTCCTTGGAAGTTGTCGAGGAAGGCTTCTTCCAAGTCTTCCCAGTTGCCAATGGAGTTTTCGGGCAGACTGTTCAACCAGTACCGAGCTGGTCCTTGAGTTTTAGTGGGAGGTATTTGATGGCATGGAGATCATCACTGCGGGCCATATGAATATGGAGAAGGAAATCCTCGATCCATACCGCGGGGTCTGTTGTCCCATCATATGATTCGATGTTTACGGGTTTGAACCCTTCTGGGAATTCGTGATCCATCACCTCGTCAGTGAAGCAAAGGGGGTGTGCGGCGTCTCTGTATCGGGCCACGTCGTGACGTAGCTGGATGGAGTCTGTCCGGCTAGATAGTCGTTGTCGCGTGTCGGGGGGCATCCCCGTGATCCATAGATCGATCTGTTATGACCTGCTCTACTGTCCAAGCCCTGCCGCAGGTCGTAGGTATGTCCCCGAGTTGTTTTATCTCTGCCTTTACAGTGAGGTGGGGTGGGCTGGTGTTCGGCTTGAGCTGCCGCTTTGTCCCGACCACGTGGTGGTCGGTCAGCCGCTTTGCGCGATGATGGTACGGGCTCCAGCGCCTCATCATTGAACCGAGGTAGTAATTTACGCTTCGGGTAACTTTTGGCTGGGCGCTTGAGGCCGTATTCCTCGGCTGACAGGACATCAGTCCATCTATCGTTTAGCAGATCTTGGTCAGCTTGAAGCTGCTGCTGCTTCTTTTTCAGGCTCCTTGTAGTGGTTATTAGGTGGCGCTTAAAGCGCTCCTGCTCGAGAGGTTCCTCGGGCACGACAAAATCCTTGTTGCCGAGGCTCACCTCCTCCTCGGAGAGCGGAAGATAGTTACTGTCCTCCGAGTCTTCGTTTATGGCATGTTCGTCAGGGCTAACTTGCCCATCTTCCCGATCGTCCTGTTCGGCAGTTTGTTCATCGGGATCTTCTCTGTCTTCGGCACTGTCCGGAGTGTTGTCGTCTCCTGTGCCGGTGTTGCTGTCTTTGCTGCGGCGTGATTTACAGCGGCGCCGCTGACGCCGGCGCTTTGGTTGTATCTTAGGAGGCTCATCCTCAACTGTATTTTTCTTGTCATCGCCGCTATTATCTTTTGGTGCATCCACCATGTATACGTCATATGAGAAGGTGGTCGTTCATCGTCCAGTGAACGGCGGGTTTTGGGCCTCCTCTTCTTCGGCATCATCGTCCATACCGTCTATATCTTCGGAGCCGTAATCGAGCATGTCGGTTAGGTCCTCGACAGTGGCTATGAAGTGGGCGGTGGGTGGGAAACGAAATTCTCCGTCATCAGCCTCCAGTTCAAACTGGATATAATTTGGCTGTGAGTCCCCCGCCAAGGATAGATTTTTTAATGAGTTTAGCACGTCGCCTAGGGGCGAGTGCCGGAAGATGTCTGCGGAGCTGAATTCGGTGATCGATGTCTGATCAAGCTCGACGTATGCGGACGCACATGGTTCGGATCCTATAGCCAGAGACGAGTCCATGGTTCCGGTGACACAGATGTCACTTGAAGTTAGGTCTGTGTGCGGCTCCAACGCCGCTGAGTCTGCGGCTTCCATGGCGGAGTTGAGCTTCCCATCCTCGGATGGCACGATCTGCTCCGGATCTAAGGCCAGAGCAGTTACAGGTGCTATCTCCTGGGTATGGTCCGATGACAGATTTACATCATGTTCATCGTGGTGGCAGGGAGCGTCTGCCGTGGTCTCAAATCCGTCGAAGATCAAGTCTCCGCGGATATCCGCGACGTAGTTCAAGCTTCCAAATCTGACCTGAAGGCCAGGGGCGTAGCTTTCGATCAGCTCCAGATGGCCAAGCAAGTTGGCCCGTAGTGCGAAGCCGCCGAATACGAAGATCTGTCCAGGGAGGAATACTTCCCCTTGGACAGCAATGGAGCCATCAAACCTCTTGATGACGGCACAGTGGAACTCTCAATGGAAGCACCAATGTCGGTGTCAAAACCGGTGGATCTCGGGTAGGGAGTCCCGAACTGTGCGTCTAAGGTTGATGGTAACAGGAGACAGGGGACATAATGTTTACCCAGGTTCGGTCCCTCTCTATGGAGGTAATACCCTACTTCCTGCTTGATTGATCTTGATAAATATGAGTATTACAAGAGTTGATCTACCACGAGATCATAATGGCTAAAACCCTAGAAGTCTAGCCTGTATGACTATGATTATGATTATTCATCCTCTATGGACTAAGCCCTCCGGTTTATATAGACACCGGTGGGGACTAGGGTTGTATAAAGTTGGTTATAGAGAAAGGAATCTTCATATTTGGCTGCCAAGCTTGCCTTCCACGCCAAGGAGAGTCCCATCCGCACACGGGAGAAAGTCTTTGATCTTCGTATCTTCACAGCCCATCAGTCCGGCCCATGTCTAATAGGTCGGACGCCCGAGGACCCCTTAGTCCAGGACTCCCTCAGCGGCGGACTGGGAAAATGTCTCGCGGGCAAGTGAGGACTCTTACAAGCGCATGCGTGCCCTTGTCCTTAGGCAGATGGATCAGATATCCAGGTGGGCGAGGTTGCAGGATGACCTAAAAGCCTCATTTGAACAATCTATCCGCGGCATTCGGCAGCTAAATGAGAGCAATGCGAAGCTCCAGGCCGAGCGCGACCTGCTAAGGGCAAAGATCGTTGGAAGTGCGGAACAGCAGGAGCAGACCACTGCCTTGTTGAAGAGGACCGGTTGTTGGGGAACGTAGTAATAATTCAAAATTTTCCTACGTGTCACCAAGATCAATCTAGGAGATGCTAGCAACGAGAGAGAGGGAGTGCATCTTCATACCCTTGAAGATCGCTAAGCGGAAGCGTTATAAGAACGCGGTTGATGGAGTCGTACCCGGGAGCGATTCAAATCGCGGAAGATCCGATCTAGCACCGAATGGACGGTGCCTCCGCGTTCAACACACTTACAGCCCGGGGACGTATCCTCCTTCTTGATCCAGCAAGGGGAGAGGAGAAGTTGAGGGAGAGCTTCGGCAGCACGACGACGTGGTGGTGGAGCTTGCAGTTCTCCGGCAGGGCTTCGCCAAGCACTACGGAGGAGGAGGAGGTGTTGGAGAGGGGAAGGGCTGCGCGAGGGGAAGGGTGCGGCTGCCCTCCCACCCCCTCACTATATATAGGGGGAAGGGAGGGGGAGGCGCCTAGGATTTCCCCTAGGGGCGGGCTAGGGCAGATTGGATCTCCCTAGGGAAACCCTAGGGAGACTTGCCCCCCAAGCCACGCAGGTGGAGGCTTGCCTCCCAAGCCAGGTGGAGGCGCCCCACCTCCCCAAGTAACGTGGGAAAGGGTGTGGTAGCACACAACCCCTTAGTGGGCTGGTTTGCCCCCTCCCCTTGGCCCATGAAGCCCTGCAACACTTGTCGGGCCCCCCGAAACACCTTTTCATCATTATGGCCGCCATAGCCTGGTACCCCCGGAACACTTCCGGACTCCAATACCCTTCGTCCAATATATCGATCTTCACCTCCGGACCATTCCGGAACTCCTCGTGACGTCCGGGATCTCATCCGGGACTCCGAACTACCTTCAGTAACCACATACTATTTCCCATAACAACTCTAGCGTCACCGAACCTTAAGTGTGTAGACCCTACGGGTTCGGGAACCATGCAGACATGACCAAGACCTCTCTCCGGCCAATAACCAACAGCGGGATCTGGATACCCATGTTGGCTCCCACATGTTCCATGATGTCGAGGATTCAATCAAACCCGTATACAATTCCCTTTGTCCATCGGTATGTTACTTGGCCGAGATTCGATCGTCGGTATTCCCATACCTTGTTCAATCTCGTTACCGGCAATTCTCTTTACTCGTTCCATAATACATGATCCCGTGGCTAACTCCTTAGTCACATTGAGCTCATTATGATGGTGCATTACCGAGTGGGCCCAGAGATACCTCTCCGTCATACGGAGTGACAAATCCCAGTCTCGATTCGTACCAACCCAACAGACACTTTTGGAGATACCTGTAGTGCACCTTTATAGCCACCCAGTTATGTTGTGATGTTTGGTACACCCAAAGCATTCCTACGGTATCCGGGAGTTGCATGATCTCATGGTCTAAGAAAATGATACTTGACATTAGAAAAGCTCTAGCAAACGAACTACGCGGTCTTGTGCTATGCTTAGGATTGGGTCTTGTCCATCACATCATTCTCCTAATGATGTGATCCCGTTATCAACGACATCCAATGTCCATGGTCAGGAAACCACAACCATCTGTTGATCAACGAGCTAGTCAACTAGAGGCTCACTAGGGACATGTTGTGGTCTATGTATTCACACATGTATTACGGTTTCCGGTTAATACAGTTATAGCATGAACAATAGACAATTATCATGAACAAGGAAATATAATAATAACTATTTTATTATTCCCTCTAGGGCATATTTCCAACACCGGCATCATCGTCAAGAAACTTATGGACGAGAATGCCATGCTGCGCATCGAGCGCAGAAGGCTGGTGGAGGAATCCGTGGCTGCTCTCAAGCAGCATCTTGAGGACAAGAAAGAGCTCGTCGCCACTCGCCGCGGAGACTAGTTCCCGCGGCCTGCAGCAACGCACCAAGAAAGTAGAGATCAGCGAGCCAGATCATTGTCTTCCTTCTTGTTTTGCCCTTGTGTATTTCGAGCATTGCCGCGTGTGGCTTTTTTTAATTATGTTTCTAAATATGTAAGACAATTATTATCCACTGTCATCGTCCTTATATTCATCATGCTTGCTATAAGAAGCAGTCGATGCTATATTGGTCTGGCGGATCTTACATCAAGATCTGTGCAAAACTTTCTTTTCAAATTTTCATTTTTCTCTCTTAAATCTCAGTCCAATGAGACATATAGCCACGCCGTAGAACAGGTGCTCGGGCACCATTAATGGAGACGTTGGGAGGGAGGTGCGCGGCGGGTAGCGGTCAAAGGGCTCTCCTCCTGATGAGCACGCGCATGGGTCTGATCGCACGCCTCCTGTACTCAAATAGCTACCCCGCACGGCACCTCCTAGCCAACAAAAAAGGGGACGCGTGGTCCCACATAATTGGTAAGTAGAACGCACACGGTTTCAATAATACTTGTGTTTCCGATTTGTAATGTGACAACACTTGTTCCAAAATGACTTTGTTGATTGTTAATGTGTGCGCCTTTGCAAATCGGACAGAAAAATTACCACAACATGTTGGTGCCATGTCATGACACCATGCCAAGTTTCATGATTATCAGGTGTGTTTTGGAATTACAGGAATAAAAAAAGCAAGTTTCTCAATCTTTTCGGCCGAGCCACGACGCCCAAATGTTTGAATTTCACTCCCGTCTCTTGCATGCGACCTAGAAATTCACCCAATGACACACATGTGATTTTTCAAACAACTTTGGTGCACTGGAGCCTGTGCTTGTAGTTCAAATTTGAATTATGCACATTAAATGCCCAGAAACTCAATTAATGTATAAAAAGGCCAAACGAACCCGAAAAAATTCCAAAATTTAGCACGATACTTCTATTTGGTCTAATCTGCCTATGTAAAAAATTAAGGCGGGAGAAGGCACTGTACGTATGTCGTTTCGCACACGGTGGTGACACGTTCCCTCTCGGAACCTCGAGCCTTCTTGAGGGAAGCTCCGGTTGCAAGAAGCTTACACCAAAGCTTGTCCCAATTCGGCCAAAAAATTACCGCAGCATGTTGGTGCCATGTCATGACACCATGCCAAGTTTCATGATTTTCAGGCGTGTTTTGGATTTACAGGAATTAAATAACCAAGTTTCTCAATCTTTCCGGCCGAGCCACGACGCCCAGATGTTTTAATTTCAGTCCCATCTCTTGCATGAGACCTAGAAATTCACCCAGGACACACATGTGATTTTTCAAACAAACTTTGGTGCATTGGAGCCTGTGCTTGTAGTTCAAATTTGAATTATGCACATTAAATGCGTAGAAACTCAATTAATGCATAAAAAGGCCAAACGAACCTGGAATAATTCCAAAAGTTAGCACGGTACTTCTATTTGGTCTAATCTGCATGTGTAGAAAAATTAAGGTGGGAGAAGGCAGTGTACGTATGTCGTTTCGCACACGGAGGTGACACGTTCCCTCTCGGAACCATGAGCCTTCTTGAGGGAAGCTCTTGTTTTCAAGAAGCTTACACCAAGCTTGTCCCAATTTGGCAAAAAAATTACCGCAGCATGTTGGTGCCATGTCATGACACCATGCCAAGTTTCATAATTTTCAGGCATGTTTTGGAATTACAGGAATTAAAAAACCAAGTTTCTCAATCTTTTCGATCGAACCATGACGCCCAGATGTTTGAATTTCACTCCCATCTTTTGCATGGGACCTAGAAATTCACCCAAGGACACACATGTGATTTTTCAAACAACTTTGGTGCAGTGGAGCCTGTGCTTGTAATTCAAATTTGAATTAGGCACATTAAATGCGCAGAAACTCAATTAATGCATAAAAAAGACCAAATGAACCCGGAGTAATTCCAAAATTTAGCACGATACTTCTATTTGGTCTAATCTGCCTGTGTAAAAAAATTAAGGCGGGAGGAAGGCAGTGTACGTATCGCGTTTCGCACACGGAGGTAACACGTTCCCTCTCGGAACCACGAGCCTTCTTGAAGGAAGCTCCGGTTTGCAAGAGGCTTACATCAAAGCTTGTCCCAATTCGGCCAAAAAAATTGCCGCAGCATGTTGGTCCCATGTCATGACATGATGCCAAGTTTCATGATTTTCACGCGTGTTTTGGATTTACATGAATTAAAAAAACCAAATTTTTCAATATTTCCGGCCGAGCCACGAGGCCCAGATGTTTGAATTTCATTCCTATCTCTTGCATGGGACCTAGAAATTCACCCAAGGACACACATGTGATTTTTCAAACAACTTTGGTGCACTGGAGCCTGTGCTTCAAATTTGAATTATTCATATTAAATGCGCAAAAACTCAATTAATGCATAAAAAGGCCAAACGAACCCGGAATAATTCCAAAATTTAGCAAGGTACTTCTATTTGGTCTAATCTGCCTATGTAAAAAAATTACGGCGGGAGAAAGCAGTGTACGTATGTCATTTCGCACACGGAGGTGACATGTTCCCTCTCGGAACCACGAGCCTTCTTGAGGGAAGCTCTGGTTTGCAAGAAGCTTACACCAAAGCTTGTCCCAATTCGGTCAAAAAAATTACTGCGGCATGTTGGTAACATGTCATGACACCATGCCAAGTTTCATGATTTTCAGGCGTGTTTTGGAATTGCAGGAATTAAAAAACCAAGTTTCTCAATCTTTCCGGCCGAGCCACAACGCCCAGATGTTTGAATTTCACTCCCATCTCTTTCATGGGACCTAGAAATTAACCCAAGGACACGCATGTGATTTTTCAAACAACTTTGGTGCACTGGAGCATGTGCTTGTAGTTCAAATTTGAATTATGCACATTAAATGCCCAGAAACTCAATTAATGTATAAAAAAGGTCAAACGAACCCGGAATAATTCCAAAATTTAGCACGGTACTTCTATTTGGTCTAATCTGCCTGTGTAAAAAAATTAAGGCGGGAGAAGGCAGTGTACGTATGTCATTTCACACACGGAGGTGACACGTTACCTCTCGGAACCACGAGCCTTCTCGAGGGAAGCTCCGGTTTGCAAGCATATTACACCAAAGCTTGTCCCAATTCGGCCAAAAAAATCACCACAGCATGTTGGTGCCATGTCATGACACCATGCCAAGTTTCATGATTTTCAAGCGTGTTTTGGATTTACAAGAATTAAAAACCCAAGTTTCTCAATATTTCCGGCCGAGCCACGATGCCCAGATGTTTGAATTTCACTCCCATCTTTTGCATGGGACCTAGAAATTCACCCAAGGACACATATGTGATTTTTCAAACAACTTTGGTGCACTGGAGCCTATGCTTGTAGTTCAAATTTGAATTATGCACATTGAATGTGCAGAAACTCAATTAATGCCTAAAAAGGCCAAACGAACCCGGAATAATTCCAAAATTTAGCACAATACTTCTATTTGGTCTAATTTGCCTGTGTAAAAAAATAAGGCGGGAGAAGGCAGTGTACGTATGTCGTTTCGCACACGGAGGTGACACGTTCCCTCTCGAAACCACAAGCCTTCTTGAGGGAAGCTCCGGTTTGCAAGAAGCTTACACCAAAGCTTGTCCCAATTCGGCCAAAAAAATACCGCAGCATGTTGGTGCCATGTCATGACACCATGCCAAGTTTCATGATTTTTAGGCGTGTTTTGGAATTAAAGGAATTAAAAAACCAAGTTTCTCAATCTTTTCGGTTGAACCACGACGCCCAGATGTTTGAATTTCACTCCCATCTCTTGCATGAGACCTAGAAATTAACCCAAGGACACACATGTGATTTTTCAAACAACTTTGGTGCACTGGAGCATGTTCTTGTAGTTCAAATTTGAATTATGCACATTAAATGCCCAGAAACTCAATTAATGTATAAAAAGGCCAAACGAACCCAGAATAATTCCAAAATTTAGTATGGTACTTCTATTTGGTCTAATCTGCCTGTGTAAAAAAATTAAGGCGGGTGAAGGCAGTGTACATATGTCGTTTCGCACACGGAGGTGACATGATCCCTCTCGGAACCACGAGCCTTCTTGAGGGAAGCTCTGGTTTGCAAGAAGCTTGCACCAAAGCTTGTCCCAATTCGGCCAAAAAAATTACCGCAACATGTTGGTGCCATGTCATGACACCATGCCTAGTTTCATGATTTTCAGGCGTGTTTTGGATTTACAGAAATTAAAAACCAAGTTTCTCAATATTTCCGGCCGAGCCACGACGCACAGATGTTTGAATTTCACTCCCATATCTTGCATGGGACCTAGAAATTCACCCAAGGACACACATGTGATTTTTCAAACAACTTTGGTGCACTGGAGCCTATGCCTATAGTTCAAATTTGAATTATGCACATTAAATGCGCAGAAACTCAACTAATGCATAAAAAAGGCCAAACGAACCCGGAATAATTCCAAAAGTTAGCACGGTACTTCTATTTGGTCTAATCTTCCTGTGTAAAGAAAATAAGGCGGGACAAGGCAGTGTACATATGTCGTTTCGCACACGAAGGTGACATGTTCCCTCTCGGAACCACGAGCCTTCTTGAGGGAAGCTCTGATTTGCAAAAGCTTACACCAAATCTTCTCCCAATTCGGCCAAATAATTACCACAGCATGTTGGTGCCATGTCATGACACCATTCCAAGTTTCATGATTTTCAGGCGTGTTTTGGATTTACAGGAATTAAAAAAAACAAGTTTCTCAATCTTTCCGGCCGAGCCACGACGCCCAGATGTTTGAATTTCACTCCCATCTCTTGCATGGGACCTGGAAATTCACCCAAGGACACACATGTGATTTTTCAAACAACTTTGGTGCATTGGAGCATGTGCTTGTAGTTCAAATTGGAATTATGCACATTAAATGCCCAGAAACTAATTAATGCATAAAAATGCCAAACGAACCCGGAATAATTACAAATTTAAACACGACACTCATGTACTAGTTGCATGTTCACTGTACGTAAATGTTCTAGCAATTCAAACACCATCCTTTCCCTTCGTAACACCATTTTGTCTTTGAAAACATAATCAAAAAATCAGGTATACCACAAACAGTTTAATAGAAAGAATCATGTGGGATGTAATATAAAATATCTTGGCGCACCATCTACAGTCCACCGCCCCCGCTTGAACCACACTTGTGCGCCAGTTTCTCGCAGCAACGAGCGAATTGTTTTGGCCACGACAGAAATATCTATCTCCCCACCCCTTCCTCCTACCAAAAGCCACATTTCCACTGTTCCTCCTTGCTTTCCAAGTTCAAACTTTCACTGCTGCTTACTGGCAGCTCAACCTCCTCGCCGGCGACCCTTCTTCTTGCATCGACGCCTCCTCGCCGGCTACCCTTCTTCTTGCAGCGGCGCCTCCTCGTCACGACCCTTCTTCCTGCAGTGTCGCCTCGTCGCTGGCGACCCTTCTTCTTGCTGCGCGGCCTCCTCGTCGCCGATTCTTCTTCTTGCTGCGCGGCCTTGTCAATATGGTCAGGTAATCCACACCCCACCCGCACCATCCTCCTCCCTTCCCGTCCCACATGCCCCGGCCGACGGAGTGACACCTTCCACCGAAATCACTGCCCTCCTCCTCCAATTAAGCGCCACCCACAGCCATTTTACACGCAGTATAATGCGGAGCTAAGTAGCATGCGGCTGCACGCGTGAACGAGGTCGTTATGGCTGCCATGCGTGTCGATCGCCAGATCTTGGAGGAGCACCTCGTCTTCGAGGCCACCGTTGACACCGCCACGCGGTTGTCTACCTTAAAATACAGTTCGTGATGTTTTCTCGAGGCCAACGCCAGTGCCTTCTAGTGATTTGTCCTCTGTAATGTTAATATGCAATCTGATGATCAGTTAACAGTTTGGTCCTCTGAAATGTAATGTTCAGTTAACACTTTGGTCCAACAATTGCTACATTTCGTAGTACTATTCTCAAGCATTCTTTGTTTTGTTAATTGTCTTATCTTCTAGTACATGTTTCTATTACGCAATGTCGTTTCGATTAACTATTTTGGTTCATTTGGTCTGCTATCCATTTAACTGTTTGGTTCAGTTCTGCAATTTGATTTTCATTTGTTGTGGGTACAATTTTGTATTGCTATGCATGTGACACCAATCAAATTTGGCTGTACTCAATACAAATTCTATCGGTAGTATGGCAACTCTCGATTAACTCGATCAAGATCTTCCTTATGTGTGTTGCGGTGGAAACAATGGGATACACCGCGGTTTACCATCGAGGTTTGTTCAAGCAGGGTCCTTTGGCTAATAGCACATTATTGTGCAGTTGCAGGAATCATTCTAATATTTAGGTTTCTTACAATTTGGTCTTGCACATGTAGGTCCTACTGTCAGAGGCTTAGACCCACTGTTCGACCCATTTTGCATATGGGGAAATGAGATGTCCATGAATATCACCAAGTCAAGAAACTCGTAAAAATTGTTAGGATGAAGAAACTTGTGACGAATAACAAAGAAGATCTTTGTTTGCATTAATCAAGAAGACATCACCAACTATAGGATGGTACCAACTCTTTTACCTTGTTTTTACCCCTTGCGCCATTTCAAAATTTACAACAGTGATTTATGCATAGCTTTGTTTTCAGTACTTTTCAAAGCAGTTCACCGATGATTACCTCTCAAACCACCTGCATGGTCAAGAGGCAAGGAAGGTATTCATTCAACACCCACAGTACAATATTGAAGTCTTGCTGAAGAGGACGAAGGTTGGGCGGGCAATTATTCATAGTCACTGGCCTAAAGTTGCAAGGACATTCAACATCACTGAAGGCTCAATATTTTCCTTCCGCTTCTACAGTTTCCCAGATGAGATTCATCTGTCTATTTACCGTGTATGATGCTACTTTCCAAAGGTTTTTGATGCTGCATGTGAAACTTGGTGCTATTGTGTAATGGTGTAATGTAGTGCTGAAGCTATCTGATGTAATTCGATTATGAAATCTTGGTTGCTTTTATACGGATATGAAATATCTGGCGTGTCTTATAAGAAATGTCAGTTTGATTAGTACATGGATTATCAATAATAGGCTAATTACCCTGCTTATTGGGGTTTTCTATTGCAGACGGTTACTCAGACAAAGACTGCATGGCGATGAACTCAAACAACCCGCATAGTTTCTAGAAAGTAGGCGTGTTCGATCAACTAACAATCACACACGGCTTCCGGCAGCGAACTGTTTGCGTTAGGCCACCTTGCACAAATGTTTCCACACAAAGAACTGTGTGTGACATACATACCTACGGAAATGTTTTTCTAGGATTCACTATGTCGGATGTACATACCTACGGAAATGATTTTCTGGGATTCACCGTGTGGGATGTACATACCTACGTAAATGATTTTCTGGGATTCATCGTGTGGGATGTACATGCCTACGAAAATGATTTTCTCGGATTACCGTGTGGGATGTACATACCTATGGAAATGATTGGGTTTCGATGCCTCGCCCGATCGCACATGGCCCCAGCCTGGGTCCCGGGAGGGCCTATCCCAGACGATTTATGGGTCATGTGGGAAGGACACCTATCGCACACACTCACTTGGGGATTGTTCCAAATGCCGTCGCGGAAAGGGGTTAAAAACCGTTTGTTTAGCACGTCGTTGTACCAGTGCAAGTATTTCATTTTTTTAGAGGATGATTAGGCAAAGCATTAGGTAATTGGAGAAGCCTCTCCCAAGATTGTGGGAGACTCTCTTCTTCATTTTCACAAAGTTAAATATTTCTTGTAAATTGGCTTGTTTCTTATGAGCAGGGAAATATTTTTTAGTGAAGTAGTAAATCATATCCTGGGGACTACGCACACAACCAGGAGTAAGAGAATTAAACCATAACTTAGCATCACCCTTTAATGAGAAAGGAAACAACTTAAGAATATAGTAATAGCAAATTTTTTCTTCATGAGCAAATAGGGTGGCTATATCGTTCAGTTTAGTAAGATGAGCCACAACAGTTTCAGATTCATACCCATGGAAAGAATCAGATTCAACCAAAGTATTTAACTCAGGATCGAAAGAGAATTCATAATCCTTATCAGTAACAAAGATAGTTGAAGTAGCAAACTTAGGATCTTATTGCATTCTAGCATTCAAGGATTTTTCTTTCCACTTGCATAGTAATTTCTTAAGATCATCTCTATCCTTACAAGCAAGAAAGTCCCTAGCTACCTCTCCATACATAACATAACCCTCAGGCATAACAGGCAATTCATATCTAGGAGAGCTGGGTCTAACAGGTGTTTCAAAGTGTTTAGCTTCAATAATTTCATCAGTTTTAGAAATATCATCTTCTTCAGCAATCTCAACATTTTTAGCTCTAGCAAGTTGTTCATCAAGAAATTCACCTAGTGGCACAGTATTATCAAGCAAATTAGTAGTAACATCACAAGAATCATGCATAGAAAAAGTAGCATCATCAATAACATGCGACATATCAAAATCAATAGCAGGTGTAGGTGTCGCAATATTACTCAAAACAGAAGGTGAATCAAGTGCAGAGCTAGATGGCAGTACCTTACCTCCCCTCGTAGTAGAGGGGAAAATCTTGGTTCTAGTATCTTCCAGATTACTCATAGTGATCAACAAATATAAATCCCAAGTGACTCGGAAAATAGATCTATGCTCGGCAACGGGCGCCTTTAAAAAGTTCTTGATAACCCACAAGGATATGGGATCGCAACAGTTTTCGAGGGAATTGTATTCAACCCAAATTTATTGATTTGACACAAGGGGAGCCAAAGAATATTCACGAGTATTAGCAGCTGAGTTGTCAATTCAACCACACCTGAAAGGCTGAATATCTACAGCAAAGTGTTTAGTAGCAAAGTAGTATGGATGTAACGGTAAAAGTGGCAAAAGTAACAGTAGCAGTTTTGTAGTGATTGTAACAGCAGTAGCAACGAAAGTAACTTAGCATAGATCAATATGTGAAAAGCTCGTAGGCAATGGATCGACAATGATAATTATGTTGGATGATATTCATCATGTAGCAGTCATAAACTAGGGTGACATAGAACTAGCCCCAATTCATCAATATAATGTAGGCATGTATTCCATATATAGTCATACGTGCTTATGGAAAAGAACTTGCATGACATCTTTTGTCCTACCCTCCAGTGGCAGCGGGGTCCTAATGGAAACTAAGGGATATTAAGGCCTCCTTTTAATAAAGCACCAGACCAAAGCATTAGCACTAGTGAATACATGAACTCCTCAAACTACGGTAATCACCGAAAAGAATCCCAATTATTGTCACCTTGGGGTATGCGGATCATAACTCATAATAGGTGTCTAAAACTTGCAAGATAGGATCAAGAACACAAATATATTCATGAAAACATAATAGTTTCAGATCTGAAATCATGTCACTCGGGCCCTAGTGAGAAGCATTAAGCATAGCAAAGTCGTAGCAACATCAATCTCAGAACATAGTGGATACTAGGTATAAAACCCTAACAAAACTAACTCGATTACATAATAAATCTCATCCAACCGATCACCGTCCAGCAAGCCTACGATGGAATTACACGCACAACGATGAGCATCATGAAATCGATGATGGAGGAAGGTTGGTGATGATGATGGCGATGAATCCCCCTCTCTGGAGCCCCAAATGGACTCCGGACCAACCCTCCCAATGAAGAACAGGAGGTGGCAGCAGCTCTGTATCGTAAAACGCGATGAATCCTTCTCCTTGATTTTTTCTCCCCGAATAGGGTTATATAGAGCTGGAGTTGAGGTTGGAGGAGGTCCAGGGGGCCCAGAAGCCCTCTAGGCGCGCCCCACGAGGGCCCCCCCCCCCCAGGCTTGTGGCCTCTGGGTGGAACCCCTTTGGTTAATTCTTGCGCCAGTATTTTTTATATATTCCAAAAATATTCTTCGTAAATTTTCATGTCAATCTGAGAACTTTTATTTCTGCACAAAAATAACACCATGGCAATTCTGTTAAAAACATCGTCAATCCGGGTTAGTGCCAATCAAATCATGCAAATTAGAGTCCAATACAAGGGCAAAAGAGTTTGGAAAAGTAGATACGATGGAGACGTATAAACTCCCCCAAGCTTAACCCATTGCTTATCCTCAAGCAATTCAATTGATAATAGTGTTGCAGCAGTTGTAACAGTAGCAATAGCAATAGTAACTTAGCAAGAGCAATGTGTGGGAAACTCATAGGCATTGGATCGGTGCATTCGTTGGATGATATTCATCATATAACAGTCATAACCTAGGGCGACACAGAACTAGCTCCAGTTCATAAATATAATGTAGGCATGAATAGTCATACGTGCTTATGGAAAAGAACTTGCATGACATCCTTTGTCTACCCACCCATGGTAGCGGGGTTCATATGGAAACTAAGGGATATTAAGGCCTCCTTTTAATAAAGAACCGGAACAAAGCATTAACACATAGTGAATACATGAACTCCTCCAACTACGGTCATCACCCGAAAGTATCCCAATTACTGTCACACTGGGGTTTACGGATCATAACACATAATAGGTGCATATGACTTGCAAGATCGGATCTAGAACATGGATATAATGGTTAAAACATAAATGGTTCAGATCTGAAATCATGGCACTCGGGCCCTGTCGGGGTTCTGGGAACGGGGGTCCCCAGACTTGCCTGCCTGCGGCCCACGGCATGGCTCCAGCAGCGGCCTCATACGGCCCATCTTCACCAGCAAACACTCAAGACCCTCGCGAGGGGCCAAGCCTCGGAAGGAGGACGACACAAGACCTCCTCAGGGTGGCATCACTAGGCTGGCTCGCGAGGAGCGGAGAAATCAAGGCGAGGGGCACCTCGTGAGGTTCCCGTGACGTGAGCCGTGACGACCAAGGACGGGCGGGTGCCAGCGGGCGCAGAGTACCCGTTGCCTCTTTGGTGCTAAAGGGGCAAGCGCAGGCGAGGAGTCCCGGGGCATCAGGCAAAGGTTTCCATATCGGTGCAACGAGACCAAGACCAGCAGGACGGCAGGACGGAAGTCATCGCGGAGCCCACGACGGCGTCACCACCAGAGCCTTTGGCAGGCGAAGACCACCTTTTGTCAGGATAGCTTTTACTAGTTGTCCCCCTTCAAATTGGCCGTTGCGGGATCCCTTCCCGACTAACATTTGGGGAGAGGACCCGGGCCTCTATAAATAGGACTAGCCACCACCTTAGCAAGGGGACAGATCATTCAGATTACCATCAACCACACAAGCTCACCGAGTTCAAGAACACCTCTCCTCAGGAGGCTGTTCTTCCCTTGTACTTGTTCATCCTCAGCCTACAAGGCAATCCACCACACCACACTGGAGTAGGGTATTACACCAAATCGATGGCCCGAGCCAGTATAAACTCTCGTGTCCCCTGTTCTTCGAGATCGACGTGCTGAGCCTTGAGATCGTGGTGAGTGAGCGAGCTAGGGGAAGGGAGAGATCTTCGTGTGCACCCCAGTGTTCAAACCTTAAGGGTTTTGCCGGAACCCGAAATCTGAAATTTGGCACGCCAGGTAGGGGTTCGCTGAGGCTTTCCTTTGATCGACCCGCGCTCCACTGCTCCACCGCGTCCACTGTAGATGTGCGCCGAGCTCGCGCCGAGCGCCGGGCCGCCCTGGCCGCCCGCGTCGCTCAGACGGCCCCTGTCGGCGGGCCTCCCCGTCGTTCTCCATCACCCGCCGCCACCGGCCCGGCAGGAAACGAGCAGCAAGCATCTTCGCTCCACCCCTCAGTGCGACGAGACGGCCGCACCGCCTCTCCGTCGCTGACTCTGGCAGGTTCATCGTCCCACGCTCGTCGCGCGCCCACGGATGCACAGGCCGTGCTGCTCATGGCACGCGAGCTCCTGTGCTACCGCTCGGTCGACGACCTCTATGAGGACTGGCTGGACCGCATCGCCAAGCTCGTCAACACCGCCGGGGGCTCACCTATCCCGTCTCTCTCGCTACCTCGCCCTCCCCCAGCCGCGGGTGACGTAGCCCATGGAGCGCCTCCGCCACCTCCGCACCAAGACAGTGCCCTGGCACGAAGGCGAGCGGCCCCTCGGCGCGACCCGCCACGCCGGGAGGCCGCGCGTGAAGAAGGAAGCTGCCAAGAAGTTCCCCGGCCGCGAGAAAACGCTCCTGCACTCCCGGTGCCACCACGAAAAAACCGCGTGCCGTCTACGGTGGCTTTGCGCAGACATCAAGGGCAGGCTCCGCCTCTACAAAGGGCCCCGGTGGCCACAGCAGGCTGCCGCGCCTTCACCCCATAGCTGCGTAGCATCGTCTGGCCGGGCAATTTCAAGCCAGACCTACCTCCTCTCTACGACGGCACCCCCGACCCTGCGGAGTTATTGCAGCTCTACGAGCTGAGCATCGAGGTGGCCAACGGCAACGAGAAAGTCATGGCAAACTGGTTCCCCATGGCTCTCAAGGATGGTGCTCGCTCGTGGCTCCTGAAGTTGCCCCGGGGTCGATCTCTTCCTGGGGTGAGCTGCGTGACCGTTTCGTCGCCAACTTCCAGGGCACTCGCGACCGCCCTCCGGCTGCAGGTGACCTACGTCGCATCAAGCAGCAACCAGGAGAGACCTTGAAGAATTACATCCAGCGCTTCAACAGCGTTCGCCTCAAGATCCCCAAGGTGATGGACGAGGCCATCATTTTAGCGTTTTCCGATGGCGTCGGCAATGTCATGATGAAGGAGGAGCTCGCCATCCACGAGGAGCTGTGCACGGCTCTGGAGATGTTCAATATGGCGACCAAGTGCGCAAGAGCTGAGGAAGGGAGCCTTTCCCTCCTCGAGCTCCCTGCTACCGACCCAGAGGAGAAGAAAGCCAAGGCCAAGGACATGAAGCGCAAGGGGGTGGCTGTGCTCACGGCGGAGCCAGACACGAAGCATGGCCGGGACCACCGCGAGTCGTCCAAGAGCAGCCGTCCGTTCTGCGCCTTCCACAACCTACACAGCCACAACACCAACGATTGCCAGGAGCTCAGGGCCATCCGAGATGGACGATTCGGTCGACGCCCCTGATACGTCCATTTTGCATCATGCTTTTATATCGATATTTATCGCATTATGGGCTGTTATTTCACGTTATGTCACAATACTTATGGCTATTCTCTCTTATTTTACAAGGTTTACATGAAGAGGGAGAATGCTGCAGCTGGAATTCTTGGATGGAAAACGAGCAAATATTGGAGACTTATTCGTGCAACTCCAAAAGTCCTGAAACTCCACGGAATATCTTAAAATAAATAATGAAAAATCATCGCCAAAGATGAAGGCCAGGCCCACACCACCACACGAGGGTGGGGCGCGCCGGCGCGCCCCCCTACCTCGTGGGCCCCCTGGTGGCTCTCTGATGCCCATCTTCTCCTATATGAAGTCTTTCGATGAGAAAAAAACCAGAGGCAACCTTTTGGGACGAGACTCCGCCGCCACGAGGCGGAACCTTGGCGGAATCAATCTAGGGCTCCCGTGAGCTGTTACGCCAGGGATACTTCCCTCCCGGAGGGGGGAAATCATCGCCATCATCATCACCAACACTCCTCTCATCGGAGAGGGCAATCTCCATCAACATCTTCACCAGCACCATCTCATCTCCAAACCCTAGTTCATCTCTTGTATCCAATTCTTGTCTCCAAGTCCGGGATTGGTGCTAGTAGGTTGCTAGTAGTGTTGATTACTCCTTGTAGTTGATGCTAGTTGGTTTATTTGGTGGAAGATCATATGTTCAGATCCTTTATGCATATTATTACCCTCTGATTATGAACATGAATATGCTTTTTGAGTAGTTACGTTTGTTCACGAGGATGAGGGAGAAGTCTTGCTATTAGTAGTCATGTGAATTTGGTATTCGTTCGATATTTTGATGAGATGTATGTTGTCTAGCCTCTAGTGGTGTTATGTGAACGTCGACTACATAACACTTCACCATTATTTGGGCCTAGAGGAAGGCATTGGAAGTACTAAGTAGATGATGGGTTGCTAGAGTGACAGAATCTTAAACCCTAGTTTATGCGTTGCTTCGTAAGGGGCTGATTTGGATCCATATGTTTCATGCTATGGTTAGGTTTACCTTAATACTTTTGTTGTAGTTGCGGATGCTTGCAATAGAGGTTAATCATAAGTGGGATGCTTGTTCATGTAAGAACAGCACCCAAGCACCGGTCCACCCACATGCCAAATTATCAAAGTACCGAACGCGAATCATATGAACTTGATGAAAACTAGCTTGACGATATTCCCATGTGTCCTCGGGAGCGCTTTTCCTACTATAAGAGTTTGTTCCGGCTTGTCCTTTGCTACAAAAAGGATTGGGCCACCTTGCTGCACCTTATTTAGTTTTGTTAATTGTTGCTCGTTACAATTTACCTTATCACAAAACTATCTGTTACCAGTTATTTCAGTACTTGCAGAGAATACCTTGCTGAAAACCGCTTATCATTTCCTTCGCTCCTCGTTGGGTTCGACACTCTTACTTATCGAAAGGACTACGATAGATCCCCTATACTTGTGGGTCATCAAGACTCTTTTCTGGTGCCGTTGCCGGGGATTGTAGCGCCTTTGGTAAGTGGAATTTGGTAAGGAAAAATTTATATAGTGTGCTGAAATTTTCTCACTTGTTACTATGGAAAGTAATTCTCTGAGGGGCTTGTTCGGGGTATCTTCACCCCGTCCAGTAGAGCAAAGAGTTGCTCCTCAACCTACTGAACCTATTGAAAATGAAACTCCTTTTGAAGTTCCTTCGGGTATGATGGAAAAAATGCTGGCTAATACTTATACAAGAGATGGAACAAAGCATCCTGATGAACATCTACTCTATGTGGATGAAGTTTGTGGATTATTTAAGCTTGCAGGTATACCCGATGATGTTGTTAAGAAGAAGGTCTTTCCTTTATCTTTGAAGGAAGACACATTGACATGGTATAGGCTATGTGATGATATGAGATCACGGAACTATAAAAGATTGAAATTGGAATTTCATCAAAAGTATTACCCCATGCATCTTGTTCATCGTGATCGCAATTATATATATAATTTTTGGCCTCGCGGAGAAAGCATCGCTCAAGCTTGGGGGATGCTTAAATCAATGTTATATTCATGCCCCAATCATGAGCTTCCAAGAGAAATAATTATTCAAAGTTTTTATGCTCAGCTTTCTGATAACAATCGCACCATGCTCGATACTTCTTGTGATGGCTCTTTTATGATGAAGACTATTGAATTTAAATGGAATTGATTGGATAGAATTAAATGCAACTCTGAAGATTGGGACCTCGACGAAGGTAAGGAGTCAGGTATGACGCCTAAGTTTGATTGTGTTAAATCTTTTATGGATACCGATATTTTCCGTAAGTTTAGCACTAAATATGGACTTGACTACGAGATAGTAGCTTCTTTCTGTGAATCTTTTGCTACTTATGTTGATCTCCCAAAGGAGAGGTGGTTTAAATATCATCCTCCCATAGAAGTAAAAGTAGCTGCACCTATTAAAGTTGAAGAAAAGACTGTCACTTATAATGATCCTATTGTTCCTACCTCTTATGTTGAGAAACCACCTTTCCTCGTTAGAGTAAAGGATCATGCTAAAGCTTCAACTGTTGTTTGTAAAAGCAATATTAGAACTTATACACCTCCTGAGCAAGTTAAAGTAGAACCTAATATTGCTATTGTTAAAGATCTCTTGTGCGATAATATTGATGGGCATGTTATTCAATTACGTGGTGAAAGCGCTAGAATTGCTAAACCTTGTGCTAAAGATAAACATAGACATGTGGTAGGCGTGCCTGTTATTTATGTTAAAATAGGAGATAATTGTTATCATGGCTTATGTGATATGGGTGCTAGTGCTAGTGTTATACCCATTGACTTATACAAATAAATTATGCATGATATTGCACCTGCTGAGTTAGAAAATATTGATGTTACAATTAAACTTGCCAATAGAGATACTATATCTGCAATGGGAATTGTTAGAGATGTTGAAGTCTTGTGTGGGAAAACCAAATATCCTGCTGATTTTCTTGTTCTTGGTTCTCCACAAGATAGCTTTTCTCCCATTATATTTGGTAGACCCTTCTTGAATACTGTCAATGCTAGGATAGATTGCAAAAAGAATGTTGTTACTATTGGCTTGGATGATATGGTTCATGAGTTTAATTTCTCTAAATTTAGTAAACAACATCGTGAAGAAGAGTTGCCTAGTAAGGATGAAATTATTGGTCTTGCTTCTATTGCCGTACCTCCTAGTGATCCTTTAGAACACTATTTGCTAGACCATGAAAATGAGATGTTCATGAATGAAAGAAGGGAAATAGGTGAAGTATTCTTTAAACAGGAACCTATTCTGCAACACAATTTGCCTGTTGAAAATCCTAGCGGATCCTCCTCCACCTAAGGGTGATCCTGTGTTTGAGCTTAAACCTTTGCCTGGCAATCTTAAATATGCTTATCTTGATGAAAAGAAAATATATCCTGTTATTATTAGTGCTAACCTTTCAGAGCATGAAGAAGAAAGATTATTGAAAACTCTGAAGAAGCATCTGTTGGGTAACGTAGTAATTTCAAAATTTTCCTACGCACACGCAAGATCATGGTGATGCATAGCAACAAGAGGGGAGAGTGTTGTCTACGTACCCTCGTAGACCGAAGCGGAAGCGATCTGGCGTAGAGGAAGTAGTCGACGTTCTCCTCGCGATCCAACCGATCCCAGCGCCCGTTACTCCGGCGCCTCCAGTTCTTGGCACACGTTCAGCTCGGTGGCGCTCCTTAGGCTCCGATCCGGCAAAGCTCCGGGAGAGAGAGTTCCGTCAAGACGACGGCGTGGTGGACGATCTTGATGTTCTACTGACGCAGGCTTCGCCTAAGCACCGCCACGATATGACCGAGGTGGAATATGGTGGAGGGGGCACCGCACACGGCTAAGGAGCGATCTCAAGGATCAACTTGTGTGTTCTAGGGTGCCCCTGCCCCGTATATAAAGGAGCAAGGGGAGAGCCGGCCGGCCCTAGGAGGCGTGCCAAGGAGGGGGAGTCCTCCTCCTAGTGGGAGTAGGACTCCCTTTCCTAGTCCAACTAGGAAGGAGGAAGGGGAAGGAAAGAGAGGGAGAGGGAGAGGGAAGGGGCGCCCCTCCTTGTCCAGTCGGACTCCCCATGGGGGCGCCACCTCCTGGTGCGGCCCTCTCTCTCCCTTTGGCCCAATAAGGCCCATTACTTCCCGGGGTTCGGTAACCCCTCGGCACTCCGGTTTTCTCCGAAAACTTCCTGAACCTTTCCGTTGTCCGTATATAGAAGTCCAATATATCAATCTTTATGTCTCGATCATTTCGAGACTCCTCGTCATGTCCGTGATCACATCCGGGACTCCGAACTCCTTCGGTACATCAAAATACACAAACTCATAATATAACCGCTATCGAAACCTTAAGCGTGCGGACCCTATGGTTCGAGAATAATGTAGACATGACCGAGACACGTCTCCGGTCAATAACCAATAGCGGGACCTGGATGCCCATATTGGCTCCTACATATTCTACGAAGATCTTTATCGGTCAGACCGCATAACAACATCCGTTGTTCCCTTTGTCATCGGTATGTTACTTGCCCGAGATTCGATCGTCGGTATCCAATACCTAGTTCAATCTCACATTCTTGGCAAGTCTCTTTACTCGTTCCGTAATACATCATCTCACAGCTAACTCATTAGTTGTAATGCTTGCAAGGCTTAGTGATGTGCATTACCGAGAGGGCCCAGAGATACCTCTCCAGACAATCGGAGTGACAAATCCTAATCTCGAAATACGCCAACCCAACATCCGCCTTTGGAGACACTGTAGTACTCCTTTATAATCACCCGATTACGTTGTGACGTTTGGTAGTACCCAAAGTGTTCCTCTGGTAAATGGGAGTTGCATAATCTCATAGTTATAGGAACATGTATAAGTCATGGCTAAAAGCAATAGCAACATACTAAATGATCGGGTGCTAAGCTAATGGAATGGGTCATGTCAATCAGATCATTCAACCAATGATGTGACCTTGTTAATCAAATGACAACTCCTTTGTCTATGGTTAGGAAACTTAACCATCTTTGATTAACAAGCTAGTCTAGTAGAGGCATACTAGTGACACTGCTTGTCTATGTATTCACACATGTATTATGTTTCCGGTTAATACAATTCTAGCATGAACAATAAACATTTATCATGAAATAAGGAAATAAATAATAACTTTATTATTGCCTCTAGGGCATATTTCCTTGATCTCCCACTTGCACTAGAGTCAATAATCTAGATTACATAGTAATGATTCTAACACCCATGGAGTCTTGGTGCCGATCATGTTTTGCTCGTGGAAGAGGCTTAGTCAACGGGTCTGCTACATTCAGATCCGTATGTATCTTGCAAATCTCTATGTCTCCCACCGGACTAAGTCCCGGATGGAATTGAAGCGCCTCTTGATGTGTTTGGTTCTCTTGTGAAATCTGGATTCCTTTTCTATAGCAATTGCTCCAGTATTGTCACAAAAGATTTTCATTGGACCCGATGCACTAGGTATGACACCTAGATCGGATATGAACTCCTTCATCCAGACTCCTTCATTAGCTGCTTCCGAAGCTGCTATGTATTCCGCTTCACATGTAGATCCTGGTACGACGCTTTGTTTAGAACTGCACCAACTGACAGCTCCTCCGTTTAGTGTAAATACGTATAAGGTTTGCGATTTAGAATCGTCCGGATCAGTGTCAAAGCTTGCATCAACGTAACTGCCATTTATGAGCTCTTTGTCACCTCCATATACGAGAAACATATCCTTAGTCCTTTTCAGGTATTTCAGGATGTTCTTGACCGCTGTCCAGTGATCCACTCCTGGATTACTTTGGTACCTCCCTGCTAAGCTTATAGCATGGCACACATCAGGTCTGGTACACAGCATTGCATACATGATAGAGCCTATGGCTGAGGCATAGGGAACATCTTTCATTTTCTCTCTATCTTCTGCGGTGGTCGGGCATTGAGTCTTACTCAACTTCACACCTTGTAACACGGGCAAGAACCCTTTCTTTGCTTGATCCATTTTGAACTTCTTCAAAATTTTGTCAAGGTATGTGCTTTGTGAAAGTCCAATTAAGCGTCTTGATCTATCTCTATAGATTTTGATGCCCAATATGTAAGCAGCTTCACCGAGGTCCTTCATCGAAAAAATCTTATTCAAGTATCCCTTTATGCTATCCAGAATTCTATATCATTTCCGATTAGTAATATGTCATCTACATATAATATCGTAAATGCTACAGAGCTCCCACTCACTTTCTTGTAAATACAGGCTTCTCCAAAAGTCTCAGATAAACCCAAATGCTTTGATCACATTATCAAAGCGTTTATTCCAACTCCGAGATGCTTGCACCAGTCCATAAATGGATCGCTGGAGCTTGCACACTTTGTTAGCTCCCTTTGGATCGATAAAACCTTACGGTTGCATCATATACAACTCTTCTTCCGTAAATCCATTCAGAATGCAGTCTTTACATCCATTTGCCAAATTTCATAATCATAAAATGCGGCAATTGCTAACATGATTCGGACAGACTTAAGCATCGCTACGGGTGAGAAGGTCTCATCGTAGTCAATCCCTTGAACTTGTCGAAAACCCTTTGCGACAAGTCGAGCTTTGTAGACGATAATATTACCGTCGCCGGTCCTTCTTCTTGAAGATCCACTTGTTTTCTATTGCTTGCCGACCCTCGGGCAAGTCAACCAAAGTCCACACTTTGTTTTCATACATGGATCCCATCTCGCATTTCATGGCCTCAAGCCATTTTATGAATCTGGGCTCACCATCGCTTCTTCATAGTTCGTAGGTTCATCATGATCTAGTAGCATGACTTCCAGAACAGGATTACCGTACCACTGCAGTGCGGATCTTACTCTGGTTGATCTACGAGGTTCTGTAGTAACTTGATCTGAAGTTTCATGATCAACATCATCAACTTCCTCACTATTTGGTGTAGATGTCGCAGAAACCGGTTTACGTGATAAACTACTTTCAAATAAGGGAGAAGGCACGATTACCTCATCAAGTTCTACTTTCCTCCCACTCACTTCTTTCGAGAGAAACTCCTTCTCTAGAAAGGATCCATTCTTAGCAACAAATGTCTTGCCTTCAGATCTGTGATAGAAGGTGTACCCAACTGCCTCCTTTGGGTATCCTATGAAGACACATTTCTCCGATTTAGGTTCGAGCTTATCGGTTTGAAGCTTTTTCACATAAGCATCGCATCCCCAAACTTTAAGAACGACAACTTTGGTTTCTTGCTAAACCATAGTTCATAAGGTGTCGCCTTAACGGATTTTGACGGTGTTCTATTCAGCGTGAATGCGGCCGTCTCAAGAGCATAACCCCAAAACGATAGCGGTAAATCAGTAAGAGACATCATAGATCGCACCATATCTAGCAAAGTGCGACACGACGCTCGGACACACCATTGCGCTGTGGTGTTCCGGTGGCGTGAGTTGCTAAACTATTCCGCATTGTTTCAAATGTAGACCAAACTCAGAACTCAAATATTCGCCTCCACGATCAGATCGTAGAAACTTTATTTTCTTATTACGATGATTTTCAACTTCACTCTGAAATTCTTTGAACTTTTCAAATGTTTCAGACTTATGTTTCATTAAGTAGATATACCCATAACTGCTTAAATAATCTGTGAAGGTGAGAAAATAACGATATCCGCCACGATCCTCAACATTCATTGGACCACATACAACTGTATGTATGATTTCCAACAAATCTGTTGCTCTCTCCATAGTACCGAGAACGGGTTTTAGTCATCTTGCCCATGAGGCACGGTTCGCAAGTGCCAAGTGATTCATAATCAAGTGACTCCAAAAGTCCATCAAGATGGAGTTTCTTCATGCGCTTTATACCGATATGACCTAAACGGCAATTGCCACAAATAAGTCGCACTATCATTATCAACTCTGCATCTTTTGGTTTCAACATTATGAATATGTGTATCACTACTATCGAGATTCATTAAAATAGACCACTCTTCAAGGGTGCATGACCATAAAAGATATTATTCATATAAATAGAACAACCATTATTCTCTCGATTTAAATGAATAACCGTCTCACATCAAACAAGATCCAGATATAATGTTCATGCTCAATGCTGGCACCAAATAACAATTATTTAGGTCTAAAACTAATCCTGAAGGTAGATATAGAGGTAGCGTGCTGACCGCGATCACATCGACTTTGGAACAATTTCCACGCCGCATCGTCACCTCGTCCTTTGCTAGTGTTCGCAATCCGTAGTCCCTGCTTCGAGTTGCAAATATTAGCAATGTAACCATTATCAAATACCTGTGTGCTACTGCGAGCTCTAGTAAGGTACACATCAATAACATGTATATCACATATACCTTTGTTCACCTTGCCATCCTTCTTATCCGCCAAATACTTGGGGCAGTTCCGCTTCCAAAGTGACTACCGCTTGCAGAGAAGCACTCAGTTTCAGGTTTAGGTCCAGACTTGGGTTTCTTCTCCCGAGCAAAGAACGTGTTTGCTGTTCTTCTTGAAGTTCCCCTTCTTCTTCCCTTTGCCTTTCTTCTTGAAACTAGTGATCTTATTGACCATCAACACTTGATGCTCCTTCTTGATTTCTACCTCCGCAGCCTTTAGCATTGCGAAGAGCTCAGGCATAGTCTTTACTAACCCTTGCATATTATAGTTCATCAAGAATCCTTTTTATCTTGGTGTCTGTGATTTAAGAATTCTGTCAATGACACAATCTTCCGTAAGATCAACTACCAGTTGAGTCATGTGATTGTAATATCAAGACATTCTGAGTATGTGCTCACCGATGCACCCATTCTCTTCCATCTTGCAGCTATAGAACTTATTGGAGACTTCATATCTCTCAATCCGGCATTCTATTGAAATATCAACTTCAACTCCTGGAACATCTCATATGTTCCATGACGCTCAAAACGTCGTTGAAGACCCGGTTCTAAGCCGTAAAGCATGGCACATCGAACTATAGAGTAGTCATCGCCTTTGCTCGCCAGACGTTCTTAACGCCGCTGGGCCAGTATCAAGAAGAGTTCTGCACCTAGCGGTGCATCCAGACGTAACTCTTACGTGCAGCAATGAGGATAATCCTCGTGGATACGGACCCAGTCCGTGTAATTGCTACCATCATCTTTCAACTTTGCTTTCTCAAGGAACGCATTAAAATTCAACGGAACAACAAAGACGAGCCATCTATCTATAAACAAACATAGACAAGCAAGATACTATCAGGTACTAAGTTCATGATAAATTTAAGTTCAATTAATCACATTACTTAAGAACTCCCACTTAGACAGACATCTCTCTAGTCATCTAAGTGATCACGTGATCCAAATCAACTAAACCATAACCGATCATCACGTGAGATGGAGTAGTTTTCAATGGTGAACATCTTATATTGATCATATCTACTATATGATTCACGCTCGACCTTTCGGTCTCCGTGTTCCGAGGCCATATCTGCATATGCTAGGCTCGTCAAGTATAACCTGAGTATTCTGCGTGTGCAAACTGGCTTGCACCCGTTGTAGATGGACGAGAGCTTATCACACCCGATCATCACGTGGTGTCTCAAGACGATTTAACTTTGGCAACGGTGCATACTCGTGGAGAACACTACTTGATAATTTTAGTGAGAGATCGTCTTAAAATGCTACCGTCAATCAAAGCAAAATAAGATGCATAAAGGATAAACATCACATGCAATCAATATAAGTGATATGATATGGCCATCATCATCTTGTGCTTATGATCTCCATCTCCGAAGCACCGTCGTGATCACCATCGTCACCGGCGCGACACCTTGATCTCCATCGTAGCATAGTTGTCGTTACGCCATCTATTGCTTCTACGACTATCGCTACCGCTTAGTGATAAAGTAAAGCAATTACAGGGCGTTTGCATTTCATACAATAAAGCGACAACCATATGGCTCCAGACCGATTGCCGATAACTTCGGTTACAAAACATGATCATCTCATACAATAAAATATAGCATCACGTCTTGACCATATCACATCACAACATGCCCTGCAAAAACAAGTTAGACGCCCTCTACTTTGTTGTTGCAAATTTTACGTGGCTGCTATGGGCTTAAGTAAGAACCAATCTCACCTACGCATCAAGACCACAACGATATTTCGTCAATTAGACTCCGTTTAACCTTGAAGGACCGGGCGTAGCCACACTTTCAGTTCAACTAAAGTGAGAGAGACAGACACCCGCCAGCCACCTTTAAGCACGAGTGCTCAGAACGGTGAAACCAGTCTCGCGTAAGCGTCTGGCGTAACGTCGGTCCGGCCGCTTCATCTCACAATACCGCTGAACCAAAGTATGACATCTTTGGTAGGTAGTATGACTTGTATCACCCACAACTCACTTGTGTTCTACTCGTGCAAAACATCAAACCATAAAAACCTAGGCTCGGATGCCACTGTTGGGTAACGTAGTAATTTCAAATTTTTCCTACGCACACGCAAGATCATGGTGTTGCATAGCAACGTGAGGGGAGAGTGTTGTCTACGTACCCTCGTGAGACCAAGCGGAAGCGATCACAACGTAGAGGAAGTAGTCGACGCTCTCCTCACGATCCAACCGATCCCAGCGCGTTACTCCGCGCCTCGAGTTCTTGGCACACGCTCAGCTCGGTGACGCTCCTTAGGCTCCGATCCAGCAAAGCTCGGAGAGAGAGTTCCACAAGACGACGGCGTGGCAGGACGATCTTGATGTTCTACCGACGCAGGCTTCGCCTAAGCACCGCCACGATATGACCGAGGTGGAATATGGTGGAGGGGCACCGCACACGGCTAAGGAACGATCTCAAGGATCAACTTGTGTGTTCTAGGGTGCCCCCTGCCCCGTGATATAAAGGAGCAAGGGGAGGGCCGGCCGGCCCTAGGAGGCGCGCCAAGGGAGGGGAGTCCTCCTCCTAGTGGGAGTAGGACTCCCTTTCCTAGTCCAACTAGGAAGGAGGAAGGAAGGAAAGAGAGGGAGAGGGAGAGGAAAGGGGACCGCGCCCCCCTTGTCCAGTCGGACTCCCCATGGGGGCGCGCCACCTCCTGGTGCGCCCTCTCTCCCCTTTGGCCCAATAAGGCCCATTACTTCCCGGGGTTCGGTAACCCCTCCGGCACTCGGTTTTCTCCGGAAACTTCCAGAACCTTTCCTGTCCGAATATAGCCGTCCAATATATCAATCTTTATGTCTCGATCATTTCGAGACTCCTCGTCATGTCCATGATCACATCCGGGACTCCGAACTCCTTCGGTACATCAAAATACACAAACTCATAATATAACCATCATCGAAACCTTAAGCGTGCGGACCCTACGGTTCGAGAATAATGTAGACATGACCGAGACACGTCTCCGGTCAATAACCAATAGCGGGACCTGGATGCCCATATTGGCTCCTACATATACTACGAAGATCTTTATCGATCAGACCGCATAACAACATACGTGTTCCCTTTGTCATCGGTATGTTACTTGCCCGAGATTCGATCGTCGGTATCCAATACCTAGTTCAATCTCGCATCTTGGCAAGTCTCTTTACTCGTTCCGTAATACATCATCTCACAGCTAACTCATTAGTTGTAATGCTTGCAAGGCTTAGTGATGTGCATTACCGAGAGGGCCCAGAGATACCTCTCCCACAATCGGAGTGACAAATCCTAATCTCGTAATACTCCAACCCAACATCCGCCTTTGGAGACACTGTAGTACTCCTTTATAATCACCCGATTACGTTGTGACGTTTGGTAGTACCCAAAGTGTTCCTCCGGCAAATGGGAGTTGCATAATCTCATAGTTATAGGAACATGTATAAGTCATGGATAAAAGCAATAGCAACATACTAAACGATCGGGTGCTAAGCTAATGGAATGGGTCATGTCAATCAGATCATTCAACCAATGATGTGACCTTGTTAATCAAATGACAACTCCTTTGTCTATGGTTAGGAAACTTAACCATCTTTGATTAACAAGCTAGTCTAGTAGAGGCATACTAGTGACACTGCTTTGTCTATGTATTCACACATGTATTATGTTTCCGGTTAATACAATTCTAGCATGAACAATAAACATTTATCATGAAATAAGGAAATAAATAATAACTTTATTATTGCCTCTAGGGCATATTTCCTTCAGCATCGTGCCGCTATTAGATATACTCTTGATGATCTTAAGGGCATTAGTCCCACTCTATGTCAGCATAAAATAAATTTGGAAGCGGATGCCAAACCAGTGCGTGATCCTCAATGACGTTTGAATCCTAAAATGAAAGAAGTGGTAAGAAAAGAAATACTCAAGCTTACGGAGGCAGGTATAATTTATCCCGTTCTCGATAGTCGGTGGGTAAGTCCTGTCCATTGTGTTCCTAAGAAGGGAGGTATTATCGTTGTCCATAATGATAAAGATGAATTGATTCCGCAAAGAATTATCACGAGGTTATAGGATGGTAATTGATTTCCATAAATTAAATAAAGCTACTAAGAAAGATCATTACCCTTACATTTTATTGATCAAATGCTAGAAAGATTATGCAAACATACACATTATTGCTTTCTAGATGGTTATTCTGGTTTCTCTCAAATACCGTGTCGGCTAAAGATCAATCAAAGACTACTTTTACATGCCCTTTTGGTACTTTTGCTTATAGACGTATGCCTTTTGGTTTATGTAATGCACCTGCTACCTTTCAAAGATGCATGATGGCTATATTCTCTGACTTTTGTGAAAAGATTTGTGAGGTTTTCATGGACGACTTTTCCGTCTATGGTTCCTCTTTTGATGATTGCGTGAGCAATCTTGATCGAGTTTTGCAGAGATGTGAAGAAACTAATCTCGTCTTGAATTGGGAAAAGTGCCACTTTATGTTTAAAGAAGGAATTGTCTTGGGGCACAAAGTTTCTGAAAGAGGTATTGAAGTTGATAAAGCCAAGGTTGATGCTATTGAAAAGATGCCATGTCCCAAGGACATCAAAGGTATAAGAAGTTTCCTTGGTCACGCCGGATTTTATAGGAGGTTCATTAAGGACTTCTCAAAAACTTCTCGGCCTCTGACTGATTTATTACAAAAAGATGTACCATTTGTCTTTGATGATGATTGTGTAGAAGCATTTGAAATACTTAAGAAAGCATTAGTCTCTACACCTGTTCAGCCACTGATTGGAATTTACCCTTTGAAATTATGTGTGATGCTAGTGATTATGATGTAGGTGTTGTTCTAGTGCAAAGAGTTGATAAGAAATTAAATGTTATCCATTATGCTAGTAAGACTCTAGACAATGCTCAAAGAAATTATGCTACTACCGAAAAGGAACTTTTAGCAGTTGTATTTGCTTGTGATAAATTCAGACCCTATATTGTTGATTCTAAAGTAACTATTCACACCGATCATGCTGCTATTAAATGTCTTATGGAAAAGAAAGATGCTAAACCTAGACTTATTAGATGGGTTCTCTTGCTGCAAGAATTTGATTTTCATATTGTTGATAGAAAAGGAGCTGAGAACCCCGTTGCGGACAACTTATCTAGGTTAGAGAATGTTCTTGATGACCCACTACCTATTGATGATAGCTTTCACGATGAACAATTAAATGTCATAAGCACTTCTCGTGGCACTCCATGGTATGCTGATTATGCTAATTATATTGTTGCTAAATTTATACCACCTAGCTTCACATACCAACAAAAGAAAAAGTTCTTTTATGATTTGCGACATTACTTTTGGGATGACCCACATCTTTATAAAGAAGGAGTAGATGGTGTTATTAGACGTTGTGTACACGAGCATGAACAGGAGCAGATCCTACATAAGTGTCACTCTGAAGCTTATGGAGGACACCACGCTGGAGATAGAACTGCACATAAGGTATTGCAATCCGGGTTTTATTGGCCCACTCTCTTCAAAGATGCCTGTAAGTTTGTTTTGTCTTGCGATGAATGTCAAAGAATTGGTAATATTAGTAGACGTCAAGAAATGCCTATGAATTATTCACTTGTTATTGAACCATTTGATGTTTGGGGCTTCGATTATATGGGACCTTTTCCTGCCTCTAATGATATACACATATTTTAGTTGCGGTTGATTACGTTACTAAGTGGGTAGAAGCTATTCCAACTAGTAGTGCTGATCATAACACTTCTATTAAAATGCTTAAAGAAGTTATTTTTCCGAGGTTTGGAGTCCCTAGATATTTAATGACTGATGGTGGTTCACACTTTATTCATGGTGCTTTCCGTAAAATGCTTGCTAAATATGAGGTTAATCATAGGATTGCATCTCCATATCACCCACAGTCTAGTGGTCAAGTAGAATTGAGTAATAGAGAGCTCAAATTAATTTTGCAAAAGACTATTAATAGGTCTAGAAAGAATTGGTCCAAGAAACTTGATGATGCATTATGGGCCTATAGAACTGCATATAAGAATCCTATGGGTATGTCTCCGTATAAAATGGTCTATGGAAAAGCATGTCACTTACCTCTCGAACTAGAACATAAGGCATATTGGGCTATTAAAGAGCTCAACTATGATTTCAAACTTGCCGGTGAGAAAAGGTTATTTGATATTAGCTCACTGATGAATGGAGAACCCAAGCTTATGAAAATGCCAAGTTATTTAAAGAAAAAGTTAAAAGATGGCACGACAAAAGGATACAAAGGCGTGAGTTTAATGTAGGTGATTATGTATTGCTATACAACTCTCGTTTAAGATTTTTTGCAGGAAAACTTCTCTCTAAATGGGAAGGTCCCTACGTTATCGAGGAGGTCTATCGTTTCGGTGCCATAAAAATCAACAACTTTGAAGGTACAAATCCGAAGGTGGTAAACGGTCAAAGAATCAAACATTATATCTCAGGTAATCCAATAAATGTTGAAACAAATATTATTGAAATTGTAACCCCGGAGGAATACATAAGGGACACTTTCCAGACCGTTTCAGACTCCGAAAAGGAATATGTATGTGGTACGGTAAGTAAACCGACTCCAAAACAATTTTTAAGGCAATATTTCTCCGTTTTGGAATATTTAGAAAAATAGAAAAATAAGTGGCAGTCCGGGAAGGACACGAGGGCCCCACGAGGTGGTGGGCGCCCCCCCCTGGGGCGCGCCCCCTACCTCGTGAGCACCTCGTGTGCCCTCCGGACTCCGTTTTCTTGCACGATACGTATTTTGGTCGGTAAAAATTCATTATATATTCTCCCTAAGGTTTTGACTCCCGTATCATGCAAATATCTCCTGTTCTTGTTTCGAGCTGTTTTTCTGACAGATCTAGATCATCATGACGTCCCCAAGTGCTTCCAAGGACAAGTTCTTCGAGAAGGTGATCAACACTTACCTCGCGGAGGTGCTGCGACACCCTCAAACCATTGAGATGCGTGATGGGTTGCTGCACATCCGCGATGTTGAGGGACCAAAGGGAACCGAAGCGTGAGGCGAGGCTCGAAGCAATGGAGCAACAAGTTTTCAAGTGCCGGGGGATGGTGGAGTGTGGAATTAACGCTAGCCACAAGATGCTCATGAGTTCACCAACAACTACGAGCCGGATGCCAAGAACACCGAGGAAGCCATCTTCAAGCTACATGAGAAGATCGAGCACCTCCAAGCCCAAATCTATGATCTGCAAAATCAAAACTGTGAGTATGAATATAGATTCAAAAGGATGAGTTTGGCTGCAGATTTGAGGATTTCGGAGACTCGAACATCCTTCTATGATGGTGAGCCTATGCCATGGAAGGCGGACGACAAGCCCGCATCATCAACAACACCTCCACTTCCTTCATCAGCAAAGAAGATATAATCACATGGGTATGGGCACTCCCCTTGGCAACTGCCAAGCTTGGGGGAGGTGCCCCGGTATCGTATCACCTTCACAACTCCTATATTTACCATTTTTCTTAGTTCGATCCTATTAGTAGTATCTTGATTTAGTAGAATAAAGTCATGGCATGATCTAGTTTTGAAGTTTTGCTTTATGATCCCTCTATGTAATCGAGTCCGTGTGCTATATATAATAAAGATTAGTGTTGAGTTAAGGGCTTGATTGTTTTGCCATAATCTTGGGTGAATAAAAGAAAAAGAATAAAAAGAAACAAAGAGTTCATGTGGATCTTATTGAGAGTAATGACTTCACATAGAAAGAGTATGATGATTAAAAGTTGTTGGGAGTTGGCAAATATAGTTTTGGTCATCGTTGCAATTAATAGGAAGTAACAAGGAGAGAGAGGTTTCACATATAGATATATTAGCATTGACATTTTTTATGATTGGGAGCACTCATTAAAATACAACATGCTAAAGAGCTGATGTTGGACAAGGAAGACAACGTGATGAGTTATGTTTTCTTATATCTGAGATAAAGTATGTTGTCATGGATCCTCTAACATGTTGAGCTTGCCTTTCCCCCTCGTGCTAGCCAAAATTCTCAGCACCAAGTAGAGATACTACTTGTGCTTCCAGATACCCTTAAACCAGTTTAGCCATGAGGGTCCACCATATCTACCTATGGATTGAGTAAGATCCTTCAAGTAAGTTCTCATCGGTGCAAGCAATAAAAGTTGCTCTCTAAATATGCATGACTTATTGATGCAGAGAAATAAGCTTTGTACGAACTTGTTGTGGAAGTAATAAAAGCGACGGACTGCATAATAAAGTTCCACATACAAGGGGCAATATAAAGTGACGTTCTTTTGCATTAAGCTTTTGTGCATCCAACCATAAAAGCGCATGGCAACCTCTGCTTCCCTCTGCGAAGGGCCTATCTTTTATTATCTTCTACCTTATGCAAGAGTCACGGTGATCTTCACCTTTCCATTTTCATTTTATCCTTTGGTAAGCCCAGCATGTTGGAAAGAACATGATATATATATATATATATATATATATATATATATATATATATATATCTAATTGGATGTAGGGGAGCATGAATTGTTATTGTTGACATTACCCTTGAGGTAAAAGGTTGTGGGGCAAAACTATAAGCCCCTATCTTTCTCTGTGTCCAACTAAAACTCTGTAACCACAAGTATTGCGTGAGTGCTAGCAATTATGAAGGACTAAGTGATAGTTGAGTATGTGGACTTGCTTTTAAGCTCTGACATAGACTCTTTCCGATGTTATGATAAATTGCAATTGTTTCAATGACTGAGGTTATAATTTGTTGGTGCCCAATAAGGTTTCTGATTCATACTTTTGCATTGTGAAAAGATCATCACTCGAACATAAGTAATCATATGACAAAAGTCTATATATGTTGCTGTTATGAGACTAATCATGATGCCTTCATGTCCGTATTTTATTTTTATCGACGCCTCTACCTCTAAACATGAGGACATATTTATTGTTATCGACTTTTTGCTCGAGGACAAGCGAGGTCTAAGCTTGGGGAAGTTGATACGTCCATTTTTCATCATGCATTTATATCGATATTTATCGCATTATGGGCTGTTATTTCACGTTATGTCACAATACTTATGGCTATTCTCTCTTATTTTACAAGGTTTACATGAAGAGGGAGAATGGCGGCAGCTGGAATTCGGTGGAAAAGGAGCAAATATTGGAGACCTATTCTGTGAAACTCAAAAAGTCCTGAAACTCCACGGAATATCTTAAAATAAATAATGAAAAATCGTCGCCAAAGATGAAGGCCAGGGGGCCCACACTCTGCTCACGAGGGTGGGCCCCCCCCCTGCGGCGCGCCCCCCTACCTCGTGGGCCCCCTGGTGGCTCTCTGATGCCCATCTTCTCCTATATGAAGTCTTTCGATGAGAAAAAAACCAGAGGCAACCTTTTGGGGACGAGACTCCGCCACGAGGCGGAACCTTGGCGGAATCAATCTAGGGCTCACGTGAGCTGTTACATCGGGATACTTCCCTCGGGAGGGGAAATCATCGCCATCATCATCACCAACGCCTCCTCTCATCGGGAGAGGGCAATCTCCATCAACATCTTCACCGGCACCATCTCATCTCGAAACCCTTGTTCATCTCTTGTATCCAATTCTTGTCTCCAAGTCCGGATTGGTGCTAGTAGGTTGCTAGTAGTGTTGATTACTCCTTGTAGTTGATGCTAGTTGGTTTATTTGGTGGAAGATCATATGTTCAGATCCTTTATGCATATTATTACCCCTCTGATTATGAATATGAATATGCTTTGTGAGTAGTTACGTTTGTTCCTGAGGACAAGGGAGAAGTCTTGCTATTAGTAGTCATGTGAATTTGGTATTCGTTCGATATTTTGATGAGATGTATGTTGTCTAGCCTCTAGTGGTGTTATGTGAACGTCGACTACATAACACTTCACCATTATTTGGGCCTAGAGGAAGGCATTGGGAAGTAATAAGTAGATGATGGGTTGCTAGAGTGATGTAAGCTTAAACCCTAGTTTATGCGTTGCTTCGTAAGGGGCTGATTTGGATCCATATGTTTCATGCTATGGTTAGGTTTACCTTAATACTTTTGTTGTAGTTGCGGATGCTTGCAATAGAGGTTAATCATAAGTGGGATGCTTGTTCAAGTAAGAACAGCACTAAAGCACCGGTCCACCCACATGCCAAATTATCAAAGTACCGAATGCGAATCATATGAACTTGATGAAAACTAGCTTGACGATATTCCCATGTGTCCTCGGGAGCGCTTTTCCTATTATAAGAGTTTGTTCCGGCTTGTCCTTTGCTACAAAAAGGATTGGGACACCTTGATGCACCTTATTTACTTTTGTTACTTGTTGCTCATTACAATTTACCTTATCACAAAACTATCTGTTACCACTTATTTCAGTACTTGCAGAGAATACCTTGCTGAAAACCGCTTATTATTTCCTTCTGCTCCTCGTTGGGTTCGACACTCTTACTTATCGAAAGGACTACGATAGATCCCCTATACTTGTGGGTCATCAGCCCCAAGCGCGACGACCGGGGCTACGGCCGAGGAGGAGGACGAGGTGGGGGACGCTGGGACGACCGCGGCCCCCTCCAGGAGTGGCGCGACCGGCCTCGTGAGGACCGCTGGCAGGACCAGCCTCGTGAGGGCGCCTGGAGGGACCAGCCGCGCAAGGACCGCCATCAGGGCAATGCTGGTCTCCCTCCACTGCCGCCACCACCAAGAAGGAACGACGACCACCATGAGGACGAGGGGGCTGGGGGCCTCCAGGAACCACGCGCTATCGCTTGCATCTTGGGCGGAGCTCAGGCCCCAGCATCCCAGCGCGTCTTCAGGTAGTTTGCTCGCGAGGTGAACGCGGCTCTTCCCAGGCTCAAGGCCACGCGCCCGCTCAGGTGGTCCAAATGCGCCATCGCCTTCAGCTCGTCGGACCAGCTCGAGTGCGTGGCGACCACCGGCGCCCTCCCGATGCTCTGCTCGCCCGTCATCAACAACGTCCAAGTCACCAAAACCCTCATCGATGGCGGCGCGGGGCTCAACGTCCTGTCCATCGAGACATTCGATAGCCTCCAAGTGCCATACGATCAGCTGCAGCCTACCAAACCCTTCTCAGAAGTGACCGATGGCTCTACCACCCCATAGGGCAGGTCCGTCTCCCTGTCACCTTCGGCCAGCGCGACAACTGCCGCACCGAGCTCATCGACTTCGACGTTGCACACATCCTTCTGCTGTACAATGCCATCCTTGGGTATCCAGCAGTAGCCAAGTTCATGGCAGTGACCCACCACGGCTACAACGTCCTCAAGATGCCAGGAAGTGGCGGAATCATCACAGTTCCCTACGAAGAAAGAGATGTGGTGTGCTCCCTGGAGCGTGCCTTCCAAGTCGCAGCAATCGAAGACCCCGACAGCGAGGGCATCCAGTACCCTCTTGAGGCCATCCCCAAGAAGAAGAAGCAACTACTCCGCACAGGGCCTCAAGAGAGCGGCGTCTCCAGCGGTGCCGCCTCAGGATCAGTGCCCGCACCTGTGGTGCCTCCCTCCCTTGCATAGGAAGACGTGCCCGGCACCCTCCTCAGGCGAGGCTCGGGGGCTCTCTTCTGGAGGGCCTCAGACCTAGCCAACATCACGAGGGAGGCGCTCGGGCACCACGTGGAGGCTTGCTTTGCGGCATGTTTCCCTCAAGAGGGCACTAGGCGAGGAGCACCCGGTGCTCAGGAGTTCATCGTCAAGGCCACCCAGGAGCTTCAAGAAGCAAGGACCATGCGCAATGACCGCCTCCCATCTGGTGCAGCTCCCCATCCTGGTGAGGACGGCGGGCTGCGCATCTGCATCAACATTCCAAGGCTCAACAGAGCCGCGTCTCAGGAGCGCTTCTGGCCTTCGCGCGTCAGGCGCTGCGAGGGTCCACCTCACAGCTATGTCTGCATGCCAATTGGCTTGCCGAATGTGGCGGCCGCCTACCAGCATCATCTACGGAGCATCTTGGCGGCTCAGGAGGTCATGCATCACGTAGTCCTGGCGGAGATGGGACGGTCCTCAAGGAACCACCCGAGCCCCAGAGCCTCCAGAGGCACAGGGCCCTGACGGCTCATGAGGAGTGACTCCTGCATCGCGCGCCTTCGGCTGCCTCAACCCTCCTTCGACAACCATACCAAGTGACATTTTCCAAGTTTACTCAGCTGGGAGCGCCCCTCGGGCTGCACGATTCCCAGGTCGCACGGGCTTGTCCCTGCGGCATGTATTCTTTTGCATCTTTGGCTTGCTTTTTCGGGGGCGCCCCTCGGGCTGCATCATCCCCAGGCCGCTCGGGTCCGTCCCGGTGGCATGTATCGTTCTTGCATTTATCTGAACCAGCTTATCTCCTTGTGTGATGTTCTTACGGTTGACGCTTGTTTGATCGCATATCACGGCATCCCACGTTGCTAACCGATCTCTTGTTTACCCCATGGTGAAAACTCCACATACTGGCACGACGCTTGTGCTCGGGTCCGTCCCTGCAAGGCTGATAAACCTGAGAGATCGAGCTCTGGCTCGCGGCCCGCTCCACACACGTCACCTCATCAGATCCTCAGTGCCTTCATCTTCTTGTGGAACAGTCAGCAACTGGGTAACCAGCGCGATCGCGGGCTATGCTCTCCCTCAAACTAACCTGCAGGAACCTCCCGAGGATGATGAGGCGGTACCGCTGGCTCCTTCTCTTCCCATGCAATTCGCTTATGGCGTAAAAGGGGGCACCCGAGTATCGCGCTTTGGGAGCTCTTATCGGCTCTCCAGCCCTCACCGGCCTTGACCACGCTGTCGCGACTGGCATACCAACCGGGCATCGAGCTCGCTCGAGGGCCGGGACCCGAGGACGTAGAGCACACAGAAGAGCGTGGTAAAGAAGGGAAAGCTCGCACGGGCCTAACCTGGCTACATGATGGCCATTGACGCACGAGCCGGGCGCAACACGAGGAATCAACTCCGGACCGCTAAGATAAGTTTCGCACTCGGGTTGGCCAAGCGTCGCGGTTTAGGATTCCCATCTCCTGCAGCCTTGCTACGGTGACGCAGCCTCCCTTTCCTGCCCTTAGGTAGCTGATACGTCTCCAATGTATCTATAATTTTTTTATTGTTCCATGCTATTATATTATCCATCTAGGATGTTTCATATGCATTTATATGCTATTTTATATGATTTTTGGGGCTAACCTATTAACCTAGAGCCTAGTGCTAGTTTCTGTTTTTTCCTTGTTTTTGAGTATCGCAGAAAAGGAATACCAAATGGAGTCCAATTGACGTGCCAATTTTTGATGATTTTTTATGGACCAAAAGAAGCCCCCGGAGTAAAAGAGTTGGGCCAGAAGAGTCCCGGGCCGTCCACGAGGGTGGGGGCGCGCCCTACCCCCTGGGCGCGTCCCCCTATCTCGTGGACGACTTGGAGACCCCCTAATGTGAGACCTATGCCAAAAATTCCTATAAGTATACAAACCTCCAGAAAATAACCTAGATCGGGAGTTCAGCCGCCGCAAGCCTCTGTAGCCACCAAAAACCAATCGGGACCCTGTTCCGGCACCCTGCCAGAGGGGGAATACCTCACTGGTGGCCATCTTCATCATCCCGGCGATCTCCATGACCAGGAGGGAGTAGTTCACCCTTGGAGCTGAGGGTATGTACCAGTAGCTATGTGTTTGATCTCTCTCTCTCTCTCTCTCTCGTGTCTTGATTCGGCACGATCTTGATGTATTGCGAGCTTTGCTATTATAGTTGGATCTTATGATGTTTCTCCCACTCTACTCTCTTGTAATGGATTGAGTTTTCCCTTTGAAGTTATCTTACCGGATTGAGTCTAAGGATTTGAGAACACTTGATGTATGTCTTGCGTAGGATACCCATGGTGACAATGGGGTATTCTATTGATTCACTTGATGTATGTTTTGGTGATCAACTTGCAGGTTCCGTGACCTTGGGAATCTATGCATAGGGGTTGGCACATGTTTTTGTCTTGACTCTCCGGTAGAAACTTTGGGGCACTCTTTGAAGTTCTTTGTGTTGGCTGAATAGATGAATCTGAGATTGTGTGATGCATATCGTATAATCATACCCACGGATACTTGAGGTGACATTGGAGTATCTAGGTGACATTAGGGTTTTGGTTGATTTGTGTCTTAAGGTGTATTCTAGTACGAACTCTATGATAGATCGAACGGAAAGAATAGCTTCGTGTTATTTCACTGCGAACTCTTGAATAGATCGATTAGAAAGAATAACTTTGAGGTGGTTTCGTACCCTACAATAGTCTCTTCGTTTGTTCTCCGCTATTAGTGACTTTGGAGTGACTCTTTATTGCATGTTGAGGATAGTTATATGATCCAGTTATGTTATTATTGTTGAGAGAACTTGCACTAGTGAAAGTATGAACCCTAGGCCTTGTTTCCTAGCATTGCAATACTGTTTACGCTCACTTTTATCATTAGTTACCTTGCTGTTTTTATATTTTCAGATTACAAATACCTATATTTACCATCCATATTGCACTTGTATCGCCATCTCTTCGCCGAACTAGTGCGCCTATACAATTTACCATTGTATTGGGTGTGTTGGGGACACAAGAGACTCTTTGTTATTTGGTTGCAGGGTTGTTTGACAGAGACCATCTTCGTCCTACGCCTCCCACGGATTGATAAACCTTAGGTCATCCACTTGAGGGAAATTTGCTACTGTCCTACAAACCTCTACACTTGGAGGCCCAACAACGTCTACCAGAAGAAGGTTGCGTAGTAGACATCAAGCAATTTCTGGCGCCGTTGCCGGGGAGGGGAGTGCTTGAAGGTATATCTTTAGATCTTGCAATCGAATCTTTTAGTTTCTTGTTTTATCACTAGTTTAGTCTATAAAACAAAACTAAAAAATGGAATTAAGGTTGCCTCATATGCTTCATCTTTTTAATGTCTTTCGTGAAAATAAAGATTCCGATAATTGTGCTCAAGTGCTAGAAGAAGAATGCATTAGAATGTTTGGCACTAAATATTTGAATGATGAGCATGATTTCAATGTTGTTAGTACGAACTCTTTGAATATCCATAGTACTAATGATGATTGCACTAGTCATGATGAAAATATCTCTTATAAGCATGTCAATTTTTGTGGAGTGCATAGAGTTTGCAAGTACACACCAAATAGGGAAGATAGATTTTGCAAGAGGCATAAGTATTTAGAAACTAAATGGTTGCAAGAAAGACTAGATGTTTGTGCTAAAAATTTAAATTTTCTTAGTCATCCTTGTGAACTTTGCAATGAATGTGGTCATTTAAATATCTAATGCAAATTGTTTCATGATCGAATCGTATCCAAAAATTTTGATGACTTGATTTCCCTTGCACATCATAATGAACTTAGTTTGCTTTTGGGTTATGAAGAAATAAAACGTATAACTAAGAATATTCCAGAATTTGACCTTGAGAGAGTTCTTGATTTTGATCTAGAAGAATGTTTTATGTATTGTGCGGTGAATTGCATTGAAAACCCTTATATTGCCAATTACATAAAGACAAGAAAACAAATAGAAGATGAAGAGAATACTAATGAAAGGGAAGAGGCTTCCCAATATCCTCCTATTATTTCTTATGATGAAACAGGTAACGAGGAGGAGCCTTCGATTCAACCAATCTCATTAATAAGGAGCTCCAAAAAGATGATTAAATCCCACACATAATGTGAATAAGAAAAAGAAAAGATGGAGAAGAAAAGGTAAAAAGGTATCCCTCCCAAATGATGTTGCTCCTATTACTCATTGTGATGATGATAATTGCTATACTATTGGTGCTATCCATACTATTAATGATGAAAGTGATTATGCTTATGATATGAAAAATCACAAGCTGGGGATGTTATGTTTGATGAGAATGACATGTCTGAGAATTTATTTGTTGCAATTAATGTTTGTCCCAAGCTTGGGGATGCTATGTTTTAGAGAAAAGGCATACGCCCGACTTTATAAATAAAGCCAAAAGGCAGGAAGGTAGCAACAACACCACAGAAAAGTATCAAGAACACCCAAGCCCCAACGACGGGCGAGACTACAGGGGAGAAACTCAAGTACATGGCACCCTCGCCACTACACGGCACGTAGGCCGGAATAGAACGATCCAGCTAAAACTAAAGCATCCGGCCCAAAAGAAGCAATTAAGCATCCTGCTCTTATGCGCATAAGCAGAGGCGTAAGCGCCGAATTTTGTAGATCAACATAGATAGCGCCTCTTGGTCGTCGACCTTAGTCAATGATTTCCACTGCTGCAGGAAAGCACGCGATTTAAATAAGCAGTCAGCCGGTTTAGCCAAAAACACGTGCTTGATAGTAAATTTGTTCCTAGTTGTCCATAGGGACCAGCATAAAGCAACCAAGCCCACCCAAAAGATGCACCTGGATACGCCGGAAAGGTTGGATGCCAAGTTGCGCAACTCGGCAAAGGAGGCAGGGGCCCAAGAAACACGTAGCCAGTCCCGCACGCAGCTCCAAATGAGCTTAGACAGGTGACAGTGAAAAAAATATGTTCCGTGTCTTCCACATCACCGCACAGGGCACAAAACTGGGAGCCCGGTCCATTTCACTTACGAATTTGATCAGCCAAGGGCAACCGGCCTCGGAAAGCTTGCCACAAGAAAATTTTAATCTTAGGGGGAATACGGGCCTTCCAAATTTGGGAGAAACGATTGGTAGGCATGCCCCAACAAGCCTAGAATAAAGAGATTTAACAGAAAAGCATCCAGAGGCAGACAACGGCCAAAGCACCGAATCCCTAACCGTCGAGAGCGTAGGGAAGAGGGCAATAAGACGTTGCCAATCTTCAAACTCTACAGGCGACAGGGAGCGGTGAAAGGCCAGGTTCCACCCCTAGGAAGCTAGCTTCGCAATAGAAATATTTGGATCAGAACAATAAGAGAAAAGGGTAGGGAAGGTCACCGAGAGAGGTGATTCTCCACACCACCAATCTAGCCAAAACCTAATAGAGGAACCGTCCCCAACAACAAACTTAACGAAAGATTGAAAAACAGGTCTAACTTTGACCAGAGACTTCCAAAACTGAGAACCACCATGCGGCAGAGCAAACATCGGGCTAGAGGACGGAAAATATTTAGCCTTAAGGATCGACAGCCAGAGGGGCTGATCCTCGGCGCTCATAATCTTCCACCACCATTTAATCATCAAGCACTGATTCATGATGGAAGTGTTAAGAATCCCTAACCCCCAAGGTTTTTGGGCCTACACATCAATTTCCATTTAACAAAGCGATATTTGTGACGATCGTCCGCTGGAATTCCAGTAACACGCCCCACGGTGTTTATCAAAACCAGCATGAATCCCAGCCGACAAGAGATAAAATCCCATCAGGAACATGGGGAGGGAGGAGAGGCAAGCATTAATTAGAGCCACTTTACCCGCATTCGAGTTATATCTACCCCACCAGGGAAGGACCCTGTTTCCCACCTTTGTGACCACCGGAGCAAAATCTTTGGCATGAAACACGTCCGGGGAAATAGGCAAAACCAAGTATTTGAACAGAAAGGAGCCCAGCTTACAGTTGAGAAGGTGGGACACTCGCACGGCTTCCGACTCGTCCACACCAGTAACAACCACTTCGCTTTTGGCGAAGTTAATCTTAAGCCCCGACATCGCCTCGAAGCATAATAAAATAAACTTGAGGTGGGCAAGGCAGGCCTCATTCAGCTCAACCATAATAATAGTGTCGTTCGCGTATTGGAGGTGGGTCAGACCAAGATTAGAACTAACCGGAGTAATGTGCCCGCAAGTAGCAGCCCTGGAGAGCAGGCGAGATAAAGCATCCGCAACGAAATTGAATAAAATGGGAGAGGCAGGGTCGCCTTGCCGCAGGCCCCTACCATTGGCAAAGAATTTGCTAACCTGGCCATTAACATTGATGGCAGTGTGGCCTCCCAAGACCAACTGCATAATTCTATGGACAAGGGGCCCCTCAAACCCTTTCTCCAATAAAACTCTACGTCAAAAAGGCCAACTCACCAAATCATAGGCCTTCTCAAAGTCTAGTTTAAGAATCGCCGCTTTCGACTTGCGAATCTTAAGGTCATGAACGATCTCATGCAAGCAAAGAACCCCGTCCAGAATGAAACGACCCTTAATGAAAGCCGACTGAAAAGGGCTGATGGTACGGTGGGCAATGGGGGAGAGGCGAGTGGCTGATCCTTTGGCCGGAAACTTGGCGAAGTTATTAATAAGGGCAATCGGCCTAAATTGCGAAATCAAGTCCGCGCCCTTGACTTTAGGATAAGGGTAATGACAGCATAGTTAAGGCGGGAGATATCCACCATACCCAACCAGAACCCTTGGATAATTTTATAAATGAGAACTGCAATCATGCCAATTTTTTTTAAAGAAGGGATAGAAAACCATCGTACGAAAACAAAGATTCGGTTAGCCGAGCTAATCACCTGCCAGATCTCTTCGTCAGATAAGGGGACCATCAGGCCCAAATTTTCGCCCGGAGTAATTTTAGAACCCTCATCCCAGAATCTAGAGCAGAGGTCAAGCCCAGGATCCGGCTTAGAGCCGAGTAGATTGGAATAGAAGCTAACAATGTGATTCATGATGAGGGGCTGGTCTGAAATTCTGACGCCGTCAATCAACAGAGTGTCAATGAAACATCTGCAGCGTCTGCCATTCGCGATCGCAAAGAAATATGACATCATAGCATCACCCTTCAAGGTCCAATTAAGGGCACCTCGTTGGCGCCAGTAAATTTCTAACTGTTGGTGAAGCAGTAACAAAGCGTCTTCCATGGAGTACCGAGTAGCCCACTGAGAGGCGGAGAGCCTAGATGTGTCAGTAGCTTGATCCAAATCCCGGATTTGAGATTCAAGGGAGTCTTTGTCTCAAGCTCAGCCGCCCTATTTCGAGACCACCCCCTCAAGAATTTACGAAGCTCATAAGACAGCTTGTGCCAATCATCCATGGGACCAAAGGAGCGATGAGGAGAAGAAAGAAGATTAGAGATCTTAGAACCCATCATCTCACAAAAACCCTCAACAACAAGCTAAGAAGCATTAAAATGGAAACGGGAGGGAGAAACGAGGGAAAGGATACCCGCATCCAGGACTGGGAACATGGTCAGAGCCAACCGCAGGCCTGACCTTAAGCAGCGCGCGGGGGAACAGCGAATCCCACTGATGAGACACAAACACCCTATCCAGCACCGACCGGACAGGTGAGGGTTGATGATTAGACCAAGTGAACCGCGCCCCCACCCTAGGGAGCTCACGAAGCGCGCAATTACTAATGAAATCATTAAAAGCATTGGCAAGAGGCCAAGAGAAATTAGGACTGTTCTTGTCAGCCGGAGAACGTAACAAATTGAAATCACCCCCAATTAAAAGAGGAATATTACAGGTTTCAATCTTAATCAAAAGTTCATCCAAGAAAAGAGGAGCAAGCGTGTGATCCGCGGGGCCGTATACCACCATAAATTCCCACAAAGTGTTCAGCTAACGATGATGAACCACACAGCTAGCCCAAAAGATGCCATGATCAAAAGCAATGAAATCAAACACGTCCCGTTTGGACCCAATCAAGATACCCCCAGAATGACCCGAAGCAGGGAGAAAGTGCCAATCAAGCCTATCCATCCCAGCTAGCGCAGAGAGTTCAGAAGGGGAAAAGGATTCCTTAAACATTTCGACCAACCCTAAAATGTCAATATGTTCACCACAAACCAAGTCATGAATCTAGTCACGGCGCCCCCTAGCACTGAAACCCCGAATATTCCATAAGAGAGCTTTCATTTGAAGGAAAGGTTTTTAATATGAAGACTCGATGTGCACGGGGCCACAAAAGGCTTAGAGCGCTTGGAACGACCGGGCTTAACAAGGGCAGGGGGACCAGACGACTGGCCACAACCATTTGTCGCCTCAATCCCCCCGGACTGGCCCTGAGCACTAGCAGGGTCAGCAACATTCGCGGCCTCCAAGCCCTTAGCAATAGCAGCTTGGGCTGCCTCATTGGCCCTAATGACAGAAAGAAGGTGAGAGGGAGAGCCAATCCCCGGTTTGGCAGCCACCCCTATATCAGACATGATATGCAACAAATGATCATCTGTTAATGCAGGTAAAACAAGGCAAACAGGAGAGGCAGGGAGAGATGGTTGGGCAGACAAACCTGCAGGAGGGAGATCCCTAGCCACGGCACGCCATTCCACCCGCACCGCCACCGAAACGCCAGAATCGCACACGCACCGGCCCTTCCACGCCGTGGACGCCGGAGATCGCAGCACAGGGGAGCAGCGGAGTGGCGGCGCCGGCCCGGGGCCAGACCCCGAGGCAGAGCCCAGATCCTTGTCCAGACAATGAGCCAGGCCCGCCGCTGAAAGCTTGGAGGTAGAAGAGGCCCGACTCTTAGCCGAGAATTTCCGAACCGACGACTTCTTCTTCTTCTTAGTTGAGAGCTCGGTGGAACGCAGGGGGGAGCGGGAAGGTCCTCAATCCCAGAGAAGGACGGAGACTGCAGGCGAGTAGGAACATTGGAGCATACACCAGAGAAGGGGGTCCCCTTACCAACAGCAGCGTCACGGAAAGCCAGGCCCTCCTTCTCAGGGTTAGGAGCAGGTGCATTATCCTTGAGCAGCTCACGTTCATCCAGATCCAACTTATCCCATTCAAACTAAGTAAAGCGCGGATCAGTACCTCCACTTGGGTTATGCCCCCCAGCCGAACCATCCCCATGCATGTCATCTTGGTCAAAAGGCTTGGAAGGAGGAGGCGGAGGTGGAACACGGGGTTCAGCACCCTCCACCCGAACCCGAAGTCGCACACCCTCAGGAGATGGGAAAACATCAACAAAACCATGAACACAGACGGGGTCGATACACCAAACATTGAGACGAACCGGGCCAATCTTGCCCAGAGATTCCGAATCCACTTCCAAGGGCTTGCCAATGAGCTTACCCAAAGCCATCATGAACTCCACAGATCGAAGCCCAACTCGCACGTCGTCAACTAGCACCCAAATCTTGCTGAGAGGGCCCACCACCTTCGCACCACAAGTAGCCGCTTTGACAGACACCACAAGCTGGTTCAGGGGGAGAGTAAAACTGGTGCACGAGGAGATCATCCTTAGACAATCCTTGGAGGGGAAAACCACTGCAAATTCATACTCTGAAAGTCAAGACCGCCAAATTCCAGCCACCGTCGTCCCATATTTTCAAACCCTCCAGGAGGGTCTACGGAGAGATCTTCTGACCACACACCGTGATGCTGGCCGTGTTAGAGAGGGACGGCGCAGCCATCACCACAGGAACATCAGCATCCAAAGCGAAGAACGAGCATCCAGGTAAACCCAAGCCAAACTGTATGAAGGAGTGGCTCTTGGTACGGTTACGGCAGTCCATAGTAAGATGACCATCGGAGCGACAAATGAGGTAGAAGGGTGGGTTAGTGCATCTAGATTGGAAGTGGTGCGGGCGGTGGCAGGCAAAGCAAGTCAGGGTCGGAGAAGGTCCTGAGGGAACAGGATGCTGGCGGGGAGGGGGAGGCGGAGGCGGCGGTAGGATGCCATCACCACGGGTCACAGAAGAGGCACCCAGAGCAGAAGGAGGAGGACGCCGATCCCCAGCCTGCGAAGAGGAAGAGCCAGGCCCGAAGCGCGGCCCCGAGCGAGAGGCAGCGCCAGCCACAAACGAGCGAGGGGGTGGCCGAGGCGGAGGGACCGGACCCCTGGTCGGAGCGGGGCGCGGCGCCGACGAAGAGGAGCCACCACCCGCCGAAGCAGCAGAGGCCTCCCACGGATCCAGCCCCGACCCCGACGCACCACCAGATCCAGGGAGCGTCGTCCCAGATTTGGCCACAGAGCACTCCGGCCCTGCCTCCCAATCCACCCGCTCGCGCGATAGCTCACAAGGCCTGCCAGATTCGAAGCTGATCAGAAGCCACCATAGGCCGATCGACACCATCGCCTGGGCCAAGCTTCACGGCCCGCTTGCTACCGGAAGGGCCTCGGAGGAGGAACCCCTAGACTTGTCCATGGCGATCACTTCAGCGAAGGAGAGGAGTAGAGGGGGTGGGGAAGGAACGGATCTGGAAAAATGGCGGATAGGGCGATGCGCCCTGCGGATATCTGCGGCGGAAGCTGGAAACCCTAGGAAGGGGGAGAGGCACCGCGATGCACCCATATATAGCCACAACAGGCCAGGCCAGAGAGGGCCGAATGGGCCGAAACGGGACCGCAGGCCAGGGAAGGGGGCGGACGCGAAGCAGTGGCCACAACCAGCTGCCCCGGGCCCACAGACGGGAGGGGAGGGAAAGACTCGAGGGACGACAAAACCGGGGGCCTGGGTGGCCAAGCCCGAATCAATCCAGGCGCCACCAGGCCCAAGTGCCCACCAAGGCCCACCTCGACCACAGGGCAGACCGGATCTAGGGTTTGGCCACCAACTGCCCCCGCACACGCCGGCGCGACCGCCGCCACCGGCACCGGCCCTGGCCGGAGAGGAGGAGAACGATCAGGACCAGCGACCGGAGACGCCACATCAACCAGATCCAACACCACAGAGGACGGGGGAGGACCGGGGAGACCACGATCAGGGGAAGGAGCCGGGCCCCGACCCGCAAAATGTCGGTGCCGACCAACGCGTATCCACCCCGATGACCCAGAGGGAACCGACACCGGCCGGCCCCGGCCACCCGGAGCAAATTTCCGGGCGCAGCCCGACGCAGGCACGGGCGGCACCACTGACGGAGCGCACTCCTCCGGATCAAAGTCCGACTCCTCCATGTCGCCCAACGCCCAGAAGCGCGAGCCGGGGAAGGACGCCGCTGCAAAGGAGCAAGGAGAGCCGACCCGCCCCGCAGACAGTGGAGGGGGCGACGGGAGGGAGGGAAGGGCGGGGGAGCCATGGGCATCGGCGAGGGCAGGGAGGAGGGGAGCGGGGAGCAGGGGGCGAAGGGGGAGGAGGGGGAGGAGCCATCTCCTTACCAACAACACCGAACAGTTCGGGGATGCTATGTTTAATGAAGATGATGTTTTTAGCCTCCCAAGTTTTGATGAGCAAATTTATTATGATGATAGCATGCCTCCTATTTATGATGATTATTGTGATGACACTTATGCTATAAAAAGTAGTGAGGATTATATTTACAAAACTTGTCATGATTGTGGTTACCCTTTTTCTGAACATTACTCTTTTAGTGTGGAAAAAATTTATAGTATTCGAGTTTCTTATGATACTCCCACTATTCTGATTGAGAAGAAGTTTGCTTATGTAGAGAGTAGTAAATTTTATATGCTTGTAGATCATGAAAAGATTGCCTTATGTGATGGTTATATTGTTGAATTTATGCATGATGCTACTGAAAATTATTATGAGGGAGGAACGTATGCTTGTAGGAATTGCAATAATATCAAGTTTCCTCTCTATGTGCTTAAAGTTTTAAAGTTATGCTTGTTTTGCCTTCCTATGCTAGTTGATTATTGTTCCCATAAGTTGTTTGCTCACAAAATCCCTATGAATAGGAAGTGGGTTAGACTTAAATGTGCTAGTCATACTCTTCATGATGCTCTCTTTATGTTTTAGTTCTTGTCTTTTATGTGAGCATCATTGGAATCATCATGCCTAGCTAGGGGCGTTAAACGTTAGCGCTTGTTGGGAGGCAACCCAATTTTATTTTTGTTCCTTACTTTTTGTTCCTATTTAGTAATAATTATTTCATCTAGCCTCTGGTTAGATGTGGTTTTATGTTTTAATTAGTTTTTGTGCCAAGTAAAACCTATAGGATCTTCTTGGGTGATAATTATTTGATCTTGCTCAAAAAAGACAGAAACTTTCTGCTCACGAAAACAATTGTTAAAAATCACCAGAAAGCGATAAAATACTGATTCCAATTGCAGTAGATCAATAAACAAACTATCTAGGTCGTCCTATTTTTCAGAATTTTCTGAGTTACAGAAGTTTGTGTTTGATACAAATTACTACAGACTGTTATGTTTTTGACAGATTCTGTTTTTGTGTGTTGTTTGCTTATTTTGATGAATCTATGGCTAGTATCGGGGTTTATGAACCATACAAAAATTGGAATACAGTAGGTTTAACACCAATATAAATAAAGAATGAGTTCATTACAGTACCTTAAAGTGGTGGTTTTCTTTCTTACACTAACGGAGCTCATGAGATTTTCTGTTGAGTTTTGTGTTGTGAAGTTTTCAAGTTTTTGGGTAAAGATTTGATGGATTTTGGAACAAGGAGTGGCAAGAGCCTAAGCTTGGGGATGCCCAAGGCACCCCAAGGTAAAATTCAAGGACAACCAAAAGTTTAAGCTTTGGGATGCCCCGAAGGCATCCCTCTTCGCCTTCGCTTCATCGGTAACTTTACTCGATGCTATATTTTTATTCACCACATGATATGTGTTTTGCTTGGAGTGCCTTGTATGATTTGAGTCTTTGATTTTTAGTTTACCACAATCATACTTGCTGTACACACCTTTTGGGGAGAGACACACATGAATCGGAAATTATTAGAATATTCTATGTGCTTCACTTATATCTTTTGAGCTAGATAATTTTGCTCTAGTGCTTCACTTATACCTTTTTAGAGCACGGTGGTGGTTTTATTTTGTAGAAATTATTGATCTCTCATGCTTAACTTATATTATTTTGAGAATCTTTTAGAACAGCATGGTAATTTGCTTTGGCTATAAAATTAGTCCGAATATGATAGGCATGCAAGATGGGTATAAGAAAAACATTCATATAGAGTGCATTAAATACTATGATAAATCTGATACTTGATAGTTTTTTTGAGATATAAAGGTGGTAATGTTAGAGTCATGCTAGTTGGGTAATTATGAAAATCAGAAATACTTGTGTTGAGGTTGGCAAGTCCCGTAGCATGCACATATGGTAAACGTTGTGTGACAAATTTGAAGCATGGGGTGTTCTTTGATTGCTTTCCTTATGAGTGGTGGTCGGGGACGAGCGATGGTCTTTTCCTACCAATCTATCCCTCTAGGGGCATGCATAGTAGTACTTTGCTTCGAGGGCTAATAAACTTTTGCAATAAGTATATGAGTTCTTTACGACTAATGTGAGTCCATGGATTATATGCACTCTTACCTTTTCGCAATTTGCTAGCCTCTACGGTACCGTGCATTGCCCTTTCTCACCTTGAGAGTGGGTGCAAACTTTGCCGGTGCATCCAAACCCCGTGATATGATACGCTCTATCACACATAAGCCTCCTTATATCTTCCTCAAAACAGCCACCATACCTACCTATTATGGCATTTCCATAGCCATTCCGAGATATATTGCCATGCAACTTTCCATCGTTCCGTTTATTATGACACGCTTCATCATTGTCATATTGCTTTGCATGATCATGTAGTTGACATCGTATTTGTGGCAAAGCCACCTTCATAATTCTTTCATACATGTCGCCTTTGATTCAAAGCACATCCTTAAGACACCGGAGGCATTCACATAGAGTCATATTTTGTTCTAAGTATCGAGTTGTAATTCTTGAGTTGTAAGTAAATAAAAGTGTGATGATCATCATTATTAGAGCATTGTACCAGTGAGGAAAGGATGATGGAGACTATGATTCCCCCACAAGTCGGGATGAGACTCCGGACGAAAAATAAAAAAATAAAAAAAGCGGCCAAAGAAGCCCAAATAAAAAAAGAGGTCAAAGAAGCCCAAACAAAAAAATTAAAAAAATGAGAGAAAAAGAGAGAAGGGGTAATGTTACTATCCTTTTTCCACACTTGTGCTTCAAAGTAGCACCATGATCTTCATGATAGAGAGTCTCTTATGTTGTCACTTTCATATACTAGTGGGAATTTTTCATTATAGAACTTGGCTTCTATATTCCAATGATGGGCTTCCTCAAAATGCCCTAGGTCTTCGTGAGCAAGAAAGTTGGATGCACACCCACTTAGTTTCTTTTGATGAGCTTTCATATATTTATAGCTCTAGTGCATCCGTTGCTTGGCAATCCCTACTCCTCGCATTAACATCAATTGATGGGCATCTCCATAGCCCGTTGATTAGCTGCGTCAATGTGAGACTTTCTCCTTTTTGTCTTCTCACGTAACCTCCATCATCATATGCTATTTCCAGCCATAGTGCTATGTCCATGGCTTGCAATCATATATTGTGTAAAAGTTGAAAGAGTTTGAAAAGGCTAAGTATGAAATAATTGCTTGGCTTGTCATCGGGGTTGTGCATGGTGGGAGCATTTTGTGTGAAGAAAATGAAGCATGGCCAAACTATATGATTTTGTAGGGATAAGCTTTCTTTGGCTAGGTTATTTTGATAAGACATAATTGCTTGGTTAGCATGCTTGAAGTATTACTATTTTTATGTCAATATTAAACTTTTGTCTAGAATATTTTGGATCTAAATATTATTGCCACAATAAAGAGAATTACATTGAAAATTATGCTAGGTAGCATTCCACATCAAAAATTCTGTTTTTATCATTTACCTACTCCAGGACGAGCATGCATTAAGCTTGGGGATGCTTGATACGTCTCCAACGTATCTATATTTTTGATTGTTCCATGCTATTATATTATCCATCTAGGATGTTTTATATGCTATTTTATATGATTTTTGGGACTAACCTATTAACCTAGAGCCAGTGCCAGTTTCTGTTTTTTCCTTGTTTTTGAGTATCACAGAAAAGGAATACCAAACGGAGCCCAATTGTTGTGCCAATTTTTGATGATTTTTTAAGGACCAAAAGAAGCCCCCGGAGTAAAAGAGTTGGGCCAGAAGAGTCCCGGGCCGTCCACGAGGGTGGGGGGCGCGCCCTACCCCCTGGGCGCGTCCCCCTATCTCGTGGACGACTTGGAGACCCCCTAACGTGACACCTATGCCAAACATTCCTATAAATATACAAACCTCCAGCAAATAACCTAGATCGGGAGTTCCGCCGCTGCAAGCCTCTGTAGCCACCAAAAACCAATCAGGACCCTGTTCCGGCACCCTGCCAGAGGGGGGATACCTCACCGGTGGCCATCTTCATCATCCCGGCGATCTCCATGACCAGGAGGGAGTAGTTCACCCTCGGAGCTGAGGGTATGTACCAGTAGCTATGTGTTTGATCTCTCTCTCTCTCTCTCTCTCTCTCTCTCTCGTGTCTTGATTCGGCACGATCTTGATGTATTGCGAGCTTTGCTATTATAGTTGGATCTTATGATGTTTCTCCCCCTCTACTCTCTTATAATGGATTGAGTTTTCCCTTTGAATTTATCTTACCGGATTGAGTCTAAGGATTTGAGAACACTTGATGTATGTCTTGCGTAGGATACCCGTGGTGACAATGGGGTATTCTATTGATTCACTTGATGTATGTTTTGGTGATCAACTTGCAGGTTCCGTGACCTTGGGAATCTATGCATAGGGGTTGGCACACGTTTTCGTCTTGACTCTTCGGTAGAAACTTTGGGGCACTCTTTGAAGTTCTTTGTGTTGGCTGAATAGATGAATCTGAGATTGTGTGATGCATATCGTATAATCATACCCACGGATACTTGAGGTGACATTGGAGTATCTAGGTGACATTAGGGTTTTGGTTGGTTTGTGTCTTAAGGTGTTATTCTAGTACGAACTCTATGATAGATCGAAAGGAAAGAATAGCTTCGTGTTATTTCACTACGAACTCTTGAATAGATCGATTAGAAAGAATAACTTTGAGGTGGTTTCGTACCCTACAATAAACTCTTCGTTTGTTCTCCGCTATTAGTGACTTTGGAGTGACTCTTTGTTGCATGTTGAGGATAGTTATATGATCCAGTTATGTTATTATTGTTGAGAGAACTTGCACTAGTGAAAGTATGAACCCTAGGCCTTGTTTCCTATCATTGCAATACCGTTTACGCTCACTTTTATCATTAGTTACCTTGCTGTTTTTATATTTTCAGAGTACAAATACCTATATCTACCATCCATATTACACTTGTATCACCATCTCTTCGCCGAACTAGTGCGCCTATACAATTTACCATTGTATTGGGTGTGTTGGGCACACGAGACTCTTTGTTATTTGGTTGCAGGGTTGTTTGAGAGAGACCATCTTCATCCTACGCCTCTCACAGATTGATAAACCTTAGGTCATCCACTTGAGGAAAATTTGCTACTGTCCTACAAACCTCTGCACTTGGAGGCCCAACAACGTCTACAAGAAGAAGGCTGCGTAGTAGACATCAGTAGCCGCTTGCACGCTAAGGGGGACCTCTTGAGCATCGCGTCTTAGGAGCTCTTACTGGACCTCGGGCAGCTCACCTCCTGGCCTTGACCACACATCGCGACCTGGCATACCAGCGACGGCTACAGCCTGGCTGGGGACTAGGACCTATCGGCGTAGAGCACCAAGCTACCGCAAGGTTGGAAAGGGGGGACAGAGCCGAAGCGAGACATGCAAGCGTAAATCTTCATAATAAGGGCAATATTAAACAAAAGGCACTATAGATCCTTTACACGCCCCCACGGGGTTCGTCTCAATTCCTTGTAGGGAACAAAAGAAGAAGGTTTCTAGGAGTCCTATCTACAAGCGCCAACGCCGCCGACGCCGTCATCAACAGTGGGCCACGGGAGGCCGACGCCAACCCCATCCAGATCAACGGCGACGGCGGGCGGATGCCGCTGCTGCGCTCCGGGCACGACGAGAGCTCGGGGGCACGTAGCTGTCGTCGCTCATCTCTGGAGTCTCGTAGGGCCCGGGAGAGTCGCTGGACTCCCAAGCGTCGTCGTTGCTGCTGGAGGAACCGCTGGCGAGGCCGGCGGCTCGCCCGGCTCCTACCGCCGTGTTGTCCCGATGACCCCCTCCAGGGCAGCACTCCAGGCGGCGGCCTTCCTTGTCGAAGACCTTGAAGAACATCATGGAGGCGCCGTCGTATTCGAAGTGGATGGCAAGGGCGCCCTCCGTATGGCAAACTCAGGCGACCTTACCCCAGCCGCGGGTCATGAAGATCTTGCCCGGGGAGACGACCTCAACCTCCGCCCTTGTCGCCGGGGCATCGCACTCGGCGTGCTGCAGCCATAGCTCGACGGGACCTCTCAGCGGCATCTCGGCAGAGAAGAACTGCGGGAAGCGAATCCAAGAGCGCGGAGGCATTGCCGCCACATCACCAGCTCGTGCGAGGAGCCCTCGGCGTGGGTTCCTAGGGAGACGGCGCGCGCCACCGCAGCACGGATGGCGTTGGTCGCCGCCTCCTCCTCCGGAGCCCTCGGCCTGGGCGTACAGAGGCAGCGGATACCCGGGGGGAGGCCACTCATACCAAGGCCTCGACACCTTCGGCCTCACAACTGCGTCGCAGCGGCGGGCCAGCCTCTTCTTAGGCGGAAGTGTCCCCGGCTCACGCGGGGGGCTTTTCCCTTCTCAGCGGCCGATAATCTCTGTATCGGCGCCATGGGTGTTGATGCTAGCAACGAAGCAAGGAAGAAGAAGCAAGTGGAATGGGGAGAGATGGGCGACGGGGGCTCCGCCCCTTCCTCATTTATAGCAGGAGAAGGCCAACCGGTGACCCCCACGATCACAGGTAATGATGGTTTTCTCTGCATGCACCAGGGACTCGTCAAGTCGGGCAGTTGCCGAGGCAACGTGGGGAAGCGGAGATGCCCACGTCCCGTCAGTCGCCACGCGTCAATCAAGGTCGCAGGTGGTTGGGGCCCGCGGCGCTCCGCACTTGCCCTTTGGCTTCGCCTCGAAGCCAAGTCCGAGCGCGCCTTGGGCCCGGGGGCTACTATCGGCGTTCTGGGAAAGGGGGTCCCTAGACTTGCCTACTGCGGCCACAGCTCCGGCCAGCGGCCTGCACGGCCCATCTTCACCAGCAAACATTCAAGACCCTCGCGAGGGGCCAAGCCTCGCGAGGCGGACGACACAAGACCTCCTCAGGGGTGGCCTCACTAGGCTGGCTCGCGAGGAGCGGAGAGATCAAGGCGAGGGGCACCTCGTGAGGTTCCCGTGACGTGAGCCGTGACGACCAAGGCCAGGCGGGCGCCAGTGGGCGCAGAGTACCCGTTGCCTCTTTGGTGCTAAAGGGGCAAGCGCGGGCGAGGAGTCCCGGGGCATTAGCCAAAGGTTTCCATCTTGATGCAACGAGACCAAGACCAGCAGGACGGCAGGATGGAGGTCATCGCGGAGCCCACGACGGCGTCACCACCAGAGCCTTTGGCAGGCGAAGACTGCCTTTTGTCAGGATAGCTTGTACTAGTTGTCCCCCTTCAAATTGGCTGCTAGGGATCCCTTCCCGCCTAACATTTGGGGAGAGGACCCGGGCCTCTATAAATAGGACTAGCCACCACCTTAGCAAGGGGACAGATCATTCGGATCACCATCAACCACACAAGCTCACCGAGTTCAAGAACACCTCTCCTCAGGAGGCTGTTCTTCCCTTGTACTTGTTCATCCTCAGCCTACAAGGCAATCCACCACACCACACTGGAGTAGGGTATTACACCACATCGGTGGCCCGAACCAGTATAAACTCTCGTGTCCCCTGTTCTTCGAGTTCAACGTGTTGAGCCTTGAGATCATGGTGAGTGAGCGAGCTAGGGGAAGGGAGAGATCTTCGTGCGCACCCCAGTGTTTGAACCTTAAGGGTTTTGCCGGAACCCGAAATCCGACAGGCCCTAGTGACAAGCATTAAGCATAGCAAAGTGATAGCAACATCAATCTCAGAACATAGTGGATACTAGGGATCAAGCCCTAACAAAACTAACTCAATTACATGATGAATCTTATCCAACTCCTCACCAACCAGCGAGCCTACGAAGGAATTACTCACTCCCGGTGGGGAGCATCATGGAATTGGTGATGAAGGAGGGTTGGTCATGACGAAGACCGAAGATTCCCCTCTCCGGAGCCCCGAAAGGGCTCCAGGCCTGGCCTCACGATGAAGAACAAGAGGTGGTTGCGGCTCCGTATCATGAAACGTGATGAAACTTTCTCTCCTATGTTTTCTCCAAAAATTGGAATTTATAGTGCTGAAATTAGGGTCTGCGGAGCCCAAGGGCCCCACAACCCACCAGGGTGCGCCTGGAGGGGGTGGCGCACGCTAGTGTCTTGTGGTCAGCCAGGGGCCCCTCCGGTGGTTCTTGGTTCCAATATTTTTTATTTATTCTTAAATAATTCTCCAAAAAGTTTCGTCCAAATCCGAAAACTTCTATTTCTGCACAAAAACAACACCATGGTTGTTTTGCTGAAAACAGCGTCAGTCCGGGTTAGTTTCATTCAATTCATGCAAATTAGAGTCCAAAAAAGAGCAAAAGCGTTAGGAAAAGTAGATACGATGGAGACGTATCAGAGCTAAAGGTAGAACAGACATTCCCTCAAGTTCTATCGACCACCGATACAACTCTATACACACTTAATGTATGCTTTACCTAGAACAAGTATAAAAACTAGAAGTACTTTGCGAGAATAAAACTATGAATAAATTGCAAGACAATAAAAGTAGATAGCTTTTGTCACATAAGAAAGCTATTTGTCCCTAGGTGACCGATAACTAGACCGGTGATCATTATTGCAATTTTATATGAGGGAGATGCATGAGCTAACATACTTTTCATACTTGGATCATATGCACTTATGTTTGGAACTCTAGCAAGCATACGCAACTACCAAAGATCATTAAGGTAAAACCCAACCGTAGCTTTAAGTATCAAGTCCTCTTTACTCCCATACGCAACAACCCACTTACTCGGGTCGTGCTTCTGTCACTCACGCCGACCACCATAAGCGAATCATGAACGTATTGCAACACCCTATAGCGGGTGTCGGTCCAAAATCCGGCATATCTCGTAGTAGGGGTCCTAAGCTAGGCGTCTTGGAGCGATGATAACATGGACACATGATTTTACCCAGGTTTGGGCTCTCTCAAAGAGATAATACCCTACGTCCTGCTTTTGATTGTATTCATATGGGGGGAAGTACAGAGTACATGTATCTACCACGAGATTGTTCTAATGAATATGAGATTGATCTATTGACTAGCCTGTCCTCGGTTTATATAACACACCTGAGGCCTAGGGTTTAGAGGAGTCCTCGTCTTGTGCGCCAAGTCTTGTGGAAACCTCCTTGTATGCGGCATGGGCTGCCCAAAGTGGCCCATGAGTGAACCTCCATGGGGGTCCTCGGCCCAATCCAGCTGGTCGAGGGACGACGTGGTGAGTACCCCCTAGTCCAGGACACCGTTAGTAGCCCCCTGAACCAGTCTTCAAGTTGCGGACGATCCTTGATTCTTCCGAACTGTTCTTCATCTTCGGTCGCCGGTCTTGAAAACTGGTTCAACAAATCTTCTCATCTTAGATCTCGAGGATTGCCGAAGTGAATCCGAAGAGTTTACACGTCGGGTATCCAAGGAGCCCCTTAAGTTCTCAGCCTTTATCAATGCCTCGTTATTTTTACGCCACACCTCGGGTTTAAAGTGTTCCCCGCGTGGCGGTGTACTCTTGCATCCGAGCTCCAACGCCGGACTGCATCCAAGCTCCAATGCCAGACTGCATCCAAGGTGTCCTTTTGCAGCCGAGCTCCAAGGCCGGACTGCATCCGAGCTCCAATGCCGGATTGTGTCCGAGGTGTCTTTTTGCAGCCAAGCTCCAACGCCGGACTGCATCCGAGCTCCAACGTCGGACTGTATCTGAGGTGTGATAGACCACCTTGGCTCAAAATTTTCTGAAGGAGCATAGCCGAGCTTAATGCTGGATAAGCCCCAGACGATACCTATTGTTGTCCGAAGATGTGTTTATCCATAGCTCGGTCAAGCCGAACACCGAGCACTTTGAATTTTCTGCATTGAATAAGCAATGTAGTAGCCCCGAGCCACTAATCGGGTGGCAACACCAGATCAGGGGATCGATGTGCCCCTTTAATATTTGTAAATGATAAGCGCGAAGCCCAGTAGCCCCCAGACTCAATGTGGGCACGGGTGGCTGAATTAAGGATCGATATCCGTTTGACAGAAAATTAAATTCTGACTGCTCGGTTGTCTCAACAAGATTGTGCCCTCGACTTTTTAATAGATGACTTGAAGTAAATGAACTTTGCCTAGTATGTGTAATAATTCTATGTACCAAAGTACTAATCATCATTAATGCTCGGATCTGCATTGTACAAACTTTGTTAACCGATCATCAGCTTCAACCTCCTCGGCCAGTAGCCGAGGAGTGTTTTCCTACTTTATAGAGTCGTTATAAGGGCAAAGATTTATGGAAAACAAGGCGATCCGGCCATACGGTTTTATAAACAAAGGTATGCAGAGAGATATGTTATATTACTGTTAACGTAAGAGACATCTTCCAAAGAAAATAGTCCCGCTATCGGTTCGTTTCTTTGGGTTGTCATTGTCGGGGGAAATCGACACCTATATATGGGATCACTGGAATCCCTTCTATGGTTAGCGGGCGCGAGGTTGTGCAAAGAGCAGGTCTGACAGGAAGCACACGGATCGTTTACCCAGGTTCAGGCCGTGAGGATGCATAAAACCCAAGTCCTGCTTTGGTGGATGTATTGAGTGTTCTTGTGTTCTTGAGCTAGCTACGGGGTGTAAGCTGCCCAAAAGATCCGAATCCCCCTCCTGGACGCCTCGGGCCTCCTTTTATAGGCAAAAGGGGTCGCCAAAGTGGCACACGGGAGATGGAAAGGTGTACAGTGTGCGAGCTTATCTCCCGGCATTACGGGACAGAACGCATTAAATGCGCTACTTAGGTGTCCATTAGCTTTATCAGGGATGGGACCGAGGCCCGTCCCGTCCGTCGCCGCCTCGCCTGGTTCCGACGCGCATCCGAGCTGACGAGGCGTTGCTGCGCCACGTTGGCTGGCTGCTGGGCTGGCGCAGTGGTGGAGCCTTCACGAAGGGTCGCATGCCACCACGCAGGTGCTTGCCGAGTCGGTGTAGAGGCCGCTCGTCGCCACGCAGGTGCCTGCCCAGCTGGTTGATCTAACAGCTGCATGGGGATGGTGGTGGCATCTTGGCAGACATGGGCCTGGCTGCGGCCCCGCTGGTGTCCTCGGCAAGGGTCTTGCCGGGGCCCCGGCAAGGGTCTTGCTGTGGCGCCGTGGTCGTCCTCGGCAAGGATCTTGCCTGGGGTCTTGTGGATTCCCTCGGCTAGGATCCCGCCAAGGGTCGTCGTCTTCTGGTTCTCATCTGATCTCATGTATTCATGATTTTGACAAAGATCTGCAAGCCACCACAGAGGTGCCTCCCGAGCCCTGGGTCCAATGTAGTTGTTGGCGGCATTTGGAACCCTTGGGCTCAAGGGTGGCTCGCTAGCTGCGTTAGCAAGTTGCCCCAAAGAAGGCTCTTCTTTGGGGCCACAGAGGCCGCCCCTGCAAGGGTCTTTCCGGGGGAGTCCACCTCGCCCCTTTGCTCTTTTATGCGTCTGGTCTTGGCGTCGCCTTGTTTGTCTTGTGCTTCGGTTTCCCTCCGGCTTCCCTCCTCTGCCCTGCTATGTGCGGCCGCGTCGCGCGGCCCTGACTGCCCTTGCACAAGTAAAGGGGTCAAAAGGAGAGCCCCTACTTTTGTACACGGCCAGAGCCCTCGGTGCAGGCCACACATAAGTGCGGCGTGTTGTTGGGCCAGGCCCAGAACGGTGCGCGGGCAGGTGGGGCGGATTTTACCTCAGTAACTTTTCGTCTGTTGCGCTTCCCCACGACCCGCGTTGAACGCGCGACGTGGAGGTTCGTGCATGACATGGGGGTCATGCGTGGGGTAGTTCCCGCATGCATGCGTCACATCATAGTTAATGGGAAAAGAGGCGGCCCGCGCCTTCCCGTAAAAAGGAATAACTGCGGGCGCGCTGCTCATTTACCCCATGCGCCTTCTCTAATCTTGGAACCGTCGTCCCCTTCTTCCTCCCTCTCAACCTCTTGCTCCCGCTCGCCGCCGCCGTGCCTTTGTCTTCCCCGACCGCCATGGCACCCAAAACCAGCAGAGGCAAGGGGGTGGCCAAGGATGCCGGGGAGAAGGAGCCGCCGGAGAGCGAGTTGGCGGTGCGGCGGACGCAGCACGCTACTTTCCGTCGACGGTCGACGCGGTCGAACTCCAGGACTACTTGAAGCACCTGTGGGGGTGCAAGACGGGAAGCAAGACGACGGGGCATCCGGCCACGCGCGTCATCCCCGCCGCCTTCGCCGAAGCCGGCCCGAATCGGTACCCATTCTTCGTCGATTACTTCTCCTGCGGGCTCTGTCCCCCTTTCTTCGATTTCTTCAACGACGTCATGCATACCTATGGCTTCCACCTTCTGGATTTTACTCCGAATGATGCGGCATGCATGTCCCTTTTCGCTCATCTCTGTGAGGTCTTCGCCGGAGTGCATCCCAACACGGCGCTCTTCCGCCACTACTTCTTCCCTCGCATCCAAAAGGGGGGCGCCATTTCCGATTGTGTCGCCTGGATCCCAAGGACCCAGGAGAAAAAAACATACCAGGACGGCGCCCAGAAGGAGAGGTGGGAGGAGTGGCGGGGCCGGTGGTGTTGGATTGAAGAGAAGGATCCATAGGACTTTTGCCGGTCCGCCACGCACCGCCGGTCCGCAGAAACGACTAGAGTGATGTCGATGTCAACGACAAGAAGCTCACGGTCGCCACCACCAGGATTCTTTGTCTTACCGAGGCCGGGCTCGCCTTTGAGATGATCGCGGCAGCTTTCATCCGCCGCCAAATCACTCCACTGCACAACAAGGGGAGGCCGGCCTGGCTCTTCACGAACGCCGCCAACATCATGAGGCTCCGCCCCGGCTTGGACCACAACCTCACGGTGACGGGGCACGCCCACTTCTGCCAGCGGCTCTTCCAGCTCGACGTGAACCGCGACGGCAAAGTCGAGCGGTCCGGTATGGCCGCGAAGGCCGCCGTGAAGGCCGGCAAGGTCGCCAACGGGCCCTTGTTTGGGTTGCCGGCGGGCGTGGTCCCGCTGAGCAACAACTCGCACCGAAACAACATCATCGCCATCATGCCGGAGTTCAACGCGCACGGCCTCGTCCCAAGTTGGGCCGAGCCACCGGCGGATCAGGTGCAGGAATTTTTTGACACCTTGGAGGAGAAGTACATCCGCGCCGAACCGCGGCTCATCCAGGACACCACCCAGGCGGAGCTGGACTACATCGCCGCCAGGGCGGCGGAGGCAGAGCTCGCCAAGGAGGTCGGTAGCGCTGGCGGCGTGGAGGACAAGGCCGCGGCGGCTGCGGAGGAAAAGGAGCTTGCCCAGTGGGCGGAGTCCGCTGGGGAGGCCAGCAGCGCCGGCATCGGGGCTCCTCTCATCGAGGATGTGGTCGACGAGTCATCGGAGGAGGAGGCCGAGGCTGTCGATCCCCCAGCCCCGGGGAGAGGTCCAGTCCTACGGCGGGCCACCTCCGGCGAGCCGGTCCGGCCCGGCAGGGCCGTGCAATCGCGACAAGCCTAGGAGGGGTCCACGCGCCAGACAAGGGCCGCGGCGGTGAAGAAGTTGGTGAAGGCCGCGGTGGCAAAGAAGAAAGCAACTGCCTCTTCTTTGTCCAAGCGCCCTCGGACTCCATCAGCTTCCCCTCCTCCGGCAGATGTCGACGCGAAGGTCATCTTCAATTTTGGGTCCCTCGGCCCAAGGAGGAAGAGGAAGGCAGCAAAAGAGGAGGTGGAGGATGAGTAAGTATCTTGCTCTCTTTTTTTTTCATCTTCGTCTCCTCGGACTGCCCCGCTTATCTTGAGTTGTTTCCATCTTTGTAGGGATGCGGAGACACTGGCCCAGAGGGTGAAGAGGGCCAGGACTTTGGGCGAGCTGCCAGCCTCTAAGCAGCGCTCAAAGACACCGCTTAGTGGTGTTGAGCAGCCCAGACAGCAGCCCCAGGCATAGCCCCCAGCGTAAGTTCATCACTCACCCCTTGTCAACGTGTGTTGGGGGAACGATCTCTCGGTGCTGACCTTGCCATGGTTGTAGGAGGAGGACAGCAGCAGCAGGAGCCGCCGAGAGCTACCCCCAACACGTCGCCCCCATCGACCACGCCGCCCCGAGGGGTGTCCCCGGCAAGGGCGCCAAGCACCGAGCCCATGCACACAGAGGAGGAGCAGGCGAACTTCGGTGATTGGTGACCGCCTCGGCCAAACGCGTTAGCGGGGAGGGACCTCTGCTTCCCAGCCCGCACGGTAAGTCACCCGCCTTCACACTGTTCCTTTTCTCTTCTTCAGATCTTGGTCTTGGCTTCGCCTCATCCCCTTCTCGGTATCCAGATCCTTCCTCAGCGGATCCAGAGGATATAGACACCGTCATCGAGGATGTCGCCAAGGATGCCGCGACGGAGGCCGAGAAGATCGCCACCAAGGAGGCCGCCAAGGGTGCCACTGAGGACGCCGCCAAGGGGCCTGCCGGGGAGCCCGACAAGGCTGCTTCCGAGGAGGCCGGCAAGGCCGCTGTCGAGGAGGAGGTGACTGACGACCAACCTTCCTCCTCCGCTACCTCTGGCTCAGGCAGGTACCTAAGGGTGGGAGAAGACCTGTTCATCCACCTCCCAGGGACGGCGAGCACCGGGGCGCCCATCGAAGGGAGGTGTTCGATGACGAGGTGCTCGCCACCGCCGGGCTTGAGGTCATTGACGAGCTGAGCGCCGGTGACGGTGGTTCCCAGGAAGAGCGGCTCCTCCAGGCCATGGGCGCCAACTTCCGGAAGCTCCGGGCGCTTCACCGCGCTCGCCTGGACAAGGCCAAGTCCAGGATGGCGGTGGTGGACAAGGCGGAGGCGGACCTCGAGGGGCGCGTCGCCGAGGCGCGGGCTTGGTTCCGCCAGGCCCAGAAGGACCTGAAGACCGCCCAGGACGCACTGGCTGAGAGCGACTTGGCGCTCGTCATGAAGTAGGCCGACATCAAGAAGGCCCAGGAACTGGCGAAGCAGGAGGCCACTTAGGCCGAGGCCGCTCGGCACCAACAGTAGGCTGTGCTAAACTCCCACGAGGAGGACCTCGCCGCGCGCGAGGAGAGGCTCGCCGCAACGCTCCGCGGCAAGGACGCGGAGGTGGAGAAACTCGTCGTGCAGCAGACCCAAGAGCTGGAGCAGAGGCACAAGGAGGCACTCAATGCCCAAGCTCTTGTTCACGCTGGCAAGGTGAAGGAGCTGGAGGTGGAGCGGGACGAGCTGAAGGACCAGGTCCTGAAGCTGTCCAAGGAGAAGGACACGCTCAATGGTGCCCTGGCAGAGGCGCGGGGCGCAGTCCTCGGCAAGGCCGAGCAGCTCTCCAAGGCCAACGACTCCATCAAAGACCTGAAGCGGAAGATGGAGGGTCTTGAGGAGATGCTCTCGGAGGCCAAGGCCCGGGAGGAGACCCTGGCCAAGGATCTGGAGGCCGAAAAGCAGCAGCGGAAGAACGAAGCCGTCAACCACAAGGATTTTGTGGAGGGCGAGACCCGCTGGATCGGCCGCCTCGAAGACTTTGCCGGTAGGATCACCACGTAGCTGGCTACCATGGGGATGCCAAATGTGAGGTACACCCCGGAGCGCAACGTGAGCCCCAACGCCAAGCTGACCCTGTTCTTCGAGGGTGTTCTCGGAGCCCTGGAGCATCTTCACTCCAATCGGGCGGCCTCTCTGGCCGATGAGGCCCGGAGACTTTGCCGGGGTGCCATGACCAAGGTTCTCACCAAGGTGGCGCACTGGAATCCCATCCTTGACTTCGACGCCGCGCTGGAGAGCTTGCCGGAGGATGCGGACCTCGCGGTGCTCATGGAGCATACGAGCCCATCATTAGCCGTATCGATGGAATCCAGAGGATAGAGGGCCAGCGCCAGGACTAGGCACTCCGTTTCTCACCGCCGCTGCAGGTTCATGACCAAGACAATTTTTATCTTTAGTTAGAACCGCAACAACAATTGAGGTAATATAACTCTGCAGTACTTTTGGAAACGATGCATGTTATTTCCCTGTTTGATCCCCCTTTTTATGTCCACCCTATGTGGATCGGGTAGGCTTGCCGGCGCATAACCCAGGCCACGACGCCTTGAGGATGGATCCCCAATAGCCTGCCGGGTATGCTTTCTGCCAGGCGAACCACCTTACCGCCCTCAACGCGGCCGTCAATGCCGAGCTTGACTCGAGTTAGAATCGAGAGCGTTGCCAATTGCGGAAGGCTACCCTGCCGCTCTCAACGCGGCCGCTTGAGCTGTTGAGCAGACTCGAAACAGGGCAAGGGTGTTGCCAATAGCGAAAGGGCCCCTTTGCGTGCAGGTTTTCCATACATAGGGCAGGACCTCCGAGGACAATAACCGTATATATAAAAATAAATCGCTTAAAGTTTCGCACAACTTAGCTTTTCTGCCGTTGCATGGGCGTCCACCGCATCTGCAGATGGTGCCGTCAAGCTTGGTCGTCTTCTTCCTTGGAACGACAGCCGCGATGAAGCCGCCGCTTCGATCAAACCAGATTTCCACCACTGCGCGCCCCTACCTGGCGCGCCAAAGATGTCGGGGGAAATCGACACCTATTGGATCACTGGGATCCCTTCTCTGGTTGGAGGGCGCGAGGTTGTGCAAAGATCAGGTCTGACAGGAAGCACACGGATTGTTTACCCAGGTTTAGGCCGCGAGGATGCGTAAAACCCTAGTCCTGCTTTGGTGGATGTATTGAGTGTTCTTGTGTTCTTGAGCTAGCTACAGGGTGTAATCTTCCCAAAAGATCTGAATCCCCCTCCTGGACACCTCAGGCCTCCGTAGGCAAAAGGGGTCCCCACAGTGGTACACTAGAGGTGGAAAGGTGTACAGTGCGCAAGCTTATCACCCGGCATTACGGGACAAAGCGCATTAAATGCGCTACTTAGGTGTCCATTAGCTTTATCGGGGATGGGAACGAGGCCCGTCCCGTCCGTCGCCGCCTCACCCGGTTCCAACGCGCGTCCGAGCTGACGAGGCGTTGCTGCGCCACGTTGGCTGGCTGCTGGGCTGACGCGGTGGTGGAGCCTTCATGAAGGGTCGCATGCCACCACGCAGGTTCTTGGTGAGTCGGTGTAGAGGCCGCCCGTCGCCACGCAGGTGGCTGCCCAGCTGGTTGAGCTAACAGCTGCATGGGGCTGGCGGTGGCATCTTGGCAGACGTGGGCCTGGCTGCGGCCCCGCTGGTGTCCTCGGCAAGGGTCTTGCCGGGGCCCCGGCAAGGGTCTTGCTGTGGCGCCGTGGTCGTCCCCGGCAAGGATCTTGCCGGGGGTCTTGTGGATTCCCTTGGCTAGGATCCTGCCAAGGGTCGTCGTCTTCTGGTTCTCATCTGATCTCATGTATTCATGATTTTGACAAAGATCTGCAAGCCACCACAGAGGTGCCTCCCGAGCCCTGGGTCCAATGTAGTTGTTGGCGGTGTTTGGAACCCTTGGGCTCAAGGGTGGCTCGCTCTGCTGGCGTTGGGCAAGTTGGCCCGGCAAGGCTCTTGCTGGGGCCGCGGAGGCTGCCCCGGCAAGGGTCTTGTCGGGGAAGTCCACCTCGCCCCTTTGATCTTTTATACTTCTGGTCTTGGCGTCGCCTTGTTTGCCTTGTGCTTCGGTTTCCCTCCGGTTTCCCTCCTTCGCCTGCTATAAAGGCGTCCTGCGGTATGCTGCTCTGCCCATGCACAAGTAAAGGGGTCAAAAGGAGAGCTCCTACTTTTGTACACCGACAATCATACTGACCATGATCATGAAATCTCACCTCATATCAATGTGGGAGGAAAATATTGAGGATTTAGTTTGGGGAAAGTTACCGGACTCTATGGTTTTAATGAACCGAAATTTTCACTTCCATAGCTGCCGACCAATTATATCCTTTAAGATGGCTAGCTTTCGGCTTCACACAGTCTGAGGTACTAACTCGGATGACCTGGTAGTAACAATCACAGAGGTGCTCCCTTTACAGCCTAGCCGAACGATCGGGAACGTAGGGGTAAGCACAGGAGCTAGGAAACCCAGCTTGGCCAAAATCTTCAGTCAAATTGATGCATATTTATTGGTTTATAATGATAATTACGGAAGGCGGTGCTTCGTATATTGAATACAAACGCTGATGATATATGTTTATTTTGACTCCGTTCAGACCGTTTATCATTTGAAAGTGGCCCATCGTCGGCTTCTACCCCTTTGTAGATGCTACACAGGGTGTTTCCATACTAACAAGATAACCCTTAGCCAACGTCTCGGTGCCTGGAGGTGGTTGTGTTAGCGGAAATGAGGCAATCAGATATGCGGGCTTTATAACTTTCACTTGGTCATAGGAGCTTAAACTGGGGAAGCTAGCTACGAGCCCCCGGTTAGTGTTCGGCACCGACCGAAGTCTAGACATTAACACTTTGGCCAATGTTATGAAAGGCCCATCGTTTAACACGGGGTAATGTCTATCGATCTATAGTTTGACACCATATTCGGATCGCTGACCAGTTTACGCCCATTGTGATAGTCAGTTTTCGACTTTCTCCACTGAGGCGCTTAACCATTCGAGCTGGAAGCACAATCGCAGTGGTTCTCCCTTTGCATACCTAGCCGAACAAAGCGGAACGTAGGAGGCAAGAACAGGAGTCGGGCAATCCAACTATTGACCGAAGACACAATCCGAAACTGATGCATATAAAGCAATATCCGAGAACGCTAAGCCGGGGACTCCGCGAAGTACCTTGGCTTTTGGTGGGTTCGGCTCTAGTCGCAGCCCTGCATTGATATTGCCGAAGCATTGAAGGTGTCCGGCGTTGTACTGCGAGACTTATGCTGGAAATATGCAAATAGGTTAAAAGTGCCATAAGCTTGTTTTTTTGGTGCCAATCTGAAAATTGGTCTTAAAATTAGTTTGTGCTTCCGTCGTGCTTTAACATGACACATCTGAGCTCAAGACTTCAAGCGGGTCAGCCTTCGACTTTAACCTCCCTATCCCGAAGGCGGAGTGCTTCTCAAAGGCCAGTTTACTGAACTAAACTCGAGCGGCTTTAGAGAGAGAGCGGGTCATCTGGCTATTGACCGTACACTTGAGTCGAAAAAGGAGTGGAAGAAAAAGACTTTGCAACGACTAGGAAGAAAAACATTCATTATAAAATGGCTCATATAAATTTAAGAGCCCCCAGTTAACTTGGGTAAAAAAGTGTTTTTAACAAATAACGTTTTTAACAAACTAAGTTTTTAAGAACCAACTTTTTGTTTAACACAAATATAATGCTTGGTTGGACTGAACACAAATTTAACAGTTAAAAAGTTTAAGCATGAAAGAGACTTAGCTGGTTAATGCGCTTGGTGTCGATGACGTGGTTTGAACTTACGATGGGATGAGGTCCCAGCCCCAAGCCGGTTCCGAGGTGGCCGAGCGAGGAGTTCGGCATTTTGAAGTGGTGACATAGCATGGCCGATGTGGCGAGGCGAAACCCCCAGTCCGACTGAGGTGACGGAGCAGGTCCGCAGTGTGAGGCCAAAGTCCCCACATCAGCCGACGTGTTGAAATAGGTCGGCGTCGTGGACACTAGTTTGATGAAGCGATGGTGCGGCGATGCCCGCGCAGGGTGGCTCATCGAGGTGTCATAGGCAAAGTAGTTTTCCTGCACACATATAAACAGTGCAAGCAGAAATAATAATAATAATTGTTAAAAAACTTCTACTTAATTAATTTAAGTGAAGTAATTAATTAATAAAAAATATGGCCCGAGCGCCGAGGTCGGCCTGATGGAGCGGCAACGGGGAGATGCCGACACAAGGATACACGCCGAGGTAATAGTGCGGCACGAGGTCGATTATCTGTATGCCTGGAGTAGCACAGGCCAGATAATAATAATAATAATAATAATAATAATAATAATAATAATAATAATAATAATAGTACATCTCTAAATAACTATTTATGCAAAATAAATTATTAAATGAGACGTGGCCTGTGGCTGTGTGTTGAAGATCCGACGAGGTAGAGCTGCTTGGGCAGTTCGATCTGACGATGCCGAAGCTCCGAGGCGACCAATGTGACAAACAGGTTCACATGGCAATTGGACCAACAAAACGATCACATGAGCCGATCGGCGCAGTTCAAACCATGACATCGGCTTGCGGAGGTGGCAGCATAATGCACCAATATTGATTTTTGATGAATTTCTTGGCATGGAGCATGCCGACGAGAAGCCTGCCAGGTCGGCGTGATGGAGCATCATGACATCATATGACCAGGAGGTCAGCCGAGCCACGGATGCACAGACCGCCATACTCTGGACATGAAAACAACCAGTTTCGTACGGAGCACCTGAAAAATAAAAAAGCTGACATGGAGCTCTTATGCAGATTAGTACTCCGTACAGTTTAGCCAAGATGCACTATTCATCAAACAATTAGTACATGTCTTGAAAAAAAGTACGTGGAAGTCAGACTACTTATTAAAGTAGTATACTTCCTTGGGTTTCAATAAAGAAAGGATAGAACAGATAGTAGTTAAATCTTCCATGATGATCCTCTAGTAAGCACAACGCTTTTTAAGAGAAAGGCTGTGAGATTTTGTCCAGGTGAAGCTATAACCGCAGCCTTGAAGTGAGCGCACCAGATTTGACTTCCTAGTCGGTTTGCATGCTGAACTGAACTTGATTTCCTCTGGACCAGCAACATGTGCTACGATTGATCTTGATCTCCAAGTATAGCTCGATCTCCGCTTGAACCTACACCGAACAATGGAAATAAAAAGAAAGCGCATGGCGGTCGCTGGCCTTGACCGGGTGTGTAACAGCCACACATGGCATGGAGTGGAGATCGGGTTGTCCGATTATGCACAAAACTAGAATACCAACTTTTGGTCCCGATTTTTAGGCGAGAGCAAAACCAATATGTGCAAAGAAATCACGCATGCCAATGAAAATAATTTGCAAACAAATTGATCTATATACAAAACGAACTATACTAAAAGTATAACACCTGATTTGACGTCGATCGAAGATCGCATCGAACCGCGACGATCACCTAGCTAGCTCTCAATAAAAGCACCAATGTCGGTTCAAAATCTGGCATATCTCGTAGTAGGGGTCCTAAGCTAGGCTTCTTGGAGCGATGATAACATGGACACAGGATTTTACCCAAGTTCGGACTCTCTCAAAGAGATAATACCCTACGTCCTGCTTTTGATTGTATTCATATGGGGGATAGTACAGAGTACATGTATCTACCACAAGATTGTTCTAATGAATATGAGATTGATTTATTGACTAGCCTATCCTCGGTTTATATAACACACCGGAGGCCTAGGGTTTAGAGGAGTCCTCGTCTTGTGCGCCAAGTCTTGTGAAAACCTCCTTGTATGCGGCATGGGCTGCCCGAAGTGGCCCATGAGTGAATCGCCATGGGGTCCTCGGCCTGATCCAGCTGGTCGAGAGACGGTGTGGTGAGTAACCCCTAGTCCAGGACACCGTCAGCGGGGATCCCTCACGTTTGCGCGACACGGAGGGCACCATAGGACATCACCAAAATAAAATATACAGCTCAAACCAATCACTATCATCAATCAACCCATAGGATAAAACAGATCTGCTCAAACATCATAGGATAACCACATATATCATTGGATAATAATATATAGTGTTGAGTACCATGTTTATGTAGAGAATTGCAGCGGGAATAGAGAGGTTACACCATTGCATAGAGGTGGATAAAGTTTGTGTTTACGGTAGCAAGGTTATTGATGTAGATCGCCATCACGATCCTTGCCCCGGCGGCACTCCGACGCCACCGGGAGAGAGGAGGAGAGAGCCCCCCTCCTTTTTATTCTTTCTTGGCCTCCCCCCTAGATGGGAGGAGGGTTCCCCCTCTGGTCCATGGTCTCCATGGCGGTGGAGGGGCGAGAGCCCATACGAGATTAAATCTCTCTCTCTCTCTCTCTCTCTCTCTCTCTCTCTCTCTCTCTTATCTTCTATTTCGCATTCCTATTTTTTCAGCCCTTCACCATTTCTTAAATTCCCGGAGATCCGTAACTCCGATTGCGCTGAAATTTATAAATGATTTTTCCATAAATTATCTTTCTTGCGCCCAAAGAAGAGCCCCAACGGACTTACAGGGTGCCCACAAGGCACCACCGCGCGCTAGAGGGGCTAGGCGCGCCTTGGTGGGTAGTGGAGGCCGTGGGCCTCCATTTGCGTTGATTCCACCTCCCAACATACATTCCAAAATAATTCTTCGTAAATTTTTATTGCGTTTGGACTTCGTTTGATATGGATATTCTGCGAAACAAAAAACATGCAACAAACAGGAACTGGCACTAGGCAATCGGATCAATATGTTAGTCCAATAAATCATATAATTTGTTGCCAAAAGTATGTAAAAGTTGTATATATTGGCATGAAACAATAAAAATTATAGATATCTGACGGAGACGTATCAGGGGGTGAATAGGCAGCTAGCAATTTTTAGCCTTTCTTAACAAATTAGATTTAGAATAGAAAAAGTTTTCTAGATATGCAACTAGGTGAGCAATCTATATGATGCTAGCAACAATAAAAACAACAACAACAACAACACAAGCAAGAAAAGGATACATCACAAATAAAGCTTGCACAAAGTACATGTAAGAAGTAGCCACAAGTGGAGCCGGTGAAGACAAGGATGCACTGGTGCGCGTTGGTGCTATACAAACGGTTTTTAACCCCTTTCCGCGACGGCATTTGTAACCATCGCCAAGTGAGTGTGGGCGATAGGGGGTCCTTCCCACACGACCCAGAAACCGTCGGGGATAGGGCCCCTACAGTACTCCTACTCGTTTCTGCTCGCATTGCCATCGCAGTCGGTATTCTGTGGTGTTATGTTTACAATGCGCGTCCCATCACAAACGGTTCACTATTATAGAACGTGTATGATGCGCGGACCATCACAAATGGTTCACTGTTAAGAAGATTAGCTAATCATCGTACGAGTGTCAGACAGGATTACGAAACGTCGGACCGTCGTAACATCGTCGTACACGACAAGTATCACACACGCTATTCTGTGGTGCAACGTTTACGATGCATACTTCATCAGAAATAGTTCATGGTTGCGAATCGTGTACGATAAGGCAACTAACACAAACGTTTAGTTTGCCCGCACCGTTTGTGATATTGTCTGACATCGCATACGGTCTCCAAACGGCAACTGTGCGCACACGTTTCCTCTCTGTGAACCGTCTCGGATTATGGTGCATATCACAAACGTTTGTGTTTTACCAACCGTGTGTGCCGTAACAACCTGAGAGCGTAATTTCACCATAATTTAATTGCTGACTTTTCAAATTGTACTGGATTTGGATTTGAATTTGAATTTTAATGTATGCTACAACTTTGTTCATATCCATCAGGTTCAAGCAACCAATGCATTATTCGATTCATAGGTACATATTTTCAAGAATTACATAAGAACCAAATAAAGAATGATGAACCACAGTTGTATACTTATACTATTAAAGACGGTAAAGAAAGAGGCAAAATATATTCTGGTTGTTGAACAAGGTGAAGCGGAATGCCCATATTGTGCCCTCCTCCATGCAGAAGTCACACACGACTCTAGTCCAACCCCTTGTGACGGCCGACCACCCATCCTTCACGGTCTTCATGAAAACATCTAGATAATCATCTTGTTCTGGTAGAAATACTTTAACCTTTGCATGCCCACCAATCATGTAGTTTGAGAGGTAATCTTGAGTAAACTGCTTTGGCAACCACTGCAAAGGAAAAAAGATTCAGACATTGTCATCTAACACAACTCATTATGGGTAGTAAAAAGGAGGTTGCAGAGTTCTTACTTACCATCCTGCAGTTCGTTGTTGTCTTGGATAAAGTGTAAATAAATAGTTTAATTGCCATCTTTGGACCCATTTTACTAACAATCTTTATCAGCTTCCTCACTTGATGCTGGTTCATCGATATATCATTGCCCCATACGCAGAAAGGGTCGAAGCGTGGATCTTTACCAATGACATATGTACCTAAAAGCACCAAGTTAATATTAGAAGCTAAACAACAATTGCACAATCATGTAGTACAACACTCTTTTATAATATGTCTATATACATCCGTATGTATTAGTCCATTTGAAATCTCTAAAAAGACAAATGTTTAGGAACGGAGGGGGTATCTTGTAACATCCAATATACTCACATATTAGATGAATTAACATCTTATATTATGGGCCGGAAGGAGTTTAGTGCATTCTTATAAATTATCGGCTGATTAACTGTTGTTGTATCCACGGTTTACAGTTAGTTTGCGCTAGTTCAGGCTCAAATAGCCCTAAAGTATATCTAAACCCGAGGGCTAGTTTGAGCTAGTTGCATCTATGACCCACCCAAAAAAACTATCCAACCAAAAGGTGCTAATTGGAGCTAGTTCTCCTAGTGCATTTATTGTCAATCTAACCCTGCCATCCAAACAACTCTTTGGATGGGGTTAGTTTAGGGTTAGTCATGAGCTAGAAACTAACTCTAACCTCTAGCTAAGTTGAGTATCCAAACGGGGTTGTGTTGTTGTTGTTGCTGCTGCTGCTCTTCTACGTATATCTAGACATCATTAGAGCATTAATGTAACACTCTTCCTTGTTGCTATGTAGCCTAGGATTGCATATTTAGACATTAAGTACAATGCATGTTGCTATGTAGCCTCAGATATATTACATATGGCCCTAGTTAACCTGACGATAAATGGGTTGCGAGATATATTCAATTAAAAGTCTGATTCACCGACATTCCCTTATCACCGCCGCCTATATGGTACCAACTACCGATATCCCGAACAAAGGAGCGATATAAGCCATGGGATGAAACTAACCTCGATGGAAAACAGTAGTCATTCCCAAAATTGTCCTGTGTAGGTACATCGAGAAGCATGTTAAGCATAACAGGCTAAACATCAACCAAAATTATCCATGGCAGACAAAATAATCTCCAAAAGATAGCTTCAGTGTGCATGTTTAAGCAAGCTAGTAAAGCAAAACAAGTGGAAAGGTGTGCTAACTGCAACAGGCCTAACATTTAACAACAAGCAAACATAGTCATTCAAACTGGTATTATGCCGGTCTAAGTACACTGGTTTATTGTTAAATAAAATGGAAAGGCGTGTTAACTACAAGATGCTGACAACCAAATGTAGTCATTCATAGTGGTATTGTTGAAACCGATAATGATGAAATTGAACCGCAGTTCATACTTGCACATATAGAACATCACGTTGTGAATAATCGGAATAAACAAGGCATACTACTTAACAACCAAAGATAGCATTTGAAACTGGACATATGCTAACTACAAACAACCGAACAATCAAAAAACTTTAAAAGAGGCATATGCTAACTATCACAGGCTTAATAAAGAAGCAAATATATGCATTCCTATCGGTATGTTTAAACTGGATTGATGAAATGTCTTTGCGACGAAATAATTGCACATATAGAGCATCGTATTGTGAACAACTGAAATAAACAAGGCATACTGCAAACAACCAGATATACCGATTAAAACTGGACATATTCTCACTACACTACAAAAGGGACTCGACAAAACAAATCATGGGTTTCCCCCTGTGAAGAGGCACGACAAAACAAATCATGGGTTTCCTCACTTGTCACAGATGGGCTCGTTCCCGTGAGAAGAGCATGGACCCTAGATGTTTGTCGCAGATGGGCTCCTTCCCCTTGGAAGAGCACGGCTGTAGGGTGCCCTCCCTGATGTCACAGACGGGCGCTTTCCCCTTGGAAGAGAAGATGAGCTCTTTCCCCTTGGAAGAGCCGGAGAGGGTGCCCTCCTCGTGGTCGCCGTCGATGAGGTCTTACTTGGAAGCTGTGGATCCCAAGCCAGCGTCACAGAATGTGTCCTTCAGAAATGAAAAAAGGGGTCCGATGGCGATGTAGAATGGCAAATTGTTGACAGTGAGCCAGAGGAGATCAGTGGCGGGGCCATGGATGAGATCGACGGCGGTTGAACCCAAGGGGTTGGGGTGGGCCACTTAACCTGTGACATAGCCCGCCTCAGGCCGTCGCCGTCGATGACCTCGATGTTGTAGCCGGCGGCCGAGACATGCCCACATACTCTAGCCCGCTACTTGAGTGCCTGCCGCCAGTAATGGTCGTCAGCTTCCTCGGCGACGTCGGGCGAAGAGACCGTTGTACACCTCTTTCGGGCCAGTCGCTCCTCGGGCTCCACGGGAAGCGTAGCCAGGCTTAGGTTGCGACGCTCTGGAGTGGGGGATGGGGATGGGGATCTGTGGGAAAGGGGGCGTTTGGCAGGCGTCATCTAAGAAACTCAGGGCGGCCTGTGTATGGAGATCGGTGGGTAAGCTGCACAGGCAAACCAGCAGATGTTGACAATGGAGGCCTTGCGGCGGCGGCGGGGGCCTTGCTAGGGTTTCGAGCGAGGGAGGGGGTGTGTGTGCGCATGTCCGAGGAGGTTTTGGTGTGTGTGTGTGTGTGTGTGTGTGTGTGTGTGTGTGTGTTTGTGTGTGTGTGTTATGTGTGTGTGTGGAGGGGGCGGGGTGTTTGAGGAAATGACACGGGTACTGAAAAATTTACTACGCGGGAGTGAAATGCCGGGCTATTGAAAATTTTGATGATAGTGCATCGCACACGGTCCGGAGATAACAACCGTGTGTTATGAAACAGAAAAATCCTCGAGGCTGGCAACTATTTTCTAGGGATGCAGGCGGGATTGGGAACAAGAAACATCGCACACGGTCCGGAGAAAACAACTGTGTGTTATGAAACAGAAAAACCCTCGAGGCGGGTAGATGTTTTCTAGGGATACAGGCGGGATTGGGAACAAGAAACATCGCACACGGTCCGGAGATAACAAACGTGTGTTATGAAACAGAAAAATCCTCGAGGAGGGCAGATATTTTTTATAGGGGGAGCCTTGTGGAGCCCAATGTACTGTGCAGATGTGTGCGTGACAGGGGCACCGGCGTGACACACGGTTAGTTTGAGTGAACCGTGTTTGTTGCGTCATCCGACTTGTCTACTGTTCATAAATTTGGCGAAAATTGACACAGGGGAGGGTCAGAACATGAACACACTTGCATGTGGACCAAATTTACGTATCAAAAGGGTGGTTTGATTTTCAAATACCAAATGCAACTTAGATGTGGCACCTCTCTCGCAAAGCGCATGGTATTGCTTGCCCCCCCTTGTGTCGGCACGAAGGGAATCCTAAGCTATGAATGCTGCCCCCTCCCCCCCCCAACCGAGGTTCACCTAGCAAAGTGCGAAGTAGCTAGCAGCCCCCCTCCTCCCTCATGTAGGCACGAAGGGAATCCTAAGCTATGAATGCATGCCCCCCCCCCAATCGAGGTTCATTCACCTAGCAAAGTGCAAAGTAGCTATCAGCCCCCCTCCCTCGTATCGGCACAAAGGGAATCCTAAGCTATGAATGCATGCTCCCCAACCGAGGTTCACCCTAGCAAAGTGCGAAGTAGCTAGCAGCCCCTCCCTCGTGGTCGGCACGAAGGGAATCCTAAGCTATGAATGCATGCCCCCAACCGAGGTTCACCTAGCAAAGTGTGAAGTAGCTAGCAGCCCCTCCCTCGTGGTCGGCATGAAGGGAATCCTAAGCTATGAATGCATGCCCCCCAACCGAGGTTCACCTAGCAAAGTGCAAAGTAGTTAGCAGCCCCCTCGTGTCGCACGAAGGGAATCCTAATATATGAATGCATGCCCCCCCAACCGAGGGTCACCTAGCAAAGTGCGAAGTAGCTAGCAGCCCCCCTTGTGTCGCCACGAAGGGAATCCTAAGCTATGAATACATGCCCCCCAAAAGCGAGGTTCGCATAGCAAAGTGCGAAGTAGCAACCCCCCCCCCCCACACACACACACACACTTTCAGTCGGCGGGCCAGAGAGGCATATCTCACCAAGATGGATCGTAGAATGGACCAAGAATAATCCACCTTGGTCGTATAACCTCTCTCTTGTTGTTGATCAAAGTGATGGCCATCCATGCGACCTCGGAGATGGGCTAGCTCCCCAACAATCACGCAAGTAGCTAGTCCCCGAAGACAACCACTGCATGTGTGTGTCCCAAACATATGTATGGAGAGGTGTGTTTTGAGTAACAATGGAACAACTTTGATGTGGCACCGTGATTTCGAACTAGAAATCCCCACACTGAGTGAGGGTTAGGTTGACGATGCATATGTATGTTACACCACACATCAAGCCAACGACGGGGATTCATGCATGCATGCATGCATAGTATATGCTCTCAAACTTAAGGTCTGAATCTCACCATGACCTATACTACGATAACATTAACCAAATGAACAATCCGCCATGGTAACCTATCTTGTTGTTGGTCAAGGTGATCATGGATGTCCACGTGGGCCCATGAATATATAGGCTTGTCGCTGATAACCACGCGAGGGAGTGTACCGTTCGAAGGCAACCACTACATGCATATGTATGGAGGTGTTGCATGCATGCATGTTTGAATACACAACATTGATATGGCGCATGCGTCAAAAATCATACACTAGCTCCCCACACAGAGCGAGATCGTTTCATGATGTGTTGTTGTACTAGCCACTTCGACTCGATGGGAGGGATTCATGCATACACATGCATGTGTGTGTGCTCAAACTGTATCATGGTGTCATCCTAGAGCAAAAATAATAATCCCCTCCTAAGTCAAATTAACCTCTCTTGTTTTCAGGCAAAAAGTAGTGATGGACCAAGTGGGCCCACAGATGGAAAACATCGATATCGCTGATAACCGCTTAAGTGGGTGCGAGAGGACAACTGAAGGAAATATGCCCTAGAGGCAATAATAAAGTTATTATTTATTTCCTTATTTCATGATAAATGTTTATTGTTCATGCTAGAATTGTATTAACCGGAAACATAATACATGTGTGAATACATAGACAAACAGAGTGTCACTAGTATGCCTCTACTAGACTAGCTTGTTAATCAAAGATGGTTATGTTTCCTAACCATAGACAAAGGAGTTGTCATTTGATTAACAAGGTCACATCATTGGTTGAATGATCTGATTGACATGACCCATTCCATTAGCTTAGCACCCGATCGCTTAGTATGTTGCTATTGCTTTTATCCATGACTTATGCATGTTCCTATAACTATGAGAATATGCAACTCCCGTTTACTGAGGAACACTTTGGGTACTACCAAACGCCACAACGTAATCGGGTGATTATAAAGGAGTACTACAGTGTCTCCAAAGGCAGATGTTGGGTTGGCGATTTTCGAGATTAGGATTTGTCACTCCGATTGTCGGAGAGGTATCTCTGGGCCCTCTCGGTAATACACATCACTAAGCCTTGCAAGCATTACAACTAATGAGTTAGCTGTGAGATGATGTATTACTTAAACGATTAAAGAGACTTGCCAAGAACGAGATTGAACTAGGTATTGGATACCGACGATCGAATCTCGGGCAAGTAACATACCGATGACAAAGGGAACAACGTATGTTGTTATGCGGTTTGACCGATAAAGATCTTCAGTAGAATATGTAGGAGCCAATATGGGCATCCAGGTCCTGCTATTGGTTATTGACCGAGAATAGTTCTAGGTCATGTCTACATAGTTCTCGAACCCGTAGGGTCCGCACGCTTTAAGGTTTCGATGATGCTTATATTATGAGTTTATGAGTTTTGATGTACCGAAGGAGTTCGGAGTCCGGATGAGATCGGGGACATGACGAGGAGTCTCGAAATGGTCGAGACGTAAAGATCGATATATTGGACGACTATATTCGGAGTTCGGAAAGGTTCCGAATGATTCGGGTATTTTTTGAGTACCTGAGAGTTACGAGAATTCGCCGGGGAGAAGTATTGGGCCTTATTGGGCCCTCAAGGGAAAGAGAGAGGGCTGCCTAGGGCAGGCCGCATGACCCCATGGCCTAGTCCAAATTGGACTAGGGGGAGGGGCCGCACCCCCTCCTTCCTTCACTTCTCTCTTCCCCTTCCTTGTCTCCTACTCCTAATACATGGAAGGACTCCTAGTTGGACTAGGAAAGGGGGAATCCTACTCCCGGTGGGAGTAGGACTCCCCATGGCGCGCCCCTCCTAGGGCCGACCTCCTCCTCCCTCCCTCCTTTATATACGGGGGCAGGGGGTACCCCATGGACACACAAGTTGATCTACGGATCGTTCCTTAGCCGTGTGCGGTGCCCCCTTCCACCATATTCCACTTCGGTCATATCGTCGCGGAGCTTAGGCGAAGCCCTGCGCCGAGAAGTCATATCGTCGCGGAGCTTAGGCGAAGCCCGCGTCGGTGGAGCATCATCATCGTCACCACGCCGTCGCGGTCGACGGAACTCATCCCGACACTTTGCTGGATCGAGTCCGGGATCGCCATCAAGCTGAACGGTACGTAACTCGGAGGTGCCGCACGTTCGGTACTTGGATCGGTCGGATCGTGAAGACGCACGACTACATCAACCGCGTTGTTATAACGCTTCGCCACGGTCTCACGAGGGTACGTGGACAACACTCTCCTCTCGTTGCTATGCATCACCATGATCTTGCGTTGCGTAGGAAATTTTTGAAATTACTACGTTCCCCAACAAAGGGCATCCGAGCCTAGGTTTTATGCGTTGATGTTATATGCACGAGTAGAACACAAGTGAGTTGTGGGCGATATAAGTCATACCGCTTACCAAAGATGTCATACTTTGGTTCGGCGGTATTGTTGGATGAAGCGGCCCGGACCGACATTACGCCAGACGCTTACGCCGAGACTGGTTTTACCGCCGTGCTTTGCACACAGTGACTAGCGGTGTCGGTTTCTCCAACTTTAGTTGAACCGAGTGGCTACGCCCGGTCCTTCGAAGGTTAAAACAACACTAACTTGACGAACTATCGTTGTGGTTTTGATGCCTAGGTAAGAACGGTTCTTGCTCAGCCCATAGCAGCCACGTAAAATTTGCAACAACAAAGTAGAGGACGTCTAACTTGTTTTTGCAGGGCATGTTGTGATGTGATATGGTCAAGACGTGATGAGATATAAGTTGTTGTATGAGATGATCATGTTTTGTTGAAGTTATCGACAACCGGCGTAAGCCCCTGGTTGTCTCTTTGTTGCATAAGATGCAAGTGCCAAATAATTGCTTTACTTTATCGCTATGCGATAGCAATAGTTGCAAGAGCAATAATAATTGGCGAGACGACCATGTGACGACACATTGATATAGATCAAGATGATGAAGATCATGGTGTCGTGCCGGTAACGATAAAGATCATGACAATACTTTGGAGATGGAGATCAAAGGCGCAAGATGATCATGGCCATATCATGTCACATATTTTGATTGCATGTGATGTTTATCTTTTATACATCTTATTTTGCTTTGATTGACGGTAGCATTTTAAGATGATCTCTCACTAAAATTATCAAGTAGTGTTCTCCTCGAGTATGCACCGTTGCCAAAGTTCGTCGTGCCGAGACACCACGTGATGATCGGGTGTGATAAGCTCACGTCCATCTACAACGGGTGCAAGCCAGTTTTGCACGCCAGAATACTCAAAGTTATACTTGACGAGCCTAGCATATGCAGATATGGCCTCGAACACGGAGACCGAAAGGTCGAGCGTGAATCATATAGTAGATATGATCAACATAAGATGTTCACCATTGAAAACTACTCCATCTCACGTGATGATCGGTTATGGTTTAGTTGATTTGGATCACGTGATCACTTAGATGACTAGAGAGATGTCTATCTAAGTGGGAGTTCTTAAGTAATATGATTAATTGAACTTTAATTTATCATGAACTTAGTCCTGTAGTATTTTGCAAATTATGTTGTAGATCAATAGCTCGCGTTGTTGCTTCCCTATGTTTTTATATGTGTTCCTAGAGAAAATTGTATTGAAAAATGTTAGTAGCAATGATGCGGATTGGATCCGTGATCCGAGGTTTATCCTCATTGCCGCACGTAAGAATTATGTCCTTAATGCACCGCTAGGTGATGGACCTATTGCAGGAGCAAATGTAGACGTTATGAACGTTTGGCTAGCTCAATATGATGACTACTTGATAGTTTAGTGCACCATACTTAACAGCTTAGAATCGGGACTTCAAAGACGTTTTGAACGTCATGGACCATATGAGATGTTCCAGGAATTGAAGTTAATATTTCAAGCAAATACCCGAGTTGAGAGATATGAAATCTCCAACAAGTTCTATAGCTAAAAGATGGAAGAGAATCGCTCAACTAGTGAGCATGTTCTCAGATTGTCCGGTACTTCAATCGCTTGAATCAAGTGGGAGTTAATCTTCCAGATAAGATAGTGATTGACAGAATTCTCTAGTCACCAACACTAAGTTACTAGAACTTCGTGATGAACTATAGTATGCAAGGGATGACGAAAACGATTCCCGAGCTCTTCGTGATGTTGAAATCGACGAAGGTAGAAATCAAGAAAGAGCATCAAGTGTTGATGATTGACAAGACCACTAGTATCAAGGAAAAGGGCAAAGGGAAGAAGGGGAACTTCAAGAAGAACGGCAAGCAAGTTGCTGCTCGACTGAAGAAGCCCAAGTCTGGACCTAAGCCTGAGACTAAATGCTTTTGCTGCAATGGAACTGGTCACTAGAAGCGGAACTACCCCAAGTATTTGGCGGATAAGAAGGATGGCAAAGTGAACAAAGGTATATTTGATATACAGATTATTGATGTGTATTTTACTAGTGTTCGCAAAGAACCCCTCGGTATTTGATAATCGGTTCAGTTGCTAAGAATAGTAACTTGAAACGGGAGTTGCGAATGAATGTAAACTAGTTGAAGGGGAAGTGACGATGAGTGTTGGAAGTGGTTCCAAGATTGATATGATCATCATCGCACACTCCCTATACTTTCGGGATTAGTGCGGAACCTAAATAAGTGTTATTTGGTGTTGAGCATGAATATGATTTGATCATGTTTATTGCAATACGGTTATTCATTTAAGTAAGAGAATAAATTGTTGTTCTGCTTACATGAATAAAACCTTATATGGTTACACACCAACAAAAATGATTTGTTGGATCTCGATAGTAGTGATACACATATTCATAATATTGAAACCAAAAGATGCAAAGTTAATAATGATAGTGCAACTTATTTGTGGTAATCGCCGTTTAGGTCATATTGGTGTAAAGCGCATAAAGAAACTCCATAATCGATGGGCTTTTGGAATCACTTGATTATGAATCACTTGATGCTTGCAAACCATGCCTCATGGGCAAGATGACTAAAGCTCCGTTCTCGGAACAATGGAGCGAGCAACAGATTTGTTGGAAATCATACATACCGATGTATGTGGTCCGATGAATATTAAGGCTCATGACAAGTATCATTATTTTTTGATCTTCACAGATGTTTTTGAGCAGATATGGGTATATCTACTTGATGAAACATAAGTCTGAAACATTTGAAAAGCTCAAAGAATTTCAGAGTAAAGTGGAGAATCATCGTAACAAGAAAATAAAAGTTTCTACGATATGATCGCAGAGGTAAAATATTTGAGTTACGAAGTTTGGTCTTCAATTAAAACAATGTGAAATAGTTTCACAAATTCATGCCACCGAACACCACAAAGCATAATGGTGTGTCCGAACATCATAACTGCATTTTATTGGATATAGTGCAACTATGATGTTTCTTACCGATTTACCGTTATAGTTTTGGGGCTATGCATTAGAGACAGCTGCATTCACGTTAAAAAGGGCACCATCTAAATCCGTTGAGACGACACCGTATGAATCGTGGTTTGGCAAGAAACCAAAGTTGTTGTTTCTTGAAGTTTGGAGTTGCGATGCTTATGTGAAAAGTTTCATCCCGATAAGCTCGAACCCAAATCGGAGAAATGCGTCTTCATAGGATACCCAAAATGTTGGGTACACCTTTATCACAGATCCGAAGGCAAGACATTCGTTGCCAAGAATGGATCCTTTCTAGAGAAGGAGTTTCTCCCGAAAGAAGTGAGTGGGAGGAAAGTAGAACTTGATGAGGTAATTGTACCTTCTCCCTTATTGGAAAGTAGTTTATCGCAGAAATCAGTTCCTCGTGACTACTACACCAATTAGTGAGGAAGCTAATGATGATGATCATGTAACTTCAGATCAAGTTACTACCGAACCTCAGAGGTCAACCAGAGTGAGATCCGCACTGCAGTGGTACGGTAATCCCATTCTCGGAGGTCAGGTTACTTGACCATGACGAACCTACGAACTATGAGGAAGCGATGATGAGCCCAGATTCCGCAAAATGGTTTGAGGCCATGAAATCTGAGATATGATCCATGTATGAGAACAAAGTATGGACTTTGATGGATTTGCCCGATGATCGGCAAACCATAGAAAATAAATGGATCTTCGAGAGGAAGACGGACGCTGATAGTAGTGTTACTGTCTACAAAGCTAGAATTGTCGCAAAAGGTTTTCGACAAGTTCAAGATGTTGACTACGATGAGAGTTTCTCACTCGTATCTATGCTTAAGTCTGTCCGAATCATGTTAGCAATTGCCGATTTTATGAAATCTGCAAATGGATAAACAAAACTGCATTCCTTAATGGATTTATTAAAGAAGAGTTGTATATGATGCAACCAGAAGGTTTTGTAAATCCTAAAGGTGCTAACAAAATATGCAAGCTCCATGATCCATCTATGGACTGGTGCAAGCATCTCAGAGTTGGAATACATGCTTTGATAAGTTGATCATAGCATATAGTTTTATACAGACTTGCGGTGAAGCCTGTAATTACTAGAAAGTGAGTGGGAGCACTACAAAGATTTCGATAAGTATATGTGAATGACATATTGTAGATCGGAAATAATGTAGAATTATTCGCAAAGCATAAAGGAGTGTTTGAAAGGAGTTTTTCAAAGAAAGACCTCGGTGAAGCTGCTTACATATTGAGCATCAAGATCTATAGAGATAGATCAAGACGCTTGATAAGTTTTTTCAATGAGTACATACCTTGACAAGATTTTGAAGTAGTTCAAAATGGAGCAGTACCAAAGAAAGAGTTCTTTCCTGTGTTACTAGGTGTGATATTGAGTAAGACTCAAAACCCGACCAATGCAGAAGATAGAAAGAGAATGAAAGTCATTCCCTATGCCTTTGCAATAGGTTCTATAAAGTATGCCATGCTGTGTACCAGATCTATTGTATACCCTACATCGAGTTTGGCAAGGGAGTACAATAGTGATCTAGGAGTAGATCATCGACAATGGTCAAAATTATCCTTAGTAGAATAAGGATATGTTTCTCGATTATGGAAGTGACAAAAGGTTCGCCGTAAAGGGTTACGCCAATGCAAGTTTTGACACCGATCTGGATGACTCTAAGTCTCGATCTAGATACATATTGAAAGTGGGAGCAATTAGCTAGAGTAGCTCCGCAAGAGCATTGTAGACATAGAAAATTGCAAAATACATAACGGATCTGAATATGAAAGACCCGTTGACTAAGATTCTCTCACAAGCAAAACATGATCACACCTTAGTATTCTTTGGGTGTTAATCACATAGCGATGTGAACTAGATTACTGAATCTATTAAACCCTTTGGCTGTTGGTCACATGGCGATGTGAACTATGGGTGTTAATCACATGATGATGTGAACTATCGATGTTAATCACATGGTGATGTGATCTAGATTATTGACTCTAGTGCAAGTGGGAGATCAAGGAAATATGCCCTAGAGGCAATAATAAAGTTATTATTTATTTCCTTATTTCATGATAAATGTTTATTGTTCATGCTAGAATTGTATTAACCGGAAACATAATACATGTGTGAATACATAGACAAACAGAGTGTCACTAGTATGCCTCTATTAGACTAGCTTGTTAATCAAAGACGGTTATGTTTCCTAACCATAGACAAAGGAGTTGTCATTTGATTAACAAGGTCACATCATTGGTTGAATGATCTGATTGACATGACCCATTCCATTAGCTTAGCACCCGATCGCTTAGTATGTTGCTATTGCTTTTATCCATGACTTATGCATGTTCCTATAACTATGAGAATATGCAACTCCTGCTTACCAGAGGAACACTTTGGGTACTACCAAACGTCACAACGAATCGGGTGATTATAAAGGAGTACTACAGTGTGTCTCCAAAGGCGTATGTTGGGTTGGCGATTTCGAGATTAGGATTTGTCACTCCGATTGCTCGGAGAGGTATCTTCGGCCCTCTCGGTAATACACATCACTAAGCCTTGCAAGCATTACAACTAATGAGTTAGCTGTGAGATGATGTATTACGAAGCGATTAAAGAGACTTGCCAAGAACGAGATTGAACTAGGTATTGGATACCGACGATCGAATCTCGCAAGTAACATACCGATGACAAAGGGAACAACGTATGTTGTTATGCGGTTTGACCGATAAAGATCTTCAGAGAATATGTAGGAGCCAATATGGGCATCCAGGTCCCGCTATTGGTTATTGACCGAGAATAGTTCTAGGTCATGTCTACATAGTTCTCGAACCCGTAGGGTCCGCACGCTTAAGGTTTCGATGATGCTTATATTATGAGTTTTGATGTACCGAAGGAGTTCGAGTCCCGGATGAGATCGGGGACATGACGAGGAGTCTCGAAATGGTCGAGACGTAAAGATCGATATATTGTACGACTATATTCGGAGTTCGGAAAGGTTCCAATGATTCGGGTATTTTTCGAGTACCGGAGAGTTACGAGAATTCGCCGGGAGAAGTATTGGGCCTTATTGGGCCCTGCGGGAAAGAGAGAGGGGCTGCCTAGGGCAGGCCGCGCGCCCCCGCATGGCCTAGTACGAATTGGACTAGGGGGAGGGGCCGCACCCCCTCCTTCCTTCCCTTCTCTCTTCCCCTTCCTTGTCTCCTACTCCTGATACATGGAAGGACTCCTAGTTGGACTAGGAAAGGGGGAATCCTACTCCAGGTGGGAGTAGGACTCCCCATGGCGCGCCTCCTAGGGCCGGCCTCCTCCTCCCTCCCTCCTTTATATCTGAGGGCAGGGGCACCCCATGGACACACAAGTTGATCTACGGATCGTTCCTTAGCCGTGTGCGGTGCCCCTTCCACCATATTCCACTTCGTCATATCGTCATGGAGCTTAGGCGAAGCCTGCGCCGGAGAAGTCATATCGTCATGAGCTTAGGCGAAGCCCTGCGTCGGTGGAGCATCATCATCGCTACCACGCCGTCAGGCCGACGGAACTCATCCCCGACACTTTCTTTGGATCGGAGTCCGGAATCGTCATCAAGCTGAACGATGTACAGAACTTCGGAGGTGCCGCACGTTCGGTACTTGGATCGGTCGGATCGTGAAGACGTCGACTACATCAACAGCGTTGTTATAACGCGCCACGGTTCACGAGGGTACGTGGACAACACTCTCCCCTCTCGTTGCTATGCATCACCATGATCTTGCGTGTGCGTAGGAAATTTTTTTGAAATTACTACGTTCCCCAACAACAACCACCACCGCTTTGCATGTGGGCCAAACATATATTTGTTGAATACCCAAAATGCACAACTTTGATGTGCCACATGCCTCAAAAACCGTAAATCATGCACCCACACAGAGCGAGGTTCATGAAGCGTACTACATATGATGGTCTCCTCCCCCCCTCTTCACCGCATACTATATGCTCCTGTCGTAATATATGTACAACCCAAAAGAATCCTCATCGATGGTGAAATTAATTAACCTCTCCCGATGTAGGTCAAAGTGATGCATGCATGCATCGACGATGGCCTCGTGGGCCCACAGGTGGAAGCGTCACATGTGAGTATCCTAGCTAGGATATGCATGTGGCCCAAAAAGGTGTTGTGTGATGTTTGAATAGCCAATTTCACAATTTTGATGTGGCACGTGCCTCGGAAACCAAAAAGTCCCGACACAGAGTGATGTGTACTTGTTCACGGACGCGTACGTATAGTATATATGCTAGTCCCCTCCCACCTCTTCGACGCTACTATATACCACCATAACACAAACAAAAAAGATTCTACCTTGCTGGTCAAATTAACCTCACTGTCGGCTGTTCGTCAAAGTGATGGACGACGACCTCGCGGGCCCACAGAAAGCGTCACACGAGAGTATCGAGTGTTGTGTAGGACAACCATCGACTGCATTGGCCAAAACATGTATGCATGAAAGGGTTGTGTAATGTTTTAAATAATGATTTCACGACTCTGATGTGGCACCGGCCTACCTAACAAAACGGCCAACCCACACGATGGCTCATAACTCGTAGTGTACTGCGAGCCACCTGCCACCCCCAGACGCACACACCCACACACACACCGCGAATGCACCGCAACTACGATGCATGTTAAATTAATTATCCCGCGGTGAACATATGTTACCAAAGGAGGGATGTAAAATCATAGAGATCATTAAGACGTTTTAGTACATCAATTCATTGATTTTCTACGGGTATAATGTGCAAAAATCAAATTTGAGCTACACGCACACGTGACAGTGCACCAAAATGGATTGCAAAAACACATGTGTCTCACTGGGTGCATGTTTACTCCCCGTGCAACAAATTTCAAATATTGAGAATCTTGATTTTTAAATTCTAGTACATCCAAAACTTATTTGAAGTTCATGAAACTTATCGTGTTGTTATATGGACACCAATACAGAGTGGCATTATACTTTTTTTTGTCAAATTTGAGACCAGTTTTGATGTAATCTTTATCTAATTACAAACGGGAGATTATTAATAATTGGGAACTAATATCCCAAACAGATTATTTATTCGAACCGTGAGCGTTAGACCAACAATGAATCGTGCCATGCTTGGTTAAGCAATAAAGCGGCAGCATTAATCATCCAAATAGAAAAACAAATATACGTGCCGCCGCCACCTGTGCCGTGTGAGCAGGCGTGAGTTGACGGACGCATGCGAGCGATCCGCGCAGCAGTGCACGGGAGGCGTGCGTGCAGGTGTGTGAATTGACGGAGGTGTGCTCGCTGCATAGTGTCATCGAGAGGCGTGCGAGTAGCTGTGTGAAACTTTGGTAGGCATGCCAGCAGTCCGGTGCGCAGGCTCACCGGGAGGTGAGCCATCGGTTTGACCGCCGCCCGCCTCTCTCCCACAACTCCCACTACTCCATATTAATGGTGCGCCCGAGCGGCCGCACCCCCCATCCTCGCCACACACACACACAATCCTCTCTCTCCGCTTGCATCCTCGACGCCGCTCTCAGTCCTCAAAGCCGTCAGTGTATGAGGATGCCGCCGAAGCGCCCGATCGGAGGGAGTAGCGACGCCGGGGCTGCTAAAGCACCGGAGCACGGCGTGGAGATGGAGACAGAGGTTGTCGTCACCGCCGGTGAGTTATCGCTGCACCCTGACATCGTTGACGGCGTCGAGCTTCCACAGCCGGAGGCGGAGTTCCACACCGACTCCAACGACCACTCCGGCGACGACTCCGACGACGATTCCGGCGATGACTCCGACGACCACTCCTGCGATGACTCCGACGACGATGGACAGCTGGTTAGTCATCTATACCCATTTATGTGTCAAATAGATCATAGGGTTTCTCTGGTTACTCCTTCCTCCCCCTTTTTGGAATACAAATCCTATGGTTATGTTCTCTCAATCCATGAAATCTAAGTAAGTTTCGTTAGATCTGTGTAGTGTATTGATTGTTTGAATGATACAAGTGATAAGTGATTGGTTGTTTCATCTCAGGCAAATGATTTACGCTAGTATTCAGACTAGGGTTAGTGTTCATGCTAATAATTCCTAGCCAGGATTTGACAATTGATTTTGAATGACCTACATATGTTTGTGCCATTATTTTCTTCAAGATTGGTCTGTACATAGACGACTGTGCTTAAAAATCGAACCATAATCTTCGGATATGTATAAATAAATAGCCATAAATTCCTAATCCTACTTCACGGCATGTAATCATTGATTTGATGCCAAATTTGTTTTACTATGTGTATAGGTGTTGTCTGACGATGTGGACAACGAGGATGAAGATGGCCAGAGGAGGTACAAGAGGCAAATCCTGAGGAGCTTTATGCGGGAATGCATAACCGGCGTATTTTGCAACCAAAAGCTTCATGACGCGCATCTAAGTGTTCTGGTGCATGCAAGAGGATGGGCCATTGGCTCCTTCAAGCAGAAGTATTCTCGCAGGGTGGCGCATGGCGCGTACGTCGAGTACCTGGAGAAGCTTCAGGCTCGTGCTGGCATGTGAAATGAGATGTGGGATGGATCGAACTATGTACGCTTGAGTATACTTAATGACGGTTGAACTATGTACTTATGGTTGAACTATGCTTATATATGTGTATGCTTATTATCTATGTCAGAGTATGTTAAATATTTGGTCAATATTTGGTAAAAATTACAAAGGGGACCAATAAACCAGGACGGAGGTAGTACGTCAATCACACACGGTTCCCAAAATTGGAACCGTCTGCAATGACTTTCATTTTGCCTGTTGCGTCAATCACACACGGTTCGCTCTAGCAAACCATCGCCCCCAAAATTCTTTGTGGGACAGAAAACCCTCACCACCCAATTCAAAAAAGAAAATCCTCACCATCCCCATGTCACAAAAACCCTCACCCTGGCCGCCACCTCGTCCAGTACGTTCCCCATTCACACCTGCACAAGCTCCTCCGCGTCTATGCCATGGCACCGCCTATCGCGGCAATAAACACTTAGCTCGATGCCTGCCGCCGCCGCCAGGCTGTCGGCAAAGCCCACCGCATTTCTCCACTTCCCTTACCGCCGCTTATCGCCATCGACTTTCTCGATGCTGCTCGCGGTCGACCCAGCTCTGCTCGGTTGGGGAATCTGCCGTATTGAGGGTTCTTTCTCATGGACGATAAGGTAACTAATTTAATGAGATATTATCTCATCTCTTATCCCAATTCATCTTCCTCCTTTAATCACCCGGCGGAAATCGCCATGAATTCATTTTTATTCGAGCTGATTTGAGGGTTTTCTTTCATTCATAGAATATACAGTGCGCCGACACTTCAGGACTTTCTGACCTTCGCCAGAGATTCCATCTCACCGTACCAGATAACTTGAGGACGCGTGCAACATGTTCAATCTCACCCTAAATCGGTTGGCATGGCCTACTTTCCTGAACATATTCTAAATGTTACTACATTTGGATAAAAGGTGCCACATGCACCATATACGTCAAAGGGGATTTCCCCCCTCTTCTTTCTATATTAGGAAAATTAATGATATATTGTTCTTTCGATTACTCTCATATCTCCATGACATCATGTTTACCCTATCTGTTTAATTATAGATTTTTGTCCTTCGATTTCAAATGTTGTACAGTTCTTTCAATTTGGGCCCATATTTGCATGTTACCATATTTTCTTTAACAACCCTACCATTTTCTGCAGCACATCCCTTGCTATGCAACAAATTATATAGTGCACAATTTTTCCCTTTACATAGATCAAGACTCCACGGATGTCATACTGCACACAAACCATGGATTTACAATCGTTGCTACTGTAAGACTTGATGGACGTGGTGACTCCTATTTTGGCACTGGCTTTTGGAAAGAAATTTCTAAGTTTTATCTACTGAAAGCTGGCACTAAAATTACACTGCACATAAAAGGGCCTGGTCATGAGATATATGCTAACTTCCCCGACAAAATCATCCGTCCAGACTTTGTTCGAAGTTAGTTTTCTTTTCAACTATCTGCATGTTGACTTACCCAAAGCAATGTCAAATGAATTGTGTAGTATTTAAGCAACCAATTGTTATTCCCTTTTCTTACTATATTCCTACCTAATAACTTCTAGTTACCAATACACTTTTCTATTGCCCTGTTTTAACTAAATATTCCATGTACTCCCATTTCTATCAAAAAGCGCTGCTGCCAAGGAGACTCCAAATGTGGAGAACGGGGCTGCCAAGAAGCGGAGGCGGGGCGAGCTAGAACCGCAAGCGACTCCAATAGGCCTAGACTTCATCAGCAGCCTCCCTGATGATATGTTCAGAGTCATCATCTCCCTCCTCCCAATCAAATATGGGGCGCGGACAACCGTCCTTTCCCGGCGGTGGCGGCCCTATGGAACTCCAGACCTCTCGACCTCATCGACACCCACGAGCTCTGCCATGGCTATCGCAAAAGCTTGGATGCATTCTCCAAGATCCTCAGCAGTCACCTTGGCCCAACCAAAGGCCTTAGAATGGGAAAGTTCCATTCCAACGGCAAGGACCGAGCCAAGCTTGACGACTGGTTCCGATCCCCCGTCCTATATCAGCTCGAGGACCTCACTTTTGATGATGGGCAAATGCGGTCGCTGCCAACGTCCGCACTCCGCCTCGCGCCCACGCTGCGCGTCACCAAGTTCAGGAACTGCCATCCCCCCTTAATGACGCGCCCGCTCTTATTCTACCATGACTGAAGCACCTCAATCTTGTCACCGTCTGCCTCTCAAACGGTGACATGGAGCGCCTGCTCCGTGGCTGTACTGCACTCGAGTCCCTTCATCTTCAGGCGATCAATGGTTTGAGTACCTTCCACATCACCTCCATGACTCTCCGGACTATTTATGTGTGTTGTTGGTGCGGCAGGAAGACATCACAAGATGTGTACCACGGTATGGTCATTGAGGACACACCTGCACTTGAGAGATTACTTGTAGTTGATCAAGAAGGTCCAACAAGAATCAATGTCATTTCTGCGCTGAAATTGACAGTGGTGGGCTACTCGTCTCACAAATACTCTGAACTTGTTATTGGATCCACACCCGTTCAGGTACAACAGCCGCCTTCTACCTCTCCTTCTACAAATTAACATTATTTCTAATTTTGAAGATGTTTGTTCATTTGTCATTCAGAAAATGATTCCGACAAGCTTGACCCTGAAACTACGCACAGTGAAGGTCTTGGCACTAGAACCTATCGGCCCCAACCTGGAGCAAGTTGTCAGTTTCCTGAGATGCTTTCCGTGCCTGGAGAAGATATATATCGAGGTGATGTTCCTTTCCTGTTAAATGTTAACCATAAGGGAGTTCAATTTTTGACACCTTTTTTCCAAGTTTACAATGACAATGTACTACAATTTCTGAAGGTTCTTTTGGAGGATTTCAGTACATACATGCTCCCCCATATTGGTTGCTTGATCCATATGGTTACAATCAATAAGCCTTTCTCCTTTGGATTCATCTATACTAGTTTTCTTAGGGAACTTTTCATCCACTCCAACCTCTTGTGAAGAAGGCTACATTTTTCTAGAATGTAATCAAATGCCCATGTTAATCATGTCAGATCGAAGATGGCATGTTAGTGCATTTTACAAATCCTGCAAACCAAATAGGCACGTAGTAATGTTCAAAACTGCATGTAGGCACTAACACTTTTTCTTCTTTTGCATATAAGATTAGGCCCAGTGGTGGATAATGTGATACAATATAACAATCACGTCGAATGCCTAGATCTGCATCTCTCAGAAATTACTTTGAACTCCTACCTAGGGACCATACCGGAGATTATATTCGCCAGGTTCTTTGTTCTCAGAGCAAGGGTGCTGATGGAAATGAGGTTTGCCCTACATTTATTTCGCAAAAATGAATGGTTTGTTGATCAGCGCTTGGCGCTGGCAGAATGGAGTAGGCTCCAAAAATGTTGAATTTCATTTTGGAACTTCAGACGACAGAGTAATCAGAAGTCATCGTGTCAACCCCATACATGACTTCTCAGTGGCTGACCCCTTTGCAAAAATTGTGAGGTTTCGAAAAATAGACTTAGAAGCGGTGGTATTAGTTTGAACCTCTCTGATATCCATGTTCAGCGGATCAGCGCGAGCATTTGTAGCTGATGAGCTGAATTTCATTTCTAATATCAATTTGAACCTTGTAATCTTCGAATTTGAGCCATATAACTCTGGAATTTGAACCTTGTAACATTTCGAGCTTTTATGGTACAATAGTTGAAACGGCATCGCATGAGACTCATATATTGCTAGCACTATTTTGACCTTAATATACAATGGTCTTAGATTTTATTAACCGTTCTCGAATCTGTTTACTTGTCGATCTCACAGCACACGATCTGTATAGCTAACTCGACTGCGATCTTCGACATTATTGCACACAGTTGGTTTCTTCCACCGTGTGCACTGTAGAGCGCATAATTAATTATCGCACTCGAGTGTCCATCATCACCCTTCTGTGTAACTTTGACCTCATCACCCACGGGTAAACTTATGACCCAAGTCATTCCACACACTTTGTTTTTACAAAGCTTTTTGCCAATAAACGCCCATGATTTGTCCTTCTTCTAGCCGACGCGTGGCCAAACTAGCCGGGCGGGAAGCTTGCGCGGTAAACAGTGTGGTAGCGCGGGAACAGGCTCACCGATGATACACTTGGCGCCTCTTCGAGCCCACACGTGCAGTGCGGTGTTGTCAAGCGTGCACTGGAATCCTCCGCTATGAACACCGTGACAATACGTGACGATTACAGGCCGGCCGACCCCTATTTATTACAGCGGCCATTTAACCCTTGTGTCTCTTCAACCTTTCGATCGCGCCCCACCATTGCAAGAAGCACACCCACCACGAGAAATTCTTAGAGGGTATCCTGCGCGGCTCCAATGGCGCTCCAAGCGGCTGCCGACGACGAGCAGCAGTTCACCATGCATGCCGTGGCCCGTGGTGGACACCCACAGAAGGTTCATGGACCTCTCGGTGGTGTACACCAATGGCCTGGTCTGGGTGGAGCACTCCATCCACATCATGGGGCTGTTGCTTGCCGAGGAGAAGTACAAGGTGGTCGGGTTCAACCTCGAGTACACCCGTGCTCGTGCCGGGCCTCGTCCCAAGGTCGGCGTCGCCCAGATGTGCGTGCGCCACCATGTCCTCGTCTACCACTACTGCCTGGCCACAAGGCCTTGCGAGCGTTTCGCCAGGTTTGTCAACAGCCCCCACTACATGTTCGCTACGGTGGACATCACCAACGATGTAAAGGCGCTCGAGAATTCGGGGATTGCCTGCCAGAATCTTGTCAACATCGAGGGCCAATACAAGATCTAGGGCAGCAAGGAGCATGAGAAGGACTCACTGGTTCACCTCGCCGAGGCCATCATCGACCCCTACTAGACAGACATGAAGGATTCGTGCAACTAGGAAAAGCGTGCCTGGCACTCGGCCTGGATGGAGAAACTCGACAAAGTTCACGTCGTGTACGCGGCCAAGGAGGCGTACATGAGCTACGACATGTACAGGCAGATCATTGACACGAGCAAGTGCCTCCTTCCCCAAAACGGCCAGGGATCCAACCGGAAGTAGAGCAATGGCAAGCGTCATCGCAACAATAAGTAGATGATTAGATCCCTGTTTCCCCTACTTTAGTATGCATGTAATTTCTTACTTTGGTGTATGGAAATGTTATGTGTGTAGTCACTTGTGTAATTGTATGCTTAATTTGGTTATGCAATGTTGTCTTTTTAAGTATATATGTTGATGCTCTGTAGACAGAGCGTAGATGTTGTGCGGACAAAGAAAATCACATCGCACACAGACTAAACAATGAAACCCGTCGGTGATCTTTTCATCAATCACCCACAATTGTATACCAGCAATCGTTTGCTCACAACACACACGGCTTGTTAGCAGTAATCGTCTGTCTTGTTATCGTTCTTTGCACACGTTTCCGATTACATACCTGTTTTCCTCGAATCATACACATCTTGTTCATTTGAACCGTTTCTGTTCTCATGTCTCAACGCAAACAGTTCATCCGAGTGAATCGCATGTCGTATATCGCACACACCTTTGATCTGGCTGACCGTTTCTTTTGTGTTGCCTAATCACAAACAGTTCATTCGAGTGAACCGTATGCTGTACATCGCACACACCTTCATCTGGCTGCCCGTTTCCTTTGTTCCTCCTCATCACAAACAGTTAATTGAGCTGAACTGTATGCCCTGCATCACACACGCAACTAAAATCTGAACCGTGTTTGATGCATCCTCCATCCCAAACGTTTTGCACCTTTTTTGACGGTTTTTTCCACCACCGTTTGCGATTATGGCATCGCACATAGTTTCATCGAAGGGTCACTGATCGTAGTGTCGCGTTAGCAGCATCCTGCAGTAGTGATGTGTTACCGAAGTTCCTTCCCTTTGAGGGGAAGTACGTCTCCGTTGGAGCGATGTGGAGGCAAATTGCTCCCCAAGAAGCCACTAGGGCCACCGTATTCTCCTCACGCGCTCACATAATGCAAGATGTCGTGATTCCACTAGTGGTGCCCTTGAAGCGGCGCATCAACCTTTACAAACAAGGTTGGGGCAATCTCCACAACCGAATTGGAGGCCCCCAACCGAATTGGTGCCCATGATGCTTCACCACAATGGATTGTGGATCCTAGGTGACCTCAACCATCTAGGGTGCTCGAACACCCAAGAGTGACAAGATCCACAGGGGATTGGTGTGGGGAATCAAATTTCTCTTAGTGGAAGTGTAGATCGGTGCCCTCTCAACCAAACCATAGAGAATCAACAAGTTTTGTTGACTGGGGAGAGAGATCGGGCGAAAATGGAGCTTTAAGCAACAATGGAGTTTGGTTGAGGAAGAGGTAAGTCTTCTCGGGGAAGAAGACCCCCTATTTATAGTGGGAAAAAATCCAACCTCTTCTTGTTCACAACCCGCATATAAGCGGTACTACCGCTCGAGCTGCAGTGCTCGTAGAGCAATGCAATAGCACGGAGCCACGAGGTGGTAGTGCCACTGAGGAGAGCGGTAGTTCAGGAGCCCACAGAGGCAGGGCAAGAAAAGGAAAGGTGGTAGTACCACAACAGCGGTACTACCGCTCAAGAGAGTGATACTACGGCTTACAAGCCGTAGTGCTGCGCACCCACTACCGTCCTATCACCGCTGAGAGCGCGACGGGTCCAGAAGGAAGCGGAAGTGTAGCGGTAGTGAGCGGGCGGTACTACCACTCGTACTACCGTCCCACTGTCGTGCAACCTTACAAAAAAATCGGGTCCCCAGAAGTAGCAATACTACACGCGTCACTAGATGGCGGTACTGCCTCTCATAAGCGGTACTACCGCTGATCTGAGAGGTACTACCACTGCTCTGAGCGGTACTACCGCTTGGGGCCTTTAGGATCTATGCACATAAAACAGAGGAGCAACCCCATCGATGCGGGAAAGGAACGAGGGTGCAAATGAAAAAAGTGTACGTGTTGATTCCACCCAAAACTTTCCGAAGCAGACCCCCTCTTAATAGTACGGTTCTCCTACGACTCAAATCCAGCGAAAAAGAAACGCAGAAAAATAGCCGTCTTCACTTTTAAAGCTCAGAGGGGCTCGAATCGTCTTGTGCCATATGGTAGATTTTCTGAAATGCTCAATGCACATGACTAGTCCACAATGCATTGTCATCAATCACCAAAACCACTAAGGGATAAATATGCCCTAACACCATGGCAATTTAATTAAATGTTGTCAAATTTTCTTATCTTTTATAACTTTTCTCGTCTTTGGACCATGGCTAATTTATTGGGGTTATCAAGATCAAATGATTTTTTTGTTGAATTTTTCAATGGACCAATTCTTTTTTTACAAATTAGAGCATGCCAAAATTTAATTTTTGGAACATACCATGGTTAAATTTTAATTAGAGGATGACAGTTTTATAAAGTATAGCATGGCATTTGTGAATTTTTATTTCTTTTCTTTTCTATTTCAATTTTTGTTGTTGTTGTTGTTGATTATGACACTTTTGTTTGCCAAAAAGTACTAACTTGGTCCTAGCCCCTTTTTTACTGTATGCTTACTAGGCCAACTTGGTCGCGCTGGAATTGCATTGTAGTGAACGTTCAAAAGAGGGGTGTTGGTTTGTTGTAATGGACCTCCCCCAGTGAATGTTTGTTCGCCCCAAGGAGCCTCTCCTGGGGACGATCATGAGCTATTGGGGTCCTTATTATTTTCATTAAGAAAGAAATTAGGAAACTTCTTCGTGTTATCCAACATGAATGACGATAGATGGACTCGTTTGATTAGGAGATATGGGGATATGCCGTGGTAAGTTTGAGATGTACGTTTTACCGAATGCAGTTTATCGGAGCCCACTGGTTCACTTTTTCCTCACAGCTTAAAGTGAACAACAATGAAGCCCTTCAACACCCGCGTTGTGTCTATTTTTCCTCAACAAAATCCCTTCTCTCTCTATCTCTCTCGGCGATGACACTTGATACGTCTCCAACATATCTATATTTTTTGATTGTTCCATGCTATTATAGTATCAATCTTGGATGTTTTATATGCAATATTATATCATTTTTTGGGACTAACCTATTAACTTAGTGACAAGTGCCAGTTGGTGTTTTTGCCTGTTTTTGGTTTTCCAAGAAATCAGTACCAAATAAAGTCCAAATGCCATGAAACTTTTTGACTTTTTTTTCTGGACATAAGAGACCCTAGAAGCTTCGGGAGGAGGCCAAAAGGTGAAGGAGTCGGCCACAAGGCACTTGGGCACACCCATGGGGGCAAGCGCGCCTATGTACCTTATGGGCCCCTCGTTCCTCCGTTTGACCTAACTCCAACTCTATAAATTCTCTAAAATCAGGAAACCAACAAGGAGCCACCCACAATACTTTTTCCGCCACGCAGGTCTCTGTTCTTGCGAGATCCCATATGGAGGTCTTTTCTGGCACTCTGCCGGAGGGGGAATCGGTCACGAAGGGCCTCTATATCAACCTTGTTGCCCTTCCGGTGATGTGCGAGTAGTTTACCATAGGCCTACGGGTCCATAACTAGTAGCTAGATGACTTCTTCGCTCTCTTTGATCTTCAATTCAATGTTCTCCTCGATGTTCTTGAAGATCTATTCGATGTAATCTTGTTTTGCGGTGTGTTTGTTGGGATCCAATAAATTGTGGGTTTATCAGATTATCTATGAATATTATTTAAGTCTTCTCTGAACTCTTTTATGCATGATTATTATAACTTTGTATTTCTCTCTGATCTATCTATTTGGTTTGGCCAACTAGATTGATTTATTTTGCAATGGGAGAGGTGCTTTGTAATGGGTTCAATCTTGCGGTGCTCTATATCCCAGTGACAGAAAGGGACAATACACGTATTTGCGTTGTTGCCATTAAGGATAAAACGATGGGGTTTATTCCTATTGACTGGATTTACTTTGTCAACATCATGTCATCTTGCTTAATGCGTTACTTCATTTTTTGTGAACTTAATACTCTAGATGCATGCTGGATAGCGGTCGATGTGTGGAGTAATAATAGTAGATGCATGCAGGAGTCGGTCTACTTGTCTCGAACGTGATGCCTATATACATGATCATTGCCTTGAATATCATCATAACTATGCGCTTTTCTATCAATTGCCCAACAGTAATTTGTTCACCCGTCGTATGCTTTTTGTTTGAGAAAGAAGCCTCTAGTGAAAACTATGACCCCGGGTCTATCTCTATCATATATAAAATATAAAATTAAAAAATACCTTGCTGCAATTTATTTACTTTTAGTTTATTTTATGTTTTTGTTTATCTATCTATCACTACGAGATTTGATCCTTGCAATTAACCGCCAAGGGATTGACAACCCCTTGTCTGTGTTGGGTGCAAGTATCTGTTATTTTGTGTGTAGGTGTTGTTCACGAGGTCTTGCGTGGTTCTCCTACTAGATTGATAACCTTAGTTCTTAATTTAGGGAAATACTTTATCTCTACTGTACTGCATCATCCTCTCCTCTTTGAGGAAATCGCAACGCAGCTCACAAGTAGTAGCACTGCTGGGCGACAATAATAGTGGTGCATCAAGAGCGACGGTGGTGCAAAGAAGCAGAGGCCAACAACATGGGCCCATGTCATATAGTGGTGAGTGGTGACATGGCAACACATGTCACACCATAGGTAAACCTAATAGTGGTGGTGTTTTATGTTATGACATGTCGCCACTAAGTTGAGCCTTGTCCCAACTATGGATCCCACCTACAGGTGGAGTTCAAAAATGTGCCAACGCCGCCACTATGATATTAGTGATCTCCTACCAAATAGTCCAATGCCACCACTGTTTAGAAAATATATTGATATCATTGATTGAAATGGGGTGCCATCAACTAAAGTTGTGGCTAGCCATTTCTCTATTAGTGACTGGTCACCCAGATTGCAAAAATAGCTTCCAGCAAATTTGACCAATATTCGACTCAAACTGATGACTCCATACCCTAAAATTGGTGCTGTTTTCATAAGTAAACATGTTCATAGATAGTCTATGAGCAAATGCTTGCGAGATGAGCTAGAGCACTTGTTAATAGTTGACTTGGTTAAATCAATCAGAACCAAACTAGAATAATAAAACAACATGGATAACCTACACCACCAACCCAAATTTAGTGTCAACTTTCTATACATGCAACATGATCCCACAAGATAAATATTTATATACGAAATATTACTTGTGGGAGATATGAATGGTACATAAATGTTTGCTGAAAGCGTGGGTGTCGAGATGTGAGAGACATACTAAGATGAAATTAGCCATGAGCATATGGTGAGTACCTTATGCGCATGATAAATACATCTACAAGGAACCAAAGAAATGAGGGTGAAGAAGCCTTCCTTGTGCACGGCGTCGAGGGGTGGGATAGAGCTTGGCGACGACATAACTTGTGAAGGGATGACATGAAAAAGGGCATCATGTCCGCAACTTTAACGTAGTGAGGAGTTGGTCTAGCATGGTTGCCAGCGGTTCTCTGAGGAAGGTGTTGATGTCGTCGAAGAGGACAATGCTTGAGGTGTCCACCTGCGTGAAGGAGTTTGTGGGTAGAGTAGTCGGCTTCCGGGGTGGTCGGGGCTGGACGAGCGGGGTGAAAAGCGGGTGGATGGGGAATGAAGAAGGCTGGAACACGAGAGAAGGAGACGATGGTGCCGACCAGACTAGAGTGACGATGGTCGCAAACCTTTGCGCGACGTCGTTGGAAAGGAGAATGAGAGAAAAGAGAGATGACAGAGCATGGGATACATTCAAAGGTGGCCAAATGGGCCGGTCCGGGTGTGCCGACTTGAAATCCCTCGTGCCTGACCCGTGGCCCGCAAGGCCGTGCCCTAGGTCGCGAGGTTGGGCACACATGCCTACACGATATAGTCTATTTATTTATTTTTGTATACATCACAATAAGCCTAATTATAGGCCCAAAACGGCCCAATAGGGCAAATTCTACATGGGCCAGCGTGCCTAACGTCTTTGTCGTGGTGGCCCATATAATAGGGTCGTGCCTTTTCTTTTTAAGCGTATATGGGGGCGGTGCTGGCGGGGAGCCAGGCGCATATGCTTCAACACAACCTTGGCATACCGTGCCTGGCGGTATAGCCCAGGCTGTGCCGGGCCATGCCGGGCCGGCCCATCTGGCCAGGTTTGGATACGGCCTTGGGGTCAATGCGAGCGCAGCGAGCAGCCAAGGCCCAACCTAGCGAATTATCTACCCTAAGAAAAACCTAGCGAATTACCGACTGAAAAAAGAGAGCCTTAGAAGCACTGAAACACATTCTTGTCGCTACCAGGCTGAGCGTTTTCTCCTTCCCAGCGCCCGCCGCCGTTGACGGCGCCGAGGCCTATGCTTAGCTCACCGGAGATAGGGCCACCGTCGGAGAACAAGCCGATGATTTCACCACCACCATTCCCTTCCGCACCACCTCCCAAGAAACCCCCAACCTACCACCGCAGATCCGCTGGAGCCAGCCCAATCTGATCACGCCGAGTCGACTCCACCGCCGCATCCAGGCGTCACCGCGACGTCTCCGGAAGCTTACGAATCTACGGTGTCGGCGCCGGCGCATATTGACGGAAAGAAGCGAGAGGCGGGCAGGCCGCCTTCGTTCTCCGCCTCACCTGCTCTCGAAGCCACCAAACTGGAGCAACACGCTTCGCCTTTGCCGCCGCCAGCGGCCGAGGCTTTCCCCGAGGCAGCGACCACGGAGGCATCGCCTTCTCCCTCGCACCAAATCGTGGCGGCCTCGGTGGCGGAAACTCCATCCCCGTCAACCCCATCTAGTCCTCCAGCTTCGACCGCAGGCGCCCTGTCGGATGGGTCACTCGCTGATTCGGCCGCAATGGTGTCCGAGGAAGCCGGCCGGCTACCCGCTGCGCTCGAATCGATGGATGCCAACCGGCCCACTGCTCCTGCACCACCGACGCTACCGTTGAAGAGTGAACCAGAGGGGTTGTTGCCACAACAGCATCGGCGACCACCTTGGCCTACGGTGCTTCCAGGGTGTGAAAATTTCGAGCACTCACAGCCGCCTTCTCCTCGCCCTCCCCAGGTTGAAGCTGCACATGGCTTGCCAGATGCGGCCCAGACCAATGCAATTGCAGTGACCTCGGAGGAGCCTGGCGCGCCGTCAGCATGTAAGAGTGACTCTGAGGGGTCATTTGAAGTAGCAATGCATATACCACTTTCTTCCCCAACGGAGGCTGAACCCTGTTCGCCGGACACGGCGCCTCCCGGGTTTGAGAAATTTAAATTTTCATGGCCGCCACTACCCCTCCCAACCTGTCAGTCGAAACTGCACACTCATTGCTAAATCCGGCTGTGCCGGAGGGGGTGGCTAATCCACTGCCTGTATTGGAGACTCTGGACACAAAGGCAGTCGCTGCACTTAACCTGCCACTGCCATCATCGGAGAGTGGGGCAGAGGAGCCACTGTGGCAGCCACTGCTGAGATCACCTTCTCCCATCACACAAGCTGAGCCATGCTCACCAGATATGCCACCTCCTGGGTTTGAGAATTTCAAGTTGTCATGCATGCCACTATCCAATGAAAACACATATGCCTGGTCCGATGTGATTGCCACCAAGGCAGTGGCAGTGACACCTGAGGAGGCGGTGTTACCAGTGCCAACATTGGAGGCAATAGATGTCGAGACAGACAGTGCGTGCAACTTGCTGCCACCATTGGGGAGCAAGTTGGAAGGGTTATTGAAACAGCCATTATTGAGATCAAGTACTCCAGTTGCAGAGTCTCCTCCTTGTTCACCGGAGATTGCACCGCCTGGGTTTGAGAGTTTTAGATTGTCATGGCAACCATTATCCACGCCTCCGTCTGGGACTGCATATATCATGCCAGATGCTGCTGTGATGCCATTGCCCGTGACATTGGAGGAAGCAGCTGGATCACCACCTGCATTGGAGGCAATGGATGTGGACATGAATGCCATACATCCACTAACGGTACCTTTAGAGAGTGGAGTGGAAGGATCGCTGCAAGAGCCACAGCCAAGACTACCTTCTCCTATTTCGCAAGATGTGCCCAGTTCGCCAGATATGGCACCTCCAGGGTTTGAGAATTTTAAGTCATCACAGCTACTGCTACCATCTCCAGTCTTCTCACAGACTGCATACACCTTACACGATTCAACCACCACTATAGCTGAATATGTGTTGGAGGAAGCAGCTCAGCTATCACCTGCATTAGAAACAATTGATGTGAAAATGGAGACATCACCGGAGAGTGGAGCAGAGGGGTCATTACCACAACAAATGCACTGGCGGCCATCTCCTAAGGAGAACAGTACCGCTTGTTCACCAGAGATGGTGCCTTCAGGGCATGAGAACTTGCAGCCTTTGCCATATCCTGCTTTTCTTCCTCAGGCTCAGACCCCAGATGTGGTTGCCACTGGGGCAGTCATAGGGGCATTGGACCAAATGCATCATCTAGCGCCTGTACTGGGGACAATTGAAGAGGGCACATCACCCATTCTGTCACCACCGTTGGAGAGCGGGTCATTGCCACAGCTAGAGCCACAGATGAATTCTGTTACGGCACATGTTGTGGACACACCGATGCATGTACCTGCCACAGATTGTGTTGCAGTTAACTCAGAGGGAACAGTTCTGCCACCGCCTGCATTGCAGGCGATGGTTACAAACATGGACAGTGCAACTACATCGCTCCCGCGATTTGAGAATGGAGCAGAGGGGTCATTGCCCCAGCTAAGGCAGCAGTCATCTTCTCCAAATGTTCAGGCCGCACCTTGTTCATTGGACGCGGTGGAACTTCTGCCACCACCACCACCTCCTTTCGTTAACAAAGGTTACTAATTGTCCATTTTATTAATTTTTTGGCTGCATTTCATGTATATTACAAAATTACCGTATATATTAGCTAGTAATTAATGGTCATCTATGGAGTTCTTGGCGGTGATAATGATTGGGTATGAGTGCTGCACAATTAAGATATTAGTATATAAAGACATGAACACGCATTTAAAGGCTCCAATTTTTTTTCCATGCAATCCAGATTGAATCGGGTTCCACTATCAATCAGATAACGGAACAAACAAGGTCCATCGCGTCCACAGCGCAAAGCAGGCAACAAGACGCTAACGAACACAGTTCTAGAGACACTCCAAAGGCCCCTATTCTCAACCCAAAAGGGGGAGAGAAACAAAAGGTTCGAAGCACACACAGGTGCACACAAAAAGCTTCCTCCAGGAGGCCAACCAAACTCATCTTGCTTCAGGCCATTTCATTGGCGTCTTCATCCATTGCATCTTTACATCTTCATCCTGTTGTCCTCCATCATCACCCAGCATGAGAGTCTCTCTTGCATTTGCCCTTGGACTGCTATCATGAGCCTCCAGTGCTGTTCATTGAAATTTATTATCTTATTTACTCGAATGGTTACATGGTTGTGGATGTTTACATACATGTAACCTTGCCCTTTGAAAGTCAACGAAATGGTGGGGTTTGGTTGCCTAGCCTCCTTTGGTACCTGATCTGATAACAATCTTCAAATTCAACAAGGAAAACCCAGTTATAATATATTGTATATTTAAGAACAGCAATAGACAGAAGAAATTGTGTTGCGCACATGCACAATCCAGATTTAGGTGCATTCATCTTACACGTAATATCCATAAACGATAACAAACTTCTCATCTGGGCTGTTATAGTAGCAAACCACATGCAGTTCTGAATTAAAGAAGCCAACTGTACCTACATAGAAATCAAGGGTGGCAACCTTAATAACAATGTTCGATATGTTAACTTTGTGCAGAAGTAGGTCAAATGGTGTGTGGAAGCTGCCGTGAACTTATTGCTTATCCTAGAGGTGCTGTTCATGTACAGTGTGCTGCCTGTCGGACAGTAAACCTAGTAGTGGAAGGTACATACCATTTCTACTTTGTTCAACAGTTCTCTGCTTTCCCCATTTTCCTGTCATTCATTTTGTTCCTGTATTTTTTTAAACTGCCAGGGAGGGTAAAAGCCCCCGGTTTCATTTTCACTCATTTTCTGTATTATCGATCCAACTTTTTCTTTGGTCATTGAACATCACGTCTTGTCTCTTATTCTTTATTTCCCATTACAATAGTTTTCAGGCTGCCCCTTTTCTCCTCAGTTCTTCTATCATGGTCTAGAACTTTATGGGGGTCCTCTATATCAACACTAGCTCACTTGACAGAGATTTGAGGATTCCAAGTTTCTACTCTGCTAGTTCTGGATGGGCATCGGCTCAAATATATCTCAATTAAATATCTTTTGAAACATGGACGCCCTTAATGTTTCATTTTATACAAAAAATCTTGTAGCATGATTTTATCCATGTGCATTCTTACCCTCGCATGGGTGTTGAAACATAGCACCTTCTTATGCTTCCAAGGGTATCTTACCTTATATTTGTGTTGCAGCACATGAAGTTGGGAATGTACACTGTGGACGATGTGAGATATTGCTGATGTATCCTTTTGGGGCTCCTGCTGTTAAATGTTCTTTGTGTCTTTTTGTCACTGAAATTGGAGTAAGTGAACTGTGAGTACTCATGTAATTTACTTGGCACACGATGCTTATTTGTGTTATATTTCCGAGCAAGGAAAATTTTATTGCCACTGAAGAAAAAAAATAGCACCAATTGTCTATGCATGCACCTGTGCCCCAGCTCCTTTAATAAACATGCCGCCATCCCTGAATCCCAGCCAATATATGAAGTTTTTCTCTTCCTTTGTCTTTTATAATCAACCATAGCTTTGTTGTAGATATGATGCTTTTCTGCGCTAGATCTCCTTGTATACCTTCAGCTTTGACTGTCTGCGATCGTTATTATGTTCAGGCTTTCCTATCTGTACAGCAATGTCAGTACACTCATTCTCTTCAATTTCCTTATTTCAGGAGCGGAATGTTCGTCCTCGGATATCAGTCGAGCAGGTTACACCTCACCAACAAGAGCTGGCTAACCAGGTCTAGGTGAAGCTAATCAATATTGGTCCTGTATACCTGGTTTACTGTAATCCCAAGAAACTTCAAACGCCATCTATAAAAACAAAAGGAAAACTTGAAATGCTGGTGTGGAAATTCTTGCAGTTTTTGGCATGGGCATTTTGCTCTCCTGGAGATGTAAAAGTTCAAATCCAGCCTGTAGCGTGGGGATAAACAGAGGGAAAACAATACTAGTGTGCCTGAATCCAAGCCCTAAAAAGATACAACCTCCGTGTAACTTTTTTCGGATGTATATAGACACATTTTAGTGTTTGTTCACTCATTTCAGTTCGTATGTAGTCCATATTGAAATATCAAAAACATCTTATATTTGTGACTGGAGAGAGCATCTTGTCACTTTTAGTTGCTTCTAAACATGTGCAGGGATCATGCAAAGTTTGCTTTGAAAGTTTGATCCGGAGCATTTATAGGGTAGTATTTTTATTTCCCAAAAGCAGAGCTGCAGGCAGCATATAGGTGGTTAACACCTAAACTGCAGAGGACTTAAAAGAAATAGTCAAAATAGGTGCTACTCCTTGTAATTGCAAATACAATGTGTAGCACTATCTACCTTCATAACTGTTTCATGAAAAATATTGTCCATATCTGAACACAATTTGTTTATTTGTACAACACTTCGCAGTGCACACAATATATGCCAACACATGTTTTTACCTCCTAGATTTTTTCTTGAAGTTATTGAATCATTTCAATGCCCTTCTCTTCAACTTCCCCTAACTTGTTTTTAGAGGCTATACAGTAGGATCGAGGATGCATCTTTTAGTACTCCCTTCGTTCCAAATTACTCGTCGCTGAAATGGATGTATCTAGAACTAAAATACATCTAGATACATCTATACGTGTGACAAGTAATTCGGAACGGAGGGAGTGCTGATTTTGTTTTGATAATCTATCTTGTACTCCCTCCATCCCACAATATAAGATGTTTTTGCAAGCTAAAACATCTCCAAAAGATTTTTTTCTCTTGAAGTGTGAAAAACATTGTGCATCATCTGAATATTTTCCTTAATTTCTATCAAGACAACATGTATGTTCTACCCCCTCATGTACAGTACATCATCTAAATATTTTCCTGAATTTCTATCAAGACAGCATGTACTCCCTCTGTCCGAAAATAAGTCTCAATTTTCTACTAACTTTAATACAAAGTTGTACTAAAATTGAGACACTTATTTTGGGACAAAGGGATTATGTTCTATGTACATCATCTGAATATTTTCCTGAATTTCTATCAAGACAACATGTATGTTCTACCCTTCCATCTCACAATGTAAGATGTTTTTGCAATCTAAAGTTGTATCTTATATTATAGGACGGAGGAGTACACGCTAGATTACCAAAACCAAGTCAGTACTAAAAGATGCATCCTCGGTCATACTGTATAGCCTCTAAAAACAAGTTAGGGAAAGTTAAAGAGAAGGGCATAGAAATGATTCGATCATTCCACAGATTTAATTCTTGTTTCAAATTTTAACGGACGTCTATTTTTGGACCTGAAACGGACATCTATTTTTTGGACCTGAAACGGGCGTGTATTATCAAACTGAGTGAGTAGTTTTCCGAAGGGGAACCGAGGGAGTAGCTTTTTTTTAGGGGTTAAGCCAGAGAGTAGTTTTTTATTCATACGGTAAGCGTGGTCAACTTTATTTGATCAACGGGTGAAGAGGTAAACAAGATGATGCCTCTTTTCGAAACGGAGGCAAAAGATTTGCCGCGTTCCTTAATTAAGGAGTTTAAATAAAGTTATAAGAGTAGAAGAGCCCAAAGGCAGGGAACAACATCATTACAAGGTCTACTCTCCCGGGAAGATTTCACCCAAAAATTTTGTGCCCGCGATGGCCCAAAGTGTGGCCTCTTTCTTGATGTTATGTAGGAGGACAAACGGTGGAGCGGCAATGTTCCGAAAAACACGAGAGTTACGCTCATCCCAAATTGTTTTAGAAACTAGCATGGTTAGAGTAGGCAGAGCTCTCTCGTGGATCCTTTGGGCAGAAGCCGTCTGAACCCACCAATCTAGGATGCTCGGTGAAAAAGACTAACCGGAAGTATCAACGTCGATGAGTTGTAGCCACTCCTTGACCAAAGTCTGAAGCCTCAAGGTGTAACGACACTTGAAGAAAAGGTGCTCGACGGATCCGTGCTCCCTTTTACAAAGCGGGCAAGGGCCACAGTTTGTCCATCTTCTCTTGGCCAAACGGTCGGAGGTCCAAATCCTATCTCGGATGACAAGCCAGACAAAAAAATTTAACTCGCAGGGGTGCCCAAGCTTTCCAAACGGTCTTGCACATGTTGGTTCGGGTGATAGTCAATAAGTGCACCTTATAGGTGGATGAAGTAGAGTAGGTCACATCCGTCATGCGCTTCCATAGGATCTCGTCCTCCACCTCCTCGGAAAGGGTAACCCCGCGAAGGGCATTCCACAATGTGACAAACTAGCAGAGGTGCCCCGGGGTGAAGGTGGTCATGATGTTGATTTTACTGATCCAGGCGCCATTGCGTAAAGCCTCCTTTACCTTCCAATTCTTTCTCTTGGAGGCTTAAAAATTCAGGAGCGTGATGTCCTTAGGCTTGCAACCATCCATCCATGGGGAGTTTCGGAAGGGGCACGAGCCCCATTGCCAATGGTGATAGTAGTGGAGGCATAGAATAAAAGCCTTGTCATCATCATCGCATGGGTTACTCAATCCCACCCACAGTCGCCCGGGCTCTTTCCATTCGTACCATAGGTACCGCAAATGAAGAGCTTCACTAAATTTATCGAGTTTAAGCACCCCAAGCCCTCCTAGATCCTTGGGTCGATAGCCTTGTCCCAGCCCACCTTACATTTGGTACCCGTTGTTTTTTGGAGCCGACCGACTAGAGGAAGGCTCTCTCCATTTTGGTGATGCTGTTGAGGGAACCAGGTGGAATGACAAGGGACATGGCGGCGTACACCACTAGAGTGAGCACCGACGTGACCAACGCCATCCTGCCAGGTGCAGTAAAATACCTCCCTCCCAAGGCACCAACTTAGTCGTCATTTTGTCTTTAAGGTATTGAAAGTCGAGGCGTTTGAGCTTCCACACTAATAAGGGGGGAAAGTGTTGGGGAACGTAGCAGAAATTCAAAATTTTCCTACGTGTCACCAAGATCTATCTATGGAGAAACCAGCAACGAGGGGAAGGAGGGTGCATCTACATACCCTTGTTGATCGCTAAGCGGAAGCGTTCATGAGAACGGGGTTGAAGGAGTCGTACTCGTCGTGATCCAAATCACCGGAGATCCTAGTGCCGAACGGACGGCACTTCCGCGTTCAACACACGTACAGCCCGGTGACGTCTCCCACGCCTTGATCCAGCAAGGAGAGAGGGAGAGGTTGAGGAAGACTCCATCCAGCAGCAGCACAGCAGGCGTGGTGGTGGTGGAGGCGTGGCAATCCAGCAGGGCTTCGCCAAGCACCACGGGAGAGGAGGAGGAGGAGGCGGGGCTGCACCAAGAGGAGAAGTTCTCATGTGTTGGGCAGCCCCAAACCCCCACTATTTATAGGAGGAGGGAGGTGGCTGCGCCCCATCTAGGGTTCCCACCCAAGGGTGCGGCAGCCCTAGATGGGTCTTGGGGCGGCCAAGAGGGGAGAGAGGGGTGCCCCTAGGGTGGGCCTTTAGGCCCATCTGCGCCTAGGGTTTCCCTCTCCCCACCTAGGCTGCGCCTTGGCCCATGTGGGCGCACCAGCCCACAGGGCTGGTCCCTCCCACACTTAGCCCATGCAGCCCTCCGGGATGGTGGCCCCACTTGGTGGACCCCGGGACCTCCCAAAGTGGTCCCAGACGTTACCGATAAAACCCAAACTTTTCCGGTGACCAAAACAGGACTTCCCATATATAAATCTTTACCTCCGGACCATTAGGAACTCCTCGTGACGTCTGGGATCTCATCGGGACTCGAACAACATTCGGTAACCACATACAAACTTCCTTTATAACCCTAGCGTCATCGAACCTTATGTGCAGACCCTACGGGTTCGGGAGACATGTAGACATGACCGAGGCGTTCTCGGTCAATAACCAACAGCGGGATCTGGATACCCATGTTGGCTCCCACATGTTCCACGATGATCTCATCGGATGAACCACGATGTCAAGGACTCAATCGATCCCGTATACAATTCCCTTTGTCTAGAGGTATTGTACTTGCCGAGATTCGATCGTCGGTATCCCGATACCTTGTTCAATCTCGTTACCGCAAGTCTCTTTACTGGATTACGTAACACATCATCCCGTAATCAACCCCTTGGTCACATTGTGCACATTATGATGATGTCCTACCGAGTGGGCCCAGAGATACCTCTCCGTTTACGGAGTGACAAATCGATCTCGATTCGTGCCAACCCAGCAGACACTTTCGGAGATACCTGTAGTGCACCTTTATAGTCACCCAGTTATGTTGTGACGTTTGGTACACCCAAAGCATTCCTACATTATCCGGAGTTGCACAATCTCATGGTCTAAGGAAATGATACTTGACATTAGAAAAGCTTTAGCATACGAACTACGCATCTTTGTGCTAGGCTTAGGATTGGGTCTTGTCCATCACATCATTCTCCAAATGATGTGATCCCGTTATCAACGACATCCAATGTCCATGGTCAGGAAACCGTAACCATCTGTTGATCAACGAGCTAGTCAACTAGAGGCTTACTAGGGACATGGTGTTATCTATGTACCCACACATGTATCTGAGTTTCCTATCAATACAATTATAGCATGGGTAATAAACGATTATCATGAACAAGGAAATATAATAATAACTAATTTATTATTGCCTCTAGGGCATATTTCCAACAGTCTCCCACTTGCACTAGAGTCAATAATCTAGTTCACATCGTCATGTGATTAACATCGATAGGTCACATCGCCATGTGACCAACATCCAAAGAGTTTACTAGTGTACGTAAACTAGTTCACATCATCATGTGATTAAGACTCGATGAGTTCTGAGGTTTGATCATGTTTTGCTTGTGAGAGAGGTTTTAGTCAACGGGTCTGTAACATTCAGATCCGTATGTACTTCGCAATTCTCTATGTCATATTGTAAACGCTGCTTCCACGCTTCACTTGGAGCTATTCCAAATGGTTGCTCCACTATACGTATCCGTTTTGCTACTCAGAGTCATTCGGATAGGTGTTAAAGCTTGCATCGACGTAACCTTTAACGCCGAACTCTTTATCACCTCCATAATCGAGAAACGTGTCCTTATTTACTCCAAGGGCAATTTTGACCGCTGTCCAATGATCCGTTCCTGGATCATTCTTGTACCCCTTGACTGACTCATGGCAAGGCACACTTGATGCGGTACACAACATAGCATACTATAGAGCCTACGTCTAAAGCATAGGGGCGACCTTCGTCCTTTCTCTCTTTCTGCCGTGGTCGAGCTTTAAGTCTTAACTTCATACCTTACATCTCGTGCAAGAACTCCTTCTTTTCGATCCATCTTGAACACCTTCAAGATCATGTCAAGGTATATGCTCATTTGAAAGTATTATTAAGCATTTTTGATCTATCCTTATAGATCTCTATGCTCAATGTTCAAGTAGCTTAATCCGGGTTTTCTATTGAAAAACATCTTTCAAATAACCCTATATGCTTTCCAGAAATTCTACATCATTTCTGATCATCAATATGTCAACAACATATACTCATCAGAAATTTTATAGTGCTCCCACTCACTTCTTTGGAAATACAAGTTTCTCATAAACTTTGTACGAACCCAAAATCTTTGATCATCTCATCAAAGCGTACATTCCAACTACGAGATGCTTACTCCGGTCCTTAGAAAGGATCATTGGAGCCAGCATACCTTTTAGCATCCTTAGGATCGACAAAACTTTACGATTGTATCACATACAACCTTTCCTTAGGAAAATTGGTAAGGAAACTCATTTTGACATCCATCTGCCAGATTTCATAAATGCAGCTTATGCTAACATGATTCCGACGGACTTAAGCATCGCTACGGATGAGAAAATCTCATCGTAGTCAACTCCTTGAACTTGTGAAAAACTCTTCGCCACAAGTCGAGCTTCATAGGCGGTGACATTACTGTCCACGTCCGTCTTCTTCTTAAAGATCCATTTATCTCAATGGCTTGCCGATCATCGGGCAAGTCGACCAAAGTCCATGCTTTGTTATGATACATGGATCCTATCTCGGATTTCATGGCTTCTAACCATTTGTCGGAATTTGGGCCCACCATCGCTTCTCCATAGCTCGTAGGTTCATTGTTTTCTAGCAACATGACCTTCAAGACAGGATCACCGTACCACTCTGAAGCAGTACGCATCCTTGTCACCCTACGAGGTACGGTAGTGACTTGATCCAAAACTTCATGATCACTATCATAAGCTTCGACTTCAATTGGTGTAGGTGCCACAGGAACAACTTCATGTGCCCTGCTACACACTTGTTGAAGTGACGGTTCAATAACCTCATCAATTCTCCACCATCCTCCCACTCAACTTTCCGAGACAAACTTTTCCTCGAGAAAGGACCCAATTCAAGAAACAATCCCTATTGCTTTCGGATCTGAATTAGGAGGTATACCCAACTGTTTTGGGTGTCCTATGAAGATGCATTTTATCCGCTTTGGGTTCGACCTTATCAACCTCGAAACTTTTTCACATAAGCGTTGCAGCCCCAAACTTTCAAGAAAGCGACAACTTAGGTTTCTCCAAGCGGTGTCGTCTCAAGCGGAATTACGTGGTGCCCCATTAAAGTGAGTGCGGTTGTCTCTAATGCCTAACCCATGAGCGATAGTGGTAATTCGATAAGAGACATCATGGTACGCACCATATCTAATAGGGTGCAACTATGATGTTCGGACACACCATCACACTATGGTGTTCCAGGCGGTATTAATTGTGAAACAATTTGCACAATGTCTTAATTGTGTGCCAAAACTCGTAACTCAGATATTCATCTCTATGATCATATCATAGACATTCTATCCTCTTGTCACGAAGATCTTAAACCTTACTCTGAAATTACTTGAACCATTCAATAATTCAGACTTGTGTTTCATCAAGTAAATATACTCAACATCTACTCGAATCATCTGTGAAGTAAGAACATAACGATATTCACTTTGCATGCCTCAAAGACTCATTGGACTGCACACATCAAAATGTGTTACTTCCAACAAGTAGCTATCTAGTTCCATCTTACTGAAACCGAGGCTTTTCAGTCATCTTGTCCATGAGGTATGATTTGCATATCTCAAGTGATTCAAAGTCAAGTGAGTCCAAACAATCCATCTGCATGGAGTTTCTTCATGCGTATACACCAATAGACGTGGTTCGCATGTCTCAAACTTTTCAAAAATTAGTGAGTCCAAAGATCCATCAACATGGAGCTTCTTCATGCGTTTTACACCAATATGACTTACATGGCGATTGCCACAAGTAAGTGGTACTATCATTACTATCTTATATCTTTGGCATGAAAATGTGTATCACTACGATCGAGATTCAATAAACCATTCCTTTTAGGTGCTAGACCATTGAAGGTATTATTCAAATTAACAGAGTAACCATTATTATCCTTAAATGAATAATCGACATGCGATGCACATAATCCAATCATGTCTATGCTCAACGCAAACACCAAATGACAATTATTCAGGTTTAATCTTGATGGTAGAGGGAGCGTGCGATGTTTGATCACATCAAACTTGGAAACACTTCCAACACGTATCGTCAGCTCACCTTTAGTTAGTCTCCGTTTATTCCGCAGCTTTTGTTTCGAGTTACTAACACTTAGCAACCGAACCGGTATCTAATACCCTGGTGCTATTAGGAGTACTAGTAAAGTACCCATTAACATAATGTATATCCAATATACTTCTATCGACCTTGCCAGCCTTCTTATCTACCAAGTATCTAGGGTAATTCTGCTCCGATGGCTGTTCCCCTTATTACGAAGCACTTAGTCTCGGGTTTGGGTTCAACCTTGGGTTTCTTCACTTTGGAGCAACAACTGTTTTGCCGTTTCATGAAGTGTCCCTTCTTGCCCTTGCCCTTCTTGAAACTAGTGGTTTCACCAACCATCAACAATTGATGCTCCTTCTTGATTTCTACTTTCGCGGTGTCAAACATCGTGAATACCTCAATGATCATCATATCTATCCCTGACAAGTTACAGTTCATCACGAAGCTCTAGCAGCTTGGTGGCAATGACTTTGGAGAAACATCACTATCTCATCTGGAAGATCAACTCCCACTCGATTCAAGTGATTGTTGCACTCAGACAATCTGAGCACAAGCTCAATGATTGAGCTTTTCTCCCTTAGTTTGCAGGCTAAGAAAATCGTCGGAGGTCTTATACCTCTTGGCGTGAGCACGAGCCCGAAATCCCAATTTCAGCTCTCGGAACATCTCATATGTTCCGCGATGTTTCAAAACGTCTTTGGTGCCTCAATTCTAAGCCGTTTAAGCGAACTATCACGTAGTTATCAAAGCGTGTATGTCCGATGTTTGCAACATCCACATGACGATTGGGGTTCGCACACCGAGCGGTGCATTAAGGACATAAGCTTTCTCTTGTCGCATAATCGCTACTTTCAACTTTCAACTATATTTTCTCTAGGAACATATCTAAACAAAGGAACTAAAGCACGAGCTTACGACATAATTTGCAAAAGGTCTTTTGACTATGTTCAAGATAATTAAGTTCATCTTATGAACTCCCACTCGAGATAGACATCCCTCCGGTCATCTAAGTGATTACATGATCCGAGTCAACTAGGGCCGTGTCCGATCATCACGTGAGACGGACTAGTCATCATCGGTGAACATCTTCATGTTGATCATTATCTACTATCGACTCATGCTCGACCTTTCGGTCTCTGTGTTCCGAGGCCATGTCCGTACATGCTAGGCTTGTCAAGTTAACCCTAAGTGTTTCGGCGTGTGTAAATCTGTCTTACACCCGTTGTATGTGAACGTAAGAATCCATCACACCCGATCATCACGTGGTGCTTAGAAGCTTACGAACTTTAGCAACGGTGCAGTTAGGGGAGAACACTTCTTGAAATTGTTGTAAGGATCATCTTATTTACTACCGTCGTTCTAAGTAAACAAGATGCATAAACATAATAAACATCACATGCAATTATATAGTAGTGACATGATATGGCCAATATCATATAGCTCCATTGATCTCCATCTTCGGGGCTCCATGATCATCATCATCACCGGCATGACACCATGATCTCCATCATCATGATCTCCATCATCGTGTCTTCATGAAGTTGTCTCGCCAACTATTACTTCTATTACTATGGCTACCAGTTAGCAATAAAGTAAAGTAATTACATGGCGTTGTTTAATGACACGCAGGTCATACAATAAATAAAGACAACTCCTATGGCTCCTCGCCGTTGTCATACTCATCGACATGCAAGTCGTGAATCCTATTACAAGAACATGATCAATCTCATACATCACATATCATTCATCACATTCTTCTTGGCCATATCACATCACATAGCATACCCTGCAAAAACAAGTTAGGCGTCCTCTAATTGTTGTTGCATGTTTTACGTGGCTGCTATGGGTTTCTAGCAAGAACGTTTCTTACCTACGCAAAACCACAACGTGATATGCCAATTGCTATTTACCCTTCATAAGGACCCTTTTCATCGAATCCGTTCCGACTAAAGTGGGAGGCGGCACCCGCTAGCCACCTTATGCACCAAGTGCATGTCGGTCGGTGGAACACATCTCACGTGGAAATGCGTGTAAGGTCGGTCCGGCCGCTTCATCCCACAATACCGTCGAAACAAGATTGGACTAGTAACGGTAAGCATATTGAACAAAATCAACGCCCACAACTACTTTGTGTTCTACTCGTGCAAAGAATCTACGCAATAGACCTAGCTCATGATGCCACTTTGTTGGGGAACGTGGCAGAAATTCAAAATTTTCCTATGTGTCACCAAGATCTATCTATGGAGAAACTAGCAACGAGGGAAGGAGAGTGCATCTACATACCCTTGTAGATCGCTAAGAGGAAGCGTTCATGAGAACGGGGTTGTAGGAGTCGTACTCATCGTGATCCAAATCACCGGAGATCCTAGTGCCGAACGGACGGCACCTCCGCGTTCAACACACGTACAGCCCGGTGACGTCTCCCACGCCTTGATCCAGCAAGGAGAGAGGAGAGATTGAGGAAGACTCCATCCAGCAGCAGCACAACGGCGTGGTGGTGGTGGAGGAGCGTGGCAATCCAAAGCAGGCTTCGCCAAGCACCACGGGAGAGGAGGAGGAGGAGGCGGGGCTGCACCAAGAGGGAGAAGTTCTCATGTGTTGGGCAGCCCCAAAACCCCACTATTTATAGGAGGAGGGAGGTGGCTGCGCCCCCATCTAGGGTTCCCACCCAAGGGTGCGGCAGCCCTAGATGGGTCTTGGGGGGCAAGAGGCAGAGGGGCGCCCCTAGGGTGGGCCTTTAGGCCCATCTGCGCCTAGGGTTTCCTCTCCCCACCTAGCTGCCTTGGGCCATGTGGGGCGCACCAGCCCACCCGGGCTGGTCCCTCCCACACTTAGCCCATGCAGCCCTCCGGGATGGTGGCCCCACTTGGTGGACCCAGGACCCTCCGGTGGTCCGTGACGTTACCGATAAAACCCGAAACTTTTCCGGTGACCAAAACAGACTTCCCATATATAAATCTTTACCTCAGGACCATTCCGAACTCCTCGTGATGTCCGGGATCTCATCCGGACTCGAAAAACATTCGGTAACCACATACAAACTTCCTTTATAACCCTAAGCGTCGCCATCGAACCTTAAGTGTGTAGACCCTACGGGTTCGGGAGACATGTAGACATGACCGAGACGTTCTCCGGTCAATAACCAACAGCGGGATCTGGATACCCATGTTGGCTCCCACATGTTCCACGATGATCTCATCGGATGAACCACGATGTCAAGGACTCAATCGATCACGTATACAATTCCCTTTGTCTAGCGGTATTGTACTTGCCCGAGATTCGATCGTCGGTATCCCGATACCTTGTTCAATCTCGTTACCGGCAAGTCTCTTTACTCGTTCCGTAACACATCATCCTGTAATCAACCCCTTGGTCACATTGTGCACATTATGATGATGTCCTACCGAGTGGGCCCAGAGATACCTCTCCGTTTACACGGAGTGACAAATCCAGTCTCGATTCGCGCCAACCCAATGACACTTTCGGAGATACCTAGTGCACCTTTATAGTCACCCGATTACGTTGTGACGTTTGGTACACCCAAAGCATTCCTACGGTATCCGGGAGTTGCACAATCTCATGGTCTAAGGAAATGATACTTGACATTAGAAAAGCTTTAGCATCGAACTACGATCTTTGTGCTAGGCTTAGGATTGGGTCTTGTCCATCACATCATTCTCCAAATGATGTGATCCCGTTATCAACGACATCCAATGTCCATGGTCAGGAAACCGTAACCATCTGTTGATCAGTGAGCTAGTCAACTAGAGGCTTACTAGGGACATGGTGTTGTCTATGTACCCACACATGTATCTGAGTTTCCTATCAATACGATTATAGCATGGGTAATAAACGATTATCATGAACAAGGAAATATAATAATAACTAATTTATTATTGCCTCTAGGGAATATTTCCAACAGAAAGTACTTCATTGAAAAAGCGACACACGAAGCAGGAAGCCCCTGAAGGATGGTGTCGAGGTCCAGGTTTTGGCAACAGATGGGGGCAACAGAGCTCTTCTGAAAGTTGGTGCATAGCCCGGTGACCTCACCAAAACATTGCACAATATTGACAAGGTTGGCAACACCTTTTTTTTACAGTGGAAGCCATTGTTGTCAGGTGTGGAATGAACCTATCCCGAACTATTGGATGCAGTGAGATCAAGATTAAGTTGGATAGTGCTGAGGTAGTTTCGGCCTTGAAAGATGGAAATTCTTTCTGATTAGCAAGTGCCATATTTGATGACTCTTATTTCATGGCCTTAGATTTAATCATGTTATCTATGGTCATTGTAATAGAAAGAATAATCAAGTAGCTCATGAACTGCCTAGGATAGCTATGATTGTAAATGGTCCTACTGTTGGAAATATGCCCTAGAGGAAATAATATTTGTATTGTTACATTTTCATATTCATAATTATAGAGTTTATATTCTATGCGCTATAACTACTATGATCCTGGCATATGCGATTCAGTGGTAAACTCATATGCCCGTGTGGAATGATAAAACAATTAAATAAAAGGTTCCTAGTCTTGCCTCTAGGACTAGCTCAAGTGTTGTTGGTGATTACGTTTTCCGGATCTTAGGATATTGTTAAGAGCAATGATAGTCCTAAAACAACATTGAGATTATGGCATTAGAAGAACGGTCATATTGAATCGACCCAATCTTGTATGTTATGAGTTGAGTTAACATCGTTTGTAATAACATAGAGTGTTAACGTGTGATTTTTCTCCTTAGTGTTGGGGAACGTAGTATTTCAAAAAAAATCCTACGATCACGCAAGACCTATCTAGGAGAAGCATAGCAACGAGCGGGAGAGTGTGTCCACGTACCCTCGTAGACCGAAAGCGGAAGCGTTAAGTAACGCGATTGATGTAGTCGAACGTCTTCGCGATCCAACCGATCAAGGCAACGCACGACACCTCCGCGATCTACACATCGCTCAGCTCGGTGGCGCCCCTCGAACTCTTGATCCAAATTGAGGCCGAGGGAGAGTTCCGTCAGCACGACGGCATGGTGACGGTGATGATGAAGTTACCGGCGTAGGGCTTCGCCTAAGCACTATGACGACATGACCGAGGTGTAAAACTGTGGAGGGGGCACCGCACACGGCTAAGAGGTTATCTTCTGTTGTCTTTGGGGTGCCCCCTGCCCCCGTATATAAAGGAGGGGAGGAGGAGGCCGACCAACAAGGGGCGCGTCAGGGAGAGGGGAGTCCTACTAGGACTGGATTGTCTTTGGGGTGCCCCCTGCCCCCGTATATAAAGGAGGGGAGGAGGAGGCCGACCAACAAGGGGCGCGTCAGGGAGAGGGGAGTCCTACTAGGACTCCAGTCCTAGTAGGATTCGACCCCACCCTTTTTTTCCTTCTACCGGAGGGGGAGAAGGGGAAGGAGAGGGAGTAGGAGAAGGAAGGGGGTGGGGTGGCGCCCCCTTCCTAAGTCCAATTCGGCCTCCTCCCTTGTGGGGGGCGCACCAGCCCCTTGTGGGCTGGTTAGCCTCCCTCCTATGGCCCATAAGGCCCGTATCGTTCCCCGGGGGGTTCCGGTAACCTCCCGGTACTTCGGAACAATGCCCGAATCACTCTAAACCATTCCGATGTCCGAATGCAACCTTCCAATATATGAACCTTTGCCTCTCGACCATTTCGAGACTCCTCGTCATGTCCGTGATCTCATTCGGGACTCCGAAAAAACTTCGGTACATCAAATCACATAAATCATAACACAAATCGTCATCGAACGTTAAGCGTGCGGACCCTACGGGTTCGAGAACTATGTAGACATGACCGAGACACATCTCCGGTCAATAACCAATAGCGAAACCTGTATGCTCATATTGGCTCCTACATATTCTACGAAGATCTATATTGGTCAAACCGCATAACAACATACGTTGTTCCCTTTGTCATCGGTATATTACTTGCCCGAGATTCGATCGTCAGTATCATCATACCTAGTTCAATCTCGTTACCGACAAGTCTCTTTACTCGTTCTCTAATGCATCATCCCGCAACTAACTCATTATTCACATTGCTTGCAAGGCTTATAGTGATGATCATTACCGAGAGGGCCCAGAGATACCTCTCCGATACTCGACGTGACAAATCCTAATCTCGATCTGTGCCAACTCAACAAATACCATCGGAGACACCTGTAGAGCATCTTTATAATCACCCAGTTACGTTGTGACGTTTGATAGCACACAAGGTGTTCCTGCGGTATTCGGGAGTTGCATAATCTCATAGTCAGAGGAACATGTATAAGTCATGAAGAAAGCAATAGCAATAAAACTAAACGATCATTATGCTAAGCTAACGGATGGGTCTTGTCCATCACATCATTCTCTAATGATGTGATCATGTTCATCAAATGACAACACATGTCTATGGCTAGGAAACTTAACCATCTTTGATTAACGAGCTAGTCAAGTAGAGTCATACTAGGGACACTCTGTTTTGTCTATGTATTCACACATGTATCAAGTTTCCGGTTAATACAATTCTAGCATGAATAATAAACATTTGTCATGATATATGGAAATATAAATAACACCTTTATTATTGTCTCTAGGGCATATTTCCTTCAGTCTCCCACTTGCTCTAGAGTCAATAATCTAGTTCACATCGCCATGTGATTTAACACCAATAGTTCACATCGTCATGTGATTTAACACTCTATAGTTCACATTGCCATGTGACCAATACCCAAAGGGTTTACTAGAGTCAATAATCTAGTTACATCGCCATGTGATTAACACCTAAAGATTACTAAGGTGTGATCATATTTTGCTTGTGAGAGAAGTTTAGCCAACGGGTCTGCCACATTCAGATCCGTATGTATTTTGCAAATTTCTATGTCTAAAATGCTCTACATGGAGCTACTTTAGCTAATTGCTCCCACTTTCAATATGTATCCGGATTGTGACATAGAGCCATCCAGATCGGTGTCAAAGCTTGCATCACCGTAACTCTTTACGACAAACTCTTTATCACTTCCATAACCGAGAAATATGTCCTTAGTCCTCTAAGGATAATTCTGACCGTTGTCCAGTGACCTACTCCTAGATCAAAATTGCACTCCCTTGCCAAACTCAGGGCAGGGTATATAATAGGTCTGGTACACAGCATGGCATACTTTATAGAACCTATGGCTGAGGCATAGGGAATGACTTTCATTCTTTCTCTATCTTCTGCCGTGGTCGGGCTTTGAGTCTTACTCAACTTCACACCTTGCAACACAGACAAGAACTCTTTCTTTGACTGTTCCATTTTGAACTACTTCAAAAACTTGTCAAGGTATGTACTCATTGAAAAAGAACTTATCAAGCGTTTTGATCTATCTCTATAGATCTTGATGCTCAATATGTAAGCAGCTTCACCGAGGTCTTTCTTTGAAAAAATCCTTTCAAACACTCCTTTATGGTTTTCAGAAAATTCTACATCATTTCCGATCGAAAATATGTCATTCACATATACTTATCAGAAAGGCTGTAGTGCTCCCACTCACTTTCTTGTAAATACAGGCTTCTCCGAAAGTCTGTATAAAACCATATGCTTTGATCAAGTCATCAAAGCATATATTCCAACTCCGAGATGCTTGCACCAGTCCATAGATGGATCGCTGGAGCACATTTTGTTAGCACCTTTAGGATTGACAAAACCTTCTGGTTGTATCACATGCAACTCTTCTTTAATAAATCCATTAAGGAATGTAGTTTTGATATCCATTTGCCAGATTTCATAAAATGTGGCAATTGCTAACATGATTCGGACAGACTTAAGCATCGATACGAGTGATAAAATCTCATCGTAGTCAACACCTTGAACTTGTCGAAAACCTTTTTGCGACAATTCGAGCTTTGTAGATAGTAACACTACCAATATCGTTTGTCTTCCTCTTGTAAATCCATTTATTCTTAATGGCTTGCCGATCATCGGGCAAGTCCACCAAAGTCCATACTTTGTTCTCATACATGGATCTCATCTCAGATTTCATGGCCTCAAGGCATTTCGCGGAATCTGGGCTCATCATCGCTTCCTCATAGTTCGTAGGTTCATCATGGTCTAGTAACATGATTTCTAGAACAGGATTACCGTACCACTCTGGTGCGGAACGTACTCTGGTTGACCTACGAGGTTCAGTAGTAACTTGATCTGAAGTTTCATGACCATCATCATTAACTTCCTCACTAATTGGTGTAGGCATCACTGGAACTGATTTCTGTGATAAACTACTTTCCAATTCGGGAGAAGGTACAATTACCTCATCAAGTTCTACTTTCCTCCCACTCACTTCTTTCGAGAGAAACTCCTTCTCTAGAAAGGATCCATTCCTAGCAACGAATATCTTGCCTTCGGGTCTGTGATAGAAGGTGAACTCAACAGTCTCCTTTGGGTATCTTATGAAGACATATTTCTCTGATTTGGGTTCGAGCTTATCAGGTTGAAGCTTTTTCACATAAGCATCGCAACCCCAAACTTTAAGAAACGACAGCTTAGGTTTCTTGCTAAACCACAGTTCATCCTGTGTCGTCTCAACGGATTTAGACGGTGCCCTATTTAACGTGAATGCAGCTGTCTCTAATGCATAACCCCAAAACGATAGTGGTAAATCGGTAAGAGACATCATAGATCGTACTATATCTAATAAAGTACAGTTACGACATTCGGACACAGCATTATGCTGTGGTGTTCTAGGTGGCATGAGTTTGTGAAACTATTCCACATTGTTTTAATGAAGGCCAAACTCGTAACTCAAATATTTGCCTCCACGATCAGATCGTAGTAACTTTATTTTCTTGTTACGATGATTTTCTACTTCACTCTGAAATTCTTTGAACTTTTCAAATGTTTCAGACTTATGTTTCATTAAGTAGATATACCCATATCTGCTCAAATCATCTTTGAAGGTTAGAAAATAATGATACCCGCCGCGAGCCTCGACAGTCATTGGACCGCATACATCAGTATGTATTATTTCCAAAAATTCAGTTGCTCGCTCCATTGTTCCTGAGAACGGAGTTTTAGTCATCTTGCCCATGAGGCATGGTTCGCAAGCATCAAGTGATTCATAATCAAGTGATTTCAAAAACCCATCAGCATGGAGTTTCTTCATGCGCTTTACATCAATATGACCTAAATGGCAGTGCCACAAATAAGTTGCACTATCATTATTAACTTTGCATCTTTTGGCTTCAATATTATGAATATGTGTATCAACACGATCGAGATTCAATAAACCAATTATTTTGAGTGTATGACCATAGAAGGTTTTATTCATGTAAATAGAACAACAATTATTCTTTGACTTAAATGAGTAAATCAGATTGCAATAAACATGATCCAATCATATTCATGCTCAACGCAAACACCAAATAACATTTATTTTAGGTTCAACACTAATCCCTAAGGGAGTGTGCGATGGTGATCTTATCAACCTTGGAATTACTTCCAACACACATCGTCAGATCACCCTTAACTAGTCTCTGTTTATTTTGCAACTCCTGTTTCGAGTTACTACTCACAGCAACTGAACCAGTATCAAATACCGAGGGGTTGCTATAAACACTAGTAAAGTACACATCAATAACATGTATATCAAATATACCTTTGTTCACTTTGACATCTGATACATCTCCAACGTATCTATAATTTTTGATTGTTCATGCTATTATATTATCTGTTTTGGATGTTTAATGGGCTTGAATATACTCTTTTATATTATTTTTGGGACTAACCTATTAACCGAGAGCCCAGTGCTAGTTTTTGTTTTTCCTTGTTTTTGAGTATTGCAGAAAAGGAATACCAAACGGAGTCCAATTGACCTGAAATTTCATGCAGATTGTTATTGGACCAGAAAGAGCCCACGGAGTATCGGAGATGGGCCAGAGAGTCCCGAGGTACCCATGAGGGTGGGGGGCGCGCCCTACCACCTGGGCGCACCCCCTACCTCGTGGCCACTCGGAGACCCCCCTGACTTGTTCCCGACGCCAACACCTCTTATATATACCCAAACTTCCAGAGCATAACCTAGATCGGAGTTCCGCAGCCGCAAGCCTCAGAAGCCACCAAAAACCAATCGGGACCCTGTTCCAAAGCACCTGTCGAGGGGGATCCTCACCGGTGGCCATCTTCATCATCCCGGTGCTCTCCATGACGAGGAGGGAGTAGTTCACCCTCGGGGCTGAGGGTATGTACCAGTAGCTATGTGTTTGATCTCTCTATCTCGTGTTCTTGATTTGGCACGATCTTGATGTATCGCGAGCTTTGCTATTATAGTTGGATCCTATGATGTTTCTCCCCCTATACTCTCTTGTAATGGATTGAGTTTTCCCTTCGAAGTTATCTTATCGGATTGAGTCTTTAAGGATTTGAGAACACTTGATGTATGTCTTGCGTGGGATACCCGTGGTGACAATGGGGTATTCTATTGATCCACTTGATGTATGTTTTGGTGATTGTCGTGGGAACGACTCCGACAGTAAAAGAGGGGTAGGATAACGGAGCATGATCTATCGAGATGCATATGGGTGACAGGGTGGTTTTAGCGAGTTCGGGCCTCTCACGGTGGAGATAACAACCCTACGTCTCGTGCTCCGGAGAGGCTTTGTTTTATCTGAGTATATATCCGGAGATTACAATGTGTGTGTGAGAGAGAGGAACGGATCCCCATGCACGAGCTAAGTCCACGAGACTAATGGTGAAAAGAGAAAGAGGTGGAAGAAAAGAACCCCCAAGTCTAGTGGTGGGGTGGCTTATAGAGTGCGCCACCCCTCACCTCCTATGTTACAAAGTGGAGTATCAATGCCATAATACCTGGCCACTACAAAACCGTTATGCTGACTATTGGTCTTCGCATATCCGAGTGAGTTACCCGGCCGAGTGGAATGAGCTTGTCGAGTGGAGTGCCGTGCTTCGAGTGGTTGTTGCCGTCCGATTGACTTTCAAGTTGCGGTACATCTGGACGGCAATCTGGCCCAGGGGCCCAGTACAAAGTGTACGTTGTCCATGGGTAGGGTCTTTAGGTCAGGCTTGTTACCCTACCCCCAATACATGTCCTCGTCATTAGCCCCCGAATCGGTCGAGGTTGAGCGGGTCGAGTCGAGGTGAATTCCCAGATGAGTCGAGTGCTACGGAGGCACTTATGAACTTCCTTTGGTCACCCGGCGGTCTTATCTTCGCTTGTTTCCTTGAAGGATTCCAGTCTGCATGGTGCCCGAGTGAAATGAGCTCAAACGGGTCCGCGGAGGAGCGTTGAACTCACCTTATAGCAATTTTTTTTGAGTGATTTGGAGCTGGTCCTGCATCGAGTAACTGGTTACTCGGAATTTCTTCATGCTTGGAACGTGTCTTTTTTTTGTTTGGCCGCCACTCGGACCGGGCGGACCGTTCCGAGTGGATGCCATTCCAGTGGGGGCACGCTGAGTGCACCCACCGGGTGTAGTCCCCGAGACTGCCGTCGACTGCGGGCAGTCGGCGGGAGTCTTAGAGCCTGTCTTTTTTGTTGTTGTTTATCACTTGGACTGGTCAGGCCGTACCGAGTGGAGATTACTCCAGTGGGGGCACGCTGAGTGCACCCACTGGGTGTAGTCCCCGAGACCACCATCGACTGCAGGCAGTCGGCGGGGGTCTGAGAGAACTAAAAATCTTCTTAGCTGGTACTAATCGAACTTGTTCTTCTCTGACTCAGAGGTCGAGTAATTATGGAGCTGGTTTTGCATCGAGAAAAATGTTTCTTTCTGAGTTCTCTTGAGGATGACATGGTCGTAACCGATGTATGGTCAGAAGAATATTCCTGATGTGATCAATAGGTTGACCAAATGGGTGTAACCCCGAGGGTGACATGGCCAATCGTCAGGCGTAGCCCCAGTGATGCTCGAAGGAGGTAAGCTTGTTACTGAGTGTGATATGAGGTTTGACCATATGAGTAACTTAGTCGTTCCCGTCTTTGGGGTTGTAGAGGTAAAGACATGTCCAATCGATGGTGACGCGCGAGGCGGCAGAGGGGCGATGATGTGTACAACCGAAAGTGACGATGCGCGGGCGGTCGAGTGGTGAAGACGCTACAAGAATCGAAAGTGGTGACGCGCAGAGCGGTCGAGTGGTGAAGACGTGCCCAACCGAGTGGCGACGCGTGGGGCGGCCGAATGGTGATGACGTGTGAAGTGGTCGAATGTAGGACTACATATCTAGCCAAGTGAAGATGCGCGGGGCAGCCGAGTGGTGAAGACGTGCACAAACGAGTGGCGGCGCGCGAGGCGGCTAAGGAGAAGTCGTGTGCCACCGGGCGGCGAAAATGGTCCTCGGAGGACTTAGTCGAATGCTTTCGAAGCTTATGTAGTGACGAGGTCGATTATAACGTGGTTGCGCGCGAGAAGACCGGTGTGCCAACCGATTACGAGTAGGAATGAAGATGGCGTGCAGAGCTTCTGGGTGATTACTAAACTTGTCGAAGTGGCGGATCAGATGCATTTGTTGAAGTGAAGGATCTGCCAGGTGATGAAGTAGTCGACCACTTAGGAGAGTGTCATTCCAAATGAGATGCAGCCCCCGAGTGCGGCGTAGCCCCCGAGCGTACTACAGGCTTTGACAACGGACATGTCGGAACACGAGAAATGTAGTTTTGAATGGATGATTTGCAATTCATCGAGTTAGACTCGGGTAAAGATGAGGAGAATCTTCCGAGTGATGCTCGAAAGAGGCAAACTCGCAAAAGAGTGAAGTGTGAAATTTGATTATAAAAGGGACTTATCTGTCTCATGCCTGACGAGGTCTATATCATTGATACGATGAAGAGGATTCCACAGAGGGGTTGGCTGGATGTGTTTGAAGTCAACAGAGCGACAAGGTAGGTGTTGTGGTGCACTAGGACCGCACGGTGACCGAGTCCGAGCAACGATGAAGTTGGCGCAAAGGGCCATCGAGTGATCACGTAACTTGTGTAAAAAATGGCACAAGCCAACGAAATAATTTCTCGAGGAAATTCGGTGTGTGCTCAAATGATTTGTGTGAATAACACGCATAGACACCCGCTGGGAGTGCAAGGGGCTTGCTGGTTAACCAGCAAGAGTCTGAAAGGGCGAAGGATCAGTTCGAACTTGTCGAAGCGATGGATCCGACTGAACTCATTGGAATATTGGCTCAAATAAAATGGAAGTGTAGTGTTTCGACTAAGTTGCAGTCCCGGAGGACCGATGCAAACTCGAAATTAAGAACGACACATGGTGTTCATGAATGATGTATGCGAAAAAATGGAAGCTGGACTCGGGAGTCACATAACCAGTACTAAGCAAGTATGTGAAAATAAGCATCCGAGCGTAGAGGTACACTCGGTGGTGCGGCCTTCGAGTGAAGGTGATGTGTGAATTAAGGGATACTCGGAAATAACAGAATGTAAAATGACTTAGCTGTCTGAAGGCGCGCGAGTGGCCGAGTGGTGACGAGGCGACCAACTGAGCGGTGATGCGCGGAGCGGCCGAGTGGTGATGAGGTGACCAACCGAGTGGCGACACATGGAGCGGCCGAGTGGTGATGAGGTGACCAACCGAGTGTGGCGACGCGCGGAGCGGTCGAGTGGTGATGAGGTGACCAACCGAGTGGCGACGCGCGGAGCGGTCGAGTGGTGATGAGGTGACCAACCGAGTGGCGACGCGTGGAGCGGCCGAGTGGTGATGAGGTGACCAACCGAGTGGCGACGCGCGGAGTGGACGAGTGGTGCTGAGGTGACCAACCGAGTGGCGACGCGCGGGGCGGCCGAGTGGTGATGAGGTGACCAACCGAGTGGCGACGCGCGGGGCGGCCGAGTGGTGATGAGGTGACCAACCGAGTGGCGACGCGCGGAGCGGCCGAGTGGTGATGAGGTGACCAACCGAGTGGCGACGCGCGGGGCGGCCGAGTGGTGATGAGGTGACCAACCGTGTGGTGACGCGCGGAGCGGCCGAGTGGTGATGAGGTGACCAACCGAGTGGCGACGCGCGGAGCGGCCGAGTGGTGATGAGGTGACCAACCGAGTGGCGACGCGCGGAGCGGCCCAGTGGTGATGAGGTGACCAACCGAGTGGCGACGCGCGGAGCGGCCGAGTGGTGATGAGGTGACCAACCGAGTGGCGACGCGCGGAGCGGCCGAGTGGTGATGAGGTGACCAAACGAGTGGCGACGCGCGGGGCGGCCGAGTGGTGATGAGGTGACCAACCGAGTGGCGACGCGCGGAGCGACCCAGTGGTGATGAGGTGAGCAACCGAGTGGCGACGCGCGGAGCGGTCCAGTGGTGATGAGGTGACCAACCGATGGCGACGCGCGGGGCGGCCGAGTGGTGATGAGGTGACCAACCTATGGCGACGCGCGGGGCGGCCGAGTGGTTATGAGGTGACAAACCGAGTGGCGACGCGCGGAGCGGCCGAGTGGTGATGAGGTGACCAACCAAGTGGCGACGCGCGGAGCGGCCCAGTGGTGATGAGGTGACCAACCGAGTGGCGACGCGCGGAGCGGTCCAGTGGTAATGAGGTGACCAACCGATGGCGACGCACGGGGCGGCCGAGTGGTGATGAGGTGACCAACCTATGGCGACGCGCGGGGCGGCCGAGTGGTGATGAGGTGACCAACCGAGTGGCGACGCACGGAGCGGCCGAGTCAGACAGGTTGATGAAGCCGCGGGCATCCGGGTGACGATGACGTGCGGGCGGCCGAGTGCCAGCGGACCGTCCGAGTGGATGTTGACCGGAGCGAATGTCGTTGGTGTAAATCTCCCATGTCGCATCGGTCAGTTAACCATCCGAGTAAATTCGCCCGAGCATGTGTGTGAACTGTCCGAGCGTAGCTTTAGTCCTGTACGAGTGAACCTGGGTTCGAACAGGAATGAGACTGTTAAGCTACCGTCGAATAATTTGAGAAATGAATTGTAAAATGATGGGAGAGGATACGATTGTTCCCCTAAGTTCGTCGTCGTTGAAGTGGAGAGTGACGAGCGCCGTCAGCCCATGGCCAAGCACGGTGCCGGAGGGAGGAACGGCGGCGCGAATGGGACGCTGCCAGGTCAGGCTTGTGCTCACCGCTACGAGAGCTGCTGCTGAGCAGTTGATGCTCGGGGAGGAAGAGCCGTATGTGGGAGCTCATTGATGACATTGCAGACGAAGCCCGAGACGACGTCTGGCAGACGGCGCCGGTGGCCGTGTGGAGGCTCGATGACGGCATCGCAGACGAAGTCGGGGACGACGACTGGCGGACGGCGCCGGCGGATGCATGTTGAAGCCAACCATCTGAATAACTTACACGTTAATTGTCCAGAGTGCATAAATCATCTCCGGACGGACTGGCCAAGTGGACCAATTTGTTAGCCGACCGAGTGAAAAGGTCAATCGGCCGAGTGAACCACAGCTGAGCTGAAATCCGGTGGCGACGCCATCAGCCGAGTGCAATAAATGATGAGTCGGTCGGGCGACGTTGTTCGTCTCAGTGCCTGCAAGTTAGAAAGTACACGTACACCCACAAATATTTTTTGCTGGACTAAATATCCATGTACGGATGCTATTTTGCAAGGATCAAAGACTAGGGATGGTTATGCATGCATGCACAATTAACTGGCGTAGAAACTGTGGAAGTTTTGGCTGTAGTAATTAGGTAACTGGCGCAAGAAATACTCACCAGATGAGCCGCTTAATGAGGCGATTATACCTTAATGAAGCGGGGCGGCGGAGCGGCGTACTAGTGGGAGCCACTCTTTCCGTTTCCTTTTTTCCTGCATGCAGTTATCCCTCGAGCAGGTTGATTTGATGCAGAGCTCGGTCGGTTAGTCGTGGAGCAATAAAGCTTGGTATTTAGGTGTGATTGTCCACGTCCAACGCATTGAAGGGGTTGCCCCACGTCCAGGACCTGCATGCAGGAGGTATTAGTACTAATTAAGCAAGAATAAAAGAAGATTCTGCATGCGATGAGAGTTCAAATGAGGAGAGCTGTAGAGGCAGCCCGAGGGAGAGCCGGCCGCGGCGAGAATCGCGCCCGCCGGAATCGGACGGCGGCCGAGAGGAGGTGACGAGGAGGATGAGTAGCCGGGCGCAGTCCAGTGAGCGGGAGTCGCGGTCGGCGCAGCCAAGGGCGAGGGCCGACATGAGCGCCGGTGATCGTGCTTCACCGCCGGGGAGCCGGAGCTGCGGCGCCGGCCGGAGTCGCGCTCGACACCCGCGAATTTGGCGGATTGCCGCAGCAGCGCCTTTGTCGCCCGAGGAACTGGGTCGACCGCCGGTCGTCGTGCTCAGCCGGTCGGGGAACCAGGCCGAGCTTTAGTGGCTGTGCGTGTGTGGGCACTCGGTGACGGCGTCGCAGATGAGTTCGCAGATGATGATGGGCGGACGATGACGCTTTATCGTCCAGGAGCTGAGCCACCAATCAAAACAAAAGGAGGCGTCCTTCTGTATAAGCTCGTGTGCATACATAAGAAGAATAAACCATTGTTAGATCATTGTAACGTTTGATTGTAAAGAGGATAAGTTGAGATGAGCAACTCCCTGATCCTTTTGTATGATTAAGAGTATTTTATCTTCCTGTAAATGGAGTGATGTCCGGAACATCCTGGATCAAACCCTCCATTGATGATTGTTGATCGACGGACGAAGATCAAAGAAATAAAACCATTTGCATCATGGCTCGATAGACGCCATGCCCCACGGTGGGCGCCAACTGTCGTGGGAACGACTCCAACAGTAAAAGAGGGGTAGGATAACGGAGCATGATCTATCGAGATGCATATGGGTGATGGTGGTTTTAGCGAGTTCGGGCCTCTCACGTTGGAGATAACAACCGTATGTCTCGTGCTCCGGAGAGGCTTTGTTTTATCTGAGTATATATCCGGAGATTACAATGTGTGTGTGAGAGAGAGGAACGGATCCCCATGCCTGAGCTAAGTCCTGAGACTAATGGTGAAAAGAGAGAGAGAGGTGGAAGAAAAGAACCCCCCAAGTCTAGTGGTGGGGGGGGTGGCTTATATAGAGTGCGCCACCCCCTCACCTCCTATGTTACAAAGTGGAGTATCAATGCCATAATACCTGGCCACTACAAAACCGTTATGCTGACTATTGGTCTTCGCATATCCGAGTGAGTTACCCGGCCGAGTGGAATGAGCTTGTCGAGTGGAGTGCCGTGCTCCGAGTGGTTGTTGCCGTCCGAGTGACTTTCAAGTTGTGGTACATCCGACGGGCGATCCGCCCAGGGGCCCAAAGACAAAGTGTACGGTGTCCATGGGTAGGGTCTTTAGGTCAGGCCTGTTACCCTACCCCCAATACATGTCCTCGTCAGTGATCAACTTGCGGGTTCCGTGACCTTGGGAATCTGTGCATAGAGGTTGGGCCCACGTTTTCGTCTTGACTCTCCGGTAGAAACTTTGGGGCACTCTTTGAAGTTCTTTGTGTTGGTTGAATAGATGAATCTGAGATTGTGTGATGCATATCGTACAATCATACCCACGGATACTTGAGGTGACATTGGAGTACCTAGGTGACATTAGGGTTTTGGTTGATTTGTGTCTTAAGGTGTTATTCTAGTACGAACTCTATGATAGATCGAACGTAAAGAATAACTTTGTGTTATTTTACTACGGACTCTTAAATAGATTGATCAAACAGGATAACTTTGAGGTGGTTTCATACCCTACCATAATCTCTTCGTTAGTTCTCCGCTATTAGTAACTTTGGAGTGACTCTTTGTTGCATGTTGAGGGATAGTTATATGATCCAATTATGTTCTTATTGTTGAGAGAATTTGCACTAGTGAAAGCATGAAACATAGGCCTTGTTTCAACGCATTGCAATACCGTCTGTGCTCACTTTTATCATTAGTTACCTTGCTGTTTTTATATTTTCAGATTATAAAAACATATATCTGCCATCCATATTGCACTTGTATCACCATCTCTTCGCCGAACTAGTGCACCTTTACAATTTACCATTGTATTGGGTGTGTTGGGGACACAAGAGACTCTTTGTTATTTGGTTGCAGGGTTGCTTGAGAGAGACCATCTTCATCCTACGCCTCCTGGATTGATAAACCTTAGGTCATCCACTTGAGGGAAATTTTCTCTTGTCCTACAAACCTCTGCACTTGGAGGCCCAACAACATCTACAAGAAGAAGGTTGCGTAGTAGACATCCAGCTCTTTTCTGGCGCCACGCCGGAGGTTAGTGCTTGAAGGTATATCTTTAGATCTTGCAATCAAATTTTTTAGTTTCTTGTTTTATCACTAGTTTAGTTTATAAAAGAAAACTACAAAAAAATGGAACTAAGGTTGCCTCATATGCTTCATCTTTTTAATGTCTTTCGTGAAAATGATGGGAAGGGAAATTGTGCTCAAGTACTAGAAGAAGAATTACATAGAATGCTTGGCATAAAATATGTGAATGATGAGAATGATTGCAATTTCTTAGTATGAATTCTTTGAATACCCATGATGCTAATGATATGCAAAGCCACAAGCTTGGGGATGCTATGTTTGATGAAGATGATATGTTTAGTCCCCCAAGTTTTGATGAGAACATTTATTATGATGAAAACATGCCTCCTATTTATGATGATTATTGTGATGACACATATGCTATAAAGAATAAATATAACCATGAAACTTGTCATCATGATTTTAATTTTCAATTGGATTATGCTTCACATGATAGTTATTTTGTTGAGTTTGCTCCCACTACTATTCATGAGAACAAATTTGCTTATGTGGAGAGTAATAAAATTTCTATGCTTGCGGATCATGAAGAGAATGGTTTATGTGATGGTTATATTGCTGAATTCATTCATGATGCTACTGAAAATTATTATGAGGGAGGAATATATGCTTGTAGGAATTGAAATAATATCAAGTTTCCTCTCTATGTGCTTAAAATCTTGAAGTTATGCTTGTCTTGCCTTCCTACGCTAGCTGATTATTGTTCCCATAAATTGTTTGCTCCAAAATCCCTATGCATAGGAAGTGGGTAAGACTTAAATGTGCTAGTCATATTCTTCATGATGCTCTCTTTATGTTTCAATTCTTATCTTTTATGGAAGCATCATTGAAATCATCATGCCTAGCTAGGGGCGTTAAACGTTAGCGCTTGTTGGGAGGCAACCCAATTTTATTTTTGTTCCTGTTTACTAATAGATAATTCATCTAGCCTCTGGTTAGATGTGGTTTATGTTTTAATTAGTGTTTGCCAAGTAGAACCTTTGGGAAGACTTGGGTGAAGTCTATGCGATCTTGCTGTAAAAAACAGAAACTTTTGCTCTCACGAGATTAGCTGCCATTTTTTACTGGAGAGAGATTTTAGGTTGATTCTTTTTGCAGATGATTAATAGACAAATTCCTCAGGTCCAACAATTTATTTCAGAATTTTTGCATTTACAGAAGTACTAGAATGATACAGATCACTACAGACTGTTCTGTTTTTGACAGATTCCGTTTTCATTGCGTTGTTTGCTTATTTTGATGAATCTGTGAGTAGTATCGGAGGGTATGAACCATATAGAAGTTGGAATACAGTAGATATTACACCAATATGAATTTAGAATGAGTTCACAACAGTACCTAAGTGGTGATTTATTTTCTTATACTAACGGAGCTTATGAGTTTTCTGTTAAGTTTTGTGTTGTGAAGTTTTCAAGTTTTGGGTAAAGATTCGATGGACTATGGAATAAGGAGTGGCAAGAGCCTAAGCTTGGGGATGCCCAAGTGATGTAGGGTGGAACCCTATACGGCCGGTCTTTCACGAAAGGAGCGGATCCCAACTAAGAACACGATGAACACGGGGAAGAACGGAGAGAAATCACAAGGGGAAACACTCAAGAACATGTCCAATCACACATCCACTAGACAATCAAATACACAAGATCCACAAGGTAAATGAACAACAAAAGAAAGATACAAGGTAAAGTTCATCTCCATGAGGAGGTCTTGAAGGGGGCCACCCAAGAGGGGGTCCTGAATCCAAGGTAGATCTTCTTCGTAGAGGCACACGGTCTCTCTCGTGGAGTAGATCCGGAATGGATGAGCAAAGCTCTATCTCTAATGATCGGGAACAATCTTGTGACAGAATGGATGCTATGATACCAAGATGATACCAATATGATATGGTATGTATGCAATGGAAGGGCGGATCACTAATGTGCAGAAGTAACGTTGCCGGCAATATTTAAATGGCTAGTCTCGATAGGCAAGTGACGCAAAATAGGCTAGGGGTTAACAATGCAATGGCAAGAGGAATATACAATGGTGTCGTTGAGGTTACCGTCCTTAGCGATGATGAGTGGTGGTGTTCTTGATGTAGACCCGTTCCTAATTAGTCGAAACACCTTAGGAAACGGAAAAACCACAACTCAAAATCTCAAGGACAAAAGTCAAATGGTGGTAGCGGAATGCGGTGGTGGTTGCGGAAGCTCAAAGGGATTGCGGAAATGCAATGGTGGGTTTTGGAGTACGCAATGCAGAAGTAGAGGGTAAGTTGGTGGACAACACGGTATCGGAGTTGGAAGCACGGTCCCTAAGTAGCCGAAACACCTTAGGAGACACAACTCACAACACAAACAAAATTGGGTTAACTTGGGGTGGCGAAAGCGTATGGTGGGCAAGCCTATGCAGAAGTTATGGTGGTTGTTGATGAAGAAGCAACCGTCCCTAAGTAGCCAAAACACCTTAGGAGACTCAAATCACAACTCAAACAACCACATATGCAACATGGAACAAAATGGGTTAGGTTGCGGGAGTCGGTGGTGGTAATGCGGATGATGTGGTGGAAGCCCTAGGCAAAGATGCCAAAGTTGTCAAAATTTGATGGAGTCAAATGATGTTGGTAGTATTTTTTTGGGATGGGGGATGTCAATAGCTTCAAAACGAGCTAAAGAACGTCAAAATCGGAGTTCTGATTAACTTTACGGGCAAAACAAAAATAAGTCAAGTCAATATCTACGGGTATCGGACGTCAAGTAAATGGACGGATGTCCGGTCGCCGGACATCCGGTCGGGCTCGAAAATCCGCTATTTTCGTTCTGTTGGCTGGTTCCGGCCGTCCGGTGGATGACGGACGTCCGGTCGTTCCTGGGGCACCGGGCGTCCGGAAAAGCGCCGGTTGTCCTGTGGGTCGGGGTCAACGCGAGATGCGAGTTTCGAAACGCGATTTTGGGCGGGAATTGATGATTTCGGGGGCAAAATTGGAGGGATTTTGTGGATGAAAAGTGGGGAAAATTGGGGAGATGCTAGATCTACTCGAAAGCAAGCAAATCCATGGATCAAAATTGGATGCAACACGCAAGGCATATATATCATGATGGATGGAAATGTGAAAATGGCAAGGCAAAGCAAGATCTCTAACATGTGCGCAATCAAGTGGTCCAAGATGGACAATAAGTCTCATGGTGCAAGCGACACAAGTAGTATGATCCACAATATTCATGCTCATGGTTTTGGGTTTCTCGAAAGAGAAGGATATCACCTTGAAAGCATGTCCTTGTGCGTCCTTCACAATGCCGAAGCACAAGAAAATGCGATGTAGAATCGTTGTTTTGAAGGTGGTTCGCTCTCAAGAGCTCGGATTGTCAACTCACGTGACGTGGAAGTCGACACAAAGTCCAAGTATCCTACACATGCACACAGCAAAACAAAGAACATATGCGCATGGTAGATAAACACATCATCCATCATGATGGTTCTCTTCTCTTGCACATAACGATTAGGAGCACAAGTGCATGAATAATATGATGTAACAATGGCAATATTCATGTCACTAAGTAAATGGTGCAAAGAGGTAAGACAAGCATGCTTCACAATTAATATGTCAAAATCTCCAAATATATGTGAGAATGCTATGGGGGCAATCTCATGAGCAAGACTATAATCATTGTTGCACTCAATACATGGCAAGTCATCTAGCATAATAGAGGCAACATATAGAGATATATGACAAGAAGCAATAACAATCATGTGATTAGCATGTGGATGGTTGGCATCAACCGCATGAAACGAGCAAGTATGAACCATGGGTGATGCAACATTAGCAAGCATAGTAATCAAGTCATGCAAACTAGTGGAGCGAAGATGCAACACACTAGAGGAAATCATGGCAATCATGTCATGTGAGCAAATAATAGGCATACTCAATGCACATGACATATCGCAAGCACGAACACACAAAGCAAGATCATAGTATCATCATAGGGATGGGTCACGAATGGAACATGGCGATAACAAGTGATATCTCCAACAAAGCTTGCAAATACACATACAAGTATGAGAATCAATCATCATGTGTAATGCAAAGCATGGGTCACAAATGCATGGCAAAGGCATAGGAATGGGCGTATCATGCAAAGTGAACATGGCAAGATGGGCATAGAATGTGTAATGGACAATAACCCATAGCCAAGTGAGGGACATGTAGAAGAGATGCGCGAAGTCTTTGCGCGAAGAGAGCGGTGAGAAAGACAATCCATGGGATCCCAAATCATCGTTGCTCTCTAGAGCTCGTTTTGTCAACTCGTGGGATTTTGAGGTTGACAAGTATTCATGGGTACCTACACAAAAGAGACACAAACGAAAGAAATTGTGTGCGTGGTAAATGTACACATCATCCATCATGATGTGTATGTGCACGTGAGAGTTAGCACAAGATAAGCATCGCTCAAAGAAATTTGATGCATGGTATAAGAACATGTCATCCATCATGAAAGAATAGTTGTTATGTATAACACGACGGGGACGCAAATTGAGCATACAAATATATGGCACATCAATAGCATTTTCATTCATGGGGAGAATATTGTGCACACAAGTATTGGGATCATGCAATGGATAGGATGAATCAAAATCTCCTAAAATGTATGAGGAAACTATGGGGTGTCCTCATGAGCAATACTGGAAACATCATATGGAGAAAATGAACAACATCCAAAACAATGCATATCCGAAGCTAGGTGGTCATGGCATGGCATGTGAGATAAATGATGCAAAGGGAGCCTATCAATATCATCACAAGAAAAACAAATGCCAATAACCATGGGCTTGTCATCTATGCCATAAGTGCAAATTGGGTTAATTTTGATGGCATATGCATAGTCACTACGATGAGATTGCAAATAGGACATATTTTTGATCTCATGCGTAGCATATGACAAGTCAAGCGGATTGTCAAACATGATGTGACCTAAAGAATTATCACAAGAAATCCTATGTAACATGGCATCACAACTAAGAGATTCCACATGGAAATCATCATACTCATCCTAAATGGGTAAATCATCGCATGGGGAAATCATACTAGCATGAGACATGTCAATAGGGGGATCAACATCATGCAAGAAATCAATGTCAAGAATGTCCACTAGTGGGACTAGAGCATCACCTTCACCTATGTTACCTTGTTCATTCCACTCAAGTGGTGTAGGTGAGGTGGGAAAGACCAAATGGTGGTCATCTTAATCTTAATGGAACCATGTGGGGGGTTCATCATATTCCACCATGGCCATCATCTTGTGCAAAGGGAGGACATAGTCATCGCGAATCGACGCGTCAGCATATATGGGACCTAGCACCAAATGAGAAGACACAATATAGGTAGAGGTCAAGTTGTTAGAAATGCAAATGGCCTCATGAGACCTATCAACTATCTCACTCTCTCTATGTGGTGGTTCACTCACTCCCTCAAATTAGGTGCACTCAAAGTCACATATGGTGGAGTCACTCAACTCACTCAAGGGGTGGGGGTTGTGGCTCTCCTCGCATGGGAATTGGGGTAACACAACATATATGGGGCTAGTGGTGAAGTCGCTCTCACTCTCAATATGGTGGCAAAATTCATTCAAGTCATCATACGTCGCCGTGGTCGAAGGGAAAATCCCATGCTCAACCATCTCGTCACCGTCGCCGTGGATGAAGGCCGAAGATGGCACATCATCACTCTCGTCTCCTAAGATGGAAGCATCATCCTTGCTTGCCACCATGTCGCTCGCCTCCAAATCTTGGTCCTCGAATGGCTCCGTGGTCGTAGTCTTCGCCGCACCATCTTGAAAAAGATTCGAAGTAGACTCGGCACCATCAATGCCACAAAGAGGGATGGCGGTGAAGTCGAACTTGGAAGCATCGTCTTGGAGCTTGTCGGGCTTGGACATATTGGTGGTGCTATCCTCATGCTCGTTCTCATGGAGCTTGGTCGTCGCGAAGTGAGCTTGGGGTGGAGATGTCGGTGTCAAAACCGGCGGATCTCGGGTAGGGGGTCCCGAACTGTGCGTCTAAGGCAGATGGTAACAGGAGGTGGGGGACACAATGTTTACCCAGGTTCAGACCCTCTCGATGGAGGTAATACCCTACTTCCTGCTTGATTGATCTTGATGATATGAGTATTACAAGAGTTGATCTACCACGAGATCGTAGAGGCTAAACCCTAGAAGCTAGCCTATGGTATGATTGTTGTTGTCCTACGGACTAAACCCTCCGGTTTATATAGACACCGGAGCAGGCTAGGGTTACACAGAGTCGGTTACAAGGGAGGAGATCTACATATTCGTATCGCCAAGCTTGCCTTCCACGCCAAGGAGAGTCCCATCCGAACACGGGACGAAGTCTTCAATCTTGTATCTTCATAGTCCAACAGTCCAGCCAAAGGATATAGTCCGGCTGTCCGAGGACCCCCTAATCCAGGACTCGCTCAGTAGCCCCTGAACCAGGCTTCAATGACGATGAGTCCGGCGCGCAGATTGTTTTCGGCATTGCAAGGCGGGTTCCTCCTCCGAATACTCCATAGAAGATTTTGAACACAAGGATAGTGTCCGGCTTTGCAAAACAAATTCCACATACCACCATAGAGAGAATAATATTTCCACAAATCCAATCCGCCGACCGCTTTTCATAATGTGACGTATTGCTGTGGTCTAGTCACGACGAACCATTTTTCCGAGCTCGCCATCGCTGCGTGTTATGCAGGCGGTTTTTATTGGCACGTCCTATCGAAGCAGAGATCATGTCCCTTTTTTCACGAGATTCTCATCAATACGGGTATAGGTAACCCAATCGTGCCCGTTGGTATGACTCCTCAATTTACGCAAGTCCCAAACGGCCACGTGAAGGACGCTTGATATTCATCCCCTTTATAAAGAGGCCTAGGCATGTCTCCTTCCTCTCGCGCTCAATCGAATCCTCCCCCACCTCGAGTTCCAACACCCAAGGCTCAGGCTAGGCACTTCAGACCTACAATCATGTCCGGATCCAACCTCCAAGGTCGGTGGGTGCCCTCCTCCGTCACACAGGAGGACATCAAGAAGCTAAGAGAGGCTAGGTATTTGACTGGCGAAATCTCGCACAGGCTGCCTGCCCGAGGGCAGGTCATTCCCACTCCCGAACCTGGCGAGAGTGTCGTATTCGTCTCCCACTTCCTTCGAGGGCTAGGTTTCAGTCTAGATCCCTTTGTTAGAGGGCTCATGTTCTACTACAGGCTCGATTTCCATGATATGGCTCCGGATTCTATCCTTCACATCTCGTCGTTCATCATCGTGTGTGAAGCCTTCCTCCGCATTACCCCACACTTTGGCCTATGGCTCAAGACCTTTAATGTGAAGCCGAAGATGATTGAGGGGCGACATGCAGAGTGCGGAGGTGTTGTAATAAGCAAGGGCGCCGATGTTCCATGGCTAAAGGGTTCCTTCCCGGAGGTGTCCAGTTTATGGCAACGGGAGTAGTTTTATATCACAGCTCCTCGGGGTACCAAGTGGGTAGCCACCCCTGCCTTCCGCTCAGGCCCCCCCGCCACAACTGGCGTCATGGGTCAACAATGGGTTGGACTGGGGGCCAGTAAATGATGTGCCAACATTGCAGAGTCGCATCCGAGATCTCCACGAGGGAAATATCAGCCTTGTTAAGGTAATGCAAGTTATGCTAGTTCGTCGAGCCCTGCCTTGCAAACGTCGACCTCTCCGTATGTGGGAGTTCAACCCAGAAGGACCATGAACTATTCAGCACTTCTTCAGCATGACGCTCGAAGAAATGTATAGATCATTCTTCGGATCACAAATAGAGTGTCCGGACACCTCCGAGGATGCGGGTCTGAACGGCAATCGTCCAGACACTCAAGTAAGTAGTTCCGTGGCCGAACACGTTGTCTTTTAATTTATCATAACATCATTCTGAAAAGTCGCCTTTTGACCAGGACTGAATAAAAAGGGCGAAGATGATCGGGTGTCCGGCCCCCCTTCCCGAGGGCTCACCGGATCCTGTACTAGCTAGGATTCTTGAGCTTGCACCTTATCAAGCGCCATCAGGGGAAGATAAAGGGAGGAACAAAGAGGCCGAGAGCGAGCCTCACTCACTATTCATCCAAACCGGGGGAATCAGTGCCTCCTCGAAGGAGGATAACCGGGGGGAAGAATCTAAAATTCCCTCTCCCCAGGGAAGGAAGAGGACTGCCTCTGAAGACTTGGAAGTAATGGTCTCCAAGCGAGGGAAGAATCCTTTGTCGGAGGGTCCTACCCCGGAGGGCATCCTTACCGCACAGTACCCACAAGGGGGCCAGCCGTCTACCGAGCTGTAAGTAAACGAAAGTACTTTTTAGTAAATATATCCTGCTTCGTTTCCGAGAACGATAACCGAAGCGTGCATCTTGTAGTTCGGATCGTAGCCCTTCTCGACAGAGTTCGTCTTCGGGGGATCTTCTTCCGGAGATGATGGAGAGCGAAACACCTCCCCATGCCTCCCCGCCTTGTGAAGCCGGTGACCCTAAGGTGTCGTCACGGAGGATTTCTCCTGGTCCGCCAAGGCCAGGGGGTAACCCTTCGGCCCCCTGAAGTCCGGAGTATTCGGCTCCTAAGGAGAGCCGCAAAAAGAGTCCGGAACCGTCCGGTGTGCGATCAGATGCACCGATGAATCTTCTGGAGCAAGTGGCTGTCTTGGAAACGCATCGTTCTCTAATGGGCATGGTGGTTGAGAGGATTTCATCCGCTGAAAGCGGGTTGCATGAAGCTTTTATGAGTCTGCTGAAAGGCTTTGAGGTACGTGAAATAGTATATGTTTTTGACGGTACCACACGCTTAGGTGTGCCCTATGCAGATAGTAGCCCCGAGACTCTGGTTCTTTGTCGAGAACGGCGGCAAACATAGGATCATAGTCGAGTAATAATCAGGCTGCCTTCATGTGCAGGTGGCTGGGGGTCCGGTGGCTAGCCGGACTGGTGAGTTTGCCGAGCTGAAGTGGCAACTTGATGCGGCAGATGCCGACATCGTGCTTGTAAACAAGCGGCCTGACGAAGCACAAGGTATGCATTTTCTCCAGTGATCAACACATATTAAGAGGAGCATGATGCTAGTATCTTTAATATTGTGTGACTGCAGATGGGGCTGCCGCCGTGGAGACCCTTCGGGCGGAACTTGCCCGAGCCAAGGAACAAACCAGGAAGAGTGATGCGGCCGCTCTAAAGGCGGTCGAAGAGCTGAGAGCTGAACAGGCTGCGCATTGCCAAAGCAAGGATGAAATAGCCAAGATGGCTGTTGAGTTGAAAGATGCCGCCGACTGTTACGAGCTTCTTGAAAAGGAAAATCGAACGAAGATGACGGACCTGGAGAAGGCCATGGTAGCAGCCAAGGACGTCCGCTCTAAAATCAGAGCGATGAAGGAGGAGTTGCGTCAAGCCGGGGATATCGCGGCTGGGAAGCCCTTTTTGTTGCGGACGAAGTCCAGAGATCCTAAGTATGTCCCTCTTGATCAACTATGGAGTTCTGCAGACGCATATGTGGATTTGGCAGCAAGTGATGCTGATGCGTCCGAGTTTTTCAAAGATCAAAAAGATCGTGAAGTGGAAAAACTGTTACAGTCACGATTCAATGTTCCAGTCGTCCGTCGTTGAATGAGCGAATGGCCGAGTGGGCCGAGCTCCATAGGTTGCCAGGGCTTGCCATGAGGTCTGTTGTGGATCATCTTTGGCCGGAAGGGCCAAGGCCGAATAGTTATTTTAGTTTAGTGCAACAGTTCCTTGGTGCAGTGCCGCGCATCGATGCTATGAAGAGGTCGGCGTGCATAGAGGGTGCACGGATGACACTTGCCCGTGTCAAGACATACTGGGCAGAGATGGAGGCCACCGCTATTGCAACCCAGACTTCGGCCGTGGGCCGAGTATCGGCCGAGCACTACTTTGAAGAAGTCCTTGAAGGCGCTCGTTTAATAGAGGCTCAGTGCTCGAAGAATATTATGTTCTAGTGACATGTATTCCCATTGTAAGAACAATGTTTATTAAATTATAAAGGCTATGTTTATACTTTTTCCTGAAAGTATTATGATGCCTCCTGCGGCCGCTTATGTATATATGTATATAACCCGAAAGTTTGCAATGTCGGCCCATTTACGCATATAATGCGGGGGTGTTCGCAAAAAATGCGTGTTCACACTTGATCCAATGTCTTGGTCCATTAAGGAGGTGATAGTGCAGCGAACGAGGCAATCGGACTATTGTGCTTTAACACTTTCACTTAGCCATAGGAGTTTGACGGTGGGACTACTATATAGCCCCTGGTACCTCCGCTCATCCGAATACGGTAGCGACGTTACATGACCAGGAAACGGCCCTTCGTTAATGCCGCCGGAACTCAAGATTCCGCTAAGTGAAAGATCGTGGATGTCACCTAGAGGGGGGTGAATAGACGTTTTAAAATAATTACGGTTTAGGCTTGAACAAATGCGGAATAAACCTAACGGTTAATTTGTCAAGCACAAAACCTACAACAACTAGGCTCACCTATGTGCACCAACAACTTATGCTAAGCATGATAAGCAACTATGTGATAGCAAGATATATGACAAGAACAATATGGCTATCACAAAGTAAAGTGCATAAGTAAAGGGCTCGGGTAAGAGATAACCGAGGCACGCGGAGACGACGATGTATCCCGAAGTTCACACCCTTGCGGATGCTAATCTTCGTTTGTAGCGGTGTGGAGGCACAATGCTCCCCAAGAAGCCACTTGGGCCACCGTAATCTCCTCACGCCCTCGCACAATGCAAGATGCCGTGATTCCACTAAGGGACCCTTGAGGGCGGTCACCGAACCCGTACAAATGGCAACCCTTGGGGGAGGTCACCGAACCCGTACACTTTGGCAACCCTTGGGGGCGGTCACCGGAACCCGTCAAATTGCTCGGGGCGATCTCCACAACCTAATTGGAGACCCCGACGCTTTCCCGGAGCTTTACACCACAATGATTGAGCTCCGAACACCACCAACCGTCTAGGGCGCCCAAGTACCCAAGAGGAACACGCTCAAGGGCACCAAGCACCCAAGAGTAATAAGCTTCTCAACTTGTAACTTCCACGTATCACGTGGAGAACTCAGACCGATGCACCAAATGCAATGGCAAGGGCACACGTAGTGCCCAAGTCCTTCTCTCCCAAATCCCACCAAAGCAACTAATGCTAGGGAGGAAAATGAGAGGAAGAACGAAAGAAGATCACGAAGAACTCCAAGATCTAGATCCAAGGGGTTCCCCTCACTTAGAGGAGAAAGTGATTGGTGGAAACGTGGATCTAGATATCCTCTCTTTTCCCTCAAGAACTAGCAAGAATCATTGGAGGGACTGAGAGTTAGCAAGCTCAAGAAGGTCAACAATGGGGGAAGAACACGAGCTCAAAGGATAAGGTTCAATGGGGAAGAAGACCCCCTTTTATAGGTGGGAAAAAATCCAACCGTTATGCTCACAGCCCGCACCGAGCAGTAGTACCGCTTGACATCACGGTACTACCGCTAGGGGTAGCGGTACTACTGCTAAGGGTAGCGGTACTACTGCTTGCGAGCGGTACTAAAAAATTACATCCGTGCCTACCACCGCTGGACTTGTGACGAGTTTTTGGTCCCGAGCAGAAGTAGCCACGGAAGTAGCCGCGGTAGTACTGCTCCAAGCGGTAGTACCGCTCCCAAGAGCGGTAGTACCGCTCCCAAGGGCGGTAGTAAAAAATTACTTTCTCTCCTACCCGCGGTAGTACCGCTGCAGCCTTTTCAGAACACCAAAACTACCACAACTTCTGCATTCGGACTCGAATTAATGAAACTAAGTTTGTTGGAAAGCTAGCGACAAGGGCTAACACAATTTTGATAGAAATACCAATAATAAGCAAATGAGAAAAGGCCCAAAATAAAATGGCGAGAACCCTTCCTCGGAAAAGACCGGTAAAACCTCCAACACCGAAAACATCATAGAAGACGCATGCAAACTCCGTTTTCGATAAACTCAAGCTTGTCATCAAGATGACCATAAGCTCTAAGACTCACAAAGAGAAACAAACAAGAACCAAGAAAAATGATGCAAGGATGCAATGGTTTGAGACCTCGACGAACGATACGATCGAGCTACTCACTTAAGAGCCCCCCTTGATATTACGGCTATCGATCCTATAACCCGGTCTCCCAACTACCACCATGAGACCGGTAAAATAGAAAACCTATCAAGGGAAAACCTTTGCCTTGCACATGATCCAATTGAGCTAGATGATGACGATCTTGTCCTCCATAAGATGGACCACCTTTCTTGATTGCGTTGGGTCGATGGAGACTAGATGATTGCTCCCCCATACTCCACTATGGGTGAGCCACTCTTCGGCACATCTTCACAAGTCCATTGACACCACAATGGATGGCAATATTCAAGCACTTGATCTCTTCGTGATGCTACACTTGAACTTGCACATGACAATCTTGATGACGATCACTACTTGATGTCATCCTTTCCATGGGTTGTACGATATCTTCCTCTTGACGCAAGCCCATGGACATGTACCTAACCCCACATAGAACTCTCACATAGACCATGGGTTAGTACACAAAGTGCAATGTACAATGCTTACCATACCATGGGATCACTTGATCCCTCTCGGTACATCTTTTAGGCTTTGTGAGTTGATCAACTTGATTCACTCTTGACTTAGTCTTGATCAACCTTGAATCTTTCCTACTCTCTTAGTTTAGATGATGTCTTGAAGGTAAACATGAATGATCACACAATCTTCTTACAATGCTTACCATACCATGGGATCACTTGATCCCTCTCGGTACATCTTTTACGCTTTGTGAGTTGATCAACTTGATTCACTCTTGACTTAGTCTTGATTAACCTTGAATCTTTCCAACTCTCTTAGTTTAGATGATGTCTTGAAGGTAAACATGAATGATCACACAATCTTCTTCTTCAAGACATGCTTGCAATAAGCTCAACACTCACATGACCAATCTTTGGATAATTCCTTAATAGCACCTTGGTCAACACATAAACTCCTTGAAACCAACGCATGGACTTCAAGAAATGCCTATGGACAAATCCTTCAAATATAACTCAATGCAGCCATTAGTCCATAGAGAATGTCATCAATTACCAAAACCACACATGGGGGCACCACATGTCCTTTCAATCTCCCCATTTTGGTAATTGATGACAATCACTTTCAAGAGAGTTTATATAAGGAATTATGCATCACCATGCAATGCAACAACCAATGATGCATGAGAATGAGATGCAAATGCTAAGGAACAAAACCAAAGAAGAAGAGATAACTCTCTAAACTTCTCCACAAAACTCTCTGAAACTTCTCCCCCATTGGCATCGATTGCCAAAATGGGCGAAAAGCTAAGAATGCCAATATAAATTGTGGTCCTCCAAAAATTGTGTATTTCTCAACAAGAGAGTGGAATGCAATACACATATCCAAAGGTAAATACTTGGAGGAGCACAGACTATATTGCGGCACAAAGATTGCTAAAGAATGATATGCCACAAAGACATAACAACGAGAGACACAAGCAATCAAGCAGTCAAAATATACCAATCGAAGCAAGCAATCAAAGGATATCAATTGAACCAACTAGATCAAAGATCCTACGAGCCACAAGGATATGAGCGATGGAGTGATCTAAGGAAACTAGAGAAGCTCCCCATGATTTGTGCACACATAAGAATTTTTGTATTTGAATATAAAGTGCACAAAATAGGATCATAGCTCCCCCAAAATCAATAGAAACTTGCATCCAGTGCAAGTGAGCATATAGGAAACAAAGCCTAGCGCTTGCAACAAGCACATGGTTGAGCAACATGTAAAAGAGGCAACTTAAGAATAGGCTCAACCAAAATGATGTGTGTGAGACCAGGCAATGCACTAGAGAAGACTAATGTACGCATGAGCATTACGCATCAATATAGTCTTGAAAGAATGAGATACACGATGCAAGGCATGTCATTCCCACACACAACTAGCAAACGGGTTCACAAGGTCACTAATAAGCATATAAAGAACCTATGCTTGTGACAGCCCATGGTGAAGATAGAAGATGAAAGCCTCATCAAGACGAGGGATACCAATTAAGATGGCAAAAGCCTCGTAGAGATAAGCATGAAGAAAAAATCTTCACCACACACGAGTTTAACAAGATGCAACGATAGAGAACACGCACTCAAGGCAAAAGCTTTCACGGAGCCACCAAAGAAATAACATAAGAAAGACAGGGTGGACGTGAAAGAGAGGATATCAACTAGAGATGTAATTTCTCTCAAGTGTATAAGGTTCTAGGTAGACGAAATCATGACGATATATATCTACAAAGAAGGATGTTGTAGATACCAATTAAAGGTAGGTAGTAGTTCATTGATCATCCTAGCTTGACTCCAATTAGCACATGATGACACCATCTTCCTTGTGAGTGAGCGGAGCTGTAGCGACCCGACCTCAGATGGTCAAGTCTCTGTGCTTCTGTGTCATCCCTGGATCGGTAATCTTTGACACACACGATTACTCAAGGATTTATAACAGTAGCAATCACACACTTATTACATTGAATGTCTCAAAAGAGAACTTATTACAAAAATATGGCTTAAGGCCATCTAATGCGATAACAGCGGAAGACTTGGAAGATAAAGTGAGTCCATCAACTCCAACGGCATAACTGAGCTGCACGACAACGACCTACAATCCTTACTCCTCGTTCGAAAAGTGCGCAACATAAAATGTTGCAGCCCGAGAACGGGTCAAGACATGGAATATGCCGGCAATGTAACACATAGAGAGTAATGAAAGAATAATCTATACTACATGCACATATGGCTGGTGGAAAGCTCTATGGTTACAGCTTTTGCAAAAAGCCAATTTTTCCCTATGTCAAAGGAACAAATTTTATATTAACTATCATGGTGGTTGAAACATCATTGAGAAGGTATAACCCCAACTCAATCCCAATTAAAGTGATTAAAAACCCAACAATATTAATTTAGAGTGATGAGATACATGTGAATACTCAAGTACTAGATACTCAAAATTGTCCATAACCGGGGCACGGCTAACCATGATTAGATTGTACACTCTGCAGAGGTTTGTGCACTTTTCCCCACAAGACTCGATCGCCTCCGTTGGTTTCTCGCACTACATGGTGTTTGAGAAACGGATGACCGAGACACAGTCTTTCAGAAACATTAACTCTCTACTCCGGATAGATCATACCAAACCTATAAAACCCACTACCTGCTGATCTACCGCTTTGAAAGCTTCACGTAACTTACTCAACTATGCTAGAGCCCATAATAGCTTGTGGCTGCACACGGAAGTTTCTAGCATGAATAATCTCAGTTCCCTTTGAGCCTGGGTGGCGGTCCATAGGAAGATCACACGGTACCCCAGGATTTCCAAAAATAAAAGCAGACAACACTGGGTTCCCTGTGTGCCTCAATCCACCCAGATTTGTATTTAAGTTGCCACCTTAAAGTAAACCATCAATTAATAATCTCACATCTGTCGTGAATATCTCTCAAACCCAAACCACGTCTACGAGTATAGCATGGCAATATAAGTAACACGTAGAAGTAACTCCCAAGGGTTTGATAGCAACAGGGCAATAGGTTCCTACCTCATCATCTACTTCCCAACCCACAAATTAATGACATCCTAATCATGCAATGTTGGAGGGTTGAGCTAATGCATAAAACTGGGTATGAAAAGGTATGATCATGTGTTACTTGCCTTGGCCGACGATCCGTGAATCCTAGAGACTCAGAGTAACACGCTCGCGACTTCGGGAATTCTATCGCAAGCAAACAATACATACATACGTAACAAACAAAGATGCACAAACGAAACTTCAACTGAAAGAGGTTGACCGGAGAGTTCAACTTAAGGACTCCGGTTTGCAAAAAGAATCAAACCAAACGGAACAACGAAACTCAAACGGCGAGAAAAACATGGTCCGTTTACTAATCTGAACTAGAGCCAAATTTTACCAAGATAAAAACTGGTTTAAGTTGACTATCCGGAAAGAGGGTTTCGAGATGAAATTCCAGGCGCTTGAATCGCCTGATTCCGATAAACGAGCGAAAAGTTATACTAATTTGAACATTGGTTCGTAAATCGAATTGAATAACCGCGGAATAAATCCGATAAAAGAAAACGAAGAACGGCTAAACGAACTAACGCTCGCTAGCAGAAACTAAACGCATTTAACATGTTCAGTAAAACGAACGAACGGTTTAACGTTCTCAAAATAAATAAACCGGGAAAATAAACCTATCTAATAATAAAAAAACGGCTAGGGTTTTCCAAAAACCGAAGGGTTATTTAAAAAACCCATGACGGGCTACCTCCGGTGATCGTCCGGGCGGCGAGGGGCGGCTAGGGCGGGCTAGGCGAGGGGGGAACGGCGCGGGCGGCGGCGGCGGCTCGGGCTCGGCTCCTCCGGGTCCCGTGGTGGTGGTGATGGCTAAGGGAGAGGGGGTATATAAAGAGGGGAGGGAGGTGGCTTGGAGGAGGGCAAGGCGGCGGGAGGAGTCCGGCTCGGACTCGAGTCCGGCTACAGTGTGGGGTGGCGCGGCTTGGGCCGGCACGCTTTGGTGGGCCGTTAGCCCGATCGGTATGATTCCTTATTTAAAAAAAACATTACACCGAAAATGTAAAAATCCTAGAAAAATAAAAAAAATAAAGAAAAAATGCCAAAACAAGTTTTCGTTGCCTAAATAAAATATTTAGAACAAGATGAACTTTTCTTGGCCCCTAAAATGCAATTTTAAATATATGCAAATTTTTCCCTAGGCAATTAAAATTCCAAATAAGTAAAATAAAATCCCAAAAATGATTTTAACATTTTTCCTCCTAGATTTCGATTATTTTTGGAGAAGTCATATTATCTCCTCTTGTTTATTTTTAAACATGAAATATTTTCGGAGACAAAAATTATAAAATCCAAAATCCTCGTCTTTCATTATTTGATAAAATTCAAATATGAAAAATCGGAAAATCCCCAACTCTCTCCGAGGGTCCTTGAGTTGCTTAGGATTTTGAGGATAGCAAATGAAAATGCAATAAACTATGATATGCATGGATGACCTGTGTATAACATGCCAAATTGAAAATTTGGGATGTTACAAACCTACCCCCCTTAAGATGAATCTCGCCCTCGAGATTCGGGTTGGCTAGAAAATAGGTGCGGATGGTCCTTGCGAATATCATCTTCTCGCCTCCGTGTGGCTTCCTCCTCGGTATGGTGGCTCCAATCGAACTTTACAAAACTTGATAACTTTGTCATGAAGTGACTCGGCTGTCAAATCCAAAATCTTTACTAGCTTCTCCTCATAAGTCAAATTACTATCCAATTGTATCGCCTCAGGGGCACTATATCCTTTAACGCAAGACGCCGCCATCTCAGCGTGGCACTTCTTCGGGCCAGATACGTGAAACACATCGTGAACTCCTGATAGTCCTTCGGGTAACTCCAGCTTGTAGGCAACTTCTCCCATTCGTTCCAAAACATGATACGGTCATACAAATCTTGGGGCTAGCTTTCCATTTACTCCAAAACGTTTCACTACCATCAGGGGTGATACTCGCAGATAGGCTCATCTCCGATTTCATAGGTTACTTCCTTTGCGTTTTGAATCTGCGTAACTCTTCTGTCTAGACCGAGCAATCTTTAGTCCATCTCGATCAGTTTAACCTTCTCCTCTGAGTCTTTGATCAAATCTGGTCCAAACAACTGACGGTCTCCGACCTCATCCCACATCAAGGGTGTTCTACATCTGCGTCCGTACAGATCTTCGAACGGTGCCATTTTGAAACTGGCCTGGTAGCTGTTGTTATAAGAGAATTCTGCGTACGGCAAATTGTCATCCCAACTAGATCCATAATCTAGCGCATGTGCTCTTAACATATCCTCCGTGATCTGGTTAACTCTCTGTCACATCCATCCGTGCGTGGGTGGAATGCGGTACTAAACTCCAACTGGTACCCAAAGTCTGGTGTAGTTGATGCCAAAACTTTGAAGTAAACTGTGTTCCTCTATCTGATACGATGCTCCTCGGAACTCCATGCAAACATACGATCTTGGTCATATATATCTTGGCCAACTTGGCACTTGTATACGTTGTTTTCACTAGGATGAAGTGAGCTACTTTGGTCAAACGATCCACAACTACCCATATTGAATCATATCCTGCTTTGGTTCTGGGTAATCCGGTGATAAAATCCATGCCAAGTTTGTCCCACTTCCATTCGGGTATTGGCATAGGCTGCTTGATCCTGCTGGCTTTTGATGCTCGCCTTCACTCTCGACATACATCGCAAACGGCTACATACTCGGCAATATCCTTCTTCATACCAGTCCACCGTAAATGTTCCTTCAAGTCCAAATACATCTTGGTGTTTCCGGGTGAATCGAGTATGGTGAGTCATGGGCCTCTTGAAGTATTAACTTCACGATCTCCGAATTGTTGGGCACATAAATCCGATCCTCAAACCACAAGGTATCATGCTCATCCTCGCGAAAACCTTTGGCTTTTCCTTTGCCCATCTTTTCCTTTATCTCAGCAATCTCTTTATCCTCCTTTTGAGCGTCTCAAATCTTGTCTAACAAGGTCGACTGAACCTCCATTGTTGCAAGAAAACCTCTTGGAACAATCTCCAACTGAAGTTCCATAATATCCTCTGCTAACTCCTTCGGCAGTCCTCTACCTACAAGGATATTGGCATAACTCTTCCGACTCAAAGCGTCTGCTACAACGTTGGCCTTTCCTGGATGATAGTGTAGCTTCATGTCGTAAACCTCTATAAGTTCCAGCCATCTCCTCCGTTCGAGGTTTAACTCCTTCGTGTGGAAATGTACTTTAAACTCTTATGATCCGTGTACACATCACAACGGTTTCCCATCAGATAATGTCTCCAGTTCTTCAACGCATGTACTACAGCTGCTAACTCCAAATCATGCGTGGCATAGTTCAACTCATGAGGCTTCATTTGTCGTGAGGCATACGAAACAACTTTTCCGTCTCCGCATAAGAACACATCCAAGTCCCAAGCGAGAGGCATCACAATATACTTGAAACTCCTTATGTATATCTCGCAATGTCAAGACTGGGCTGTAGTCAACCGCTTTCTTCAACTCTTGGAAGCTTGTCTCACAATCCTCATCCATTTGAACTTGGTATCCTTCTTTAGCAATTCTGTCATTGGTTTAGCAATCTTGGAAAAATTTCAATTAACCTCCGATAATATCCTCGCCAGTCCAAGGAAGCTGCGAATCTCACCGATCAAGTGGGTGCCAACCATTCGGATCGACTGAATTTTCTTTGGGATCTACTGCTATACCTTCTCCCGATATAACATGCCCAAGAAATCCAACTTCCTTCAACCAAAACTCGCACTTGCTGAATTTGGCATATAACCGGTGTTCCTCGAAGTTTCTCAAGAACCAAACGTAAGTGTTCTACGTGCTCCTCTTCGCTCTTCTTCGAGTAAACCATAATATCATCGATGAACACCACAACAAACTTGTCCAAATACTCCATGAACACTTTGTTCATCATACTCATAAAATAGGTAGGGCGTTAGTCACCCAAATGACATGACCGTATACTCATATAATCCATATCGTGTGGTGAATGCTGTCTTTGGTATATCCTTCTCTCGGATCTTCAATCGATGGTATCCTCGATCAGAGATCAATCTTAGAAAACACCTTAGCTCCTTGCAACTGATCAAACAGATCATTTATCATCGGTAAGGGGTACTTTTTCTTTATCGTTACTTCATTCAGAGCTCGGTAATCAACAACCATCCTTAGGGATTTATCCTTCTTCTCCACCAAAAGTACTGGAGCTCCCCAAGGTGATGAACTTCTCTGAATGTAACCTTTCTCCAATAGCTCCTTGATCCGCTTCTTAATTTCCTCCGGATCATTTGCGGGCATCCGATAAGGTCTCTTTGATATTGGCCTGCACTGCATTAGTTCTATCGTAAACTTCGATGTCTCGATCCGTGGCATGCCCGGTAACTCTTCCGGAAAAACATCCGGATAATCCTTCACTATGGTACTTCCTCTTGTACAATTCCCCGTGAGGGTATTTACTTGGCTCCTCCTCGGCACATGCCTAGATACATACTTAATCCTTTTTCCCTCTGGGGTGGTAAGATAAATTGACTTGCTAGCACAGTCAATACTTCCTCCAAACTTCGACATCCAATCCATACCTAATATCACATCCAATCCTTGTGACTCCAAGATGATTAGGTCGACGGAAAAACATGCGTGCCAATGATTAGGGGTATCTGGGTGCACCACTTGCTAGCCATGTACTCGCCTCCAAAGTAGCTCACTAAAAGAGGGGTCCTAAGGGTCCGGGTTGGTAACTTAAACTTATCCACAAATCCCTTGATATGTATGAATGCGATGCACCAAAGATCGAAAAGAACAATAGCGGTAAATGACCGAACCAAAAACTTACCTATTACCGTCCCATTGTTCTTCAACTTCCTCCACGTTGACGTGGTTCACTTGTCCTTTGTTGAATGGATTGGGCTTCTTCCCAGCGCTCCCATTTCCGCTTCCATTCTTTCCTTCGTGGCAGTCGTTGGCATAGTGCCCTGTCTTCCCGCACTTAAAGCAAATAACTTGGCTCAAGTCTCTCTTGGCGGGTGTAGCTGGGTTTGAGTGATTCTGATTATTGTTGGCTGCATTTCCATTCCCATTCTTCGCACCATTATGGATCCTCATCCAGTATGGTTATGTCCTCCATGGTTATGAACTAGTCCTCCCAAGTTCGGGGTTAAGCGAGGTTTATGGTGGCTCCTGAGTTATACTTACCTTGTCCATACTTCCTCTTACGACTCTCAATTTGTCACGCTTTCCTTCAATCATTAGGGCCTTATCTACCAATTCCTCGGTAGTTGTTGAAAGTTGCCACCATCACCTGCATACTCATCTCCTCATTCAGCCCTTCCATAAACTTCTCTTGCTTCGCGCATCCGTGGCCACATCATCGGGGCATAGCGTGATAACTTGCTAAACTCATCCACGCATCGAGCCACGGCACGGTTCCTTCGGCGTAAGTTACGGAATTCACGCTTCTTTATCTGCATGGCTCCAATTGAAACATGGGCCGTGCGAAAGGCTTGTTGGAACTGGTCCCAAGTGACATTGGCTATAGGAAAAGTAGCCGTGTAATTCTCCCACCATGCGGCTGCTGGTCCATCCAATTGATGTGCGGCAAAGCGCACTCTTTCAAAGATCCGTGCATCCTGCGGTGGTTAACTCCTTCCAATACAGCGTAACCAGTCATCTGCAACTATTGGCTCGGTGCTACTGGAAAACACCGGCGGTTGTAACCTCAGAAAACGGGCTAAATTGTCCACTGGTGGCGGGTTGTTGTTGTTGTTGTTGTTGTTGTTGTTGTTGGCATTGCCCTGGTTCTGAACTAGCAATTGCATCAAGGCATTCTGCTATTGGATCAACTGAGTGAGCTCCGGTGGGAAAACAAAACCGGGGTCACGTCTCGGAGGCATTTGAAGGTTTAGATGGGAGAGATTAGAATAGTAAGAGGTCTAGTGAGAAAACACTACCCATATGCACATGAGGCAAACACACACTCATTCAATCAAGCAAGCAAGGACATACAAAACGATCTAGGACTATCGCATAAGTGCTCAACTACTACTAGTTACATGGGGGTAATACTACTATTATATGGTGGTCATCTAGAAATTTTGATCGGTGGAAGACTCCATGATGTCCGCTCCAGCCGTCTTCATAGTCATCATCACTTGGATCTGAGTCGGTGTCGCCGATGATGATGTAGTTGTCCGGACAAGCGGGATCTTCTTCCTCTTCTTGCTCTTCTTCCTTGGGTGCTTTGGTCCTCCCATGAAGACTCCAATCTTCTTGACTAGGTCGTTGTTCTTTTCCAAAGAGTATTTTGATTTCTTCCTCATATCCATCGCGTGTAGACTTGAGTTCTTCCTCCAGCTCGATGATCTTAGTTTTTGCCTTCTTCAAATCCATCATGTCCGTGCACATCCGGTTCTCATGACGTCGAATGTGCTGGTTTAGTTCCTGGACGTAGGCTGCAATGGATCTATCCTTCTTGGTGCTGATTACTTCCCATTGCTCGTCTCGGCGCCCACATATTTGGTATATGGTGTCTTTAAGCTCCTTATTGTAGACTTTTCCAATGCGTCCCTTGATAATGTGAGCTGCCATACAATTTCCCAAACTCCATGTTGGTGCATTGAAAACACATACTATGGGCTCCGTGATTTCATGCAAACGTCCTTCCGGAACTAGAGCTTGAATCTTCCAAAGCATTCTTCTTCCGGTAAGGTGGCGTTGTACGTCCGGTGAAGCTTGGTATTCCAATATTCAGGTACCTAGTGACTTCCTTCAAGTGGCGTCCAAGGGTGTGTCTTCATCCGGTTGGGCAAACTTGTACTTCATCTCCGTCATCCTAAAGAGTGGAAAAATGGAGAGGGGTCAGAAATGAGTAGAGAGGAGTGACCTATGGTTTTATCTTAGTGGTCGCGTCCTAAACTCAGCGTGTGCTCTGATACCATCTTGTAGCGAATTCGACCTCGATGGTCAAGTCTACGTGCTTCGTGTCATCCCCGGATCGGTAATCTTGACACACAAGATTACTCAAGGATTTATAACAGAGTAGCAATCACACACTTATTACATCGAATGTCTCAAAAGAGAACTTATTACAAAAATATGGCTTAAGGCCATCTAATGCGATAACAACGGAAGACTTGGAAGATAAAGTGAGTCCATCAACTCCAACGGCATAACTGAGCTGCACGGCAACGACCTACAATCCTTACTCCTCGTCTGAAAAGTCTGCAACATAAAATGTTGCAGCCCGAGAACGGGTCAGCACATGGAATATGCTGGCAATGTAACACATAGAGAGTAATGAAAGAATAATCTATACTACATGCACATATGGCTGGTGGAAAGCTCTATGGTTACAGTTTTGCAAAAAGCCAATTTCCCCCTATGTCAAAGGAACAAATTTTATATTAACTATCATGGTGGTTGAAACATCATTGAGAAGGTATAACCCCAACTCAATCCCAATTAAAGTGATTAACAACCCAACAATATTAATTTAGAGTGATGAGATACATGTGAATACTCAAGTACTAGATACTCAAAATTGTCCATAACCGGGGACACGGCTAACCATGATTAGATTGTACACTCTGCAGAGGTTTATGACTTTTCCCCACAAGACTCGATCGCCTCCGTTGGTTTCTCGTGACTACATGGTGTTTGAGAAACGGATGACCGAGACACAGTCTTTCGTAAACATTAACTCTCTACTCCGGATAGATCATACCAAACCTATAAAACCCACTACCGCTGATCTACCTCTTCAAAGCTTCAAGAACTTACTCAACTATGCTAGAGCCCATAATAGCTTGTGGCTGCACACGAAAGTTTCTAGCATGAATAATCTCAGTTCCCTTTGAGCCTGGTGGCGGTCCATAGGAAGATCACACGGGTACCCCGGATTTCCAAAAAATAAAGCAGACAACACTGGGTTCCCTGTGTGCCTCAATCCACCCAGATGTGTATTTAAGTTGCCACCTTAAAGTAAACCATCAATTAATAATCTCACATCTGTCGTGAATATCTCTCAAACCCAAACCACGTCTACGAGCATAGAATGGCAATATTAGCAACACGTAGAAGTAACTCCCAAGGGTTTGATAGCAACAGGGCAATAGGTTCCTACCTCATCATCTACTTCCCAACCCACAAATTAATGACATCCTAATCATGCAATGTTGGAGGGTTGAGCTAATGCATAAAACTGGGTATGAAAAGGTATGATCAAGTGTTACTTGCCTTGTCGACGATCCGTGAATCCTAGAGACTCAGAGTAACACGCTTAGCACTCGGGAATTCTATCGCAAGCAAACAATACATACATAAGTAACAAACAAAGATGCACAAACGAAACTTCAACTGAAAGAGGTTGACCGGAGAGTTCAACTTAAGGACTCGGTTTGCAAAAGAATCAAACCAAACGGAACAACGAAACTCAAACGGCGAGAAAAACATGGTCCATTTACTAATCTGAACTAGAGCCAAATTTTACCAAGATAAAAACTGGTTTAAGTTGACTATCCGGAAAGAGGGTTTCGAGATGAAACTCCAGGCGCTTGAATCGCCTGATTACGATAAACGAGCTTAAAAGTTATACTAATTTGAACATTGGTTCGTAAATCGAATTCGGAATAACCATGAATAAATTCGATAAAAGAAAACGATTTAACGGCTAAACAAACGAACGTTCACTAGTAGAAACTAAACGACGAACATGTTCGTAAAAACGAACGAACGGTTGAACGTTCTCAAAATAAATAAACCGGGAAAATAAACCGATCTAATAATAATAATAATAACGGCTAGGGTTTTCCAAAAAAACAGAAGGGTTCTTTTAAAAAAACCCGGCGACGGGGCTACCTCCGTGATCGTCCGGGGTCCGCGGGCGGCGAGGGGCAGCTAGGGTGGCGACTCGGCGAGGGGGACAGGGAGGCGGCGGCGGCGGCCAAGGGCGGCGGGCGGCGGCTCGGGCTCGGCTCCTCCCGGGTCCCAAGGTGGTGGTGGTGGTGATGGCTAAGGGAGAGGGGGTATATAAAGAGGGAGGGAGGTGGCTTGGAGGAGGGGCAAGGCGGGCGGGAGGAGTCCGGCTCGGGACTCGAGTCAGCTGGCGGCGGCAGCCTTGTAGTGGGGGCAGCGGCTTGGGCCGGCTTTCGGCTGGGCCATTAGCCCGATCGGTATGATTCCTTATTTAAAAAAAAAACATTCCGTCGAAAATGTAAAAATCCTAGAAAAATAAAAAAAATAAAAAAAATGCCAAAACAAGTTTTCTTTGCCTAAATAAAATATTTAGAATAAGATGAACTTTTCTTGGCCCCTAAAATGCAATTTTAAATATATGCAAATTTTTCCCTAGGCAATTAAAATTCCAAATAAGTAAAATAAAATCCCAAAAATGATTTTAACATTTTTCCTCCCAGATATTCGATTATTTTTGGAGAAGTCATATTATCTCCTCTCGTTTATTTTTAAACATGAAATATTTTCCGGAGACAAAAATTATAAAATCCAAAATCCTCGTCTTTCATTATTTGATAAAATTCAAATATGAAAAATCGGAAAATCGCCAACTCTCTCCGAGGGTCGTTGAGTTGCTTAGGATTTCAAGGATAGCAAATGGAAATAATGATATGCATGGATGACCTGTGTATAACATGCCAAATTGAAAATTTGGGATGTTACAGGAGCATCCAATGCATCTCCTATTGTTCCTAGAACAACAACACAAACAAAATGGTACCCAAACTCATTGGGACCAAAGAGTTAGAGAACCAACAATACATAGGACAACCTCCACATAAATATGTGCATATAGATATGAAAATGAATTTCATGGACATCTCATCCAATTTGAGACTTGGTGGAGTTTTCCCTATATATTGTGTCCAAGAAAGAAAGCATGCTAAAAATACTACATCAAATTAATATGCATGCTCAAGACTTTCAAGAACCGATACCATAAGAGAAAGAAAAACCAAGTGAAGAAAAGATTCCAAATGAATAAATCATCACTTGGAGGATATCCATAAAAGATACATCGAGGAATGAGAATCGGTTGATACACACAAAAAAAGATATCAAACTCCCAAAAGAGAGGATGGTTCCAAACAAACCAAGCTCTCTACAAAGTTTCATGATGGCACAAAGTACCAAAAAGAAAACGGCTTGCCTTCCACCAACACACACTTGATAAGGATCGCAAGATGAGTGCCTTATAGAAAATAGGATAGCTCCGCCAAGACTAGTGCATTATAGAGAATTTGCATTTGAATACAAAATGCACAAGGTTGGATCACCACTTTCAATATATCTATAAAACACTAGACAAGATCAAGAAATTAACAAGATCCACAAGTGGTATGGAAGACAAAGGGAGTTGACACAAACCTTGGCAAGAGAAAAGGCAAATAAAAACAAAAGCCAATGTAAAGATGATCAATTAAATTCTACCACACATAAGTGATTACCAATTGTCAAAAGACAAGAAGTATTTGGAAATAATTCCCGGTGGTAGATAGCAAGGATATCCGACATCATCTTCACTCCAAACAAAAAGCAAATTGCAACTTGTAGAGCTAACATGCCACCTAGGAACAAGATAATCTACAATATCAATTGTAGGTGACAATATCTCAAATGTACACATTTTCTAGGCTTGTAATATGCACTTATCATATTACTCCCCCATAATGTGATACCAATAAGAACTTAACAAGAGGCAATAAGAGGAACAAACAAGAGATAATTAATGGACTATTTAGAATTTGAATTTCTCATGAGAGATATACCACCTAGCGACTAGATAATCTTGTAATATCAATACTAGATGGTATTCCTCATGTACACACATTTATAGGATTGTGAGGTGCACAAAGCACATCACTCCCCCAAAATGGGATGTTCCATTAATCTCTCACACGAGCCAACTAGGATACAAACAAGAAGCATAAAGGCTAAGCAAGACGACACACATGTACATGATGTGCAAACCAACACACACATACTTGATTGCTCAAGATAAGCAAGTTGGAATCACAACATATACAAACACATGCAAGGAACAAAACCAAAACATGCAAGGGGGCAAGTAACTTTCAATGTAAGCAATTTTAAGTACAAGTTACCGCAAGGAGGCACATTGAATATAAGATACAAACTTGATGATTCAATGGACTTGGCTTGAGACAATAAGAGTGATGAAGTCCCCTTAATTCTTCATAATGTAGCCAAGTCTCCAATGCCCTCCAACAACACCTATTGATCAAGTTTGAGCTAGTTGGTCCCCAACCAAGTTGGGTCCTAAGAGATTAGTCACAATAGGCTTGGCAACCCAAATGGTTCTTTGCTTCAAACCACTTTGAGTACCAACAAACTTAGCAACCACATTGCCAACCTTATCCTTCCCAAGAGAATAGACATCATCAATAATAATTGGGTTGGATAAGTTACCACTAGTGCATGAAGAAGCGAGGTGACCTTTCTCACGACATAGGTAGCAACATCTACTCTTCACTTTCTTCTCACTTGATTTCTCGACTTGAGAAGTATTAGCTTGAGTATTCTTGGGAAGAGGCCTTTCTTCAACTTGAGGTTGAGCATGACAATGCACTTGTAGCCGCTTCCCTTGTTGCTTGTCACTAAAGGCCTTCTTCTTCAATGGGCAAGATCTAACATGATGCCCTTCAATTTTGCACTTGAAGCAAATAATCTTGGCCGAATTCTTGACTTGTTTTTGGCCCTTCCTTTTGTTCATCTTGGACTTCTTCTTCTTATTGGAGTTGAATCCAAGTCCACGTTTGTCATTGGGGGATTTTTGCACACTCAAGATATTGTTGAGTGTGGATTTCCCTTTATGACTGTTTTCCAAGTCTTTCTTCAAAGAAGCGACTTGGGCCTTGAGCTCTTTGATTTCCTATACATGGTTAGTCTAAACACAAGTAATAGAGGAAGTATAAGCTTCATCGTTAGAGAAACAAGGCAAGGAAAGAAATTCATCACAAGATGTACCAACATTGTGAGTAGATGAATTACAAGGACTAGCACATGGCAATATACTATTTTGACTAGAAGTAGTGCTAGTATCCACATGAGGCTCACTAGATGTTACCTTAACAATCATGGCCTCATGAGCTATCTTTAGCACACTACGGGATACTAGAAGATCATCATGAGAGCTTGAGAGCTTTTCATGACTTTCTTCCAATTTCCCATAATTACTAGATAGCACCTCAAGTTGAGCCCGTAGCTCAACATTCTCCTTCAAAATGGATGCTTCACAAGTAATAGAGTTAGTAGCACAAGCATCATCATTTACAACAATAGGAGAGGACAACTTGGCAAGCTCTTTTAAATAATAAGCTTCAAGTTGGGCATGAGACTCGGTGAGTTTGATGAGCTCACCTTTGATGACCCTTGAGCCATTTTCGAGGTGCTCAAAATCCTCAAGGAGTCTAGCATGAGAAACTTCAAGCTTAGCATTTTAGTTTTGAAATCATTGGCCACCTCAAGAGCTCTATCATGAGATTCCCTCACTCTAGATAATTCTAGAGCAAAAGTCTCCTCAAGAGATTCGGAGGTGGTTTGTTCATGTTCAAGAGCTTGAGATAGCTCCGCGATCTCGTTTGCGTAATCACGCCCATGAGCTTCCATTTTCTCAATGGTGGCCTCATGTTCCTCTAGATGAGATTCCAACTCCTCAATGTATTTCTTGCCATCAATGGCAATGGACATTATTTCCATGAAGTTGGAACGAGCAATTTTATTTTTATGAAGAGCTTTAAAAATCATTTACCCCTTAGTTTTTAAGGAGGCAACATTATCATTCTCTTCATCATTTTCCTCATCATCATTAGCATCAACATCATCATCAAGAGACATATTGGGGTACAAAGTAGGAGATACCTTTGACGCCTTAGCCATAAGGCAAAGGCAATAGATGATGATGTAGGATCCCTTGAGGCACCATTAAACACCACATCTTGTTCCATGGAGTGTCCGGTTTCCTCTACATTGTTAGCACAACAATTCGAGGAAATAGATGCATTTTTATCATGGCAACAAGACATAGCAAGCATGTCATCATGAGATCTAGTCAAGCAATTTCTACATGATATGCAAGGACTATCAACACAAGCATGTGAAACATTTGGAGTGCTCGAAGTGTTCAAGACCAAAGAGGGAGCATTGCAATAAGATAATGATGAAGGATCATCCATAATAAGCATACTACCATCATTCCAATGACCAACACTACTCACCACATCATTACCTTGTGGCAAACCACATGTAGGTGAAGTAGAAGAAGTTGAGAAGACTATACGACCGTAGGTGGAGGGAGAACAATCATCCCCACAAATATTGGACACACCATATTTACCTTGAAGCTTTGTCCACAACTCATGAGCATATCGGAACGACATGAGTTGAAATATAACTACATTGCTAAAAGCATCGAAAAGAACATTAGAAGGTTGAGCATTGACATAAGAGTTTTTTCTCATCCTCTAAAGATAATATTTGGGGATCCTTTGGAGGAGAAAAACCCATATCTACAATTCGCTCTAGATTTGGGTCCATGACCCTAAAGAGATTAAGCATGCGAATTACCCAAGCATCAAAATTTGTGCCATCGAAACTAAGAGTGTCAGAGAATCCTAATCCCCTAGTCGACATCTTTACTCTCTAGGCGGTTAAGCCTAACAAAGAGAGACGAGGCTCTGATACCAATTGAAAGATCGTGGATGTCGCCTAGAGGGGGGGGGGTGAATAGGCGTTTTAAAATAATTATGGTTTAGGCTTGAACAAATGCGGAATAAACCTAACAGTTAATTTGTCAAGCACAAAACCTACAACAACTAGGCTCACCTATGTGCACCAACACCTTATGCTAAGCATGATAAGCAACTATGTGATAGCAAGATATATGACAAGAACAATATGGCTATCACAAAGTAAAGTGCATAAGTAAAGGGCTTGGGTAAGAGATAACCGAGGCACGCGGAGACGACGATTATCCCGAAGTTCACACCCTTGCGGATGCTAATCTCCGTTTGGAGCGGTGTGGAGGCACAATGCTCCCCAAGAAGCCACTAGGGCCACCGTAATCTCCTCACGCCCTCGCAAAATGCAAGATGCCGTGATTCCACTAAGGGACCCTTGAGGGCGGTCACCGAACCTGCATAAATGGCAATCCTTGGGGCGGTCACCGAACTCAGACACTTTGGCAACCCTTGGGGCGGTCACCGAACTCGTCAAATTGCTCGGGGCGATCTCCACAACCTAATTGGAGACCTCGACGCTTGCCCGGAGCTTTACACCACAATGATTGAGCTCCGAACACCACCAACTGTCTAGGGCGCCCAAGCACCCAAGAGGAACACACTCAAGGGCACCAAGCACCCAAGAGTAATAAGCTTCTCAACTTGTAACTTCCACGTATCACGTGGAGAACTCAAACCGATGCACCAAATGCAATGGCAAGGGCACACGGAGTGCCCAAGTCCTTCTCTCCCAAATCCCACCAAAGCAACTAATGCTAGGGAGGAAAATGAGAGGAAGAACGAAAGAAGATCACGAAGAACTCCAAGATCTAGATCCAAGTGGTTCCCCTCACTTAGAGGAGAAAGTGATTGGTGGAAACGTGGATCTAGATCTCCTCTCTCTTTTCCCTCAAGAACTAGCAAGAATCATTGGAGGGACTGAGATTTAGCAAGCTCGAAGAAGGTCAACAATGGGGGAAGAACACGAGCTCAAAGGATAAGGTTCAATGGGGAAGAAGACCCCCTTTTGTAGGTGGGGAAAAATCCAACCCTTATGCTCACAACCCGCACCGAGCGGTAGTACCGCTAGACATCACGGTACTACCGCTAGGGGTAGCGGTACTACTGCTAAGGGTAGCGGTACTACTGCTTGCGAGCGGTACTAAAAAATTACATCCGTGCCTACCACCGCTGGAATTGTGACGAGTTTTTGGTCCCGAGCGGAAGTAGCCACGGAAGTAGACGAGGTAGTACTGCTCCAAGCGGTAGTACTGCTCCCAAGAGCGGTAGTACCGCTCCCAAGGGTGGTAGTAAAAAATTACTTCCGCTCCTACCCGCGGTAGTACCGCTGCAGCCTTTTCAGAACACCAAAACTACCACAACTTCTGCATTCGGACTCCGAATTCGACGAAACCAAGTTTGTTGGAAAGCTAGCGACAAGGGCTAACACAATTTTGATAGAAATACCAATAATAAGCAAATGAGAAAAGTCCCAAAAGTAAATGGTGAGAACCCTTCCTCGGAAAAGACCGGTAAAACCTCCAACACCGAAAACATCATAGAAGACGCATGCAAACTCCGTTTTCGATGAACTCAAGCTTGTCATCAAGATGACCATAAGCTCTAAGACTCACAAAGAGAACAAAACAAGAACCAAGAAACATGATGCAAGGATGCAATGGTTTGAGCTCTCGATTTAACGATACGATCAAGCTACTCACTTGAGAGCCCCCTTGATAGTACGGCTATCGATCCTATAACCCGGTCTCCCAACTACCACCATGAGACCAGTAAAATAGAAAACCTATCAAGGGCAAACCTATGCCTTGCACATGATCCACTTGAGCTAGATGATGACGATCTTGTCCTCCGCAAGATGGACCACCTTTCTTGATTGCGTTGGGTCGATGGAGACTAAATTATTGCTCCCCCATACTCCACTATGGGTGAGCCACTCTTGACACATCTTCACAAGTCCATTGACACCACAATGGATGGAAAGCTTCAAGCACTTGATCTCTTCGTGATGCTACACTTGAACTTGCACATGACAATCTTGATGATGATCACTACTTGATGTCATCCTTTCCATGGGTTGTATGATATCTTCCTCTTGACGCAAGCCCATGGACATGTACCTAACCCCACATAGAACTCTCACATAGACCATGGGTTAGTACACAAAGTGCAATGGACAATGCTTACCATACCATGGGATCACTTGATCCCTCTCGGTACATCTTTTACGCTTTGTGAGTTGATCAACTTGATTCACTCTTGACTTAGTCTTGATCAACCTTGAATCTTTCGAACTCTCTTATTTTAGATGATGTCTTGAAGGTAAACATGAATGATCACACAATCTTCTTATAATGCTTACCATACCATGGGATCACTTGATCCCTCTCGGTACATCTTTTACGCTTTGTGAGTTGATCAACTTGATTCACTCTTGACTTAGTCTTGATCAACCTTGAATCTTTCCAACTCTCTTAGTTTAGATGATGTCTTGAAGGTAAACATGAATGATCACACAATCTTCTCCTTCAAGACATGCTTGCAATAAGCTCAACACTCACATGACCAATCTTTGGATAATTCCTTAATAGCACCTTGGTCAACACATAAACTCCTTGAAGCCAACGCATGGACTTCAAGAAATGCCTATGGACAAATCCTTCAAATATAACTCAATGCATCCATTAGTCCATAGAGAATGTCATCAATTACCAAAACCACACATGGGGGCACCGCATGTCCTTTCACTAAGTCATTGAGTGGTTGACCAGTCTCGCGCTTTATCATGATAGTCAGTTTTCGGCTTTCTCTACTGAGGTACTCACCCGGATGAACCAGGGCACAATCGCAGTAGTTCTCCCGGTGCCACCTTAGCCGATAGAGCGGAACGTAAGGTAGCAAAACACGGGAGCCGGGCAAACCCAACATTTGACCAAAGACATGATTCGGAGCTGATGCATATAAGGCCAAACTCGCGACGCCGAACACTCCCTAAGGTATTTGGTCTTTACAACATATACCGGGCTGAATAACACCCTTGATATGAAGGAAATATGCCCTAGAGGCAATAATAAAGTTATTATTTATTTCCTTATATCATGATGAATGTTTATTATTCATGCTAGAATTGTATTAACCGGAAACATAATACATGTGTGAATACATAGACAAACAGAGTGTCACTAGTATGCCTCTACTTGACTAGCTCGTTAATCAAAGATGGTTATGTTTCCTAACCATAGACATGAGTTGTCATTTGATTAACGGGATCACATCATTAGGAGAATGATCTGATTGACATGACCCATTCCGTTAGCCTAGCACTTGAACGGTTAGAATGTTGCTATTGCTTTCTTCATGACTTATACATGTTCCTGTAACTATGATATTATGCAACTCCTGCTTACCGGAGGAACACTTTGGGTGCTACCAAACATCACAACGAATCGGGTGATTATAAAGGAGTACTACAGGTGTCTCCAAAGGTACATGTTGGGTTGGCGATTTCGAGATTAGGTTTTGTCACTCCGATTGTCGGAGAGGTATCTCTGGGCCCTCTCGGTAATGCACATCACTATAAGCCTTGCAAGCAATGTAGCTAATGAGTTAGTTACGGAATGATGCATTACGTAACGAGTAAAGAGACTTGCCGGTAACGAGATTGAACTAGGTATTGGATACCGACGATCAAATCTCGGGCAAGTAACATACCGATGACAAAGGGAACAACGTATGTTGTTATGCGGTTCGACCGATAAAGATCTTCGTAGAATATGTAGGAGCCAATATGGGCATCCAGGTCCCGCTATTGGTTATTGACCGTAGACGTGTCTCGGTCATGTCTACATTATTCTCGAACCGTAGGGTCCGCACGATTAAGGTTTCGATGACGGTTATATTATGAGTTTGTGTATTTTGATGTACCAAGGAGTTCGAGTCCGGATGTGATCACGGACATGACGAGGAGTCTCAAAATGATCGAGACATAAAGATTGATATATTGGACGGCTATATTCGGACACCGGAAAGGTTCCGGAAGTTTCCGGAGAAAACCGGAGTGCCGGTGGGGTTACCGGAACCCCCCGGGGAAGTAATGGGCCTTATTGGGCCAAGAGGGGAGAGAGAGGGCCGCACCAGGAGGTGGCGCCCCCCCCATGGGGAGTCCGAATTGGACAAGGAGGTGGGGGGGGGGCGCGGTCCCCTTTCCCCCTTCCTCTCCCTCTCTTTCCTTCCCCCTTCCTTCTTCCTAGTAGGACTAGGAAAGGGGAGTCCTACTCCCACTAGGAGGAGGACTCCCCCCTCCCTTGGCGCGCCTCCTAGGGCCGGCCGGCTCTCCCCTTGCTCCTTTATATACAGGTGGGGGCACCCTAGAACACACAAGTTGATCCTTGAGATCGTTCCTCAGCTGCAGTGGTGCCCCTCCACCATATTCCACCTCGGTCATATCATAGCGGTGCTTAGGCGAAGCCCTGCATCGGTAGAACATCAAGATCGTCACCACGCCGTCATGCTAACGTAACTCTCTCTCCCCGGAGCTTTGCTGGATCGGAGCCTGAGGAGCGTCACCGAGCTGAACGTGTGCCAAGAACTCGGAGGCGCCGGAGTAACGGCGCTGGGATCGGTTGGATCGCGAGGAGAACGCACGACTACTTCCTCTATGTTGTGATCGCTTCCGCTTCAGTCTCACGAGGGTACGAGACAACACTCTCCTCTCGTTGCTATGCATCACCATGATCTTGCGTGTGCGTGGGAAAATTTTGAAATTACTACGTTCCCCAACAAAGGGTATCGAGCCTAGGTTTTTATGGTTTGATGTTTTGCACGAGTAGAACACAAGTGAGTTGTGGGCGATACAAGTCATACCGCCTACCAAAGCATGTCATACTTTGGTTCAGCGGTATTGTGAGATGAAGCGGCCCGGACCGACATTACGCCAGACGCTTACGCGAGACTGGTTTCACTGCTACGAGCACTCGTGCTTAAAGGTGGCTGGCGGGTGTCTGTCTCTCTCACTTTAGTTGAACTGAAAGTGGCTACGCCCGGTCCTTGAGAAGGTTAAACGGAGTCTAATTGACGAAGTATCGTTGTGGTCTTGATGCGTAGGTGAGATTGGTTCTTACTTAAGCCCATAGCAGCCACGTAAAATTTGCAACAACAAAGTAGAGGACGCCTAACTTGTTTTTGCAGGGCATGTTGTGATGTGATATGGTCAAGACGTGATGCTATATTTTATTGTATGAGATGATCATGTTTTGTAACCGAAGTTATCGGCAATCGGTCGGAGCCATATGGTTGTCGCTTTATTGTATGAAATGCAAACGCCTGTAATTGCTTTACTTTATCACTAAGCGGTAGCGATAGTCGAGAAGCAATAGATGGCAAACGACAACGATGCTACGATGGAGATCAAGGTGTCGCTACCGGTGACGATGGTGATCACGACGGTGCTTCGGAGATGGAGATCACAAGCACAAGATGATGATGGCCATATCATATCACTTATATTGATTGCATGTGATGTTTATCCTTTATGCATCTTATTTTGCTTTGATTGACGGTAGCATTTTAAGATGATCTCTCACTAAAATTATCAAGTAGTGTTCTCCTTGAGTATGCACCGCTGCCAAAGTTCGTCGTGTCGAGACACCACGTGATGATCGGGTGTGATAAGCTCTACGTCCATCTACAACGGGTGCAAGCCAGTTTTGCACACGCAGAATACTCAGGTTATACTTGACGAGCCTAGCATATGCAGATATGGCCTCGAACACGGAGACCGAAAGGTCGAGCGTGAATCATATAGTAGATATGATCAACATAAGATGTTCACCATTGAAAACTACTCCATCTCACGTGATGATCGGTTATGGTTTAGTTGATTTGGATCACGTGATCACTTAGATGACTAGAGAGATGTCTGTCTAAGTGGGAGTTCTTAAGTAATATGATTAATTGAACTTAAATTTATCATGAACTTAGTCCCGGTAGTATTTTGCAAATTATGTTGTAGATCAATAGCTCGCGTTGTTGCTTCCCTATGTTTTTATATGTGTTCCTAGAGAAAATTGTATTGAAAAATGTTAGTAGCAATGATGCGGATTGGATCCGTGATCCGAGGTTTATCCTCATTGCTGCACGTAAGAATTATGTCCTTAATGCACCGCTAGGTGACAGACCTATTGCAGGAGCAAATGTAGACGTTATGAACGTTTGGCTAGCTCAATATGATGACTACTTGATAGTTTAGTGCACCATACTTAACAGCTTAGAATCGGGACTTCAAAGACGTTTTGAACGTCATGGACCATATGAGATGTTCCAGAATTGAAGTTAATATTTCAAGAAAATACCCGAGTTGAGAGATATGAAATCTCCAACAAGTTCTATAGCTAAAAGATGGAAGAGAATCGCTCAACTAGTGAGCATGTTCTCAGATTGTCTGGGTACTTCAATTGCTTGAATCAAGTGGGAGTTAATCTTCCAGATAAGATAGTGATTGACAGAATTCTCTAGTCACCAACACTAAGTTACTAGAACTTCTTGATGAACTATAGTATGCAAGGGATGACGAAAACGATTCCCGAGCTCTTCGTGATGTTGAAATCGACGAAGGTAGAAATCAAGAAAGAGCATCAAGTGTTGATGATTGACAAGACCACTAGTCTCAAGGAAAAGGGCAAAGGGAAGAAGGGGAACTTCAAGAAGAACGGCAAGCAAGTTGCTGCTCGAGTGAAGAAACCCAAGTCTGGACCTAAGCACGAGACTAAGTGCTTTGCTGCAATGGAACTGGTCACTAGAAGCGGAACTACCCCAAGTATTTGGCGGATAAGAAGGATGGCAAAGTGAACAAAGGTATATTTGAGATACAGATTATTAATGTGTATTTTACTAGTGTTCGTAGCAACCCCTCGGTATTTGATACTGGTTCAGTTGCTAAGAGTAGTAACTTTAAACGGGTGTTGCAGAATGAACAGAAACTTGTTGATGGGGATGTGAAGATGATTGTTGTAAGTATTTCCAAGATTGATATGATCATCATCGCACACTACCTTTACTTTCGGATTAGTATGGAACCTAAATAAGTGTTATTTGGTGTTGAGCATAAGTATGATTTGATCATGTTTATTGCAATACGGTTATTCATTTAAGTAAGAGAATAAATTGTTGTTCTGCTTTACATGAATAAAACCTTATATGGTTACACACCCAATGAAAATGATTCATTGGATCTCGATCATAGTGATACACATATTCATAATATTGAAACCAAAAGATGCAAAGTTAATAATGATAGTGCAACTTATTTGTGGTAATCGCCGCTTAGGTCATATTGGTGTAAAGCGCATGAAGAAAACTCCATGCCGATGGACTTTTGGAATCACTTGATTATGAATCATTTGATGCTTGCGAACCGCGCTGCTTGGGCAAGATGAGTAAAACTCCGTTCTCCGAACAATGGAACAAGCTAACGACTTATTGGAAATAATACATACCGATGTATGCGATCCAATGAGTGTTGATGCTCGTGGCAAGTATCGTTATTTTCCGACTTTCACAAGATGATTTGAGCAGATATGGGTATATCTACAAGAATAAACATAAGTCTGAAATAGTTGAAAGGATCAAAGAATTTAAGATTGAATTGAAAAAATAATCTTAACAAGAAAATAAATGTACTGCGATATAATCTCAAAGACGAATAATTGAGTTACGAGTTTGGTCTTCAATTAAAATAATGTGGAATAGTTTCACAGCTCACGCCACCGGAACACCACAATGTTATGGTGTGTCCGAACGTCAGAATCAAGCACTTTATTTGATATGGTGCGATCTATGATGTCTCTTATCGGTTTACCACTATCATTTTGGGGTTATGCATTAGAGACAGCTGCATTCACGTTTAATAGGGCATCATCTAAATCCGTTGAGACGACACCATATGGACTATGGTTTAACAAAGAAACCTAAGCTCGTCGTTTCTTAAAAGTTTGGAGTTGTGATGCTTATGTGAAAAAGTTTTCACCGATAAGCTCAAACCCAAATCGGAGAAGTGCGTCTTCATAGAATACCCAAAGGTAACTATTGGGTACACCTTCTATCACAGATCCGAAGGCAAGTTTTTCGTTGTTAAGATGGATCCTTTCTAGAGAAGAAGTTTCTCTCGAAAGAAGTGAGTGGGAGGAAAGTAGAACTTGATGAGGTAATTATACCTTCTCCCTTATTGGAAAGTAGTTCATCACGTAAATCAGTTCCAGTGATTCCTACACCAATTAGTGAGGAAGTTAATGATGATGATCATGAAACTTCAGATCAAGTTGCTACCAAACCTCGTGAGGTCTTCCAGAGTAAGATCCGCACTGTAGTAGTACGGTAATCATGTTCGGAAGTCATGTTACTAGACCATGATGAACCTACGAACTATGAGGAAGCGATGATGAGCCCAGATTCCGCGAAATGGCTTGAGGCCATAAAATCTGAGATATGATCCATGTATGAGAACAAAAGTATGGACTTTGATTGACTTGCTCGATGATCAGCAAGCCATGTTAAATAAATGGATCTTCAAGAGGAAGACGGACACTGATAGTAGTGTTACTATCTACAAAGCTCGACTTGTCACAAAAAGGTTTTCCACAAGTTCAAGGTGTTGACTACAATAAGATTTTCTCAATCAGAAGCGATGCTTAAGTCTGTCTCAATCATGTTAGCAATTGCCACATTTTATGAAATCGCAAATGGATGTCAAAACTACATTCTTTAATGGATTTATTAAAGAAGAGTTGTATATGATGCAACCAGAAGGTTTTGTCAATCCTAAAGGAGCTAACAAAATGTGCAAGCTCCAAATGATCCATGAATGGACCGGTGCAAGCATCTCGGAGTTGGAATATACGCTTTGATGTGTTGATCAAAGCATATGATTTTATACAGACTTTTGGAAAGGCCTGTATTTACAAGAAAGTGAGTGGGAGCACTACAGCCTTTTCCGATAAAGTATATGTGAATGACATATTGTTGATCGGAAATAATGTAGAATTATTCTGCAAAGCATAAAGGAGTGTTTGAAAGGAGTTTTTCAAAGAAAGACCTCGGTGAAGCTGCTTACATATTGAGCATCAAGATCTATAGAGATAGATCAAGACGCTTGATAAGTTTTTTCAATGAATACATACCTTGACAAGATTTTGAAGTAGTTCAAAATGGAACAGTCAAAGAAAGAGTTCTTACCTGTGTTACAAGGTGTGAGATTGAGTAAGACTCAAAACCCGACCACGGCAGCAGATAGAAAGAGAATGAAAGTCATTCCCTATGCATCAGCCATAGGTTCTATAAAGTATGTCATATCATGTACAGATCTATTGCATACCCTACCACTAAGCTTGGCAAGGGAGTGCAATAGTGATCTAGGAGTAGATGAATGGACAGCGGTCAAAATTATCCTTAGTAGAATAAGGATGTGTTTCTCGATTATGGAAGTCAAAAAGGTTCATCGTAAAGGGTTACGTCGATGCAAGTTTTAAACACTAATCTAGATGACTCTGAGTCTCAATCGGGATACATATTGAAAGTGGGAGCAATTAGCTAGAGTAGCTCCGCAAGAGCATTGCGCATATAGAAATTTGCAAAATACATACGGATCTGAATGTGGCGTAATCTGCTGACTAAACTTCTCTCACAAACAAAACATGATCACACCTTAGTACTCTTTGGGTGTTAATCACATAGCGATGTGAGCTAGATTATCGACTCTAGTAAACCCTTTGGGTGTTGGTCACATGTCGATGTGAACTATGGGTGTTAACCACATATAGATGTGAACTATTGATGTTAAATCACATGGCGATGTGAACTAGATTATTGACTCTAGTGCAAGTGGGAGACTGAAGGAAATATGCCCTAGAGGCAATAATAAAGTTATTATTTATTTCCTTATATCATGATGAATGTTTGTTATTCATGCTAGAATTGTATTAACCGGAAACATAATACATGTGTGAATACATAGACAAACAGAGTGTCACTAGTATGCCTCTACTTGACTAGCTCGTTAATCAAAGATGGTTATGTTTCCTAACCATAGACATGAGTTGTCATTTGATTAACGGGATCACATCATTAGGAGAATGATCTGATTGACATGACCCATTCCGTTAGCCTAGCACTTGATCGCTTAGTATGTTGCTATTGCTTTCTTCATGACTTATACATGTTCCTCGTAACTATGAGATTATGCAACTCCTGTTTACGGAGGAACACTTTGGGTGCTACCAAACGTCACGACGTAATCGGGTGATTATAAAGGAGTACTACAGGTGTCTCCAAAGGTACATGTTGAGTTGGCGTAATTCGAGATTAGGTTTTGTCACTCCGATTGTCGGAGAGGTATCTCTGGCCCTAACGGTAATGCACATCACTATAAGCCTTGCAAGCAATGTAGCTAATGAGTTAGTTACAGAATGATGCATTACATAACGAGTAAAGAGACTTGCCGGTAACGAGATTGAACTAGGTATTGAGACACCGACGATCAAATCTCGGGCAAGTAACATACCGATGACAAAGGGAACAACGTATGTTGTTATGCGGTCTCGACCGATAAAGATCTTCGTAGAATATGTAGGAGCCAATATGGGCATCCAGGTCCCGCTATTGGTTATTGACCGGAGACATGTCTCGGTCATGTCTACATTATTCTCGAACCGTAGGGTCCGCACGCTTAAGGTTTCGATGACGGTTATATTATGAGTTTGTGTATTTTGATGTACCGAAGGAGTTCGGAGTCCCGGATGTGATCACGGACATGACGAGGAGTCTCAAAATGATCGAGACATAAAGATTGATATATTGACGGCTATATTCGGACACCGGAAAGGTTCCGGAAGTTTCCGGAGAAAACGGAGTGCCGGTGGGTTACCGGAACCCCTGGGAAGTAATGGGCCTTATTGGGCCAAGAGGGGAGAGAGAGGCCGCACCAGGAGGTGGCGCGCACTTCCATGGGGAGTCCGACTGGACAAGGAGGGGGGCGGCCCCTTCCCTCTTCCTCTCCCTCTCTTTCCTTCCGCCTTCCTTCTTCCTAGTAGGACTAGGAAAGGGGAGTCCTACTCCCACCAGGAGGAGGACTCCCTCCTCTTGGCGCGCCTCCTAGGGCCGGCCGGCCCTCCCCCTTGCTCCTTTATATACGGGGGCAGGGGGGCACCCTAGAACACACAAGTTGATCCTTGAGATCGTTCCTAAGCCGTGTGCGGTGCCCTCCTCCACCATATTCCACCTCGGTCATATCGTAGCGGTGCTTAGGCGAAGCCCTGCGTCGGTAGAACATCAAGATCGCTACCACGCCGTCAGGCCGACGGAACTCTCTCTCCCAGAGCTTTGCTGGATCGGAGCTCGAGGAGCGCCACCGAGCTGAACATGTGCCAAGAACTCGAGGCGCCGGAGTAACGGCGCTGGGATCGGTTGGATCGCGAGGAGAACGTCGACTACTTCCTCTACGTTGTGATCGCTCGCTTCGGGTTCACGAGGGTACGTAGACAACACTCTCCCCTCTCGTTGCTATGCATCACCATGATCTTGCGTGTGCGTAGGAAAATTTTGAAATTACTACGTTCCCCAACATGATAATGATCCCTGAGTGTCCAGGTACGTGCATCATTCTGACGTGGCAAAATGCCAATAACGTCAGCATCGCTCTCGTTTATACTGAGGATCCGGAGAATGTGAACAACAAGAGACAGTAAAAAAGGTTTACACAGGGTCTTAACACGTCTGCGCCTGTGTCTCCGTTGTGCCGTATCCTGGAAGGGTGTAGCACGATTGTCGTCTGTAAAAGAGAAGAACTTAGGTGAAAGTTGTCGTGCGAAAAATTGGTTATTCTCGATAAACCATGAAAATTCAAGATAAGTAAAGTAGAGCCGAACTAGCCCTATTTACACGCGGGAAGCCCCTGGTACCGCTTATGAGGGTAAATCCATCAAACCAATCTTAGGTATATCTAAGTTGTTACATCTAGTGATGTGCCAGACTCGTCTAGCCGTGTCCGCGGTCTTGACGACCGATCGTTTATTCTGGTTGGAGAGGCCGTTACGTGTTCGACTGCTAAATCCGCCACACGTTCTTCCGCGCATAAGGAACGCTCGATATTTCCGCTAATTGTGATGATGCCACATGGACCGGGCATCTTAAGCTGAAGGGAAGCGTAATGCAGTACTCCATTAAAACGAGCAAAAGCTGCTCTTCCGAGTAGTGCTTGATAGCCACTTCGGAATGGAGCGATGTCGAAGATTAACTTTTCGCCGAAGATGTCGGGAGAACCGAATACAACCTCTAGTACTAGAGAGCCCGTGCAGCGGGCCTCTGGGCCTGGTATTACTCCCTTAAAGGTAGTATTACTGTGGCTGATTCTTGTCAGGTCTATCCCCATTTTGCAAACAGTATCCTGATATATCTGATTAAGATTACTGCTGCCATCCATAAGGACCCGAGTGAGGTGGTATATGTTTATTATTGGGTCTAACATCAAGGCAGCCAATCCTCCGTGCCGGATACTTGTCAGGTGATCCCTGCGATCAAAAGTGATCGGGCAGGCCGACCAAGGGTTGAATTTAGGGGTGACGGGCTCTACGACACGTGTGTCTTGGAGTGCATGTTTGGTTCTCCTCTTCGTCACGTGAATCATGTTCACTGTTTTGACCTTTTGTGGGAATTTTTTCTGTCCCCCAGTGCTTTGATGTTGAGGCTCGTCCTCGTCTTCACTTGGTGTCTCCCTCCCCTTGTGTTCGGCGTTTAGCTTACCAGCCTGCTTGAAGACCCAGCATTCTCTGTGGGTGTGATTTGCGGGTTTATCGGGGGTGCCATGAATCTGACGTAATTTGTCTAGAATCTTGTTTAGGCTTGACGGTCCATCTCTGCTGCCTTTGAAAGGCTTTTTCCGCTGACCCGGTCGAGAGCCCCTGAATCCGGCGTTTACCGCCGAGTTGTTTGGGCTGTCTTCGTTATTTCGACGCTTACTTTTACTGCGTCGTGGTTTTCCATTGCCGTCCCTGACTTCGGATGTGCCTGGGTCGCTGGTGCTACTACGGGCTAGCCAGCTATCTTCGCCCGCGCAAAAGCGGGTCATTAGGCTTGTCAGAGCTGCCATTGTTCTCGGTTTTTCTTGGCCGAGATGTCTGGCGAGCCATTCAACTCGGACGCTGTGTTTGAAAGCTGCTAAGGCTTCGGCGTCCGGGCACTCGACTATTTGGTTCTTCTTAGTGAGAAATCTATTCCAAAGCTTTCGGGCTGACTCTCCGGGAAGTTGAATTATGTGACTTAAATCGTCTGCATCCGGAGGTCGGACATAGGTCCCTTGAAAATTAGCCCTAAAGGCATCCTCAAGCTCCTCCCAGCTTCCAATTGATTTTTCGGGGAGGCTCTTCAGCCAGTGCCGAGCTGGTCCTTTCATCTTGAGGGGCAAGTACTTGATGGCGTGGAGATCGTCTCCGCAAGCCATATGGATATGGAGGATAAAGTCCTCAATCCAGACTCCAGGGTCTGTGGTTCCGTCGTACGCTCTATATGTTCACGGGTTTGAATCCTTCTGGAAATTCGTGGTCTAGCACCTCATCGGTGAAACATAGGGGGTGCGTGGCACCCCTGTATTTGGATGTGTCATGGCGTTCTGACGGTTTTAGTGTTCGGTTTTGGTTGTGCACTTGAGCGCGTTTCCTTGATCCGTAGATGGATCTGGTCACGCCGGTCTTCTGATGCAAGTCCTCACGTGAATCGTGTGCTGACTTATGTGTGGCCTTGTTAGCCGCTCTATCGCGGCCACGAGGTGGTCGATCCGACTGGTCGGCCGTTTTGTTTTTCGGCTGTGTGGGCTCTAAGGCCTCCTCATCAAATTCAGGCAACAACTTGCGCTTTGGATAGCTCTTTGTGTGGTAACTACCACCATACTTTTCTTCATTGTCGAGCACCTTGTTCCATCTACTGTTGAGCGTATTCTGCATGGCCTTAAGCCTTTGCTTCTGCTTCTTCAGACTCCTCGCGGTGGCAATAAGCCTTCTGCGGAGGTTCTCTTATTCCTAGTGCCCTTCCGGGATGATGTGTGCATCATCATCCGGACTATTTTCCTCTCCGGAGGGGGGGTTTATGAGCTTTATCCTCGGCGCCGCCGTGTTCGGACAGCGGATCCGTACTATGTTCACCGTTTGCTGGTTCATCCTGCTCTACCGCTGGGTCAATGTGGTCGACGTTTCCTCTGGAATCGACTGGGGTGTTATTTTCTCTTGCGCTGTTATCGCTGTTTTTGCCGAGGCAGGATTTGGAGCGGCGCCTACGCTGACGCTTTGGTTGCTTCTCGAGGGAGCTATCCTTCGCTGCATCCTTCCGTTCCTCGTCATTGTTTTCTTTGGGTGTATCCACCATGTATATGTCATGTGATGAAGTGGTTGTCCAGCATACGCGGGCGATGGTTCCTGCCTCTCCTCGCATCGCCGCCCATGCCGTCGATGTCTTCGAGTCGAAATCGAGCATGTCGGTTAAATCGTCGACAGTGGCTACTAAGTGGGTGGTGGGTGGGTCGCGAATTTCTTCTATGTCTGCATCCCATTCTAGCCGGACATAGTTCGGCCAAGGGTCTCCTGATAGGGAGAGAGACCTTAATGAATTTAGCACATCGCCAAACGGCGAGTGCTGAAAGATATCCGTGGAAGTAAACTCCATGATCGGCGCCCGATCAGATTCAATGGGCACGGACACAAGCGGCTCGGAGTCTGTGGCCGGGGACGAATCCAACAGTTAGGCAACACGGGTCTCGTAGGAGGTGAAGTCAGTATTCGGCGCTATCACCACTGAGTGTGCGGTCTCCGTGGCGGGGTCCATCCACCCATCCACAGATGGCACAATTTGTTCCGGATTGAGGGTCGGAGTAGTCGTAGGTGTGATCTCCCGAACACAGTCCGAAGGCAGAGCTAAACTGTGCTCGTCGTGATTGTGCGGCGACTCGACATGGGCTCGAATCCGTCGAAGATCAAGTCTCCGCGGATGTCGATAAAGATAGTTCAATTTTCCATACCGACACGATGGCTGTGGGCGTAGCTATCGATCTGCTCCAGATGGCCAAGCGAGTTAGCATGCAGTACGGAGCCGACGAACAAGAAGATCTGTCCGGGGAGGAAAACCTCACCCTGGATCGCATCATTGCCGATGATCGAAGGAGCCATCAAGCCTTACGGTGACGGCATAGTGGAACTCTCAATTAAAGCACCAATGTCGGTGTCAAAACTGTCGGATCTTGGGTAGGGGGTCCCGAACTGTGCGTCTAAGGCAGATGGTAATAGGAGGCGGGGGACACAATGTTTACCCAGGTTCGGGCCCTCTCGATGGAGGTAATAACCAACTTCCTGCTTGATTGATCTTGATGATATGAGTATTACAAGAGCTGATCTACCACGAGATCGTAGAGGCTAAACCCTAGAAGCTAGCCTATGGTATGATTGTTGTTGTCCTGTGGACTAAAGCCTCCGGTTTATATAGACACCGGAGGGGGCTAGGGTCACACGGAGTCGGTTACAAGGGAGGGACTACATATCCAGACGCCAAGCTTGCCTTCCATGCCAAGGAGAGTCCCATCCAGACACGGGACGAAGTCTTCAATCTTGTATCCTCATAGTCCAACAGTCCGGCCAAAGGATAGAGTCCGGCTATCCGAGGACCCCCTAATCCAGGACTCACTCAGGAGAATCCTTGGCCTTCATGAGTTCTTGTTCCGCCTTGAGAGCACCAATGTAGTTGTCGTCGAGGGACTTGTAGTTCTCGAGGAAGATAGTCTTGGAGATGTCATTGTGCAATCCCATCATGAAGTGGAACTTCTGTAGGATCGAAAATATGTCTAGAGGGGGGGGGTGATTAGACTACTTAACCAAATAAAAATCTAGCCTTTTCCCAATTTTATTTCTTGGCAGATTTTAGCAACTTTGCACAAGTCAAGCAATCAACCTACACATGCAATTCTAAGAGTATGGCAGCGGAATGTAAAACAATTGCACATGAAGGTAAAGGGAGGAGTTTGAGGGAGCAAACACAATGTTGTCACGGAGATCTTTTATCCGTGGTTCCGATAGGTGGTGCTATAGTACATCCACGTTGATGGAGACTTCAACCCACGAAGGGTAACGGTTGCGCGAGTCCATGGAGGGATCCACCCACGAAGGGTCCACGAAGAAGCAACCTTGTCTATCCCACCATGGCCGTCGCCCATGAAGGACTTGCCTCACTCGGGTAGATATTCACGAAGTAGGCGATCTCCTTGCCCTTACAAACTCCTTGGTTCAACTCCATAATCTTAACGGAGGCTCCCAAGTGACACCTAGCCAATCTAGGAGACACCACTCTCCAAGAGGTAATAGATGGTGTGTCGATGATGAACTCCTTGCTCTTGTGCTTCAAATGATAGTGTCCCCAACACTCAAGTCTCTCTCATAGGATAGAATTTGGTGGAAAGACGATTTGAGTGGAAAGCAACTTGGGGAAGGCTAGAGATCAAGATTTATGTGGTTGGAATGGAATATCTTGACCTCAACACAAGTGTATGTGGTTCTCTCTCAGAAAAAGTATGTTGGAAGTGTAGGCATGTTCTGATGGTTATCTCCATGAATGAAGAGTGGGTGGAGGGGTATATATAGCCTCCACACAAAATCTAACCGTTACACATAAATCACCAAACTCGGTGGGACCGAATCATGAAACTCGGTTGGACCGATTTAGTTCAAAATGTGAACGTTAGGATTTTCGGTGGGATCGGCATGTCAACTCGGTGGGACCGATTGGCATGTCAACTCGGTGGGACCGATTTTGTTAGGGTTAGGGCATAACGTAATCTCGGTGAGACCGATTACACTAACTCGGTGAAACCGATTTTGGTAATAGACTAACAGAGAGTTGGTCAGGAAAACTCGGTGGGACTGATTTGCTCATCTCGGTTGAACCGAAACGTTACGAAAGGGAAAGAGAGAGTTTGCATTGCAATCTCGGTGGGACCGATCGCTCATCTCGGTTTGACCGAGACGGAGAGAGATTACAATCCCATCTCGGCGAGACCGAGATCCCTAGACCGAAAAGACTAGGGTTTCTAGCAGTGGCTATGTCAATTGAACTCGCTGGCGCTGGATAGAAAGTTTTGGTGGGGCCGAGTTTGACTCTAGGTTTAGGACATATGTGGATGTGAGAAAGTAGTTGAGGGTTTTTGGAGCATATCACTAAGCACTTTGAGCAAAAAGCTCATTAAGCAAGACCTCATCCCCTCTTGATAGTATTGGCTTTTCCTATGGACTCAATGTGATCTTGGATCACTTAAAATGAAAAATGTAGAGTCTTGTGCTTTGAGCTTGAGCCAATTCTTTTGTCCTTAGCATTTTGAGGGGTCCACTTTTCTCATCCATGCCATGCCAATCATTGAGCTTTCCTGAAATATTTATCTTGAAATAGCATTAGATCAATGAGCTATATGTTGTTAGGAATTACCAAAACCACCCAGGGATATTTGCACTTTCAACTTCATTGACATGGGGTCGTCCACGCTGCTCATCGCAAGGCAATCTTCATCTCCTTGAAGTATGCATCGATGGACTTGGATCCTTGGGTGGTGTTCTCCAATTGGCGTAGAAGTTGTCCCGTGTAGGTTGGAGGCACGAACACTCGCTGCAAAGCTCTCTTCATCTTGGGCCAACTCATGTCGTAGCACTCCAAAGGTGTGTGAAGCCACCATGTGTACGCGTAGTCGTGGAAGTTCCTTGTGGCGCACTTCACTTGATCTTCAGGAGGAACTTGATGTAGCTTGAGGTAGTCGTCCATTAGGCGCTCCCACTCGAGATACTCCTCGGGTTCTTGAGTCCCATAGAAAGGAATCTTTTGGTCGATGTCGAGGTCGTAGTAGCTCGTGGAAGTCGCGGACTTGAGCTTGGGGAGCTTCTCTTGAGCGTAGTCTTGAGGTTCTTGTTAGCGAAGATGCCGTGTGTCCATAGGCGAAGATGCCTTGAAGTTGCTTGGCGAAGATGCCAACGGAGATGATGAAGTCATTGAGAGGTCGTTGGTGTTGAGCTCTTGACCTTCACATTCTTGTTGGTGATGGTGTCGATGCCGATGTGATCTTGCCGGAGATGGTAGCTCAGAAGCATGTGCTCTTGAGCGTCTTCTCGAAGATGAGGAGGATCGCTTGTAGGACATGATGAGGGCTTTGATCTCCTCCATTCGAGCTTTCATCTTGGCGTCGTTGGAGTTGTTCGTGGCATCGAACTCGTCATTGTTGTTGTAGACTGAAGGTGAAATGCCTTGCCTATCCATCATAAGACTCGAGTAGAGGTGAGTAGGAAATGAGATAAACAATACCAAGTTACCTTTTCCCAAAGTTGAGGATGTATCACGTTTCACTCAATGTGAAATGAAAGAATAATGGAATTGGTACCGGACTTGTTCACTCACACCTATCAACTAAAGCTTATGGAGTAGCTCGGTGAGGATAGTGGCACAAAAATTGAATGCAAAATGTTAGCAAGAGTCAATAATGTTGAAAGAGATCCACAAATTAGCAAGTGAAACAAGTAGACCAATAACAATGAATGGCACACGGAAACACACACAAAGATAGATAAATGGGGTCGTGCAACCAAGAAATGAGCTCAAAATGTGGAATCCACCAAAAACGCTCGTGTTTCACAACTCAAGAGAGACGCTAGCACGATTACTCAATAGGCGGATACGACACTTGTGCACAACCTATAAGATGCAAAATGGATAAACTTTCTATCCCAAGTATGCTATGTATGTATGGTTCCCGGTGTTTCTCTCAAGATGATCCAAGATGATCGGATATGACAATCTTATGCAATGTGGTAAGATATGATGCTATGGCTATTGATTACAAGCTCTTTTCTCACTCTTTTCTTTGCTTAAAAGCTTATTCTTTTTTTTATATGGCCACAATGCGAAATGCACAAACCAAGATAGCAATTTTTTATATGCGGGAACAATCTTGTGATAGAATGGATGATATGATACCAAGATGATACCAATATGGTATGGTATGTATGAAATGGAAGGGCAGATCACCAATGTGAAGAAGTAACATTGCCGGCAATACTTAAATGGCTAGTCTCGATAGGCAAGTGACGCAAAATGGGCTAGGGGTTAACAATGCAATGACAAGGGGAATATACAATGGTGTCGTTGAGGTTACCGTCCTTGGCGATGATGAGTGGAGGTGTTCTTGATGTAGACCCATTCCTAATTAGTCGAAACACCTTAGGAAACGGAAAAACCACAACTCAAAATCTCAAGGACAAAAATCAAATGGTGGTAGCGGAATGCGGTGGTGATTGCGGAAGCTCAAAGGGATTGCGGAAATGCAATGGTGGGTTTTGGAGTATGCAATGCAAAAGTGGAGGGTAAGTTGGTGGATAACACGGTGTCGGAGTTGGAAGCACGGTCCCTAAGTAGCCGAAACACCTTAGGAGACACAACTCACAACACAAACAAAATTGGGTTAAGTTGGGGTGACGGAAGTGTATGGTGGACAGGCCTATGCGGAAGTTATGGTGGTTGTTGATGAAAAAGCAACCATCCCTAAGTAGCCGAAACACCTTAGGAGACTCAAATCACAACTCAAACAACCACATATGCAATATGGAATAAAATGGGTTAGGTTGCGGGAGTTGGTGGTGGTAATGCGGATGATGTGGTGGAAGCCCTAGGCAAAGATGCCAAAGTTGCCAAACTTTAATGGAGTCAAATGATGTTGGTAGTATTTTTATGGGATGGGGATGTCAATAGCTTCAAAACGAGCTAAAGAACGTCAAAATCGGAGTTCGGATGAATTAGTTACGGGCAAAACAAAAATCAGCCGAAGTCAATATCTACGGGTATCGGACATCCGTAAATGGACGGATGTCTGGTCGCCGGACGTCCGGTCGGGCTCGGAAATCTGGTATTTTCGTTCTGTTGGCTGGTTCCGGCCATCCGGTGGATGACGGACGTCCGGTCGTTCCTGGGGCTCCGGGCGTCCGGAAAAGCGCCGGTCGTCCGGTGGGTCGGGGTTAACGCGAGATGCGAGTTTCGGGACGCGATTTTGGGCGGGAATTGATGATTTCGGGGGCAAAATTGGAGGGACTTTGTGGATGAAAAATGGGGGAAATTGGGGATATGCTAGATCCACTCGAAACCAAGCAAATCCATGGATCAAAATCAACAAAACATCATCAAACCAACAAATCAAAAAAAATTGGGGCTATTTTTGGTGGGGATTTCCGAAATTGGGGAAGAACACAACAAAATCAAGCTAGAAACAAAGAGGGGAGGCTCTGAAATCGTGATCAATGTGGCTCTGATACCATGATGATGTAGGATGGAACCCTATACAGCCGATCTTTCACGAAAGGAGCGGATCCCAACTAAGAACACGATGAACACGGGGAAGAATGGAGATAAATCACAAGGGGAAACACTCAAGAACAAGTCCAATCAGACATCCACTAGACAGTCAAACACAAAATATCCACAAGGTACATGAACAACAAAAGGAAAGATACAAGGTAAAGTTCATCTTCATGAGGAGGTCTTGAAGGGGGCCGCCCAAGAGGGGGTCTTGAATCCAAGGTAGATCTTCTCCGTAGAGGCACGCGGTCTCTCTCGTGAAGTAGATCCGAAATGGATGAGCAAAGCTCTATCTCTAATGAGCTACTACTTTGCTGACCCTAGAAAGGACGAGGGGAAGGTGTATTTATAGTCTAAGCCACAAAGGGGTAAGTGGGAGAGGATACAAGGCCAAAGGCCCGGCTGCGCACAGGAAGTGTCGAACGTCCGGTCGGGGTCGGACGTCCGGTCGCTCACGTGGGTCCGGACGTCCGGACGGCGTTGGACTTCCCACGTTTTGGCTCTGGACAGGTGGCGCCGGTCGTCCGGTCGGCGTCGGTCGTCCGGGCGCTGGGACTCTTCGGACGTTCGGTGTTCGTCGGTCGTCCGGCGGCTGTAGAGGGTCGGACATCCGGTGGCTTCCGGTCGTCCGGTCGTTGTAGACTCTGCAGCTCCTTCTTCTTCCGCCTTCTCTTCCATGCTTCTCTCGTGGATGGTGCAGGTGTTCCTTGGCGCTTGCACTCCTCCTCGTCGTCCGTAGTGTTCCGACAATACCTATGCATGCACACGAGAGGAGTGTCAAGTAGTATACCATCCTCGAAGGGGTCAAGTGAGCACGTGTAAAGGAGATGATTCACCTTTGTGTATGTGAAGTAGATGTTGCACGTGTCACTTGCCAAACGGACTCTTGACATGGTGATGTTCGTAGGATGCTCCGCATCATCTCCCCTCCTTTGGGAAAGATCCGACCTCAGATCAAAAACCAAATCACCATGGGAAAGAGATGGCTTCGCCGTGTAGAAGTGGACGTTCACCAAGTAGTCATCATCTTCAAGCTTGAAGTGGGCACTCTCCAATGTCGCACCGTCTGGTGATTCCTTCAAAATGAGCAAGGACAACAAACACTTGGAAAAATAAATGTGGTTAGTGTTAGTGCAAAACCAGGCATTCAAGAGGTGATTCACCAAACAAGTGTCGTCATCATGCAAAGCATATGGTTTGACAAAGGATTATGACATGTCATGTAAGCACATAAATTGAGCACAAGCAAAGATAGCATGGGGACAAGCATGTAAATGTGAGGTAGTCATGCAAATATGTTTGACATGAGAACAAGCATCGACCCAAAGTTCATAGCAAGAATTCACAAATTGCTCAATTAAAGGTCTATGGTATGCATAAGAATCATTCACAACACCAAACAAAATGAAGTGTCTAAACACATGGGACAAGTGCAAGACAATCCAAGCAGAATGTGCATAGGGTGTAGTGAAGATAGTATGGCACTCAACACAATGGAAAGAGCAATTGTTCAACATGTGTGAGGCAATCAAGTCAATCATGTTACAAGCAATGGGACATGGCATATGTGAAGAAAATACATTGTTGCAACCAAATATGTGATAGGAGCATGTAATCCAAGAATTGGATGCAACACACAAGGCATATATATCATGATGCATGGAAATGTGAAAATGGCAAGGCAAAGCAAGATCTCTAACATGTGCGCAATCAAGTGGTCCAAGATGGACAATAAGTCTCATGGTGCAAGCAACACAAGTAGTATGATCCACAATATTCATGCTCATGGTTTTGGGTTTCTCGAAAGAGAAGGATATCACCTTGAAAGCATGTCCTTGTGCTTCCTTCACAATGCTGAAGCATAAGAAAATGCGATGTAGAATCATTGTGGTAGAAGGTGGTTCGCTCTCAAGAGCTCGGATTGTCAACTCACGTGACGTGGAAGTCGACACAAAGTCCAAGTATCCTACACATGCACACAACAAAACAAAGAACGCATGTGCATGGTAGATAAACACATCATCCATCATGATGGTTCTCTTCTCTTGCACATAACGATTAGGAGCACAAGTGCATGAATAATATGATGCAACAATGACAATATTCATGTCACTAAGTATATGGTGCAAAGAGGTAAGACAAGCATGCTTCACGATTAATATGTCAAAATCTCCAAATATATGTGAGAATGCTATGGGGGCAATCTCATGAGCAAGACTATAATCATTGTTGCACTCAATACATGGCAAGTCATCTAGCATAATAGAGGCAACATATGGAGATATATGACAAGAAGCAATAACAATCATGTGATAAGCATGTAGGTGGTTGGCATCAACCGCATGAAACGAGCAAGTATGAACCATGGGTGATGCAACATTAGCAAGCATAGTAATCAAGTCGTGCAAACTAGTGGAGCGAAGATGCAACACACTAGAGGAAATCATGGCAATCATGTCATGTGAGCAAATAATAGGCATAGACAATGCACACGACAAATCGCAAGCACGAACACAAAGCAAGATCATAGTATCATCATAGGGATGGGTCACGAATGGAACATGGCGATAACAAGTGATATCTCCACCAAAGCTTGCAAATACACATACAAGTATGAGAATTAATCATCATGTGTAATGCAAAGCATGGGTCACAAATGCATGGCAAAGGCATAGGAATGGGCATATCATGCAAAGTGAACATGGCAAGATGGGCATAGAATGTGTAATGGACAATAACCCATAGCCAAGTGAGGGACATGTAGAAGAGATCTTGTGAAGGCTTTATGCCAAGAGAGTAGTGGGAAAGACAATCCATGGGATCCCAAATCATCGTTGCTCTCTAGAGCTCGTTTTGTCAACTCGTGGGATTTTGAGGTTGACAAGTATTCATGGGTACCTACACAAAAGAGACACAAACCAAAGAAATTGTGTGCGTGATAAATGTGCACATCATCCATCATGATGTGTATGTGCACGTGAGAGTTAGCACAAGATAAGCATCACTCAAAGAAATTTGATTGCATGGTTTAAGAACATGTCATCCATCATGAAAGAATAGTTGTTATGTATAACACGATGGGGACGCAAATTGAGCATACAAATATATGGCACATCAATAGCATTTTCATTCATGGGGAAAATATTGCGCACACAAGTATTGGGATCATGCAATGGATAGGATGAATCAAAATCTCCTGAAATGTATGAGGAAACTATGGGGGTCTCCTCATGAGCAATATTGGAAACATCATATGGAGAAAATGGACAACATCCAAAACAATGCATATCCGGGTTAGGTGGTCATGGCATGGCATATGAGATAAATGATGCAAAGGGAGCCTATCAATATCATCACAAGAAAAACAAATGCCAATAACCATGGGCTTGTCATCTATGCCATTAGTGCAAATTGGGTTAATTTTGATGGCATATGCATAGTCACTACGATGAGATTGCAAATAGGACATATTGTTGATCTCATACATAGCATATGACAAGTCAAGCGGATTGTCAAACATGATGTGACCTAAAGAATTATCACAAGAAATCCTATGTAACATGGCATCACAACTAAGAGAATCCACATGGCAATCATCATACTCATAATAAATGGGTAAATCATCGCATGGGGAAATCATACTACCATGAGGCATGTCAATAGGGGGATCAACATCATGCAAGCAATCAATGTCAAGAATGTCCACTAGTGGTTCTAGAGCATCACCTTCACCTATGTTACCTTGTTCATTCCACTCAAGTGGTGTAGGTGAGGTGGGAAAAACCAAATGGTGGTCATCTTATCTTGATGGAACCATGTGGGGGGTGCATCATATTCTACCATGTCCATCATCTTGGGCAAAGGGAGGACGTAGTCATCACGAATCGGCGCGTCATCATATATGGGACCTAGCACCAAATGAGAAGACACAATAGAGGTAGAGGTCAAGTTGTTAGAAATGCAAATGGCCTCATGAGACCTATAAACTATCTCACTCTCTCTATGTGGTGGTTCACTCACTCCCTCAAAATAGGTGCACTCACATATGGTGGAGTCACTCATCTCACTCAAGGGGTGGGGGTTGTGGCTCTCCTCACAAGGGAATTGGGGTAACACAACATATATGGGGCTAGTGGTGAAGTCTCTCTCACTCGCAATATGGTGGCAAAAGTCATTCAAGTCATCATACGTCGCCGTGGTCGAAGGGAAAATCCCATGCTCAACCATCTCGTCACCGTCGCCGTGGATGAAGACCGAAGATGGCACATCAGCACTCTTGCCTCATAAGATGGAAGCATCATCCTTGCTTGCCACCATGTCGCTCGCCTCCAAATCTTGGTCCTCGAATGGCTCCGGAGTCGTAGTCGTCGCCGCACCATCTTGAGAAATAGTCGAAGTAGACTCGGCACCATCAATGCCACAAAGAGGGATGGCGGTGAAGTCGAACTTGGAAGCATCGTCTTGGAGCTCATCGGGCTTGGACATCTTGGTTGTGCTATCCTCATGCTCGTTCTCATGGAGATTGGTCGTAGTGAAGTGAGCTTGGGGTGGAGAAGCCTTGGCCTTCATGAGTTTTTGTTCTGCCTTGAGAGCACCAATGTAGTTGTCATCGAGGGACTTGTAGTTCTCGAGGAAGATAGTCTTGGAGATGTCGTTGTTCAATCCCATCATGAAGTGGAACTTCTGTAGGATCGAAAGTATGTCTAGAGGGGGGGTGATTAGACTACTTGACCAAATAAAAATCTAGCCTTTTCCCAATTTTAATTCTTGGCAGATTTTAGTAACTTTGCACAAGTCAAGCAATCAACCTACACATGCAATTCTAAGAGTATTGCAACGGAATGTAAAACAATTGCAAATGAAGGTAAAGGGAGGAGTTTGAGGGAGCAAACGCAATGTTGACACGGAGATTTTTTTATCCGTGGTTCTGATAGGTGGTGCTATCGTACATCCACGCTGATGGAGACTTCAACCCACGAAGGGTAACGGTTGCGCGAGTCCACGGAGGGCTCCACCCACGAAGGGTCCACGAAGAAGCAACCTTGTCTATCCCACCATGGCCGTCACCCACGAAGGACTTGCCTCACTCGGGTAGATCTTCGCGAAGTAGGCGATCTCCTTGCCCTTACAAACTCCTTGGTTCAACTCCACAATCTTGACGGAGGCTCCCAAGTGACACCTAGCCAATCTAGGAGACACCACTCTCCAAGAGGTAATAGATGGTGTGTTGATGATGAACTCCTTGCTCTTGTGCTTCAAATGATAGTCTCCCCAACACTAAACTCTCTCTCATAGGATAGGATATGGTGGAAAGATGATTTGAGTAGAAAGCAACTTGGGGAAGGCTAGAGATTAAGATTTATGTGGTTGGAATGGAATATCTTGACCTCAACACAAGTGTAGGTGGTTCTCTCTCAGAAAATGTATGTTGGAAGTGTATGCATGTTACGATGGCTCTCTCCACGAATGAAGAGTGGGTGGAGGGGTATATATAGCCTCCACACAATATCTAACTGCTACACACAAATCACCAAACTCGGTGGGACCGAATCATGAAACTCGGTTGGACCGATTTAGTTCAAAATGTGAACGTTAGGATTTTCGGTTGGACCGACATGTCAACTCGGTGGGACCGATTTTGTTTGGGTTAGGGCATAACGTAATCTCGGTGAGACCGATTACACAAACTCGGTGAAACCAATTTTGGTAATAGACTAACAAAGAGTTGGTCAGGCAAACTCGGTGGGACCGATTCGCTCATCTCGGTTGGACCAAAACGTTACGAAAGGGAAACAGAGAGTTTGCATTGCGATCTCAGTGGGACCGATCGCTCATCTCGGTTTGACCGAAACGTTACGAAGGGAAACAGAGAGATTACAATCCCATCTCGGTGAGACCGAGATCCCTATCGGTGAGACCAAAAAGACTAGGGTTTCTAGCAGTGGCTATGTCAATTGAACTCGGTGGCGCCGGATAGAAAGTTCCGGTGGGGCCGAGTTTGACTTTTGGTTTAGGACATATGCGGATGTGAGAAAGTAGTTGATGGTTTTTTGATCATATCACTAAGCACTTTGAGCAAAAAGCTCATTAAGCAACACCTCATCCCCTCTTGATAGTATTGGCTTTTCCTATGGAATCAATGTGATCTTGGATCACTTAAAATGAAAAATGTAGAGTCTTGTGATTTGAGCTTGAGTCAATTCTTTTTTCCTTAGCATTTTGAGGGGTCCACTTTTCTCATCCATGCCATGCCAATCATTGAGCTTTCATGAAATATTTATCTTGAAATAGCATTAGCTCAATGAGCTATATGTTGTTAGGAATTACCAAAACCACCTGTGGATAGTTGCACTTTCAGTCTCCCCCTTTTTGGTAATTGATGACAACTTATAGATCAAAACTTTGACAAATGATAAATAAGATTGAGAAAACATCGTCGCTTTGAGAAGTATGTGATAAGCAAGAGCTCCCCCTAAATTTGTGCATTATTTAAAATTTGCTTTTGAATGCAAATGCACAATCGATTAGGATCATGGGTTACTCTTCCATGTTACATACATCTTGGTGGAGCGCTCAAAATGATAGAAGTTAAAAGCATGCACTCATCACCAAGCAAGTGAATGATCATATAAGGATATAAGAGATAATATCATCCAACAGGCATTAAGGGTAGCATATGATCAAACACATGATCAAACAAGTATCTCACAATCACATAAAGTAGCACACAATAAAGAAGTTCAACCAAAATAACAAGAGAGATAAAAAGCAACACTCTCTCTCTCGAAGCCTATGATCTATACAATTTTCTCCCCCTTTGGCAACAAGTTACCAAAAAGTTCAAAAATGCATAGTGCTAAACGTCTCTCAGGCTTGGTCTTCATGAGGTGTTGTCGAGAGAACTCCAAGGACGAAGGCTTCAGATGATGTAGCTGGAGCTGATGGAGTGGCTGCTGGAGGTGGCACTGGAGCTGTAGCTGCTGGTGATGATGCTGTAGTTTCATGTATCATGAGCTTTGCTATTATAGTTGGATCTTATGATGTCTTTCCCCCTCTACTCTCTTCCAATGGATTGAGTTTTCCCTTCGAAGTTATCTTATCGGATTGAGTCTTTAAGGATTTGAGAACACTTGATGTATGTCTTGTGTGGGATACCCGTGGTGACAGTGGGGTATTCTATTGATCTACTTGATGTATGTTTTGGTGATCAACTTGCGGGTTCCGTGACCTTGGGAATCTATGCATAGAGGTTGGCACACGTTATCGTCTTGACTCTCCGGTATAAACTTTGGGGCACTCTTTGAAGTTCTTTGTGTTGGTTGAATAGATGAATATGAGATTGTGTGATGCATATTGTATAATCATACCCACGGATACTTGAGGTGACATTGGAGTATCTATGTGACATTAGGGATTTGGTTGATTTGTGTCTTAAGGTGTTATTCTAGTACAAACTCTATGATAGATCGAACGGAAAGAATAGCTTCGTGTTATTTTACTACGGACTCTTGAATAGATCGATCAGAAAGGATAACTTTGAGGTGGTTTCGTACCCTACCATAATCTCTTTGTTTGTTCTCCGCTATTAGTAACTTTGGAGTGACTCTTTGTTGCATGTTGAGGGGTAGTTATATGATCCAATTATGTTATTATTGTTGAGAGAACTTGCACTAGTGAAAGCATGAACCTTAGGCCTTATTTCAACGCATTTCAATACCGTTTGTGATCACTTTTATCATTAGTTACCTTGCTATTTATATATTTTCAGATTACAAAAACCTATATCTACCATCCATATTGCACTTGTATCACCATCTCTTCGGGCGAACTAGTGCACCTATACAATTTACCATTGTATTGGGTGTGTTGGGGACACAAGAGAATCTTTGTTATTTGGTTGCGGGGTTGCTTGAGAGAGACCATCTTCATCCTACACCTCCCACGGATTGATAAACCTTAGGTCATCCACTTGAGGGAAATTTGCTACTGTCCTACAAACCTCTGCACTTGGAGGCCCAACAACGTCTACAAGAAGAAGGTTGTGTAGTAGACATCACCATCCTTCTTATCCGCCAAGTATTTGGGGTGGTTCTGCTTCCAGTGACCATTCTTTTGCAGTAGAAGAACTCAGTTTCAGGCTTAGGTCTAGCTTTGGGTTTGTTCACGGGAGTGGCAACTTGCTTGCCATTCTTTCTTGAAGTTCCCTTTCTTTCCCTTTCCCTTTTACTTGAAACTAGTGGTCTTATCAACCATCAACACTTGATGCTTTTTCTTGATTTCTACCTTTGCCGATTTCAGCATTGCGAAGAGCTTGGGAATCGTTTCCGCTATCCCTTGCATATTATAGTTCATCACGAATTTCTAGTAACTCGGTGATAGTGACTAGAGAACTCTGTCAATCACTATCTTATCTGGAAAATTAACTCCCACTTGATTCAAGTGATTGTAGTACTCAGACATTCGGAGCACATGCTCACTAGCTGAGCTATTCTCCTCCATCTTCTAGGCAAACTACTTTGTCAGAGGTCTCATACCTCTTAACACGGGCATGAGTTTGAAATACCAATTTCAACTCTTGGACCATCTCATATGCTCCATGTCGTTCAAAACATTTTTGAAGTCCCGGTCCTAGGCCGTAAATCATGGTGCACTAAACTATCAAGAAGTCATCATACCGAGCTTGTCAAACGTTCATAACATCTGCAGATTCCGCTTCCTCGCAATAGTTCTGCTACCTAGCGGTGCATCAAGGACATAATTCTTCCAGGCAGCAATGAGGATAATCCACTGATCACGGACCAAGTACGCATCAATGCTACTATCATCTTTCAACTTATTTTTTTCTCTAGGAGCATATAAAAAATGGGGAGCTAAATTGCAAGCTATTGATCTACAACATAGATATGCAAAATACTATCAGGCACTAAGTTCATGATAAATTAAAGTTCAATTTATCATATTACTTAAGAACCCCCACTTAGGTAGACATCCCTCTAATCATCTAAATGATCACGTGATCCAAATAAACTAAACCCTGTCCGATCATCATGTGAGATGGAGTAGTTTTCAATGGTGAACATCACTATGTTGATCATATCTACTATATGATTCATGCTCGACCTTTCGGTCTCAGTGTTCCGAGGCCATATCTGCATATGCTAGTCTCGGCCAAGTTTAACCCGAGTATTCGTGGTGCAAAACTGGCTTGCACCAGTTGTATACATGTGAACATAGAGCTTATCACACTCGATGATCACATGGTATCTCAGCACGAAGAACTGTCGCAACGGTGCATACTCAGGGAGAACAATTATACCTTGAAATTTTAGTAAGGTATCATCTTATAAAGCTACCGTCGTACTGAGAAAAATAAGATGCATAAAAGATAAACATCACATGCAATCAAAATATGTGACATGATATGGCCATCATCATATTGTGCCTTTGATCTCCATCTCCAAAGTACCATCATGATCTCCATCGTCACCGGCAGGACACCATGATCTCCATCATCTTGATCTTTATCAACGTGTCATCACATGGTCGTCTCGCCAACTATTGCTTTTGCAACTATTGCTATCGCATAGCGATAAAATAAAGCAATTATATGGCGCTTGCATATTATGCAATAAAGAGACAACCATAAGGCTCCTGCCAGTTGCCGATAACTGTTACACAACATGATCATCTCATACAACAAATTATATATCATCACGTCTTGACCATACTACATCACAGCAAGCCCTGCAAAGACAAGTTAGACGTCCTCTACTTTGTTGTTGTAAGTTTTACGTGGCTGCTATGGGCTTCTAGTAAGAACCGTTCTTACCTACGCATCAAAACCACAACGATATTTTTTTGTCAAGTGAGCTGTTTTAACCTTCAACAAGGACCGGGCGTAGTCACACTCGATTCAACTAAAGTTGGAGAAATAGACACCCACTAGCCACCTGTGTGCGAAGTACGGCGGTAGAACCAGTCTCATGAACGCGATCATGTAATGTAGGTTTGGGCCGCTTCATCCAACAATACTGCTGAATCAAAGTATGACATGCTGGTAAGCAGTATGACTATTATCGCCCACAACTCTTTGTGTTCTACTTGTGCATATAACATCTACGCATAGACCTGGCTCGGATGCCGCTGTTGGGGAACGTAGTATTTCAAAATATTTCCTACGATCACACAAGATCTATCTAGTAGAAGCATAGCAACAAGCGGGGAGAGTGTGTCCATGTGCCCTCGTAGACCGAAAGCGGAAGCGTCAAGTAACGCGGTTGATGTAGTCGAACGTCTTCGTGATCCAACCGATCAAGTACCGAACGCACAACACCTCCGCGATCTGCACATCGCTCAGCTTGGTGACGCCCCTCGAACTCTTGATCCAGCTAAGGCCGAGGAGAGTTCCACAAGACGGGCAAGGCAGGACGGTGATGATGAAGTTACCGGCGCAGGGCTTCGCCTAAGCACTACAACAATATGACCGAGGTGTAAAACTGTGGAGGGGGGCACCGCACACGGCTAAGAGATTATCTTCTGTTGTCTTTGAGGTGCCCCTGCCCCCGTATGTAAAGGAGGGGAGGAGGAGGCCGGCCAACAAGGGGCGCGCCAGGGAGAGGGGAGTCCTACTAGGACTCAAGTCCTAGTAGGATTCGGCCCCACCCTTTTTTCCTTCTACCGGAGGGGGAAAAGGGGAAGGAGAGGGAGTAGGAGAAGGAAAGGGGGGTGGTGCCCCCTTCCCAAGTCCAATTCGGCCTCCTCCCTTGTGAGGGGCGCACCAGCCCCTTGTGGGCTGGTTAGCCTCCCTCCTATGGCCCATTAGGCCCATATCTTTCCCTGGGGGTTCCGGTAACCTCCTGCATCTCTAAAAATGCCCGAATCACTCAGAACCATTCCGATGTCCGAATGCAACCTTCCAATATATGAATCTTTACCTCTTGACCATTTCGAGACTCCTCGTCATGTCCGTGATCTCATCCACGACTCCGAACAAACTTCGGTACATCAAATCACATAAGTCATAACACAAATCGTCATCGAACGTTAAGAGGGCGGACCCTACGGGTTCGAGAACTATGTAGACATGACTGAGACACATCTCCGGTCAATAACCAATAGCGGAACCTGGATGCTCATATTGGCTCCTACATATTCTACGAAGATCTTTATCGGTCAAACCGCATAACAACATACGTTGTTCCCTTTGTCATCGGTATGTTACTTGCCCGAGATTCGATCGTCGGTATCATCAAACCTGGTTCAATCTCGTTACCGGAAAGTCTCTTTACTCATTCCGTAATGCGTCATCCCGCAACTAACTCATTAGTCACATTGCTTGCAAGGCTTATAGTGATGATCATTACCGAGAGGGCCCAGAGATACCTCTCCGATACTCGGAGTGACAAATCCTAATCTCGATCTATGCCAACTCAACAAACACCATCGGAGACACCTGTAGAGCATATTTATAATCACCCAGTTACGTTGTGACGTTTGATAACACACAAGGTGTTCCTACGGTATTCGGTAGTTGCATAATCTCATAGTTAGAGGAACATGTATAAGTCATGAAGAAAGCAATAGCAATAAAAATAAACGATCATTATGCTAAGCTAAGGATGGGTCTTGTCCATCACATCATGATGTGATCCCGTTCATCAAATGACAACACATGTCTATGGCTAGGAAACTTAACCATCTTTGATTAACAAGCTGACAGTAGAGGCATACTAGGGACACTCTGTTTTGTCTATGTATTCACACATGTATCAAGTTTTTCGGTTAATACAATTCTAGCATGAATAATAAACATTTATCATGATATAAGGAAATATAAATAATACCTTTATTATTGCCTCTAGGGCATATTTCCTTCATTTAAATCATGAGAGTATCGTAGTCACTTCTTACCGTATGGTGGGCTTTGGGGTTGCTCAAACGTCACTTATATCGTGGTGATCATAACGACACCTTACGGGTTGATCGGAAAGTTTGACAAGGGACTAGAATGCTCGAGAGTGGGATTTGCTCCTCCGATAATAGAGAGATATTCTTAGGGCCCTCTCAGTGTGACGACATCAATCATCGTCTGGCCAGACACGTGTGACTTTGTCACGAGGATGCTGGAACACAATAACGAGAAAAAAGAACAAAACCAATAATGAGGATTGAGGGAGTCCTGGATTACGGGGTCCTTGGGCGTCCGGACTATGTGACATGGGCCGGACTGATGGGCCGTGAAGGTACAAGCCAGAAAACTTTCCCAGTGTCCGAGTGGGACTCTCCTTGGCGTGGAAGGCAAGCTTGGCATGCGGATAAGAAGATTCCTTTCTCTGTAAACCGACTTTGTACAACCCTAGCCCCCTCCGATGTCTATATGAACCGGAGGGTTTAGTCCATAGGAGCAATGATAATCATACGAGCTAGACATCTACGGTTTAGCCATTACGATCTCGAGGTAGATCAACTCTTGTAACCCCTATACTCATCAAAGTCAATCAAGCAGGAAGTAGGGTATTACCTCCATTAAGAGGGCCCGAACCTGGGTAAACATTGTGTCACCTGCCTCTTGTTACCTTCGATCCTTAGACGCACAGTTCAGGACCCCCTACCCGAGATCTGCCGGTTTTGACACCGACATTGGTGCTTTCATTGGGAGTTCCACTGTGCCGTCGTCGAAAGGCTCGATGGCTCCATTGACCATCTACAACAACGCTACCGAGAACGAGATTTTTCTCCCCAGCCAGATCGTCGTGTTTGGTGGCTTCGCACTGCGTGCCTACTCGGTTGGCCACCTGGAGCAGATCGACAGCTACGTCCCTGGTCACCAAATCAGTTTTGGAAATCTGAATTACGTCGCTGATATCCAAGGAGACTTGATCTTCCAAGGATTCACGGCTCCAACCACCGCCCTGGCCTTAGATTTGGAGCGCATCACCAGGTCTGAGGACGGGAGTCTAGAGCCCGCCGGACTCTCTACGGCTGTAGAGCTCAACACTTGAGAACCGGAGAGAATAGCGCCACCGACAGTCATCACAAATCCGGGCTCTTCTCCGGACACTAGCTCCGAACCCTCGAAATCCATGTCACGCAAGCTCAGCCAGGTAACTTCGGTCCCCGCCCAAACCTCGCTCTTAAATGAGGCTCTGGACTTAATGCGGTCCCTCGCCATCACAGAGGAACCGCTTCCGAATTGCGCCAAGACCGGACTAGGGGTTGAAAATAGGGAACTTTACTTCCCACCCACCACCCACTTTATAGCCACTATCGAGGATCTAACCGACATGCTCGACTACGCCTCCGAAGACATCGACGGTATGGACGACGATGCCGGAGAGGAGTAGGCCCAAAACCCGCCGTTCACCGGACGCCGGACGGCCACTTCCTCGTACGATGTGTACATGGTGGACACACCTAAAGAAGGCGACGGCGATGAGGAGAAGGACCTAGTCGAGGATGAACCTCCTGAGATACCACCGAAGCGTCGACGTCAGCGGCGCCGCTCTAAATCGCGTCGCAGAAAAGAAAGAAATATCGGCACTAGAGACAATGATACTCCGGAGAACGCCGAAGACAGAGAAGACCCCATCGAACCAACATCCGAACAGGATGATCGGGAGGACGGGCAAGTTGGCCCTGACGAGCAAGTAGGGACCGAAGACTCGGAGGATAGCAACTATCTACCACCCTCCGATGACGACGTGAGCCTCGGCGACAAAGATTTCATCATGCCAGAGGAACCCCTTGAACAAGAGCGCTTTAAGCGCTGACTAATAGCCACTGCAAGGAGCCTGAAAAAGAAGCAGCAGCAACTTCAAGCTGACAAAGATCTGCTCAATGACAGATGGACTAATGTCCTGGCAGCCAAGGAATACGGCCTTGAACGCCCAACTAAGAGTTACCCAATGTGTAAACTACTACCTCAATTCGACGATGAGGCGTCAGAGCCCATACCACCAGCGCGTAACACTGCTAACGGACCTGATCGACCACCACGTGGCCGGGACAGAGTGACAATCGAAGCGAACACCAACCCGCACCACCTCACCGTAAAGGCGGAGAAACAACAGCTCAGGGATACACCTATGACCTACAACAGGACCTGGAAAATAGAGACGGTCAGACCAGATCAATCTACAGATCACGGGGGTGTGCCCCGGCGCAAGCAGACGGCTATCAAGCATGGCGCGACAACCACAACCTCACCCGGGCCGAAAACCGCATACGGACCTCCTCTGAGCTGCGTTGTGACGTGGCCCGATACAGAGGCGCCGCACATCCCCTATGCTTCACCGATGAGGTAATGGAGCACCAGTTCCCAGAAGGGTTTAAACCCGTGAACATTGAATCATACGATGGCACAACAGATCCCGTAGTGTGGATTGAAGATTTTCTTCTCCACATTCACACGGCGCGCGGTGATGATCTACATGCCATCAAATACCTCCCCCTAAAACTCAAGGGGCCAACACGGCACTGGCTGAACAGCCTACCAGAAAACTCTATTGGTAGTTGGGAAGACTTGGAGGACGCATTCCGAGAAAACTTCCAAGGTACCTATGTTCGCCCCCAGACGCCGATGATCTTAGTCACATAATCCAGCAACCCGGAGAATCAGCCCGGCAGCTCTGGACCAGGTTCTTAATTAAAAAGAACTAAATTGTGGATTGTCCGGACGCCGAAGCCCTCGCGGCCTTCAAACATAGCATCCGAGATGAGTGGCTCGCATGACACCTTGGCCAAGAAAAGCTGAAGTCCATGGCAGCCCTTACCGCCTTATGACCCGCTTTTGCGCAGGAGAGGATAGCTGGCTTGCTCGTAGAAGCAATAGCACCAGCGACCCTGGCACCTCCTAAGCAAGGGACGGCAATGGCAAGCCACAACACAACAAGCACAAGCTTCGAAGCAATAACGAAGGAAGCCAAGACAAGGCGGTCAACGCCGGATCCAGTGGCTCCAAATCCGGTCAATGGAAGAAGCCATTCAAGGGAAACAGAGATGGTCCATCCAGTTTAGACAGAATACTTGATCGCCTTGCCAGATTCATGGCACCCCCGATAAACCTGCCAATCATACCAACATAAATTGTTGGGTCTTTAAACAGGCCGGCAAACTCAATGCCGAACACAAGGGGAAAGGGTCACCCAGCAACGACGATGACCACGAGCCTCGTCAACCGAACACGGGGGGGGGGGGGGGCAGAAGCAATTTCCCCCCGAGGTAAAAACATGGAATATTATATATGTCATACATATACCTAAGAGGGAACGCATAAGTGCGCACTACGGACGTCTACGCCATAGAGCCGGTCACCCCAAAATTCAACCCATGGTCGGCTTGTCCGATCACCTACGATCGAAAGGACCACCCAACTAGTATCCGTCATGGAGGTTCGGCAGCTCTGGTCCTCGATCCAATCATTGATAGATTCCATCTCATGCGAGTCCTCATGGACGGCGGCAGCAGTCTCAACCTACTTTATCAAGACACTGTCTGCAAAATGGGCATTGATCCATCAAAAATCAAGCCCACTAAAACTGCCTTCAAAGGAGTAATACCTGGAGTAGAGGCCCGCTGCACGGGCTCAATTACATTGGAAGTCTTCTTTGGTTCGCTAGACAACTTACGAAGCGAAGACTTGATCATCGATATCGTCCCCTTCTGCAGTGGCTATCATGCACTGCTCGGACGAACCGCTTTCGCCCGTTTTAATGCGGTCCCACACTACGCCTATCTAAGCTTAAGATGCCCGGTCCATGTGGCGTCATTACAATCAACAGAAACATGGAACGCTCCTTCCATAGTGAGGAACATACCGCGGCCATCGCTGCCGAAGTACAAAGCAGCCCTGTCAAGTCGCACACCTCATCGGCTATTAAGCCACCGGACTTTATTACACAAGGCCGGTCAATTCTGCATGCTGATAGCCCGGCAATTCCAGAGCTGGATTAGCAGTTTCGCCTCTGTCAATCGCCACATAAATCCACGAAATTTGTACCGTGCATGCATAATTATGCAGTCAAAATACCTTGGGCATCAGCGGAGGCACAATACGGACAGGCCTATAGTACGGTTCGACCCTATATGGCCTTCCCCTTTTCTTTAATTATTTGATATATTTTACCATAGGTGAATCAAAACCTATTCATCCTACAGACTTACAAGGACTCTCTCCGAGCCCAGTTTCATACAAATAATCGAAGACCACTGCTCTTAAGGAATCTTTCTTACTCAGGCGAAAGCGACGTAAACGTGCGACAGGAAGGTGCAAAGGATTGTGTAGACCAAAACTTTATTTAAGAACCTGTATAGAGCTTTTCCCCTTAGTCTTAGACCCCCGGCATGTAAAATGGCCTTGGTGATTATGGTACAATTTGTACGATTACGTTTGACGTATCAATCAGATTCCAGTGAACACAATTCTTATTCAATATCGCCTTTATTCATAGACTGTATTCCGTCTCTTCAGCTGTCTCGCGCACACACCTCGGCACAAGTTGCCAGGGGCTCTATATGGAAACACATGTGTTGCCAAACAAAAAGTCCGAATAGCTTTATAGCACAATTCGGCGTCCCGAGCTCGGCATTATATGCATCGGCTCCGAATCATGTCTTTGGTCAATAGTTGGGTTGCCCGGCTCCCGTGTTTGCTACCTTACGTTCCGTCTGACCGGCTAGGGTAGTAAAGGGAGAACTACTGCGATTGTGTTTCTGGTTCGCCCAGTTAAGCACCTCAGTAGAGAAAGCCGAAAACTGACTGTCATGATGCGGCGAGAGCTGGTCAGCCACTCGGCGACTTATTCAAATCTTTAGCGATTTCTTCCGTATTACATGAAGGACCGTTTTCTGGTCACATATGCAACGCATCCGCATTAGGATAGCCGCATAAATACCAGGGGCTACTTTGTAGACCCATCGTCAAACTCCTACGGCTAAGTGAGAGCAATAAAACTGCATAGTCTGATTGCCTGGTTCACCGCACTGACACCTCCTTCATGGAACAAGATGTTGGGTTAAGTGTAGTCATGTGCAATTGCAAATGCCCCAGTAGTATCTACAAGGGGGTTGAAGCCGATGACTGGGAACTCTCAGATATAAAACGGCCACACACGAGGATAAAACTCTTCATAAAAGAAGGAATATATTACAAAAAACTTAGTTCATAATACAAACTCCTGAACAGTTTGGACTCGTTGATCCGAACACTAGAGCATTGGCCTTCTACAAGGTGGGCACCTTCGAGAACTTCCTCAAAGTAGAACTCCGGTGTGTGGTGGTCCTTGCTTTCGGGCGGACCCTCGACCGCCACCTTTTCGGCCTTTATCTTCCCTCGGTGCATCTTGACACGGGCGAAGGCCATTTGCACCCCTTTATACAAGACCACCTCTTAACAACGTCAATTCGGGGCAGCGCATCAACGAGACACCGTACAAGGCCGAAGTAGCTATCCGGAATGGCTTCGGCCGGCCACAACCGGACTATGACGTCCTTCATGGCCGCGCTGGACATCTTCTGCAGCTCTGCCCATTGTGCCATCTGGTCATTCCTGCCCCACAAACTGCGACCAGAAGAGCTTCTCCGTCGCGTACCCCTCCTGGGCTTGGAAGAATTGGGCGGCGTCCGCAGCACTCTTCGGCAGATCCGCATATGCGTCTGGATAACTCCACAGTCGATTAAGCAAGGCATACTTCCGGTCCCCAAATTTAGCCTATAAAAGAAAGGGCTTACCAGCCGCTATCAGTCCGGCTTGACGGATTTCCTCGCACGCTGCACGGGATTCGGACCGCGCCTCCGAAGCTTCTTGAAGGGCCTTGGCGAGTTCGGTCTCCTTCACCTTATTCTCCTTTTCTAAAGACTCGCACTTGGCGGCGGTGTCCTTGAGATTTTGCTCCATCTCGGTCACTCGTTCCTCAAAACGGCGCCGAGCGGCCTGTTCGGCCATTAAGTCCGCGGCCGCTTTATGAGCAGCCGCCTTGCTTACCCTTGCTTGCTCCTTGGCTTGGGCAAGCTCACCCCTGAGGGTCTCTACCACGGCGGTGCAATCTGTACAAATATGCGCATTTGGCTCTTGAACTTTCGCAAAACACGTACATAAATAGGCATACTGTAAGATGTATCTTATACCTTGCGCCTGGTCGAGCCGCTTGTTAACAAGGACTAGGTCCTCATCGGCTCGTTCCAGTTTCCGTTTGAGTTCGGAAACTTCCGCTGACTGGGTAGTCGCCGCTAACAGAGAAGCCTGTGTTAATCCAGATAAATGGTATGTTACCACCTGACAACTGGTTATTGATCCTCTGCTCGCTTCTCTTTCAAAGAACCGAACAGAGTCTCAGGGGCTACTATATATATACAGGCATGTTTCTCATAAAAATGATTAAAAAAATATTACATTGTGTACCTTGAAGCCTGCCAGCAGGCTGGAAAAGGCTTCATTCAGCCCGCTCTTGGTGGACTGAATCTTCTCAGCCACCGTACCCATCAGGATGCGGTGCTCATCCAGGATGGATGCACTTTGCAGTATGTTTGCCATGGTATTCGGCGCCTCCGGGTTAGCAAATGTCGCTGCTCCGCCCTCTCCCGCAGGGGGTCGCTCGTTAGACTCCGGAGCCTTGTGGGTGTCCGGAGTAGTATGCGGTTGGGGATCGGATGGACTGGGGCCCCCGTCGCAAGTCTTCGTGGGGCCGTACCCCTCAGTCCTTCGACAGCCGAGGTGTTGCCCTCAGGCGCCATTAAGTCCCCCCCCCCCCCGGTGTCTCTTCAAGGCTCGGGGAGGGCCTATGGGACGACACCTCGGGGTCATCTGCCCTATGCGGCGGGGAAGCTAGGGGAGGCGACTCGCTCTCCATCATCTCCGGCGGCAGATCCCCTGAGGATGAGGATAGTTTGGGGAGATTGCGGGCCGAACTAAAAAGATAGAACTTAGAGTTATCGTCACAGTTCAAAGAGATTGGATGAGTGTGAAGAATCCCGGTCTACTTACGAGTCGGCTTGGGGCTTGGTCCAGCGACGATGCTTCGGGATGGCCTCGGCGTCTGACTCCAAGTCATCGGGGAGGGTAATTTTGTCCCTCTTGGAGGCTTCGGCCTCCAGGTCTTGTAAGGCTGCCCTCTTCTTGGCCTTGCGGGGAGGATCTTCTTCTTCTTCCTCCTCCTCCTCCTCGTAGTCGTCGCCCTCGTGAGAGGACTGGGCATCGGCTTCTCCGGACATTGCGTCCGAGGTGCCCTCCTCTTTATTCTTCTTCTTGTCCTTCTTTACCGGTGCCTGGTATGGCGCCGGGACCAGCATCCTCATTAGTAGAGGATTGACTGAGTCTTCGGGGAGCGGCACCGGACACCGGATCTTCTCCGCCTTCTTGATCCAGACCTATTTGGGGATGTACTACTCAAATACTTCTCCTTCGGAGCGACGAACCTATTGGTGTTCGTAGCTTTAAGAATTTACCTCGGAGGCGGATGGTTGCGCTTGAGGCCGATGTCGTCGATGACTTAAAAGCAGCTTCGGATCCCCTTATGCATTGTGCCGTAGAACCGTTGTAGGGTCCGCGACCCTTCCGGATTGAACTCCAACATCTTGAGGGGCCGCCGCTGGCAAGGAAGTGCTCGGCGGATCAGCATCACTTGGATTACGTCGGCGAGGGTAATGTCCTTCGCTGTCATTCTCTGGACGCGTTTCTGCAACAGCAACACCTCAGGGACCGACCCCCAGTCCGAACCCTTGTCGGTCCAGAATGTGAGACTCAGCGGGGGTCCGGATCTAAAGGCTAGAGCAGCTGCCCACTTGGAGCCGCGGGGTTCTGTGATATAGAACATTTCCTGTTGCCATATCTTGACGATGTCCACAAAGACTCCCTTTGGCCAATTGACTTTGGGGAGCTTGCTCACCATGGCACCACCACACTCCGCGTGTTGAACGCTGACCACCTTCAGCTTCACATTAAAAATCTTAAGCCATAAGCCGAAATGTGGAGGGACGCAGAGGAAGGCCTCACACACGACAATGAACACCGAGATGTGAAGGAACGAATTTGGGGCCAGATCGTGAAAATCCAGCCCATAGTAGAACACGAGTCCCCTCACGAAGGGGTGAATGGCGAATCTGAGTCCGCGGAGTAAGTGGGGATGAACACCACCCTCTCGTCGGGCTCCGGAGTAGGGATGACCTACGCCGGATCAGGAAGCCTGTGCTTGATTTCCGCGGTTAGATACCGCGCTTCCCGCAGCTCCTTGATATTCTCCTCCGCGACGGAGGAGGCCATCCACTTGCCTTGAGAGCAGGCCATTGTCGGAGGAGTTTCATAGGAGAGAAAGGCTTGGAACTTGGGCGCTGGAGCTTGAGGATGGAAAGGCAGAGAGAGAATGAGGCGTGGGGTGGAAGAGTTGGATTCTATCCACTTATATGGACTGCGAATATCAACCGCCCCCTCCCTCAAGCCTTAAAACTCGCTTGTTCCCAAGGGGTCGTGCGAAAAACACAGCTAGGTTACCAAAAATCGTATTGATGAGAATCCCGCAATAAGGGGACACGATATCTGTTTTGACAAGACGTGTCAATGGGAGTTGCGTATTGAAACGCAAGGCGGGAGGCCCAAAAACGGTTCGAAATGATAACAGAGCCAAACGTGACATTTCGCCAGAAAAAGCTATCGATGGATATATTTTAAGTATTATGCTTTTATGGTTGGAGGGTTAACTTATTGTACACAGCCGGAAATAGATCCCTTGTTCAGAGGACTACTTTGGAGTATTCGGAGGAGGAGCCCGCCTTGCGATGCCAAATACAACTTGCGGGCCGAACTCATCGTCATTGGAAGACTGGTTCAGGGGCTACTGATGGAGTCCTGGATTACGGGATTCTCGAGCGTCCGGACTATGTGACATGGGCCGGACTAATGGAGCATGAAGGTACAAGATGGAAGACTTTCGCCGTGTCCGGATGGGACTCTCCTTGGCGTGGAAGGCAAGCTTGTCGTGCGGATATGAAGATTCCTTTCTCTGTAAACTGACTCTGTACAACCCTAGCCCCCTCCGATGTCTATATAAACTGGAGGGTTTAGTCCGTAGAAGCAATCATAATCATACTGGCTAGACATCTAGGGTTTAGCCATTACGATCTCGAGATAGATCAACTCTTGTAACCCCTATACTCATCAAAGTCAATCAATCAGGAAGTAGGGTATTACCTCCATTAAGAGGTCCCGAACCTAGGTAAACATTGTGTCCCCTGCCTCCTATTACCTTTGATCGTTAGACGCATAGTTCGGGACCCCCTACCCGAGATCTGCCGGTTTTGACACCGACAAGGATTTTGGTATAGTTAGCATAGTGATGACTCGGGAGGATACCGATGCATCCCGGGTTTTGTTAAGTATCGTGAAGTGATATGTCTCCAATGTATCTATAATTTTTGACTGTTCCATGCTATTATATTATCTGTTTTGGATGTTTTATATGCATCAATATACTATTTATATTATTTTTGGGACTAACTTATTAATAAGAGCCCAGTGCCAGTTTCTATTTTTTCCTTGTTTTTGAGTTTTACAAAAAAGGAATATCAAACAGAGTCCAAACGGAATAAAACTCTCGTGATGATTTTTCTTGGACTAGAAGACATCCACATGACTTGGAGAGGGGGCCAGAAGGTTCCCGAGGAGGCCACAAGCCTCCTAGGCGCGCCTGATATGTCTCCAATGTATCTATAATTTTTTGATTGTTCCATGCTATTATATTATCTGTTTTGGATGTTTTATATGCATTAATATATTATTTTATATTTTTTTGGGACTAACTTATTAACCTAGAGCCCAGTCCAGTTTCTATTTTTTCATTGTTTTTGAGCTTCGCAAAAAAGGAATACCAAACGGAGTCCAAACGGAATAAAACCTTCGCAATGATTTTTCTTGGACCAGAACACACCCCAGAGACTTGGAGATCAAGTCAGAAGAGTCGTGAGGTGGCGGCAAGGGGGGAGGGCGCGCCCTAGGGGGATGCTACCTCTTGAGCATGCGTTGGTTTTCCCTTGAAGAGGAAAGGGTGATGCAGCAAAGTAGTGTAAGTATTTCCCTCAGTTTTGAGAACCAAGGTATCAATCCAGTAAGAGACAATGCATAAGTCACCTAGTACCTGCACAAACAATCAAGAACCTTGCAACCAACGTGATAAAGGGGTTGTCAATCCCTTCACAGTCACTCGCAAAAGTGAGATCTAATAAAGATAGTAAAGTAAATATTTTTGGTATTTTTGTTGTATAGATTGGAAAGTAAAGATTGCAAAATAGTAAACGAGACACGATATAAATAAAAGAGATGCAATATAATAAGAAAGAGACCCGTGGGCCATAGGTTTCACTAGTGGCTTCTCTCAAGATAGCATGTATTACGGTGGGTGAACGAATTCATCGCCGAGCAATTGATATAAAAGCACATAGTTATGAAGATATCTAAGGCAATGATCATGAATATAGGCATCACGTCCGTGTCAAGTAGACCGAAACGAGTGTGCATCTACTACTATTACTCCACACATTGACCGCTATTCAGCATGCATCTAGAGTATTAAGTTCATAAGAATGATGTAATGCATTAAGCAAGATGACATGATGTAGAGGGATAAACTCAAGCAATATGATATAAACACCATCTTTTTATCCTCGATGGCTACAATACAATACGTGCCTTGCTGCCCATACTGTCACTGGGAAAGGACACCGCAAGATTGAACCCAAAGCTAAGCATTTCTCCCATTGCAAGAAAGATCAATCTAGTAGGCCAAACTAAACCGATAATTCGAAGAGACTTGCAAAGATATCAAATCATGCATATAAGAATTCAGAGAAGAATCGAATAATATTCATAGATAAACTTGTTCATAAATCCACAATTCATCGGATCTCGGCAAACACACCGCAAAAGATTATTACATCGAATAGATCTCCAAGAACATCGAGGAGAACTTTGTATTGAGAATCAAAGAGAGAGAACAAGCCATCTAGCTAATAACTATGGACCCGAAGGTCTGTGGTAAACTACTCACGCTTCATCAGAGAGGCTATGGTGTTGATGTAGAAGCCCTCCATGATCGATTCCCCCTCCGATAGATCACCGGAAAAGGCCCTAAGATGGGATCTCACTGGTACAGAAAGTTACGGCGGTGGAAAAGTGGTTTCGTGGCTCCCCCTGATGTTTTTAGGGTATAAGACTATATATATAGGTGGAAGAAGTATGTCGGTGGAGCTACGAGGGGCCCACGAGGGTGGGGGCGCGCCTACCCCCCTGGGCGCACCCTCCTGCCTCGTGGCCGCCTCGTGGCGTTCCAGACTTCAACTCCAAGTCTTCTGGTTTGCTTTTGGTCCAACAAAGATCATCGCGAAGGTTTCATTCCATTTGGACTCTGTTTCGTATTCCTTTTCTACAAAACTCTAAAATAGGCAAAAAAACATAAACTGGCACTGGGCCTCCAGTTAATAGGTTAGTCCCAAAAATAATATAAAAGAGCATATTAAAGCCCATTAAACATCCAAAACAGATAATACAATAGCATGAAACAATCAAAAATTATAGATACGTTGGAGACGTATCAAGCATCCACAAGTTTAATTCCTGCTCGTCCTCGAGTAGGTAAATGATAAAAACAAAATTTTTGATGTGGAATGCTACCCAACATAATTATCAATGTGATTTCTTTATTGTGGCATAATGTTCAGATCCGAAAGATTCAAAACAAAAGATTAATACTGATACAAAAATAATAATACTTCAAGCAATACTAATAAAGCAATCATGTCTTGTCAAAATAACATGGTCAAAGAAAGTTATCCCTGCAAAATCATATAGTCTGGCTATGCTCCATCTTCATCACACAAAATATTTAAATTATGCACAACCCCGATGACAAGCCAAGCAATTGTTTCATACTTTTAATGTTCTCAAACTTTTTCAATCTTCACGCAATACATGAGCGTGAGCCATGGACATAGCACTATAGGTGGAATAGAATTTGGTGGTTGTGGAGAAGACAAAAAGAGGGAGATTGTCTCACATCAACTAGGCGTATCAACGGGCTATGGAGATGCCCATCAATAGATATCGATGTGAGTGAGTAGGGATTGCCATGCAACTGATGCACTAGAGCTATAAGTGTATGAAAGCTCAAAAAACACAACTAAGTGGGTGTGCATCCAACTTGCTTAGGGCAATTTGAGGAAGCCCATCATTGGAATATACAAGCCCAGTTCTATAATAAAAAAAATTCCCACTAGTATATGAAAGTGACAACATAGGAGACTCTCTATCATGAAGATCATGGTGCTACTTTGAAGCACAAGTGTGGTTAAAGGATAGTAGCATTGCCCCTTCTCTCTTTTTCTCTCATTTTTTATTTTTAATTTTTTATTTGGGCCTTTCTCTCCTTTTTATGGACTCTTTTTTTTTATCTTTTTTCTTATTTTTTGTCCGGAGTCTCATCCCGACTTGTGGGGGAACCATAGTCTCCATCATCCTTTCCTCACATGGGACAATGCTCTAATAATGAAGACCATCACACTTATATTTACTTACAACTCAAGAATTAAAACTCGATACTTAGAAGAAAATATGACTCTATGTGAATGCCTCCGGCAGTGTACCGCGATGTGCAATGAATCAAGAGTGACATGTATGAAAAAATTATGAACGGTGGCTTTGCCACAAATACAATTTCAACTACATGATCATGCAAAGCAATATGACAATGATGAAGCGCGTCATAATAAACAGAACGATGGAGAGTTGCATGGCAATATATCTCGGAATGGCTATGGAAATGCCATAATAGGTAGGTATGGTGGCTGTTTTGAGGAAGGTATATGGTGGGTGTAAGATACCGGCGAAAGTTGCGCGGTACTAGAGAGGCTAGCAATGGTGGAAGGGTGAGAGTGCGTATAATCCATGGACTCATCATTAGTCATAAAGAACACATATACTTATTGCAAAAATCTATTAGTTATCGAATTGAAGTACTACGCGCATGCTCGTAGGGGATAGATTGGTAGGAAAATACCATCGCTCATCCCCGACCGCCACTCATAAGGAAGACAATCAATAAAAAAAATCATGCTCCGACTTCATCACATAACGGTTCACCATACGTGCATGCTATGGGAATCACAAACTTTAACACAAGCATCTCTCAAATTCACAACTAATCAACTAGCATGACTCTAATATCACCATCTTCATATCTCAAAACAATCATAAGGAATCAACCTTCTCATAGTATTCAATGCACTTTATATGAAATTTTTTATTATACCCATCTTGGATGCGCATCATATTAGGACTAAATTCATAACCAAAGAAAATTACCATGCTGTTCTAAAGGACTCTCAAAATAATATAAGTGAAGCACGAGAGATCAATAATTTCTATAAAATAAAACCAGCACCATGCTCTAAAAAGATATAAGTGAAGCAATAGAGCAAAATTATCTAGCTCAAAAGATATAAGTGAAGCACATAGAGTATTCTAAAAAAATTCCGATTCATGCGTGTCTCTCCAAAAGGTGTGTACAGCAAGGATGATTGTGGTAAACTAAAAAGCAAAGACTCAAATCATACTGGACGCTCCAAGCAAAACACATATCATGTGGTGAATAAAAATATAGCCTCAAGTAAAGTTACCGATAGAGCGAAGATTTAAAGAGGGATGCCTTCCGGGGCATCCCCAAGCTTAGGCTTTTGGTTGTTCGTGAATTTTACCTTGGGGTGACTTGGTCATCCCCAAGGTTAGGCTCTTGACACTCCTTATTCCAAAATCCATCAAATCTTTACCCAAAAACTTGAAAACTTCACAACACAAAACTTCAACAGAAAATCTTATGAGCTCCATTAGAATAACAAAATAAACCACCACTTTAAGGTACTGTAATGAACTCACTCTTTATTTATATTGGTGTTAAACATAATGTATTCCAACTTCTCTATGGTTCATACCCTCCGATACTACTCATAGATTCATCAAAATAAGCAAACAACACACGAAAAACAGAATATGTCAAAATAGAACAGTCTGTAGCAATCTGTATCATTCGAATACTTTTATAACTCCAAAAATTCTGAAAAACTAGGACAATCTGGATAATTTGCATATTAATCTTCTGCAAAAATGATCAGTATTTTATCATGTTCTGGTGATTTTTAACAATTATTTCCGTGAGCACAAAGTTTCTGTCTTTTTAGCAAGATCAAGCAACTACACCCAAGAAGATCCTATTGGTTTTGTTTGGCACAAACATTAATTAAAACATAAAACCACATCAAAACAGAGGCTAGACGAATTATTTATTACTAAACAGGAACAAAAAGTAAAAAAACAAAAATAAAATTGGGTTCTCCCAACAAGCGCTATCGTTTAACGCCCCTAGCTAGGCATAAAAACAAGAATATATCTAAGTATTGTCATCTTCGGTATGCAATCCATAAGTGGCTGTCATAATAGATTCATAAGGTAATTTAATTTTCTTCCTAGGAAAGTGTTCCATGCCTTTCCTTAACGGAAATTGGAATCTAATATTTCCTTCTTTCATGTCAATAATTGCACCAATCATTCTAAGGAAAGGTCTATCAAGAATAATAGGGCATGTGGGATTGCAATCTATATCAAGAACAATGAAATCTATGGGCACATAATTCCTATTTGCAACAATAAGAACATCATTAATTGTAACATCCCAAATTTCCAATTTGGAATGTTATACATTAAGTCATCATGCATATCATATTTTCTTGCATTTTGCCGATCCTAGAAATTTCACGCAACTCAAGGACCCTCGGAGAGAGTTGGAGATTTCGAAATTTTCATATTTGAGTTCTCTCAAAACTATGAAAAGAGGATCATTGGATTTATTTATTTATTCTTCAAATATTTTTCCAATATCAAAAATAAGAGAAGGAATAATATGACTTTCCCAAAATTTAGGAAAAAAATGAAGATTTAATAAATAAATCAAAATTTGGATTTTTTGGAGTTTATTTGCCTTAGGGAAAAATGCGGGTTTTCAAAAATTGCATTTTAGGTCCCGAGTAAAAGTTCATTTTGTTCGACTCATTTTTAGAGTCGGGAAAATTTACTTTGTAAATTTTGGTGTTCGCTTAGATTTTATTTTATTCGCTTTTCTCGCGTGATTTTATTAAAAATGCTTAGCCTCGACCGGGCCAAGGGCTCACCGAGCCGCCTGCCCACCGCCTCCTCGCTGGCCACACAAGACCCCGCCGGGCCGAGTCCGAGGAGGACTCCTCGTCCTCCTCCTCCCTTGCTTGCCCCTCCCCAAGCTACTCCCTCCTATATATACCCCTCACCCCCTCTCCTCCCAACACGCAGCCGCCGCCTCTCCATAGCCGCCGCCCATAGCCGCCGCCGCCCCACCGCCGCCCGCCGCCCAGTGCCCGCCGTCGCCGCCGCCCATAGCCGCCGCCCATGGAGCCCCACCTCGGCGAGGTAGCCGCGCCACCCTCCCTCGGTTCGGTTTTCTCCTATAAAACCGCTCCGATTTTCTTTTCGTTGTTCGGTTTAAAAAAAACCCTAGATCGGTTTTTTATTTTTTTGGTTTTGTTGATTAGTGAACGTTCACCGATCCGTTCGTTTTAACGAACGTGTTCACCGATTATTCCCGGTTAACGGACGTCCGTTCGTTTAACCGTTCGTCGTTTTTCTTTAACGGCTTTATTCCGCTATTTTTCCAATCTCGATTTCAGATCCGATCTTCGTTCTAGTTTATCTTCTCGCCGCTTATCGGAATCGTGTGATTCAAGCGCTACTGAGTTTCGCTTTCAAACCGCCGTTCGATTAATCAACTTAAACAAAGTTTTGCTACTGTAAAAGTTGACCTAGTTTTTGACTTGCTAGAACCAAGCTGTTTTCTTCCACGGATGTTTTTCGTTGTTTTGTTTGATTCGCTTTTCTTTTGCAACCAGTGGTTCTTAAGTTGAACTTTCTGGTTAGATCTTTTATTCGAGATTTACCTGTGCATTAGATGAGTACTTATTGTATGTTTGTTGTTTGTCTGCGATAGATCACCCGGGGTGCGCCGCTTGTTACTTCGAGTCTCTAGGTTTCGCGGATCGTCAGCAAGGCAAGTAACACTTGATCATACTTTTTTCTACTACCCAGTTTTATGCATTAGACCTATTCCTCAAACACTTGCATGATTAGGATCTAATTAAATTGTGGGATGGGAAGTAGATTGAGGTAGTACCTATTACCTGTTTTACTTATGAAACCTTGGGAGTTACTTCTACGTTTGCTTATTATGCTATGCTATGCTAGTAGACGTGGATTGGGTGAGTGTATTCCATGACAGATGTGAGATTGTTAAATTAATGGTTTATTTAAGGTGGCAACTTAAACACACATCTGGGTGGATTGAGGCACCTGGTTTCTATCAGGACTTGCCTGCTTTTCTTCGGACCGCCACCTGTGCTCAAAGGGATCATGAGATTTTTCAAACTAGAAACTTCCGTGTGCAGCCACAAGCCATTATGGGCTCTGGCATAGCTGAGTAAGTTGTGCGAACTCTTACGGGTAGACTAGCAGATGTAGGGGTTGTAGGTTGGTACGGTCTACCCACATGTAAGGTGCTAGTGCTTACGAAAGACTATGTCTCGGTCATCCGCCTCTCAAACACCATGTAGTGCGAGAAACCAAACGGAGGCGATCGAGTCTTGTGGGGAAAAGTGCGCAAACCTCTGCAGAGTGTATAAACTAATCATGATTAGCCGTGTCCCCGGTTATGGACATCTTGAGTATCTAGTACTTGAATATCATGTGAATCTCATCACGTTACTTAATATATAATTTGTTGGGTTTAATGAGTACTTTTAATTGGGATTGAGGATGCTGTCAACCATTCTCAATGTTCAACAACCACCATGATAGTTAACTTAATTTATTCCTTTGTAGTAGGGAAAAATTGGCTTTTTGCAAAACCGTAACCATAGAGCTTTCCACCAGCCATATATGCATGTAGTATAGGCTTATTCCTTCATTACTCTCTATGTGTTACCTTGCCAAAGATATTCCATGTCGACCCGTTGGGCTGCAACTTTCATGTTGCGAGACTTTTAGAACGACAGTAAGGTGCTTTAGGTCGTGGTTCTATACTCGGTGATGTCACCGGAGTTGATGGACTCACTTATCTTCCAAGTCTTCCGCTGTTATCGTTATTAGATGGCCTTAATCCATATTCATTGTAATAAGTCCTCTTTGGGCAACGATGTAATAAGTGTGTGATTGCTACTGTTATAAATCCTTCAAGTACTGTGTGGTGTCAAGATTACTAATCCAGGGATGACACCGAGCACAGAGACTTGATCCATTCGGTCGGGTCGCTGAGAGATGGTATCGAGCACACGCTTGTGAGGACACGACCACTAAGTTAAAGCCATAGATCACTACTCTCTTCTCATTTTCTAACTCCTCATCTTTTCTACTCTTTTAGGATGAAGGACGCCAAGATCAAGTACACCCAACCAGATGAAGGCACACCTTTTGGATTTCACTTGAAGGAAGTCACCAAGCACCGAACATTGGACTACCAAGTTTTACTGGAACTTTCAACGCCACTCTGCTCAAGAGGAGCGCTGGAAGATTCAAGCTCATGTTCCGGGAAGGACATTCGCCCCAATCACCAAGCCTATAGATAGTGTTTTCGATTGCACCAACTCGAGTCCGGAAAGAGCATGGCAGCTCATATCACCATGGGACGATCGGAGAAGTTTATCAAGAAGACCTCAAGGACACCATCTATCGATTTGTGGACGCCGAGATGAACAATGGGAGATAGTCAGCACCAAGAAGGATAGATCCATTGCAGCTTTCATCCAGAAGTTAAACCAGCACATTCGACATCAGGAGAACCAGATGTGCAATGATATGATCGAATTGAAGAATGCGAAGGGAAGGATCATGGAACTTGAAGGAGAACTAAAGTCTACACGCAAGGACTACATGGACGAGATCGTAGCTCTAGCAAGACACAATAACGATCTTAAGTACGAGATTGAAGAACTCAAGAAGAAATTGGCGCTCAAGAATGAAGACAAGTACGTCGGCTGTCCAAGCAACTACATCAACATCGATTTACACCGATTCGGATCCAAGTGAACCCGACTTTGAAGACGAAGTGGAGCAGACATCATGGAGTCTTCCACCGGTTCAAATTAATAGATGACCCCCACATATTAGTAGTATTCCCTCCATGTAACATTTTAGTTCACACACTTTTGCGATAGTTAGATCGTTGTAAGCCCTTTGTTTGAATTGAATGAAGTGATTTTGTGTGCATTTGCTCATATACATTTGGGTAGTGTTTCTTCTTAGACCTCACTCTATTCTTAATTTCTCATCCTTTCTAAAACCCATCAGATGCCTCCGAGACGCGACCCCGGGTTTGTTTTCCCGCCAGAGATCACCCAGTTGATTCAGCAGCAGTAACACTTTGATCCAAACATTGGTATGTAACCAAGGCAACAACAACAACAACAACCCACCGCCACCACCACCGCGGATCACTTGACACGCTTTCTTAAGGCTGAACTCACGGTGTTTTCCAAAGAGCACCGAGCCGATAGTAGCAGATGATTGGCTCCGTAAGGTAGGGAGGAGTTGATCACCGCAGGATGTCTGAGATGGAGAGAAGGTGAAGTTTGCTGCACACCAACTTGAAGGACCCGCAAGAAAGCATGGTGGGAGAATTTTACAGCCCACTTACCCTGTAGACACTGTCACATGGGATCAGTTTCAGCAAGCTTTCCGCACTGCCCATGTCTCAGCAGGAGCTATGGCCATGAAGAAGCGTGAGTTTCGCAATTTACGCCAAGGAGGAAGGACTGTTGGCCAGTATGTGGATGATTTTAGTAAGTTAGCACGTTATGCCCCAGATGACGTTGCTACAGATGCAGCTAAGCAGGAGAAGTTTCTGGAAGGACTGAATGATGAGTTAAGCATGCAGTTGATGGTAGCAAGTTTCAATAACTACCAGGAGTTAGTAGACCGTGCCCTCATGATTGAAGGAAAGCAACAGCAAATTGAGAACCATAAGAGGAAGTATGGGCAGGGGAAGTATAACTCTGGAGCCCAGCAGAAGCCCCGTTATACCCCTAAACAGGGAGTTCAGTTTCAGCATACCCATGGAGGAGGTAATTCACACAACCATAATGGCACCAAGGATGGGAACGGGAATGGAGGAAGCAATGGACGTAACCGCACCAACCCGGCCAACACCATCCAAGGTAGACTGAGCCACATCACTTGCTTTAAGTGCCGCAAGATCGGGCATTATGCAAACGAATGTCCGTAAGGCCGTAATGGAAATGGCAATGGAAGCTCGGAAAGAAGCCAAACCCTTTCAATAGGGGACAAGTGAACCACATTGACGAGAGGAGATTGAAGATCAGCCCGATGCAAAGAATCGGTAAGTTTTTGCTTAAGTCATTTATCGCAGTTGTTCTTTTCGACATCTTGGCGCATCGCATTCATACATATCAAGGGATTTGTGGATAAGTACAAATTACCAACCCAAGCCCTTAGGTCACCCATGCTAGTAACCTCACCGGAGCAGAATACATGGCTAGTATATGGTGTGATAGATCGCCATTAAGGATTGGACACTATGTTTTTCCCTCGGACCTAATAGTTACGGAATCCCAAGGATTGGATGTGATATTAGGCATGGATTGGTTATCGAAGTATGGAGGGAACATAGATTGCGCCACTAAGTCAATTATGCTTACCACCCCAGAAAGAAGAAGGATCAAGTATGTATCACGGCATGAGCCGAGGAGAGCACAAGTAAATTCCTTATTAGGAGTTGTGCAGGAAGAGGTGCCAGTGGTGAAGGATTTCCCTGATGTATTTCCTGAAGAGTTGCCAGGAATGCCACCGGATAGAGACATTGAGTTTTTGATTGAGCTTTTGCTGCATGTGCCCAATATCGGGTTTACCATACGGGATGCCCGCACAGTGATTTGGCAGAAATCAAGAAGCAGATTAAGGAGCTATTGGATAAAGGTTATATACGCCCAAGTTCTTCGCCTTTGGGGATCACCCGCATTTTTAGTGGAGAAGAAGGATGGATCGTTAAGGATGGTTGTTGATTATCGTGGATTGAATGAAGTAACGATCAAGAACAAGTACCCACTACCAATGATAAATGATCTGTTTGATCGTTTGCAAGGAGCTAAAGTGTTTTCCAAGATCGATTTGCGATCAGGGTACCATCAGTTGAAGATTCGAGAGCAGGACATACCTAAGGCAGCATTTACCACGAGATATGGACTATATGAATCTACCGTTATGTCATTTGGACTGACTAACGCACCAGCCTATTTCATGAACCTGATGAACAAAGTGTTTATGGAGTTTTTGGATAAGTTCGTCGTGGTGTTCATAGATGATATTTTGGTTTTCTCGAAGAATGAAGAAGAACATAAGGAACATTTGCGATTGGTTTTGGAGAAACTAAGGGAACATCGCTTATATGCCAAGTTCAAGAAATGTGAGTTTTGGCTAAAGGAAGTTGGATTTCTTGGACATGTTATATCCGGAGAAGGGATAGCAGTTGACCCCACAAAGGTTGAGACCATAACCAAATGGGAAGCACCAACGACAGTTGGAGAGATCCGGAGTTTCCTTGGACTCGCAGGATACTACCGAAGATTCATTGAGAATTTCTCAAGGATTGCAAAGCCTATGACGGAATTGCTGAAAAAGGATACCAAGTTCATATGGATCAAGATTGTGAGGCAAGTTTTCAGGAGTTGAAGAAAAGATTGGTTACCTCACCAGTGTTAATTTTGCGGATCGGACTCAAGGATTATGAGGTGTATTGCACGCTTCACGCCGAGGACTTGGAGCGGTGCTTATGCAGGAAGGAAGAGTTGTTTCAGATGCTTCACGACAGCTAAAGCCTCATGAGTTGAATTATGCCACACATGATTTGGAGTTAGCAGCCGTTGTGCATGCATTGAAGACATGGAGACATTTTCTCATTGGAAATCATTGTGAGGTGTACACGGATCACAAGAATTTGAAGTACATCTTCACGCAGTATGAAATTAAATCTTTACAGAGGAGATGGTTGGAGCTTATTAAGGATTATGATATGAGATTGCATTATCACCCGGAAGGCTAACGTTGTAGCAGATGCATTGAGCCGTAAGAGCCACGTCAATACCCTAATGATGGGAGGAATACCCAAGGAGTTAGCCGAGGACCTTCGAGAGCTATGTTTGGAAATAGTTCCGAGAGGCTATATAGCAGCATTGGAGATTCAGTCTACGTTAATGGACAAAATCAGAGAAGCCCAAAAGGCAGATAAGGAAGTTGCATCTATAAAGGAGAAAATGAGCGAAGGAAAAGCTAAGGGATTTCGTGAGGATGAGCACGATACCCTATGGTTTGAGGACCGTGTTTATGTGCCAAATGACCCGGAGATCGTGAAGTTGATTACGCAAGAGGCACATGATTCACCATATTCGATTCACCGGAAATACCAAGATGTATTTGGATTTGAAGAATACTTTCCGGTGGACCGGAATGAAGAAGGATATTGCAGAGTATGTAGCAGTTTGTGATGTATGTCGAGAGTGAAGGCGAGAGCATCGAAGCGGCAGGATTGTTGCAACCATTGCCGATACCCGAATGGAAGTGGGATAAACTAGGCATGGATTTCATCACAGGTTTGCCAAAGACTCGCTCAGGCTATGACTCGATTTGGGTTATAGTCGAATCGCTTGATTTAAGGTTGCTCATTTCATTCCAAATAAGACTACCTATAGCAGTGCTAAGTTGGCAAAGATATACATGACCAGAATTGTGTGTTTACACGGAGTTCCGAGGAGTATCGTATCAGATAGAGGAACCCAATTCACCTCAAAGTTTTGGAATCAGTTGCACGAAACATTGGGGACCAGGCTGGAATTCAGTACAGCTTTCCACCCACAGACCGATGGACAGACTGAGAGAGTCAATCTGATTTTGGAGGATATGCTGAGAGCTTGTGCACTAGATTATGGATCTAGTTGGGATGATAACTTGCCGTATGCAGAGTTTTCTTATAACAACTGTTACCAAACCATCTTGAAGATGGCACCTTTCGAGGCTTTGTACGGAAGGAGGTGCAGGACACCGTTATCATGGGACGAAGCTGGAGACCGTCAGTTGTTTGGACCAGATTTGATCAAGGAGTCTCAAGCAGAAGGTTAAGTTGATTCGCGATAGACTCAAGGTAGCCCACCTGCATGTAAGAGCTATGCGGATTCAAGACACAAGGCGATAGAATATGAAGTTGGAGATGAGTTTATCTTAGAGTATCCCCACTTCGAGGAGTTAAGCGCTTTTGGAGTTAAAGGAAAGTTAGCACCACGCTTCGTTGGACCGTGATAGGATCTTGCAACGCATGGGAGAAGTTGCTTATAAGCTGGAATTGCCAGAGGGACTGTCAGGAGTTCATGATGTATTCCATGTTTCTCAGCAGAAGAAATGTCACGCCGAGATGGCGGAAGTACCACTAAGAGATACAGTGCCACTTGAAGCAATTCGGTTGAAGGATGATTTGACATATGAGGAGAAACCAGTTAAGATTCTCGATTATGCCAGCAGAGTTACTCGCAGCAAGGCTATCAAGTTTTGCAAGGTTCAGTGGAGCCACCACACTGAGGATGAAGCCACCTGGGAAAGAGAAGAAGATTTGCTCAAGGATCACCCTCACCTATTTTCTAGCCAACCCGAATCTTGAGGGCGAGATTCATCTTAAGGGGGGTAGGTTTGTAACATCCCAAATTTTTAATTTGGAATGTTATACATTAAGTCATCATGCATATCATATTTTCTTGCATTTTGCCGATCCTAGAAATTTCACGCAACTCAAGGACCCTCGGAGAGAGTTGGAGATTTCGAAATTTTCATATTTGAGTTCTCTCAAAACTATGAAAAGAGGATCATTGGATTTATTTATTTATTCTTCAAATATTTTTCCAATATCAAAAATAAGAGATGGCATAATACGACTTTCCCAAAATTTAGGAAAAAATGAAGATTTAATAAATAAATCAAATTTTGGATTTTTCGGAGTTTATTTGCCTTAGGGAAAAATGCGTGTTTTCAAAAATTGCATTTTAGGTCCCGAGTAAAAGTTCATTTTGTTCGACTCATTTTTAGGAGTCGGGAAAAATTTACTTTGTAAATTTTGGTGTTCGTTTAGATTTTATTTTATTCGTTTTTCTGCGCGTGATTTTATTAAAAAAATGCTTGGCCTTGACTGGGCTAAGGGCCCAAATGAGCTGCCCAACCGCCTCCTCCCGTCTTGCAGCAAGCAGCCGCCGCCGGCCGAGTCCGAGGAGGACTCCTCCTCCTCCTCCTCCCTTGCTTGCCCTCCCCAAGCTACTCCCTCCTATATATACCCTCACCCCTCTCCTCCCAACCCGCAGCCGCCGCCCTCTCCATAGCCGCCGCCCATAGCCGCCGCCGTCCCGGCCGCCGCCCGCCGCCCGGCGCCACCGCCGCTGGCGCGTCACCGCCGCCCATAGCCGCCGCCATGGAGCCCCACCTCGGCGAGGTAGCCGCGCCACCCTCCCTCGGTTCGGTTTTCTCCTATAAAACCGTTCCGGTTTTTTTGTTGTTCGGTTTTAAAAAAAACCCTAGATCGGTTTTATTTTTTTGGTTTTGTTGATTAGTGAACGTTCACCGATCCGTTCGTTTTAACAAACGTGTTCACCGGTTATTCCCGGTTAACGAACGTCCGTTCGTTTAACCGTTCATCGTTTTTCTTTAACAGATTTATTCCGCTATTTTTCCAATCTCGATTTCAGATCCGATCTTCGTTCTAGTTTATCTTCTCGCTCGTTTATCGGAATCAGGTGATTCAAGCGCCTGGAGTTTCGTTTCGAAACCGCCGTTCCTATTAATCAACTTAAACAAAGTTTTGCTACTGTAAAATTTGACCTAGTTTTCGACTTGCTAGAACCAAGCTGTTTTCTTCCGCCGGATGTTTTTCGTTGTTTTGTTTGATTCGTTTTCTTTTGCAACCAGGGTTCTTAAGTTGAACTTTCTGGTTAGATCTTTTATTCGAGATTTACATGTGCATTAGATGAGTACTTATTGTATGCTTGTTGTTTGTCTGCGATAGATCACCCGGAGTGCGCCGCTTGTTACTTCGAGTCTCTAGGTTTCGCGGATCGTCAGCAAGGCAAGTAACACTTGATCATACTTTTTTCTACTACCCAGTTTTATGCATTAGACCTATTCCTCAAACACTTGCATGAGTAGGATCTAATTAAATTGTGGGACGGGAAGTAGATTGAGGTAGTACCTATTACCTGTTTTACTTATGAAACCTTGGGAGTTACTTCTACGTTTGCTTATTATGCTATGCTATGCTAGTAGACGTGGATTGGGTGAGTGTATTCCATGACAGATGTGAGATTGTTAAACTAATGGTTTATTTAAGGTGGCAACTTAAACACACATCTGGGTGGCTTGAGGCACCTGGTTTCTATTAGGACTTGCCTGTTTTTCGTCGGACCGCCACCCAGGCTCAAAGGGATCATGAGATTTTTCAAACTAGAAACTTCCGTGTGCAGCCACAAGCCATTATGGGCTCTGGCATAGCTGAGTAAGTTGTGCGAACTCTTACGGGTAGACTAGCAGATGTAGGGGTTGTAGGTTGGTACGGTCTACCCACATGTAAGGTGCTAGTGCTTACGAAAGACTATGTCTCGGTCATCCGTCTCTCAAACACCATGTAGTGCGAGAAACCAAACGGAGGCGATCGAGTCTTGTGGGGAAAAGTGCGCAAACCTCTGCAGTGTGTATAAACTAATCATGATTAGCCGTGTCCCCGGTTATGGACATCTTGAGTATCTAGTACTTGAATATCATGTGAATCTCATCACGTTACTTAATATAATTTGTTGGGTTTAATGAGTACTTTTAATTGGGATTGAGGATGCTGTCAACCATTCTCAATGTTCAACAACCACCATGATAGTTAAATTAATTTATTCCTTTGTAGTAGGGAAAAATTGGCTTTTTGCAAAACTGTAACCATAGAGCTTTCCACCAGCCATATATGCATGTAGTATAGGCTTATTCCTTCATTACTCTCTATGTGTTACCTTGCCAGCATATTCCATGTGCTGACCCGTTTTCGGGCTGCAACTTTCATGTTGCGTACTTTTCGCATTTACAGTAAGGTGCTTTAGGTCGTGGTTCTATACTCGATGATGTCATTGGAGTTGATGGACTCACTTATCTTCCAAGTCTTCCGCTGTTATCGTTATTAGATGGCCTTAAGCCATATTCATTGTACTAAGTCCTCTTTTGGGCAACGATGTAATAAGTGTGTGATTGCTACTCTGTTATAAATCCTTCGAAGTACTGTGTGGTGTCAGCATTACTGATCCAGGGATGACACCTGAGCACAGAGACTTGATCCATTCGGGTCGGGTCGCTACATTAATCCTTCCCATAGGTTTCTTAAGGGTGGAATCCGCAAGATGAAAATTTAAAGAACAATCATCAAATTCACGAAAACCTAGCACACACACAAAGTTTTTGGAATCGTGGAAACACTAGCACCCAAATCACACAAAGCATAGCATTCATAATTTTTAATCTTAATTTTAATAGAAGGTTCCCACCCATCATAAACTTCTCTAGGGATAGAAACTTCTAGTTCAATCTTTTCTTCATAGGATTGCATCAAAGCATCAACGATATGTTTAGTAAAAGCTTTATTTTGATTATAAGCATGAGGAGAATTTAACAAGGATTGCAACAAGGAAATACAATCTATCAAAGAGAAATTATCATAATTAAATTCCTTGAAATCCAAAATAGTGGGTTCATTGCTATGTAAAGTTTTGACCTCTTCAATCCCACTTTGATTAATTTTTGCATCAAGATCTAAAAACTCTGAATCATTTGGACGCCTTTTAACTAAAGTTAAGTCATCTCCAGTCCCATATTTATCAAGATTCATATTAGAAAACAAACATTTAATAGGAGTCACATCAATCACTTTTAGATCTTCATCATTATTATCATGAAAACTAGAAGAACACGCTTGCTCAAAGCAATCCTTTTTTGCACGCATCCTAGCGTTTCTTTCTTTGCACTCATCAATGGAAACTCTCGTGGCTTTGAGAGACTCATTGATATCATGCTTAGGTGGAATAGATCTAAGTTTCAAAGAATCAGCATCAAGAGAAATTCTATCCACGTTCCTAGCCAACTCATCAATCTTAAGCAATTTTTCTTCAACCAAAGCATTGAAATTCTTCGAACTCATAAATTCTTTAGCACTAGTCTCAAAATCAGAGGGCATCTTATTAAAATTTCCATAAGAGTTATTGTAGGAATTACCATAATTATTAGAGGAATTATTAGGAAACAACCTAGAATTAAAGTTTCCTCTATACGCGTTGTTACCAAAATTGTTCCTACCAACAAAATTGACATCCATAGATTCATTATTATTCTCAATCAAAATGGACAAAGGCATATAATTAGGATCAGAAGAAACACTTTTATTAGCAAACAATTTCATAAGTATATTCATCTTTCCACTCAAAATATTAATCTCTTCAATCGCATGAACTTTTTTACTAGTGGATCTTTCGGCATGCCATTGAGAATAATTAACCATAATATTGTCTAGGAGTTTAGTAGCTTCTCCTAAAGTGATTTCCATAAAATTGCCGCGGTCGAATCTAAAAGATTTCTAGAAGCAAAATTCAACCCGGCATAATATTTTGTATAATCATCCATAAGTTCAAACCATGTGTAGGGAAATTACGTATCATTAATTTCATCCTCTCCCAAGCTTGTGCAACATGCTCATGATCAAGTTGCTTAAAGTTCATAATATCGTACCTAAGAGAGATGATTTTAGCGGGAGGAAATAATTAGAAATAAAAGCATCTTTGCACTTATTCCATGAATCAAAACTATTTTTAGGCAAAGAAGAGAACCAAGTTTTAGCATGATCTCTAAGAGAAAACAGAAATAGCTTCAATTTAACAATATCATCATCCACATCTTTCTTATTTTGCATATCACACAAATCAACAAAGTTGTCTAGATGGGTAGCGGCATCTTCACTAGGAAGGCCAGAAAATTGATCTTTCATAACAAGATTCAACAAAGCGGTATTAATTTCACAAGATTCAGCATCGGTAGTAGGAGCAATCAGATTCTAATAAAATCATTGTTGTTGGTATTGGAAAAATCACAAAATTTAGTATTATCTTGAGCCATCATGACAAACAATCAATCCAACACACAAGCACACAAGAAGCAAGCGGAAAGAGTCGAATGGAAGAGGGGCGAAGAAAAGGCAAAGGATTTTCGAAAATTGTTTTAGAAGTGGGGGAGAGGAAAACGAGAGGTGAATGGCAAATAATGTAATGCGAGGGAGAAGAGTTTATGATGAATACTTGGTATGTCTTGACTTGAGCGTAGATCTCCCCGGCAACGGCGCCAGAAATCCTTCTTGCCACCTCTTGAGCATGCGTTGGTTTTCCCTTGAAGAGGAAAGGGTGATGCAGCAAAGTAGCGTAAGTATTTCCCTCATTTTTGAGAACCAAGGTATCAATCCAGTAGGAGACAACACAAAAGTCACCTAGTACCTCCACAAACAATCAAGAACCTTGCAACCAACGCGATAAAGGGGTTGTCAATCCCTTCATAGTCACTCACAAAAGTGAGATATAGTAAAGATAGTAAAGTAAATATTTTTGGTATTTTTGTTGTATAGATTGGAAAGTAAAGATTGCAAAATAGTAAATAGATGCGATGTAAATAAAAGAGATGCAATATAATAAGAAATAGACCCGGGGGCCATAGGTTTCACTAGTGGCTTCTCTCAAGATAGCATGTATTACGGCGGGTGAACAAATTACTGGCGAGCAATTGATAGAAAAGCGCATAGTTATGAAAATATCTAAGGCAATGATAATGAATATAGGCATCACGTCCGTGTCAAGTAGACCGAAACGATTCTGCATCTACTACTATTACTCCACACATCGACCGCTATCCAGCATGCATCTAGAGTATTAAGTTCATAAGAACGGTGTAACGCATTAAGCAAGATGACATGATGTAGAGGGATAAACTCAAGCAATATGATATAAACACCATCTTTTTATCCTCGATGAGAACAATACAATACGTGCCTTGCTGCCCCTACTGTCACTGGGAAAGGACACCGCAAGATTGAACCAAAAGCTAAGCACTTCTCCCATTGCAAGAAAGATCAATCTAGTAGGCCAAACTAAACCGATAATTCAAAGAGACTTGCAAAGATATCAAATCATGCATATAAGGATTCAGAGAAGAATCAAATAATATTCATAGATAAACTTGTTCATAAATCCACAATTCATTGGATCTCGCAAACACACCGCAAAAGAGTGTTACATCGAATAGATCTCCAAGAACATCGAGGAGAACTTTGTATTGAGAATCAAAGAGAGAGAAGAAGCCATCTGGCTAATAACTATGGACCCGAAGGTCTGTGGTAAACAACTCACGCTTCATCGAAGAGGCTATGGTGTTGATGTAAAAGCCCTCCGTGATTGATTCCCCCTCCGACAGATCGCCGGAAAAGGCCCCAAGATGGGATCTCACGGGTAAGAGAGTTGCAGTGGTGGAAAAGTGGTTTCGTGGCTCCCCCTGATGTTTTTTGGGTATAAGAGTATATATAGGCAGAAGAAGTACGTCGGTGGAGCTACGAGGGGCCCACGAGGGTGGGGGCGCGCCTACCCCCTGGGCGCGCCCTCCTGCCTCATGGCCGCCTCGTGGCGTTCCAGACTGCAACTCCAAGACTTCTGGTTTGCTTTCGGTCCAAGAAATATCATCACGAAGGTTTCATTCTGTTTGGACTCCATTAGGTATTCCTTTTCTGCAAAACTCTAAAATAGGCAAAACAAAGAAACTGGCACTGGGCCTCCGGTTAATAGGTTAGTCCCAAAAATAATATAAAAGAGCATATTAAAGCCCAATAAACATCCAAAACAAATAATACAATAACATGAAACAATAAAAAATTATAGATACATTGGAGACGTATCAGGGGGTGCCCCCAGCCTTGCGGCCTCCTCGGGACTCCTCTGACCTAACCCTTGGCCCTATATATTCACATATATTCCCAAACCACCAAAGGCATCCACGAAAACAGTTTTCCACCGCCGCAACCTTCTGTTCCCATGAGATCCCATCTTGGGGCCTTTTCCGGCATCCTGCCGGAGAGGGATTTGATCACAGAGGGCTTCTACATCAACTTTATTGCCTTTCCGATGAAGTGTGAGTAGTTTAGCACAGACCTACGGGTCCATAGCTAGTAGCTAGATGGCTTCTTCTCTCTCTTTGATTTTCAATACCATGTTCTCCTCAATGTTCTTGGAAATCTATCTGATGTAATCTTCTTTTGTGGTGTGTTTGTCGAGATCCAATGAATTGTGGATTTATGATCAACTTATCTATGAATATTATTTGAACATTCTCTGAATTCTTTTATGCATGATTTGATATCTTTGTAATTCTCTTCAAACTATCAGTTTAGTTTCGCCAACTAGATTGTGTTTTCTTGCAATGGGAGAAGTGATTAGCTTTGGGTTCAATCTTGCGGTGTCCTCACCCAATGACAGTAGGGGTAGCGAGGCATGTATTGTATTGTTGCTATCGAGGATAAAAACATGGGTTCTATATCATATTGCTCGAGTTTAATCCTCTACATCATGTCATCTTACTTAAAGTGTTACTCTGTTCTTCATGAACTTAATACTCTAGATGCAGGCAGGAGTAGGTCGATGTGTGGAGTAATAGTAGTAGATGCAGGCAGGAGTCGGTCGACTTGACACGGACGTGATTCCTATATTTCATAATCATTGCCTTATATATCGTCATAACTTTGCGCTTTTCTATCAATTGCTCGACAGTAATTTGTTCACCCACTGTATTATTTGCTATCTTGAGAGAAGCCTCTTGTGAAACCTATGGCCCCCAGGTCTATTTTCCATCATATAAGTTTCTGATCTACTATTTTTCAATCTTTTACTTTCCGATCTATGAACCAAAAGCCCCAAAATATTTACGTTATCTTTTATTTAGTTTTACCTATCTCTATCAGATCTCACTTTTGCAAGTGAACGTGAAGGGATTGACAACCTCTTTATCGCGTTGGGTGCAAGTGTTTGATTGTTTCTGCAAGTATTGGTGATGTGTGCGCTGTCTCCTACTGGATTGATACCTTGGTTCTCTAACCGAGGGAAATACTTATCTCTACTTTGCTGCATCACCCTTTCCTCTTGAAGGGAAAAACCAACACAAGCTCAAGAAGTAACAAGAAGAATTTCTGGCGCCGTTGCCGGGGAGATCTACGCCAAGTGAAGACATACCAAGTACCCATCATAAACTGTCATCTCTTCCATTACATTATTCGCCATTTGCCTCTCGTTTTCCTCTCCCCCACTTCTAAAACGGTTTTTGAAAAGATTTGCCCTTTTCTTTCGCCCTTCTTCAGTTCGTCTTTTTGTTTGCTCGTGTGTTAGATTGCTTGCTTTGTCACAATGGCTCAAGAGAATACCAAATTGTGTGAATTTTCCAACACTAATAACAATGATTTTACTAGTACTCCGATTGCTCCCGCCACTAGTGCGAAATCTTATGAAATTAATGTCACTTTGCTGAATCTTGCTATGAAAGATCAATTTTCCGGCCTTCCTAGTGAAGATGCCGCATCCCATCTGAATAATTTCGTTGAGTTGTGTGGTATGCAAAAGAAGAAAGATGTGGATAATGATATTGTTAAATTGAAGCTATTTCTGTTTTCACTTCGAGATCGCGCTAAAACTTGGTTTTCATCTTTGCCTAAAAATAGTATTGATTCATTGAATAAGTGTAAAGATGCTTTTATTTCCAAGTATTTCCTCCCGCTAAGATCATCCCCCTTAGGAACGATATTATGAATTTTAAGCAACTTTATCATGAACATGTGATACGTCTCCAAAGTATCTATAATTTTTTATTGTTCCATGCTGTTTTATTATCAATATTGGATGTTTTATAATCATTTTATAGTCATCTTATATCATTTTTTGGTACTAACCTATTGACATAGTGCCAAGTGCCAGTTGCTATTTTTCCATGTTTTTTACATCGCAGGAAATCAATATCGGATTTGAGTCCAAATGCCACTTAAACTTCACGATGATTTTTTATGGGCCAAAAGGAAGAAGTTGGGCCCTGGTTGCACTGGGGAGTCCCGAGGGACAACCCACTGTATGCGCGCCAGGAGGCCCAGGCGCGCCCTGGTGGGTTGTGCCCACCTCGGATTCCCCCGGACCGCCTCTTTGCTCTATAAATACCCCAAAAAATCCAGAAACCCTAGGGGATTCGACAAAATATTCATCCAGTCGCCGCAGAGTCTAGAACCACCAGATCCAATCTAGACACCATCACGGAGGGGTTCACCACTTCCATTGGTGCCTCTCCGATGATGCGTGAGTAGCTCTTTGTAGACCTTCAGGTCTGTAGTTAGTAGCTAGATGGCTTTCTCTCTCTCTCGCTGAACTCTCAATACAATGGTCTCTTGGAGATCCATATGATGTAACTCTTTTGCGGTGTGTTTGTTGGGATCGGATAAACTTCAAGTTTATGATCAGTTATATCTTTTTATATCCATGAAAGTTATTTGAGTTTCTTTGATCTCTTATAGCCTCATATTTCTTCTTCGATATTTTGGTTTTGTTTGGCCAACTTGATCTATTTATCTTGCAATGGGAGGTGCCCGGTAGTGGGTTCGATCTTACATAAGTGATCCCAGTGACAGAAAGGGAACTGACACATATCTATTGTTGCTACTAAGGATAAAAAGACGAGATCTATATCTAACGCAATAGATAAACGGATCTTGTCTACATCATGTCATTGTTCTTATTGCATTACTCCATTTTTCCATGAACTTAATACACTAGATGCATGCTGGATAGCGGTTGATGTGTGGAGTAATAGTAGTAGACACTGGTGCGCGTCGGTCCTAAACATACGGTTTAAAACCCATTTCCGCAATGGCATTTGGAACCGTCGCCAAGTGAGTGTGGGCGATAGGGGGGTCCTTCCCACACGACCCAGAAACCGTCGGGGATAGGGCCCCCACAGTACACCTACTCGTTTCTTCTCGCATTGCCATCATAGTCGGTATTCTGTGGTGGTACGTTTACGATGCACGACCCATCACAAACGGTTCACTATTATAGAACGTGCATGATGTGCGGCCCATCACAAATGGTTCACCATTAAGAAGATTAGCTCATCGTCGTACGAGTGTCGGACAGGATTACGAAATGTCGGATCGTCGTAACATCATCGTACACGACAACTATCGCACACGCTATTCTATGATGCAACGTTTATGATGCATACTTCATAAGAAACAGTTCATGGTTGCGAATCGTGTACGATAAGAAAACTAACACAAACGTTTAGTTTGCCCGCATCATTTGTGATATTGTCTGACATCGCACACACTTTGCAAACGGCAACTGTGTGCATGCTTGCACACGTTTCCTCTATGTGAACCGTCTCGGATTATGGTGCATATCGCAGACGTTTGTGTTTTACCAACCGTGTGTGCCGTAACAACCTGGAGAGCGTAATTTCACCGTAATTTAATTGCTGCTTTTCCAAATTGTACCGGATTTGGATTTGAATTTGAATGTATGCTACAGCTTTATTCATATCCATCAGGTTCAAACAACCAATGCATTATTTGATTCATAGGTACATATGTTCAAGAATTACATAAGAACCAAAGAAAGAATGATGAACCACAGTTGTATACTTGTACTATTAAAGACGGTAAAGAAAGATGCGAAATATATTCTGGTTGCTGAACAAGGTGAAGAGGAATGCCCATATTGTGCCCCCCTCCATGCAGAAGGCACGCACAACTCTAGTCCTACCCCTTGTGATGGCCGACGACCCATCCTTCACGGTCTTCATGAAAACATCTAGATAATCATCGTGTTCTAGTAGAAATACATTAACCTTTGCCCACCAATCATGTAGTTTGAGAGGTAATCTTGGGTAAACTGCTTTGGCAACCACTGCAAAGGAATAAGATTTCAGACATTGTCATCTAACACAACTCATTATGGGCAGTAAAAGAAGGCTGCAGAGTTCTTACTTACATCCTGCAGTTTGCTGTTGTCTTGGATAAAGTGTAAACAAATAGTTTAATTGCCATCTTTGGACCCATTTTACTAACAATCTTTATCAGCTTCCTCACTTGATGCTGGTTCATCGATATCTCATTGCCCCATAAACAGAAAGGGTCGAAACGTTGATCTTTACCAATGACATATGTACCTAAAAGCACCAAGTTAATATTAGAAGCTAAACAGCAATTGCACAATGATGTAGTACAACAGTCTTTTATAATATATCTATATACATACGTATGTGGTAGTCCATTTGAAATCTCTAAAAAGACAAATATTTAGGAATGGAGGGAGTATCTTATAACATCTGATATACTCACATATTAGATGAATTAACATCTTATATTGTGGGCCGGAAGGAGTTTAGTTCATTCTTACAAATTATCTACTGTTGTATCCACGGGTTACAGTTAGTTTGAGCTAGTTGCATCTATAACCCACCCAAAAAACCTAGTATCCAACCCAAGAGGTGCTAATTGGAGCTAGTTCTCCTAGTGCATTTATTGTCAATCTAACCCTGCCATCTAAACAACTCTTTGGATGGAGTTAGTTCAGGGTTAGTAATGAGCTAGAAACTAACTCTAACCTGTAGCTAAGTTGAGTATCCAAACAGGGTTGTGTTGTTGTTGTTGTTGTTGTTGTTGTTGTTGTTGTTGTTGTTGTTGTTGTTGTTGTTGTTGTTGTTGTTGTTGTTGTTGCTGCTGCTGCTCTTCTACGTATATCTAGACATCATTAGAACATTAATGTAACACTCTTCCTTGTTTCCATGTAGCCTAGGATTGCATATTTAGACATTAAGTACAGTGCATGTTGCTATGTAGCCTCAGATATATTACATATGGCCCTAGTTAACCTAAGGAAAAATGGGTTGCAGATATATCCAGTTAAAAGTCCGATTCATCGATTATTCCCTTATCAGCCGCCGGCCTATATGGTACCAGCTACTGATATCCTGAACAGTGAGCAGATATAAGCCATGGGATGAAACTAACCTCGATAGAAAAGAGCAGTCGCTCCCAAAATTGTCATGTGTAGGTAAATCAAGATGCATGTTAAGCACAACAGGCTAAACATCAACCAAAATTACACATGGCAGACAAAATAATCTCCAAAAGATAGCTTCAGTGTGCAGGTTTAAGCACTCTAGTAAAGCAAAACAAGTGGAAAGGTGTGCTAACTGCAACAGGCCTAACATTTAACAACAAGCAAACATGGTCATTCAAACTGGTATTGTCTTTGGTCTAAGTACACAGGTTATGGTTAAATAAAAATGGAAAGACGTGTTAACTACAAGATGCGACAACCAAATGTAGTCATTCAATAGTGGTATTGTTGAAACTGCATCGATGAAATTGAACTGCACAGTTCATACTTAAGCATATAGAACATCACGTTGTGAATAACTGGAATAAACAAGGCATACGACGAACAATCAAAGATAGCATTTGAAACTGAACATATGCTAACTACAAACAACCAAACAATCAAAACACTTTAAAAGAGGCATATGCTAGCTATGATAGGCTTAACGGCAAGCAAATATATGCATTCCTATCAGTATGTTTAAAACTGGATTGATGAAATGTACTGCACAGTAAATAATTGCACATATAGAGCATCACATTGTGAACGACTGAAATAAACAAATCATGGGTTTCCTCACTTGTCATAGATGGGCTCGTTCCAGTGGGAAGAGCAAGGACCCTGGATGCGCTCCATGTTGTCGCAGATGGGCTCCTTCCCCTTGGAAGAGCACGGCTGTAGGGTGCCCTCCCTGATGTCGCAGACGGGCGCTTTCCCCTTGGAAGAGAAAATGGGCCCATTCCCCTTGGAAGAGCCAGAGAGGGTTCTCTCCTCGTGGTCGTTGTCGATGAGGTCTGACTTGGAAGCTGTGGATCCCAAGCCAGCGTCGCAGAACATGTCCTTCAGAAATGACAAAAGGGGCTCGATGGCGATGTAGAATGGCAAATTGTTAACAGCGAGCCAGAGGAGATCAGCGGCGGGGCCATGGATGAGATCGACGGCGGTTGAACCCGAGGGGTTGGGGTGGGCCACTTAACCTATGACACAGCCCGCCTCAGGGTGTCGCTGTCGATGACCTCGATGTCGTAGCCGGCGGACGAGACATGCCCTCATACTCTAGCCTGCTGCTTGAGTGCCTGCCGCCAGCAGTGGTCGTCAGCTTCCTCGGCGACGTCGGGTGAAGAGACCGCTCTACACCTCTTTTGGGCCAGTCGCTCCTCGAGCTCCACGAGAAGCGTAGCCGGGCTTAGGCTATGACGTTTTGGAGCGGGTGATGGGATGGGGATGGGGATCTATGGGAAAGGGGGCGTTTGGCAGGCGTCATCTAAGAAACTCAGGGCGGCCTGGGTATGGAGATCGGTGGGTAATCTGCACAGGCAAACCGGCAGATGTTGACAATGGAGGCCTTGCGGCAGCGGCGGCGGGGACTTTGCTAGGGTTTCGAGCGAGGGAGGGTGTGTGCACGCCCGCCCGTGGAGGTTTTGGTGTGTGTGTGTGTGGAGGGGGGCGCAGGGTGTTTGAGGAAATGACGCAGTCTTGAAAATTTTACTACGCCGAGTCAAACACGAGTGAAATGCCGTGCTATTGAAAATTTGGATGATAGTGCATCGCACGGTCCGGAGATAACAACCATGTGTTATGAAAAGAAAACCCTCGAGGCGGGCATTTATTTTTGATGCAGGCGGTATTGGTAATAAGAAACATCTAACACGGTCAGGAGATAACTACAGTGTGCTATGAAACAGAAAAACCCTCGAAGCGGGCAGATATTTTTGAGAAGGGGATCCTCGTGGAGCCCAATATACTGTGCGGATGTGTGCGTGACAGGTGCACCGGCGTGGCACATGGTTAGTTTGAGTGAACCGTGTCTGTTGCGTCATCCGACTTGTCTAATGTTCATAAATTCAGCGAAAACTGACGCGGGAGAGGGTCAGAACACGAACACACTTGCATGTGGACCAAATTTATGCATCAAAGGGGTGGTTTGATTTTCAAATACCAAATGCAACATCGATGTGGCACCTCTCTCACAAAGTGCACGGTATTGCTTTCCCCCACCCCCCTCGTGTCAGCACGAAGGGAATCCTAAGCTATGAATGCATGCTCCCTCGCCCTCAACCGAGGTTCACCTAGCAATGTCTTGAAGTAGCTAGCAGCCCCTCCTCCCTCGTGGTCGGGCGCGAAGGGAATCCTAAGCTATATATGAATGCATGCCCCCCAACCGAGGTTCACCGTAGCAAAGTTCAAAGTAGCTAGCAGCCCCCCTCCCTCGTGTCGGCACGAAGGGAATCCTAAGCTATGAATGCATGCCACCCAACTGAGGTTCACCTAGCAAAGTGTGAAGTAGAGCTAGCAGCCCCCCCTCCCTCGTGTCGGCATGAAGGGATTCCTAAGCTATGAATGCATGCCCCCCAACCGAGGTTCACCTAGCAAAGTGCGAAGTAGCTAGCAACCCCCCTCCCTCGTGTCAGCACGAAGGGAATCCTAGCTAAGCTGTGAATGCATGCCCTCCCCCCACAACCGAGGTTCACCCTAGCAAAGTGCAAAGTAGCTAGCAGCCACCGCTCCCTCGTGTCGGCACGAAGGGAATCCTAAGCTATGAATGCACATGCCCCCCCCCCCCAACCGAGGTTCACCTAGCAAAGTGCGAAGTAGCTAGCAAACCCCCTCCCTCGTGTCGGCACGAAGGGACTCCTAAGCTCTGAATGCATGCCCCCAACCGAGGTTCACACTAGCAAAGTCTTGAAGTAGCTAGCAGCCACCCCTCCCTCGTGTCGGCCACGAAGGGAATCCTAAGCTATGAGTGCACATGCCCCCCAAACGAGGTTCACCTAGCAAAGTGCAAAGTAGCTAGCAGCCCCCCCCCCTCGTGTCGGCACTAAGGGAATCCTAAGCTATGAACATGCCCCCTCCCCCCAACCGAGGTTTACCTAGCAAAATGCGAAGTAGCTAGCAGCCCCCCACCCCCTCGTGTCGCCGCGAAGGGAATCCTAATTAAGCTATGAATGCATGCCCCCCTACCGAGGTTCACCTAGCAAAGTGCGATGTAGCAACCCCCCACCCACACACTTTCAGTCGGCGGGCCAGAGAGGCATATATCTCACCAAGATGGATCGTAAAACGGACCAAGAATAATCCACCTTGGTCGTACAACCTCTCTCTTGTTGTTGGTCAAAGTGATGGCTGTCCATGCGACCCCGGAGATGGGCTAGCTCGCCAATAATCACGCAAGTAGCTAGTCCCCGAAGACAACCACTGCATGCGTGTGGCCCAAACATATGTATGGAGATGTGTGTTTTTGAGTAACAATGAACAACTTTGATGTGGCACCGTGATTTCAAACTAGAAATCCCCACACTGAGTGAGGGTTAGGTTGACGATGCATATGTATGTTACACCCCGCTTCAAGCCAACGATGGGGATTCATATATGCATGCATGCGTGCATAGTATATGCGCTCAAACTTAATTAGGTCTAAATCTCACCATGACCTATAATACGATAACACGAACCAAATGAAGAATCCGCCATGGTAACCTATCTTTTTGTTGGTCAAGGTGATCATGGATGTCCACGCGGGCCCATGAATATATAGGATTGTCGCCGATAACCACGCGAGGGAGTGTATCGTTCAAAGGCAACCACTACATGCATATGTATGGAGGTGATGCATGCATGCATGTTTGAATACACAACATTGATCTGGCGCGTGTGTCAAACATCGTACACTAGCTCCCCACACAGAGCGAGATTGGTTCATGATGGTGTCGTTGTACTAGCCACTTAGACTCGATGGGAGGGATTCATGCGTACACATGCATGTGCGTGTGCTGAAAGTGTATCATGCATGTCATCCAGAGCAAAAATAATAATCCCCTCCTAATTCAAATTAACCTCTCTTGTTCTCAGGAAAAAAGAAGTGATGGACCAAGCGGGCCCACAGATGGAAAGCATCGATATCGCTGATAACCGCTTAAGTGGGTGCGAGAGGACAACCACCACCGCTTTGCATGTGGGCCAAACATATATATATGTTGAATACCCAAAATGCACAACTTTGATGTGCCACATGCCTCAAAAACCGTAAACCACGCACCCACACAGAGTGAGGTTCATATCAAGCGTACTACATATGATGGTCCCCTTCCCCCCTCTTCACCGCATACTATATGCTCCTGCCGTAATATATGTACAACCCAAAAGAATCCTCATTGATGGTGAAATTAATTAACCTCTCCCGATGTAGGTCAAAGTGATGCATGCATGCATGCATCGACGATGGCCTCGTGGGCCCACAGATGGAAGCATCACACGTGAGTGTCCTAGATAGGATATATGCATGTAGCCCAAAAAGGTGTTGTGTGATGTTTGAATAACCAATTTCACAATTTTGATGTGGCACGTGCCTCGGTAACCAAAAAGTCCTGGCACTGAGTGAGGTGTACTATATATGCTAGTCCCCTCCCACCTCTTCGACGCATACTATATACCACCATAACACAAACAAACAAGATTCTACCTTGTTGGTCAAATTAACCTCACTTCCGGCTGTTCGTCAAAGTGATGGACGACGACCTCACGGGCCCATAGAAAGCATCACATGCGAGTATCGAGTGTCATGTAGGACAACCATCGACTGCATGTGGCTAGACCATTTATGTATGAAAGGGTTGTGTAATGTTTTAAATAATGATTTCACGACTCTGATGTGGCACCAGCCTGCCTAACAAAACGGCCAACCCACATGGTGGATCACAACTCGTAGTGTACTGCGAGCCACCCGCCACCCCCAGACACACACACCCACACACACACAACGAATCCACTGCAACTACGATGCATGTTAAATTAACTATCCCGCGGTGAACATATATGTTACCAAAGGAGGGACGTTTTAATTTGAAAAAAATCACAGAGATCATTAAGACATTTTAGTACATTGATAGATTGATTTTATATGGGTATAATGTGCAAAAATCAAATTTGAGCTACATGCACACGTGACAGTGCACCTAAATGGATTGCAAAAACACATGTATCTCACTGGGTGCATGTTTACTCCCCGTGCAACAAATTTCAAACATTGAGAATCTTGATTTTTAAATTTCAGTAAATCCAAAACTTATTTGAAGTTCATGAAACTTATCGTGTTGTCGTATGGACACCCATACAAAGTGGCATTGTACTTTTTTGTCAAATTTAAGACCAGTTTTGATGTAATCTTTATCTAATTACAAACGGGATAATGTAGGGTAGAACCCTAGGTGGCCGATCTTTCACGATTGGAGCGAATCCCACGAAGAACACGAAGAACACGGGGAAGAATGGAGAGAAAACACAAGGGGAAACACTTGAGAACAAGTCCAATCATACATCCACTAGACAATCAAACACACAAGATCCACAAGGTACATGAACAACAAAGGGAAAGATACAAGGTAAGGTTCATCTCCATGAGGAGGTCTTGAGGGGGGCCACCCAAGAGGGGTCTTGAATCCAAGGGGGATCTTCTCCGTAGAGGGGACGCGGTCTCTCTCGTGGAGTAGATCCGTATGGATGAGCAAAGCTCTATCTCAAATGAGCTAATCCTTTTCTAACCCTAACTAGGAGGAGGGGGAGTAGTATATATAGTCTAAGCCACGAAGGGGTAAGTGGGAAAAGGGATACATGGGCCTCGGGCCCTGTCCATGCGCGCAGGCAGGCGCCGGATGTCCAGGCTGGGGGCCGGATGTCTGGCTGTTCGCGACACGCCGGATGTCCGGGGCGCTGGCCGGATGTCCGACCTGGCGGTGGCCGAATCTGTTCTTCTCTAGATAGGCGTCGCCGGATTTCCGGGGTTGGTCGCCGGAGGTCCGGGCGTTGCTGAGGCGCCGGATGTCCGGGCTGGCGCCGGATGTCCGGGCTGGCACCGGATGTCCAGCCGCTGAAGTTCTTGGCCTTCTGTTGGTGCAGCTCCTGGGCGGCTGCGCAGGCGCCGGATGTCCGGCCCTTGGCCCGGATGTCCGGCCGTTGTAGCTTCAGCAGCTCCATCTTCTTACGTTGTCGCTTCCAGGCTTCTTTCACAGATGGTGTAGTTTTTCCTTGGCGCTTGCACTCCTCCTCGTCGTCCGTAGTGTTCCGACAATACCTATGCATGCACACAAGTGGAGTGTCAAGTAGTATACCATCCTCGAAGGTGTCAAGTGAGCACGTGTAAAGGAGATGATTCACCTTTGTGTATGTGAAGTAGATGCCGCACGTGTCACTCGCCGAACGGACTCTTGACATGGTGATGTCAATAGGATGCTCTGCATCATCTCCCCTCCCTTGGGAAATATTTGACCTCGGATCGAAAACCAAATCACCATGGGAAAGAGATGGCTTCACCGTGTAGAAGTGGACGTTCACCAAGTACTTGTCATCTTGAAGCTCGAAATGGGCACTCTCCAATGTCGCACCGTCTTGTGATTCCTTCAAAAGGAGTAAGGACAACAAACACTTGGAAAAACAAATGTGTTTAGCGTTAGTGCAAAACCAAGCATTCAAGAGGTGAGTCACCAAACAAGTGTCGTCATCATGCAAAGCATATGGTGTGACAAAGGATTGCGACATGGCATGTAAGCATATCAATCGAGCACAAGCATGTAAATGTGAGGTAGTGATGCAAATATGTGTAACAAGAGAATAAGCATCTACCTCAAAGTCATAGCAAGCATGGGCAAAGCGCTCAATGAAGGTCTATGGTAGGCATAAGAAGCATTCACAACACCAAATAAAATGAGATGTCTAAACACATGGGTCAAGTGCAAGACAATCCAAGCATAATGTGCATGGGGTGTAGTGAATATCGTGTGGCACTCAACACAATGGAAAGAGCAATTGTTCATCATGTGTGAGGCAATCAAGGCAAGCATGTAGCAATCAATGGGACATGGCATATGTGAAGTGATGACATTGTTGCAACCAAACATATGAGAGGAGCAAGTAATCCAAGAATTGGATGCAACACACAAGGCATATATATCATGATGCATGGGAATGTGAAATTGACAAGTAAAAGCAAGATCTCTAACATGTGCGCAATCAAATGGTCTAAGATGAGCAATAAGTCTCATGGTGCAAGCAACAAAAGTAGTATGATCCACAATATCCATGCTCAAGAAAGATGTCACCTTGAAGGCGTGTCCTTGTGCATTCTTCACAATGCCGAAGCGCAAGCAAATGCGGTGTAGAAGCAAGTCGTGGTAGAATGGATGAGGCTCGCTCTCAAGAGCTTGAATGATCAACTCATGTGAAGCGGAATTCGATACAAAGTTCAAGTATCCTATAAATGTACACAACAAGACAAAGAACGTATGGGCATGGTAGATAAACACATCATCCATCATGATGGTTCTCTTTTCTTGCACATAACCATTAGAATCACAAGTGCATGAATAATATGATGGTACAATGGCAATATTCATGGCACTAGGTATATGGTGCAAAGAGGTAAGACAAGCATGCTTCACAAGGAATATGTCAAAATCTCCAAATATATGTGAGAATGCTATGGGGGCAATCTCATTAGCAAGACTAGAAACATTGTTGCACTCAATACATGTCAAATCATCTAGCATGAGAGAGGCAACATATGGAGATATATGACAAGAAGCAATAACAATCATGTGCAAAGCATGTAGATGGTTGTCATCAACCGCATAAAACAAGCAAATATGAATCATCGGCGATGCAACAAGGCAAGCAATCATAGTAATCAAGTCGTGCAAGCTAGTAGTGCGAAGATGCAACATACTTAAGGAAATCATGGCAATAATGCCATGTGAGCAAATAATAGGGATAGACAATGCACATGACATATCGCAAGCACGAACACAATGCAAGATCATAGTATCATCATAGGCATGGATCATAAATGGAACATGGCAATAACTAGCAATATCTCCAGCAAGCTTTCAAATACACATACAAGTAGTAGAATCAATCATCATGTGTAATGCAAAGCATGGGTCACAAATGCATGGTAAAGGCATATGAATAAGCATGTCATGCAAAGTGAACATGGCAAGATGGACATATAATATGTAATGGACAATAACCCAAAGCCAAGTGAGGGCCATGTAAAATGAATGCGCGAAGTCTTGCGCGAAGAGAGCGGTGGGAAAGGCAATCCATGGGATCCCAAGTCATCATTGCTCTCTAGAGCTCATTTTGTCAACTCATGGGATTGTGAGGTTGACAAGTAAGCATGGGTACCTACACAACAAATACACAAACGAAAGAAATTGTGTGTGTGGTAAATGTACACATCATCCATCTTGATGTGTATGTGCACGTGTGAGTTAGTACAAGATAAGCATCGCTCAAAGAAATTTGATGCATGGTATAAGAACATGTCATCCATCATGAAAGAATAGTTATTGTGTATGACATGATGGGGATGCAAATTTAGCATACAAGTATATGGCACATCAATAGCATGTTTGTTCATGGGGAGCATATTGTGCACACAAGTATTGGGATCATGCAATGAATGGGATGAATCAAAATCTCCTAAAATGTATGAGGAAACTATGGGGCTCTCCTCGTGATCAATATCGTAAACATCACATGGAGAAAATGGACAACATCCAAAACAATGCATATCCGAAGCTAGGTAGTCATGGCATGGCATATGAGATAAATGATGCAAAGGAAGCATATCAATATCATCACAAGAAAAACAAATGCCAATAACCATGGGCTTGTCATCTATGCCATAAGTGCAAATTGGGTTAATTTTAATGGCAGATGCATAGTCACTACGATGAGATTGCAAATATGACATATGGTTGATCTCATGCATAGCACATGACAAGTCAAGCGGATTGTTAAACATGATGTGACCTAGAGAATTGTCACAAGAAATCCTATGTAACATGGCAGACTCCACATGAGAATCATCAACTCATCCTAAATGGGCAAGAAATCATCACATGAGGAACTCGCACTAGCATGAAGCATGGTAATAGGTTGATCAACATCATGCAAGCAATCAATGTCAAGAATGTCCACTAGTGGGACTAGAGCATCACCTTCACCTATGTTACCTTGTTCATTCCACTCAAGTGGTGTAGGTAAGGTGGCAAATACCAAATGGTGGTCATCTTCATCTTGATAGAACCATGTGGGGGGTGCATCATATTCCACCATGGCCATCGTCTTGTCCAAAGGAAGGACATAGTCATCGCGAATCGACACGTCATCATATATGGGACCTAGCACCAAATGAGAAGACACAATAGAGGTAGAGGTCAAGTTGTTAGAAATGCAAATGGTCTCATGAGACCTATCAACTATCTCACTCTCTCTCTCTATGTGGTGGTTCACTCACTCCCTCAAAATAGGAGCACTCAAAGTCACATATGGTGGAGTCACTCATCTCACTCAAGTGGTGGGGGCTGTGGCTCTCCTCACATGGGAATTGTGTCAACACATCATATATGCGGCTAGTGGTGAAGTCGCTCTCACTCTCAATATGGTGGCAAAAGTCACTCAAGTCATCATTCGTCGCCGTGGTCGAGGTGAAATACTCAACCATCTCATCACCGTCACCATGGATGAAGGCCGAAGATGGCACATCATCACTCTCCTCCATGACCGAAGGGAAAATCCCGTGCTCGATCATCTCGTCATCGTCGCCATGGATGAAGGGCGAAGATGGCACATCATCACTCTCGCCTCCTAAGATGGAAGCATCATCCTTGCTCGTCACCATGTCGCTCGCCTCCAAAGCTTGGTCCTTGAAGGTCTCCGTAGTCGTACTCGTCGCCGCACCATCTTGAAAAAGAGTCATGGAGGACTCGACATCATCAATGCCACGAAGATGGATGGCGATGAAGTCGAACTTGGGAGCATCGTCTTGGATCTCGTCGGGCTTGGACATCTTTGTGGTACTATCATCATGCTCGTTTTCATGGAGCTTGGTCTCCGAGAAGTGTGATTGGGGTCGAGAAACCTTGGCCTTCATGAGTTCTTGTTCCGCCTTGAGAGCACCAATGTAGTTGTCGTCGAGGGACTTGTAGTTCTCGAGCAAGATAGTCTTGAAGATGTCGTTGTTCGATCCCATCATGAAGTGGAACTTCATTGACATGGGGTCGTCCACGCTGGCTCGTCGCAAGGCATGCTTCATCTCCTTGAAGTACTCGTCGATGGACTTGGATCCTTGGGTGGTGTTCTCCAATTGGCGTAGAAGTTGTTCTCTGTAGGTTGGAGGCACAAACTCTCTCCGCAAAGCTCTCTTCGTCTTGGGCCAACTCATGTCGTAGCACTCCGAAGCTGTGTGAAGCCACCATGTGGACGCGTAGTCGTGGAAGTTTCTTGTGGCTCACTTCACTTGATCTTTGGGAGGGACTTGATGTAGCTTGAGGTAGTTGTCCATTAGGCGCTCCCACTCGAGATACTCCTCGGGTTCTTGAGTCCCATAGAAAGGAATCTCATGGTCGGTGTCGAGGTCGTAGTAGCTCGTGGAAGTTGCAGACTTGAGCTTGGGGAGCTTCTCTTGAGGTGCTTGTGGGCAAAGATGTTGTATGTCCAAAGGCGAAGATGCCAAGGGAGATGGTGAAGTCGTTGAGCAGTTGTTGGTGTTGAGCTCTTAACCTTCACGTTCTTGTTGGTGATGGTGTCGATGCCGATGTGATCTTGCCAGAGATGGTAGCTCGGAGGCATTTGCTCTTGAGCGCCTTCTCAAAGATGAGGAAGATCGCTTGTAGGACTTGATGAGGGCTTTGATCTCCTCCATTTGAGCATGCATCTTGGCGTCGATGGAGTTTTTCATCGCATCAAACTCGTCGTTGTTGTTGTAGACTGAAGGTAAAATGCCTTGCCTATCCATCACAAAACTCGAGTAGAGGTGAGTAGGAAATGAGATAAACAATACCAAGTTACCTTTTCTCAAAGTTGAGGATGTATCCCGTTTCACTCAATGTGAGATGAAAGAATAGTGGAATTGGTACCGGACTTGTTCACTCACACCTACAAACTAAAGCTTATGGAGTAGCTCGGTGAGGATAGTGGCACAAAAATTTGATGCAAAATGTTAGCAAGAGTCAATAATGTTGAAAGAGATTCACAAATTCGCAAGTGAAACAAGTAGACCAATAGCAATATGTGGCACACGGAAACACACACAGATAAATGGGGTCGTGCAACCAAGGAACGAGCACAAAATGCGGACTCCACAGAAAACACTCGTGTTGCACAACTCAAGAGAGACGCTAGCATGATTGCTCAATAGGTGGATGCGACACTTGTGCACAACCTATAAGATGCAAAATGGATAAACTTTATATCCCAAGTATGCTATCTGTCGTGGAATTAACGCGTCAGATGTCCTCATGAAAGGACTTAGTCGTGGAGCCATTGCAACGGGTTAGCTTGAAGGGATTAAACAGGACAAGGGACACGGGATTTTATACTAGTTCGGCCCCTTCGATGAAGGTAAAAGCCTACGTCTAGTTGTGATGGGATTGATTGGGTTTCGATGACCAGGGAGCGAAATACGCTTGCCTGAGTCTTGAGTTGTTGTCTGTTGTCCCTGAACCGCCGCCGGGTCATCCCTTTATATACACAGGTTGACGCCTTGGCGGTCTCTGAGCCCCGAGGCCGACTCATACAAAGTGTCCGGCTCGGTCTCTCCTTTCCTAACTTATATTACAAGTTTACATAGTCATGGCGGTTTACCACTATGGGCCCTAATCCGCCTTTGGGTTGTGGGCCTCTAAGTTTCATTAGTAAAACGCCATCTTCTGGATCTTCATGGGCTTCAGCATAGCCGAGGGTGAACCGGGCCCTCCTGGCCGGTTTACACTCAATAGCTATATCCTCAACACTATGTATGTATGGTTCCCGGTGTTTCTCTCAAGATGATCCAAGATGATCGGATATGACAATCTTATGCAATGTGGTATGATACTATGGCTCTTGCTTACAAGATTCTTTGTTTTTCTCTTTTGCTTAAAAGCTTTATTCTTTTTTATATGGCCACTTTTGCAGAATGCACAAACCAAGATAGCAATTGTGTATATAGGGAACAAACTTGTGACACAAGCGATGATATGATGATACCAATATGATATGGTATATATGCAATGGATGGTGTAGATCACTAATGTGCACAAGTAACGTTGCCGGCAATACTCAAATGGCTAGTCTCGATAGGCAAGTGACGCAAAATGGGCTAGGGGTTAACAATGCAATTGCAAGTGGAATATACAATGGTGTCGTCGAGGTTACCGTTCGTGTCGATGATGAGAGGCGGTGTTGTCGATGTCAACCCGTTCCTAATTAGCCGAAACACCTTATTAAATGGAAAAACCACAACTCAAAATATCAAGGACAAAAGTCAAATGGTGGTAGCAGAATGCGGTGGTGGTTGCGGAAGCTCAATGGGATTGCGGAAATGCAATGGTGGGTTATGGAGTATGCAATGCGGAAGTGGAGGGTAAGGTGGTGGAAGTGTATGGCGGGCAAGCCTATGCGGAAGTTATGGTGGTGGTTGATGAAGAAGCGATCGTCCCTAAGTAGCCTAAACACCTTAGGAGACTCAAATCACAACTCAAACAACCACATATGCGATATGGAACAAAATGGGTTAGGTTGCGGAAGTCGGAGGTGTTGTACCGGATGATGTGGTGGAAGACCTAGGAAAAGATGTCAAAGTTTTCAAAATTTGATGGAGTAAAATGATGTTGGTGGAATTTTTCCGGGAAGGGGGATGTCAAGAGCTTCAAAACGAGCTAAAGAATGTCAAAATCGGTCTCCGTATGAATTATTTATGCACAAAACGGTGAAACAACGAAGGCTGAATTCCCAGGGGTGGGATGTCCGGGGTCGGGTCCGGATATCCAGGACTTGATGTCCAGAAACTTGCGCAATTTTGTGCTCCAGGAGCCGGATGCCCGGCTTGGGGCCCGGATGTCCGGCCAGATGGCCCAGATTTACGGCCTGAGGCCCGGATGTCCGGCCCGACGATTCCAAATCGGGATTTGGATTTCGAAAATCGATTTGGGGCAGAAATAGATGATTTCGGGGGGCAAAATTGCGAAGATTTCGTGGATGGAAGGTGGGGAAACTTGGGGGAAAGCTAGATCTACTCAAGACACAATGAATCCATGGATCAAAATCAACAAAACATCATCAAAGCAACAAATCACAAAAAAATTGGGGCTATTTTTGGTGGGGAATTTTTGAAATTGGGGAAAAATCAACAAAACTAGGCTAGAAAACAAAGGGGTAGGGACTTCAAATACGTGATAAACCTGGCTCATGATACCAAGATGATGTAGGGTAGAACCCTAGGTGGCCAATCTTTCACGATTGGAGCGAATCCCACGAAGAACATGAAGAACATGGGGAAGGACGGAGGGAAAACACAAGGGGAAACACTCAAGAACAAGTCCAATCACACATCCACTAGACAATCAAATACACCATATCCACATGGTACATGAATAACAAAGGGAAATATACAAGGTAAGGTTCATCTCCATGAGGAGGTCTTGAAGGGGGCCACCCAAGAGGGGGTCTTGAATCCAAGGGGGATCTTCTCCGTAGAGGGCCCGCAATCTCTCTCGTGGAGTAGATCTGTATGGATGAGCAAAGCTCTATCTCAAATGAGCTAATCATTTGCTAACCCCAACTAGGAGGAGGGGGGGTAGTATATGTAGTCTAAGCCACGAAGGGGTAAGTGGGAAAAGGGATACATGGGCCTCGGGCCCTGTCCATCTTGCGCAGCAGCGCGGATGTCTGAGCTGGGGGCCGGATGTCCGGATATTTGCGAGACGCCAGATGTCCGGGGCGCTGGCCGGATGTCCGGCCTGGCGGTGGCCGAATCTGTTCTTCTCTGGATAGGCATCGCCGGATTTCCGGGGTTGGTCGCCAGATGTCCGGGCGTTAATGAGATGCCGGATGTCCGGGCTGGCGCCGGATGTCCGGCCGCTAAAGTTCTTGGCCTTCTGTTGGTGCAGATCCTGGGTGGCTGCACAGGCGCCGGATGTCCGGCCCTTGTCCCGGATGTCCGACCGCTGTAGCTTCAACAGCTCCGTCTTCTTTCGTCGTCGCTTCCAGACTTCCCTCGCGGATGATGTAGTTGTTCCTTGGCGCTTGCACTCCTCCTCGTCGTCCGTAGTGTTCCGATAATACCTATGCATGCACACAAGTGGAGTGTCAAGTAGTATACCATCCTCGAATGTGTCAAGTGAGCACGTGTAAAGGAGATGATTCACCTTTGTGTATGTGAAGTAGATGTCGCACGTTTCACTCGTCGTACGGACTCTTGACATGGTGATGTCCATAGGATGCTCCGCATCATGGGAGATTATTAATAATTGGAAACAATGGATACGTGCCATGCTTCGGTTAAGCAATAAAGCAGCAACATTATTCATCCAAATAGAAAAACAATATGCGTGCCGCCGCGCGACCCATGTGGCGTGCCAGCAGGCGTGAGTTGACGGGACGCATGCGAGCAGTCCGCCGCGCAGGCAGACGGGGAGGCGTGTGTGCAGGTGTGTGAATGGACCGCCGCGCAGGCAGACGGGGAGGCGTGCGTGCAGGCGCTGCGCAGTGTCATCAGGAGGCATGCTAGTAGCTGTGTGAAACTTTGGTAGGCATGCCAGCAGTCCGGTGCGCAGGCTCACCGGGAGGCGAGCCATCAGTTTGACCGCCGCCCGCCTCTCTCCCACAACTCCCACTACTCCATATTAATGGTGCGCCCGAGCGGCCGCACCCCCCATCCTCGCTACGCACACACAATCCTCTCTCTCCGCTTGCATCCTCGACGCTGCTCTCAGTCCTCAAAGCCGTCAGTGTATGAGGATGTCGCCGAAGCACCCCATCGGAGGGAGTGGCTACGCCGGGGCTGCTAAAGCACCGGAGCACGGCGTGGAGATGGAGACAGAGGTTTCTGTCACCGCCGGCGAGTTATCACTGCACCCTGACATCATCGACGGCGTCGAGCTTCCATAGCCGGAGGCGGAGTTCCACACCGACTCCGACGACCACTCCGGCGGCGACTCTGACAACCACTCCAACAACGACTCCGACGACGACGGACAGCTGGTTAGTCATCTATACCCATTTATGTGTCAAATACATCATAGGGTTTCTCTGGTTACTCCTGCCTCCCCCTTTTTGGAATAGAAATCCTATGGTTATGTTCTCCCAATCCATGACATCTGAGTAAGTTTCGTTAGATCCTGTAGTGTATTGATTGTTTGAATGGTACAGGTGATAAGTGATTAGTTGTTTCATCTGTGCAAATGATTTCTGCTAGTAATCCGACTAGGGTTAGTGATCGTGCTAATAATTCCTAGCCAGGACTTGACAATTGATTTTGAATGACCTACATATGTTTGTGCCATTATTTCTTCAAGATTGGTCTGTACATAGACGATTGTTCTTAAAAATCGAACCATAATCTCTGAATATGTATAAATAAATAGCCATAATCTTACTATATTCCTACCTAATAACTTCTAGTTACCAATACACTTTTCTATTGCCCTGTTTTAACTAAATATTCCCTGTACTCCCATTTCTATCATAAAGCGCCGCTGACAAGGAGACTCCAGAGGTGGAGAACGGGGCTACCAACAAGCGGAGGGGGGGGGGCAAGCTAGAATCGCAAGCGACTCCAGCAGGCCTAGACTTAATCAGCAGCCTCCCCGATGATATGTTGAGAGTCAACATCTCCCTCCTCCCAATCAAATATGGGGCGCGGACAACCCTCCTTTCCCGGCAGTGGTGCCCCCTATGGAACTCCAGCCCTCTCGACCTCATGGACACCCACGAGCTCTGCCATGGCTATCGCAAAAGCTTGGATGCACTCTCCAAGATCCTCGGTAGTCACCTTGGCCCAACCAAAGGCCTTAGAATGGGCAAGTTCCGTTCCAACGGAAAGAACCGAGCCAAGCTTGACGACTGGTTCGGACCCTCGCCCTAGATCAGCTCGAGGAGCTCACTTTTGATGATGGGCATATGTGGTTGCTGCCAACGTTCGCACTCCGCCTCGCACCCACGCTGCACGCTGCCATGTTCAGGAACTGCCATTTCTCGCCCCTTAATGACGCGCCCGCTCTTATTCTACCATGACTGAAGCACCTCGAGCTCGTCGTCGTCTGCCTCTCAAAGGGTGACATGGAGCGCCTGCTCTGTGGCTGTACTACACTCGAGTACCTTCGTCTTCAGGCGATCAATGGGTTGAGTACCTTCCACATTACCTCCATGACTCTCCGGACTATTTATGGGTGTTGCTGGTGCGGCAGGAAGACATCACAAAAGGTGGACCACGGTATGGTCATCCAGGACACTCCTGCACTTGAGAGATTACTTGTAGTTGATCAAGAAGGTCCAACAAGAATCAATGTCATTTCTGCGTCGAAATTGACAGTGGTGGGCTACTCGTCTAACAAATACTCCGAACTTGTTATTGGATCCACACCCGTTCAGGTACAACAGCTGCCTTCTACCTCTCCTTCTACAAATTAACATTATTTTGAATTTTGAAGATGTTTGTTCGTCTGTCATTCAGAAAATAATTCCGACAAGCTTGACCCTGAAACTGCCCACAGTGAAGGTCTTGGCACTAGAATCTATCGGGCCTGACCTGGAGCAAGTTGTCAGTTTCCTGAGATGCTTTCCGTGCCTGGAGAAGCTATATATCGAGGTGGTGTTCCTTTCCTGATGAATGTTAACCATAAGGGAGTTCAATTTTGACACCTTTTTCCAAGTTTACAATGACAACGTACTAAGATTTCTGAAGGTTCTTTTGGAGGATTTCAGTACATACATGCCCCCCCATATTGGTTGCTTGATCCATATGGTTACAATCAATAAGCATTTCTCCTTTGGATTCATCCGTACTAGTTTTCTCACGGAACTTTTCATCCACTCCAACCTCTTGTGAAGAAGGCTACAATTTTTACGGAATGTAATCAAATGACCATGTTAATCATGTCAGACCGAAGATGGCATGTTAGTGCATTTTACAAATCCTGCAAACCAAATAGGCCTGTCATAATGTTCAAAACTGCATGTAGGCACTAAGACGTTCTCTTCTTTTGCAGATAAGATTAGGCCCAGTGGTTGATAAGGTGATACAATATAACAATCACGTCGAATGCCTAGAACTACATCTCTTAGAAATTACTTTGAAGAACTACCGAGGGACCTTACCGGAGATTATATTCCCTAGGTTCTTTGTTCTCAAAGCAAGGGTGCTGAAGGAAATGAGGTTTTCCCTACATTTATTTCGCAAAATGAATGGTTTGTTGATTAGCGCCGGTGCCTGCGGCAGAACGGAGTAGGCTCCGAAAATGCTGAATTTCATTTTGGAACTTCATATGACAGAGTAATCAGAAGTCATTGTGCCAATCCCATACATGACTTCTCAGTGACTCACCCCTTTGCACAAATTGTGAGGTTTCGAAACCAGACTTAGAAGCGGTGATATTCGTTTTAACCTCTCTGATATCCATGTTCAGCGGATCAGCATGAGCCTTTGCAGCTGATGAGCTGAATTTCATTTCTAATATCATTTTGAACCTTGTAATCTTCGAATTTGAGCCATATAACTCGAATTTGAACCTTGTAACATTTCGAGCTTTTGTGGTACAATCATTGAAATGGCATCGTATGAGACTCGTATATTGCTAGCACTATTTTGACCTTAATATGCAATGGTCTTAGATTTTATTAACCATTCTCGAATTAGTTTACCTTGTCGATCTCACAGCACACGATCTGTATAGCTAACTCGACTGTGATCTTCGACATTATTGCACACAATTGGTTTCTTCCATCGTGTGCACTATAGAGCGCATAATTAATTATTGCACTCGAGTGTCCATGCCTGGGGTGCGGTGTAGTCAAGCGTGCACTGGATTATGGAATCCTCCAGTATGAAGGCCGTGACAAGACGTGACGATTACAGGCCAGCCGGACCCCATTTATTACAGCAGCAATTTAACCTACTCTTGTGTCTCTTCAACCTTTCGATCGCGCCCCACCATTGCAAGAAGCACACTCACCATGAGAAATTCTTAGAGGGTATCCTGCGCGGCTCCAATGGCGCTCCGAGCGGCTGACGACGACGAGCAGCGGTTCACCATGCGTGTCGTGGTGGACAGCCGCAGAAGGTTCATGGACCTCTCGTTGGTGTACACCAACGATCCGGTCTGGGTGGAGCACTCCATCCATATCATGGAGCTGTTGCTTGAAGAGGAGAAGTACAAGGTGGTTCGGTTCGACCTCGAGTACACCCACGCTCATGCCCAGTCTCGTCCCAAGGTCATCGTCGCCCAGATGTGCGTGCGCCACCACGTCCTCGTCTACCACTAATGCCTGGCCACAAGGCCTTGCGAGCGTTTCGCCAGGTTTGTCAACATCCCCCACTACATGTTTGCTACGGTGGACATCACCAACGATGTAAAGGCGCTCGAGAGTTCGGGCATCGCCTGCCAGAATCTTGTCGATGTCCAGGGTCAATACAAGATCTGGGGCAACAAGGAGCATGAGAAGGACTCACTGGTTCACCTCGCCGAGGCTATCATCGACCCCTACTACAGAGACATGAAGGATTCGTGCAACAAGGACAAGCGTGCCTGGAACTCGGCCTGGATGGAGAAACTCGACAAAGCTCACATCGTGTACGCGGCCAAGGAGGCGTACACGAGCTACGACATGTACCGGCATATCGTGATATGAGGAAGTGCCTCCTTCCCCAAAACGGCCAGGGATCCAGCGGGAAGCAGAGCAATGGTAAGCGTCGCATTTCTCCTACTTCAGTATGCATGTAATTGCTTACTTTGGTGTGTGCAAATGTTATGTGTGTAGTCACTTGTGTAATTGTATGCTTAATTTGGTTATGCAATGCTGTCTTTTTTAGTATATATGTTGATGCTCTGTAGACAGAGCATAGATGGTGTGCGGACAAAGAAAATCACATCGCACACGGACTAAACAATGGAACCCGTCGGTGATGTTTTCATCAATCACTCACAATTGTATACCAGCAATCGTTTGCTCACAACACACACGGCTTGTTAGCTGTAATCGTCTGTGTTCTTATCGGTCTTCGCACACATTTCTGATTACAGACCTGTTTGCCTCGTATCGCACACATCTTGTTCATTTGAACCGTTTCTGTTCTCATGTCTCAACACAAACAGTTCATCCGAGTGAACCGCATGCAGTATATCCTTTTACACCTTGAATCTTGCTGACCGTTTATTTTGTGTTGCCTAATCACAAATAGTTCATCCGAGTGAACCGCATGCTGTACATCGCACACACCTTCATCTGGCTGCCCGTTTCTTTTGTTCGTCATCATTGCAAATGGTTAATTAAGCTGAACCGTATGCCCTGCATCACACACGCAACTAAAATCTGAACCGTGTTTGATGCATCCTCCATCGCAAATGTTTTGCATCATTTCTGACGGTTTTCATACAGCACCGTTTGCGATTATTGCATTGCACACAGTTTCTTGAAGGGTCTCTGATCGTAGTGTCATGTTAGCAGCATCCTGCAGTAGTGAGATGCAGGCAGGAGTCGGTCTACTAATCTTGGGCGTGATACCTATGTAATGATCATTGAATGGATATCATCATAATTATTTGAAGTCCTATCAATTGCCCAACAGTAATTTGTTTACCAACCATTTGCTATTTTCTCGAGAGAAGCCACTAGTGAAACCTACGGCCCCCGGGTCTTCTTTCTCATATATTTTCTTGCGATCTACTTTTCCTTTGCACTTTTATTCAGATCTATTAAACCAAAAATACAAAAATACTTTGCTGCACTTTATTTTATTTGCGATCTATTATTTCAATCTATTACAACTTTCTCCCGTCCATGCACCGTTTCTGGCGCCGTACCCCGAAAGGGATTGACAACCCCTTTAACACGTTGGGTTGCGAGTGGTTGTTATTTGTGTGCAGGGGTTGTTTACTTTGTGTTGCTTGGTTCTTCTACTAGTTCGATAACCTTGGTTTCATATCTGAGGGAAATACCTACCGCCGATGTGTTGCATCATCCCTTCCTCTTTGGGGAAATACTGACGTAGCTTCAAGCGACATCAAAAGGAATTTCTGGGGCCATTGCCAGGGAGGATCTTCAACATAACCAGGTTCCTAATCACAAATATCATCTCCTCGCAATTTACATTATTTTCCATTTGCCTCTTGTTTTCCTCTCCCCACTTCACAAAATTTGCCGTTTTATTCGCTTCTCTTTTTCCGTTCGCTATTTTCTTGTCGGATCTGTTTTTGAGTGCAATCTTGTTGTGTGGTCATCATGACTCAAGATAACATCAAATTATGTGATTTCTCAAATACCAACAACAATGATTTTATTGGCACTCTGCTTGCTCCTCCCGCCACTAGTGCGGAGTCTTGTGATATTAATACTGCTTTGCTGAATCTTGTTATGGAAGACCAATTTTCCGGTACTCCTAATGAGGATGCCGCGTCCCATATTAATACCTTCGTGGAATTAGGCGATATGCAAAATAAAAAAGATGTGGACAATGATGTGTTCAAGATGATTTTTTTTTTCTTTGTGTGATTCTGCAAAAATTTGGTTCTCTTCTTTGCCTCGCAATAGTATTGATTCTTGGAATAAGTGCAAAGATGCGTTTATCACTAAGTATTTTCCTCCCGCAAAAATTATTTCCTTTAGAACCCAGATCATGAATTTCAAGCAACTTGAACATGAGCATGTTGCATAATCTTGGGAAAGGATGAAAATGATGCTAAGGAATTGCCCAACTCATGGGTTAAATCTTTGGATGATCATACAAAAAAAGTATGCGGGATTGAATTTTGTTTCTCGTAATCTTTTAGATTCCGCCGCGGGTGGTACTTTTATGGAAATTACTTTGGGTGAAGCCACCAAATTGCTTGATAACATCACGGCAAATTGTTCACAATGGCATACCGAAAGAGCTCCTACTAGTAAAAAAGTTAATTCGGTTGAAGAAATTTCTTCTTTGAGTGATAAAGTTGATGCTCTTATGAAATTGGTTGCTAGTAAAAGTGCTCCTATTGATTTTAGTGATATGCCTTTGTCTACTTTGATTGAGCAAAATAGTGATGCCATTGACGTGAATTTTATTTCTCAGAATAATTTCAACAACAATGCTTACAGAGGAAATTTTGTTGGGGAGGCTGATCGTACCCACGAACACCTATGGGGCCGGCGGACCAGGCCCCTTGTGGTTCGGAGGGGGGGCGGAGATCGCACGAAGAGCGGATCGAGGCGAGGCACACGAGCAGTTTACCCAGCTTCGGAGCTCTCCGGAGAGATAAAACTCCTACTGCTGCTTGTTTGATGTATTGTGTTCTTGCTAGGGAGCAATGAGAGCTACAAAACCTAGCGCGGGTGTCTCTGGTCTTGAGTGAGTCGAATGAACCGAACCAGCCGAACCTCCCCTCGAACCTCTCCTACGTTGCGCATGGGCCTCCTTTTATATGCTCAAGGGGTCTCCGACAGGTGGCAACATAGGCGGGGGTACAAATGTAAAAACAAGAGTTGGTACACCTACTCGAGCGATTATCTGATGCAAAATACCTAACTCGACGGCAATGGACAAAAGCAATAAATGCCCGTCGGTGTCGCCCAAGCAATTACTGTGAGGCCGTCAGTGCGCCTCTGCGCCACGATGGCAAGCTTGCCCGGCGCCGCTTATCGCTGCTCTCGGCTGGCTCTTGTGACCGCTCGACACGCTGCAGCGCATGGAACGGTCCCATGGCGACACGTCGCTGGATGAGCTGGAGCGGAGATGGAGAGAAGTTGCATGCATGACAGCGCCTTGCCGCTGAATCCTTGTCGCGCCGGAGGCTTGTCGCGCCCGGGCCTTCCCGGCAAGCTCCTCTTGCCGGGCCTTGTCTTCTGTATGCACAGGTGGCCTTCCCGACAAGCTCCTCTTGCCGGGCCTTGTCTTCTTAATCAAATACTTTGTTCTTGAATGGCTCCAAGGAGCCACGGAGGATCTTGGCGGTGACGAGGCAAACCTTGCAGCTGAGGAGAATCGTCTGCAGTGCAGTACGGGATACTAGGGTACCCCTACTCTAGTACACCGACAAATTTTAATCCTAGGCCTTTTCCTAGTAATTCCTCTAATAATTATGGTAATTCCTATGGAAATCAATCTTACAATAATAATAGGAATACCTCTGATCTTGAGAATAATACTAAAGAATTTATCAACACTCAAAAAGTTTTGAACACTTCCATAGAAGAAAAGTTGAATAAGATTGATGATTTGCCTAGAAGTGTTGATAGAATTGCTCATGATGTGGAAAATCTCAAGATAAATTTTTTTGTTCCTAAAGTTTATGAATCAATTAAAGCTCTTTATCTTTATATGGATGAAAGTAAGGAAAGAACTTCTATGCTTAGAGCTAAAAGAGAATTTTTAGAGAAAGATTTTTCTAGTGATTATTCTTGCAAAAATGATGAAGATCTTAAAATGATTGGTGTTTCTTCTATTGATTCCTTGTTTAGTAAAGATAAGATTGATGAAAAAGGGACTGGAGAAGAGTCAACTTTAGGTAGAAGGCGTCCCAATATTTCATAGGGTGAAAATCTTGTTGAGAAAATTGATAAAAGTGGGTTTGGAGAGGTCAAAACTTTAGTTAGTGATGCACCCACTCTTTTGGATTACAAAGACTTTAATTATGATAGTTGTTCTTTGATTGATTGTATTTCTTTGTTGTAATCCATGCTAAATTCACCCCATGCTTATGAACAAAACAAAGCTTTTACTAAACATATTGTTGATGCTATGATGAAAGCTTTGGAAGAAAAATTGGAATTAGAAGTTTCAATTCCTAGAAAATTTCATGATGAGTGGGAACCTACTATCAAAGTTAAGATTAAAAATTATGAGTGTTTTGCTTTGTGTGACTTGGGTGCTAGTGTTTCTACAGTTTGGAAATGTTTATGTGATGTGCTTGGTCTTACCAATATTGAAGAATGTTCCTTGAATTTGCACTTGGCGGATTCTACTATTAAAAAGCCTATGGGAAGAATTAATGATGTTCTTATTCAAGCAAAGAGGAATTATGTGCCCATAGATTTTATTGTTCTTGATATTGATT